>CM075173.1:63700773-64333346 GCA_037576465.1 Parascaris univalens | reverse complement strand
GAAATGAATAGTGAGATGATACGCTTTTTTGACACTTAAAAACAAAAAGAAATGAATAGTGAGATGATACGCTTTTTTTGACCACTTAAAACAAAAAGGAAATGAATAGTGAGATGATACGCTTTTTGACCACTTAAAAACAAAAAGGAAATGAATAGTGAGATGATACGCTTTTTTGACCACTTAAAAACAAAAATAAAATGAATAGTGAGATGATACGCTTTTTTGACCACTTAAAAACAAAAAGGAAATGAATAGTGAGATGATACGCTTTTTTGACCACTTAAAAACAAAAAGGAAATGAATAGTGAGATATACGCTTTTTGACCACATAAAAACAAAAAGGAAATGAATAGTGAGATATACCCTTTTTTGACCACTTAAAAACAAAAAGGAAATGAATAGTGAGATGATACGCTTTTTTGACCACCTAAAACAAAAGGAAATAATAGTGAGATGATACGCTTTTTTGACCACTTTAAAAAACAAAGGAAATGAATAGTGAGATGATACGCTTTTTTGACCACTTAAAAACAAAAAGGAATGAATAGTGAGATGATACGCTTTTTTGACCACTTAAAAACAAAAGGAAATGAATAGTGAGATGATACGCTTTTTGACCACATAAAAACAAAATGAAATGAATAGTGAGATGATACGCTTTTTTGACCACTTAAAAACAAAAAGGAAATGAATAGTGAGATGATACGCTTTTTTGACCACTTAAAAACAAAAGGAAATGAATAGTGAGATGATACGCTTTTTTGACCACTTAAAAACAAAAAGGAAATGAATAGTGAGATGATACGCTTTTTTGACCACATAAAAACAAAAAGGAAATGAATAGTGAGATGATACGCTTTTTTGACCACATAAAAACAAAAAGGAAATGAATAGTGAGATGATACGCTTTTTTGACCACTAAAAACAAAAAGGAATGAATAGTGAGATGATACGCTTTTTTGACCACTTAAAAACAAAAAGGAAATGAATAGTGAGATGATACGCTTTTTTGACCACTTAAAAACAAAAAGGAAATGAATAGTGAGGTGATACGCTTTTTTGACCACTTAAAAACAAAAAGGAAATGAATAGTGAGAGATACGCTTTTTTGACCCCGTAACATAAAAACAAAAAGGAAATGAATAGTGAGATGATACGCTTTTTTGACCACTTAAAAACAAAAAGGAAATGAATAGTGAGATGATACGCTTTTTTGACCACTTAAAAACAAAAAGGAAATGAATAGTGAGATGATACGCTTTTTTGACCACATAAAAACAAAAAGGAAATGAATAGTGAGATGATACGCTTTTTTGACCACTTAAAAACAAAAAGGAAATGAATAGTGAGATGATACGCTTTTTTGACCACTAAAAACAAAAAGGAAATGAATAGTGAGATGATACGCTTTTTTGACCACTTAAAAACAAAAAGGAAATGAATAGTGAGATGATACGCTTTTTTGACCACTTAAAAACAAAAAGGAAATGAATAGTGAGATGATACGCTTTTTTGACCACATAAAAACAAAAAGGAAATGAATAGTGAGATGATACGCTTTTTTGACCACTAAAAACAAAAAGGAAATGAATAGTGAGATGATACGCTTTTTTGACCACTTAAAAACAAAAGGAAATGAATAGTGAGATGATACGCTTTTTTGACCACTTAAAAACAAAAAGGAAATGAATAGTGAGATGATACGCTTTTTTGACCACTTAAAAACAAAAAGGAAATGAATAGTGAGATGATACGCTTTTTTGACCACTTAAAAACAAAAAGAAATGAATAGTGAGATGATACGCTTTTTTGACCACTTAAAAACAAAAAGGAAATGAATAGTGAGATGATACGCTTTTTTGACCACTTAAAAACAAAAAGGAAATGAATAGTGAGATGATACGCTTTTTTGACCACATAAAAACAAAAAGGAAATGAATAGTGAGATGATACGCTTTTTTGACCACTTAAAAACAAAAAGGAAATGAATAGTGAGATGATACGCTTTTTGACCACTTAAAAACAAAAAGGAAATGAATAGTGAGATGATACGCTTTTTGACCACTTAAAAACAAAAAGGAAATGAATAGTGAGATGATACGCTTTTTTGACCACTTAAAAACAAAAAGGAAATGAATAGTGAGATGATACGCTTTTTTGACCACTTAAAAACAAAAAGGAAATGAATAGTGAGATGATACGCTTTTTTGACCACTTAAAAACAAAAAGGAAATGAATAGTGAGATGATACGCTTTTTTGACCACTTAAAAACAAAAAGAAATGAATAGTGAGATGATACGCTTTTTTGACCACTTAAAAACAAAAAGGAAATGAATAGTGAGATGATACGCTTTTTTGACCACTTAAAAACAAAAAGGAAATGAATAGTGAGATGATACGCTTTTTTGACCACTTAAAAACAAAAAGGAAATGAATAGTGAGATGATACGCTTTTTTGACCACTTAAAAACAAAAAGGAAATGAATAGTGAGATGATACGCTTTTTTGACCACTTAAAAACAAAAAGGAAATGAATAGTGAGATGATACGCTTTTTGACCACTTAAAAACAAAAAGGAAATGAATAGTGAGATGATACGCTTTTTTGACCACTTAAAAACAAAAAGGAAATGAATAGTGAGATGATACGCTTTTTGACCACTAAAAACAAAAAGGAAATGAATAGTGAGATGATACGCTTTTTTGACCACTTAAAAACAAAAAGGAAATGAATAGTGAGATGATACGCTTTTTTTGACCACTTAAAAACAAAAAGGAAATGAATAGTGAGATGATACGCTTTTTGACCACTTAAAAACAAAAAGGAAATGAATAGTGAGATGATACGCTTTTTTGACCACTTAAAAACAAAAAGGAAATGAATAGTGAGATGATACGCTTTTTTGACCACTTAAAAACAAAAAGGAAATGAATAGTGAGATGATACGCTTTTTTGACCACTTAAAAACAAAAAGGAAATGAATAGTGAGATGATACGCTTTTTTGACCACTTAAAAACAAAAAGGAAATGAATAGTGAGATGATACGCTTTGACCATAAAAACAAAAAGGAAATGAATAGTGAGATGATACGCTTTTTGACCACTTAAAAACAAAAAGGAAATGAATAGTGAGATGATACGCTTTTTGACCACCTAAAACAAAAAGGAAATGAATAGTGAGATGATACGCTTTTTTGACCACTTAAAAACAAAAAGGAAATGAATAGTGAGATGATACGCTTTTTTGACCACTTAAAAACAAAAGGAAATGAATAGTGAGATGATACGCTTTTTTGACCACTTAAAAACAAAAAGGAAATGAATAGTGAGATGATACGCTTTTTGACCACTTAAACAAAAAGGAAATGAATAGTGAGATGATACGCTTTTTTGACCACTTAAAAACAAAAAGGAAATGAATAGTGAGATGATACGCTTTTTTGACCACTTAAAAACAAAAAGGAAATGAATAGTGAGATGATACGCTTTTTGACCACTTAAAAACAAAAAGGAAATGAATAGTGAGATGATACGCTTTTTTGACCACAAAAAACAAAAAGGAAATGAATAGTGAGATGATACGCTTTTTTGACCACTTAAAAACAAAAAGGAAATGAATAGTGAGATGATACGCTTTTTTGACCACTTAAAAACAAAAAGGAAATGAATAGTGAGATGATACGCTTTTTTGACCACTTAAAAACAAAAAGAAATGAATAGTGAGATGATACGCTTTTTTGACCACTTAAAAACAAAAAGGAAATGAATAGTGAGATGATACGCTTTTTTGACCACTTAAAAACAAAAAGGAAATGAATAGTGAGATGATACGCTTTTTTGACCACTTAAAAACAAAAAGGAAATGAATAGTGAGATGATACGCTTTTTTGACCACTTAAAAACAAAAAGGAAATGAATAGTGAGATGATACGCTTTTTTGACCACTTAAAAACAAAAAGGAAATGAATAGTGAGATGATACGCTTTTTTGACCACTTAAAAACAAAAAGGAAATGAATAGTGAGATGATACGCTTTTTTGACCACTTAAAAACAAAAAGGAAATGAATAGTGAGATGATACGCTTTTTTGACCACTTAAAAACAAAAAGGAAATGAATAGTGAGATGATACGCTTTTTTGACCACTTAAAAACAAAAAGGAAATGAATAGTGAGATGATACGCTTTTTTGACCACTTAAAAACAAAAAGGAAATGAATAGTGAGATGATACGCTTTTTTGACCACTAAAAACAAAAAGAAATGAATAGTGAGATGATACGCTTTTTTGACCACTTAAAAACAAAAAGGAAATGAATAGTGAGATGATACGCTTTTTTGACCACTTAAAAACAAAAAGGAAATGAATAGTGAGATGATACGCTTTTTTGACCACTTAAAAACAAAAAGGAAATGAATAGTGAGATGATACGCTTTTTTGACCACTTAAAACAAAAAGGAAATGAATAGTGAGATGATACGCTTTTTTGACCACTTAAAAACAAAAAGGAAATGAATAGTGAGATGATACGCTTTTTTGACCACTTAAAAACAAAAAGGAAATGAATAGTGAGATGATACGCTTTTTTGACCACTTAAAAACAAAAAGGAAATGAATAGTGAGATGATACGCTTTTTTGACCACTTAAAAACAAAAAGGAAATGAATAGTGAGATGATACGCTTTTTTGACCACTTAAAAACAAAAAGGAAATGAATAGTGAGATGATACGCTTTTTTGACCACTTAAAAAAAAAGGAAATGAATAGTGAGATGATACGCTTTTTTGACCACTTAAAAACAAAAAGGAAATGAATAGTGAGATGATACGCTTTTTTGACCACTAAAAACAAAAAGGAAATGAATAGTGAGATGATACGCTTTTTTGACCACTTAAAAACAAAAAGGAAATGAATAGTGAGATGATACGCTTTTTTGACCACTTAAAAACAAAAAGGAAATGAATAGTGAGATGATACGCTTTTTTGACCACTTAAAAACAAAAAGGAAATGAATAGTGAGATGATACGCTTTTTTGACCACTTAAAAACAAAAAGGAAATGAATAGTGAGATGATACGCTTTTTTGACCACTTAAAAACAAAAAGGAAATGAATAGTGAGATGATACGCTTTTTTGACCACTTAAAAACAAAAAGGAAATGAATAGTGAGATGATACGCTTTTTTGACCACTAAAAACAAAAAGGAAATGAATAGTGAGGTGATACGCTTTTTTGACCACTTAAAAACAAAAAGGAAATGAATAGTGAGATGATACGCTTTTTTGACCACTTAAAAACAAAAAGGAAATGAATAGTGAGATGATACGCTTTTTTGACCACTTAAAAACAAAAAGGAAATGAATAGTGAGATGATACGCTTTTTTGACCACTTAAAACAAAAAGGAAATGAATAGTGAGATGATACGCTTTTTTGACCACTTAAAAACAAAAAGGAAATGAATAGTGAGATGATACGCTTTTTTGACCACCTAAAAACAAAAAGGAAATGAATAGTGAGATGATACGCTTTTTGACCACTTAAAACAAAAAGGAAATGAATAGTGAGATGATACGCTTTTTTGACCACTTAAAAACAAAAAGGAAATGAATAGTGAGATGATACGCTTTTTTGACCACTTAAAAACAAAAAGGAAATGAATAGTGAGATGATACGCTTTTTTGACCACTTAAAAACAAAAAGGAAATGAATAGTGAGATGATACGCTTTTTTGACCACTTAAAAACAAAAAGGAAATGAATAGTGAGATGATACGCTTTTTTGACCACTTAAAAACAAAAGGAAATGAATAGTGAGATGATACGCTTTTTTGACCACTTAAAAACAAAAAGGAAATGAATAGTGAGATGATACGCTTTTTTGACCACTTAAAAACAAAAAGGAAATGAATAGTGAGATGATACGCTTTTTTGACCACTTAAAACAAAAAGGAAATGAATAGTGAGATGATACGCTTTTTTGACCACTTAAAAACAAAAAGGAAATGAATAGTGAGATGATACGCTTTTTTGACCACTTAAAAACAAAAAGGAAATGAATAGTGAGATGATACGCTTTTTTGACCACTTAAAAACAAAAAGGAAATGAATAGTGAGATGATACGCTTTTTTGACCACTTAAAAACAAAAAGGAAATGAATAGTGAGATGATACGCTTTTTTGACCACTTAAAAACAAAAAGGAAATGAATAGTGAGATGATACGCTTTTTTGACCACTTAAAAACAAAAAGGAAATGAATAGTGAGATGATACGCTTTTTTGACCACTTAAAAACAAAAAGGAAATGAATAGTGAGATGATACGCTTTTTTGACCACTTAAAAACAAAAAGGAAATGAATAGTGAGATGATACGCTTTTTGACCACTTAAAAACAAAAAGGAAATGAATAGTGAGATGATACGCTTTTTTGACCACCTAAAAACAAAAAGGAAATGAATAGTGAGATGATACGCTTTTTGACCACTTAAAAACAAAAAGGAAATGAATAGTGAGATGATACGCTTTTTTGACCACTTAAAAACAAAAAGGAAATGAATAGTGAGATGATACGCTTTTTTGACCACTTAAAAACAAAAAGGAAATGAATAGTGAGATGATACGCTTTTTTGACCACTTAAAAACAAAAAGGAAATGAATAGTGAGATGATACGCTTTTTTGACCACTTAAAAACAAAAAGGAAATGAATAGTGAGATGATACGCTTTTTTGACCACTTAAAAACAAAAGGAAATGAATAGTGAGATGATACGCTTTTTTGACCACTTAAAAACAAAAAGGAAATGAATAGTGAGATGATACGCTTTTTTGACCACTTAAAAACAAAAAGGAAATGAATAGTGAGATGATACGCTTTTTTGACCACTTAAAACAAAAAGGAAATGAATAGTGAGATGATACGCTTTTTTGACCACTTAAAAACAAAAAGGAAATGAATAGTGAGATGATACGCTTTTTTGACCACTTAAAAACAAAAAGGAAATGAATAGTGAGATGATACGCTTTTTTGACCACTTAAAAACAAAAAGGAAATGAATAGTGAGATGATACGCTTTTTTGACCACTTAAAAACAAAAAGGAAATGAATAGTGAGATGATACGCTTTTTGACCACTTAAAAACAAAAAGGAAATGAATAGTGAGATGATACGCTTTTTTGACCACTTAAAAACAAAAAGGAAATGAATAGTGAGATGATACGCTTTTTGACCACTTAAAAACAAAAAGGAAATGAATAGTGAGATGATACGCTTTTTTGACCACTTAAAAACAAAAAGGAAATGAATAGTGAGATGATACGCTTTTTTGACCACTTAAAAACAAAAAGGAAATGAATAGTGAGATGATACGCTTTTTTGACCACTTAAAAACAAAAAGGAAATGAATAGTGAGATGATACGCTTTTTTGACCACTTAAAAACAAAAAGGAAATGAATAGTGAGATGATACGCTTTTTTGACCACTTAAAAACAAAAAGGAAATGAATAGTGAGATGATACGCTTTTTTGACCACTTAAAAACAAAAAGGAAATGAATAGTGAGATGATACGCTTTTTTGACCACTTAAAAACAAAAAGGAAATGAATAGTGAGATGATACGCTTTTTTGACCACTTAAAAACAAAAAGGAAATGAATAGTGAGATGATACGCTTTTTTGACCACTTAAAAACAAAAAGGAAATGAATAGTGAGATGATACGCTTTTTTGACCACTTAAAAACAAAAAGGAAATGAATAGTGAGATGATACGCTTTTTTGACCACTTAAAAACAAAAAGGAAATGAATAGTGAGATGATACGCTTTTTTGACCACTTAAAAACAAAAAGGAAATGAATAGTGAGATGATACGCTTTTTTGACCACTTAAAAACAAAAAGGAAATGAATAGTGAGATGATACGCTTTTTTGACCACTTAAAAACAAAAAGGAAATGAATAGTGAGATGATACGCTTTTTTGACCACTTAAAAACAAAAAGGAAATGAATAGTGAGATGATACGCTTTTTTGACCACTTAAAAACAAAAAGGAAATGAATAGTGAGATGATACGCTTTTTTGACCACTTAAAAACAAAAAGGAAATGAATAGTGAGATGATACGCTTTTTTGACCACTAAAAACAAAAAGGAAATGAATAGTGAGATGATACGCTTTTTTGACCACTTAAAAACAAAAAGGAAATGAATAGTGAGATGATACGCTTTTTTGACCACTTAAAAACAAAAAGGAAATGAATAGTGAGATGATACGCTTTTTTGACCACTTAAAAACAAAAAGGAAATGAATAGTGAGATGATACGCTTTTTTGACCACTTAAAAACAAAAAGGAAATGAATAGTGAGATGATACGCTTTTTTGACCACTTAAAAACAAAAAGGAAATGAATAGTGAGATGATACGCTTTTTTGACCACTTAAAAACAAAAAGGAAATGAATAGTGAGATGATACGCTTTTTTGACCACTTAAAAACAAAAAGGAAATGAATAGTGAGATGATACGCTTTTTTGACCACTTAAAAACAAAAAGGAAATGAATAGTGAGATGATACGCTTTTTTGACCACTTAAAAACAAAAAGGAAATGAATAGTGAGATGATACGCTTTTTTGACCACTTAAAAACAAAAAGGAAATGAATAGTGAGATGATACGCTTTTTTGACCACTTAAAAACAAAAAGGAAATGAATAGTGAGATGATACGCTTTTTTGACCACTTAAAAACAAAAAGGAAATGAATAGTGAGATGATACGCTTTTTTGACCACTTAAAAACAAAAAGGAAATGAATAGTGAGATGATACGCTTTTTTGACCACTTAAAAACAAAAAGGAAATGAATAGTGAGATGATACGCTTTTTTGACCACTTAAAAACAAAAAGGAAATGAATAGTGAGATGATACGCTTTTTTGACCACTTAAAAACAAAAAGGAAATGAATAGTGAGATGATACGCTTTTTTGACCACTTAAAAACAAAAAGGAAATGAATAGTGAGATGATACGCTTTTTTGACCACTTAAAAACAAAAAGGAAATGAATAGTGAGATGATACGCTTTTTTGACCACTTAAAAACAAAAAGGAAATGAATAGTGAGATGATACGCTTTTTTGACCACTTAAAAACAAAAAGGAAATGAATAGTGAGATGATACGCTTTTTTGACCACTTAAAAACAAAAAGGAAATGAATAGTGAGATGATACGCTTTTTTGACCACTTAAAAACAAAAAGGAAATGAATAGTGAGATGATACGCTTTTTTGACCACTTAAAAAAAAAAGGAAATGAATAGTGAGATGATACGCTTTTTTGACCACTTAAAAACAAAAAGGAAATGAATAGTGAGATGATACGCTTTTTTGACCACTAAAAACAAAAAGGAAATGAATAGTGAGATGATACGCTTTTTTGACCACTTAAAAACAAAAAGGAAATGAATAGTGAGATGATACGCTTTTTTGACCACTTAAAAACAAAAAGGAAATGAATAGTGAGATGATACGCTTTTTTGACCACTTAAAAACAAAAAGGAAATGAATAGTGAGATGATACGCTTTTTTGACCACTTAAAAACAAAAAGGAAATGAATAGTGAGATGATACGCTTTTTTGACCACTTAAAAACAAAAAGGAAATGAATAGTGAGATGATACGCTTTTTGACCACTTAAAAACAAAAAGGAAATGAATAGTGAGATGATACGCTTTTTTGACCACTTAAAAACAAAAAGGAAATGAATAGTGAGATGATACGCTTTTTTGACCACTAAAAACAAAAAGGAAATGAATAGTGAGATGATACGCTTTTTTGACCACTTAAAAACAAAAAGGAAATGAATAGTGAGATGATACGCTTTTTGACCACTTAAAAACAAAAAGGAAATGAATAGTGAGATGATACGCTTTTTTGACCACTTAAAAACAAAAAGGAAATGAATAGTGAGATGATACGCTTTTTTGACCACTTAAAAACAAAAAGGAAATGAATAGTGAGATGATACGCTTTTTTGACCACTTAAAAACAAAAAGGAAATGAATAGTGAGATGATACGCTTTTTTGACCACTTAAAAACAAAAAGGAAATGAATAGTGAGATGATACGCTTTTTTGACCACTTAAAAACAAAAAGGAAATGAATAGTGAGATGATACGCTTTTTTGACCACTTAAAAACAAAAAGGAAATGAATAGTGAGATGATACGCTTTTTTGACCACTTAAAAACAAAAAGGAAATGAATAGTGAGATGATACGCTTTTTTGACCACTTAAAAACAAAAAGGAAATGAATAGTGAGATGATACGCTTTTTTGACCACTTAAAAAAATGAATAGTGAGATGATACGCTTTTTTGACCACTTAAAAACAAAAAGGAAATGAATAGTGAGATGATACGCTTTTTTGACCACTTAAAAACAAAAAGGAAATGAATAGTGAGATGATACGCTTTTTTGACCACTTAAAAACAAAAAGGAAATGAATAGTGAGATGATACGCTTTTTTGACCACTTAAAAACAAAAAGGAAATGAATAGTGAGATGATACGCTTTTTTGACCACTTAAAAACAAAAAGGAAATGAATAGTGAGATGATACGCTTTTTTGACCACTTAAAAACAAAAAGGAAATGAATAGTGAGATGATACGCTTTTTTGACCACTAAAAACAAAAAGGAAATGAATAGTGAGATGATACGCTTTTTTGACCACTTAAAAACAAAAAGGAAATGAATAGTGAGATGATACGCTTTTTTGACCACTTAAAAACAAAAAGGAAATGAATAGTGAGATGATACGCTTTTTTGACCACTTAAAAACAAAAAGGAAATGAATAGTGAGATGATACGCTTTTTTGACCACTTAAAAACAAAAAGGAAATGAATAGTGAGATGATACGCTTTTTTGACCACTTAAAAACAAAAAGGAAATGAATAGTGAGATGATACGCTTTTTTGACCACTTAAAAACAAAAAGGAAATGAATAGTGAGATGATACGCTTTTTTGACCACTTAAAAACAAAAAGGAAATGAATAGTGAGATGATACGCTTTTTTGACCACTAAAAACAAAAAGGAAATGAATAGTGAGATGATACGCTTTTTTGACCACTTAAAAACAAAAAGGAAATGAATAGTGAGATGATACGCTTTTTTGACCACTTAAAAACAAAAAGGAAATGAATAGTGAGATGATACGCTTTTTGACCACTTAAAAACAAAAAGGAAATGAATAGTGAGATGATACGCTTTTTGACCACTTAAAAACAAAAAGGAAATGAATAGTGAGATGATACGCTTTTTTGACCACTTAAAAACAAAAAGGAAATGAATAGTGAGATGATACGCTTTTTTGACCACTTAAAAACAAAAAGGAAATGAATAGTGAGATGATACGCTTTTTTGACCACTTAAAAACAAAAAGGAAATGAATAGTGAGATGATACGCTTTTTTGACCACTTAAAAACAAAAAGGAAATGAATAGTGAGATGATACGCTTTTTTGACCACTTAAAAACAAAAAGGAAATGAATAGTGAGATGATACGCTTTTTTGACCACTTAAAAACAAAAAGGAAATGAATAGTGAGATGATACGCTTTTTTGACCACTAAAAACAAAAAGGAAATGAATAGTGAGATGATACGCTTTTTTGACCACTTAAAAACAAAAAGGAAATGAATAGTGAGATGATACGCTTTTTTGACCACTTAAAAACAAAAAGGAAATGAATAGTGAGATGATACGCTTTTTTGACCACTTAAAAACAAAAAGGAAATGAATAGTGAGATGATACGCTTTTTTGACCACTTAAAAACAAAAAGGAAATGAATAGTGAGATGATACGCTTTTTTGACCACTTAAAAACAAAAAGGAAATGAATAGTGAGATGATACGCTTTTTTGACCACTTAAAAACAAAAAGGAAATGAATAGTGAGATGATACGCTTTTTTGACCACTTAAAAACAAAAAGGAAATGAATAGTGAGATGATACGCTTTTTTGACCACTTAAAAACAAAAAGGAAATGAATAGTGAGATGATACGCTTTTTTGACCACTTAAAAACAAAAAGGAAATGAATAGTGAGATGATACGCTTTTTTGACCACTTAAAAACAAAAAGGAAATGAATAGTGAGATGATACGCTTTTTTGACCACTTAAAAACAAAAAGGAAATGAATAGTGAGATGATACGCTTTTTTGACCACTTAAAAACAAAAAGGAAATGAATAGTGAGATGATACGCTTTTTTGACCACTTAAAAACAAAAAGGAAATGAATAGTGAGATGATACGCTTTTTTGACCACTTAAAAACAAAAAGGAAATGAATAGTGAGATGATACGCTTTTTTGACCACTTAAAAACAAAAAGGAAATGAATAGTGAGATGATACGCTTTTTTGACCACTTAAAAACAAAAAGGAAATGAATAGTGAGATGATACGCTTTTTTGACCACTTAAAAACAAAAAGGAAATGAATAGTGAGATGATACGCTTTTTTGACCACTTAAAAACAAAAAGGAAATGAATAGTGAGATGATACGCTTTTTTGACCACTTAAAAACAAAAAGGAAATGAATAGTGAGATGATACGCTTTTTTGACCACTTAAAAACAAAAAGGAAATGAATAGTGAGATGATACGCTTTTTTGACCACTTAAAAACAAAAAGGAAATGAATAGTGAGATGATACGCTTTTTTGACCACTTAAAAACAAAAAGGAAATGAATAGTGAGATGATACGCTTTTTTGACCACTTAAAAACAAAAAGGAAATGAATAGTGAGATGATACGCTTTTTTGACCACTTAAAAACAAAAAGGAAATGAATAGTGAGATGATACGCTTTTTTGACCACTTAAAAACAAAAAGGAAATGAATAGTGAGATGATACGCTTTTTTGACCACTTAAAAACAAAAAGGAAATGAATAGTGAGATGATACGCTTTTTTGACCACTTAAAAACAAAAAGGAAATGAATAGTGAGATGATACGCTTTTTTGACCACTTAAAAACAAAAAGGAAATGAATAGTGAGATGATACGCTTTTTTGACCACTTAAAAACAAAAAGGAAATGAATAGTGAGATGATACGCTTTTTTGACCACTTAAAAACAAAAAGGAAATGAATAGTGAGATGATACGCTTTTTTGACCACTTAAAAACAAAAAGGAAATGAATAGTGAGATGATACGCTTTTTTGACCACTTAAAAACAAAAAGGAAATGAATAGTGAGATGATACGCTTTTTTGACCACTTAAAAACAAAAAGGAAATGAATAGTGAGATGATACGCTTTTTTGACCACTTAAAAACAAAAAGGAAATGAATAGTGAGATGATACGCTTTTTTGACCACTTAAAAACAAAAAGGAAATGAATAGTGAGATGATACGCTTTTTTGACCACTTAAAAACAAAAAGGAAATGAATAGTGAGATGATACGCTTTTTTGACCACTTAAAAACAAAAAGGAAATGAATAGTGAGATGATACGCTTTTTTGACCACTTAAAAACAAAAAGGAAATGAATAGTGAGATGATACGCTTTTTTGACCACTTAAAAACAAAAAGGAAATGAATAGTGAGATGATACGCTTTTTTGACCACTTAAAAACAAAAAGGAAATGAATAGTGAGATGATACGCTTTTTTGACCACTTAAAAACAAAAAGGAAATGAATAGTGAGATGATACGCTTTTTTGACCACTTAAAAACAAAAAGGAAATGAATAGTGAGATGATACGCTTTTTTGACCACTTAAAACAAAAAGGAAATGAATAGTGAGATGATACGCTTTTTTGACCACTTAAAAACAAAAAGGAAATGAATAGTGAGATGATACGCTTTTTTGACCACTTAAAAACAAAAAGGAAATGAATAGTGAGATGATACGCTTTTTTGACCACTTAAAAACAAAAAGGAAATGAATAGTGAGATGATACGCTTTTTTGACCACTTAAAAACAAAAAGGAAATGAATAGTGAGATGATACGCTTTTTTGACCACTTAAAAACAAAAAGGAAATGAATAGTGAGATGATACGCTTTTTTGACCACTTAAAAACAAAAAGGAAATGAATAGTGAGATGATACGCTTTTTGACCACTTAAAAACAAAAAGGAAATGAATAGTGAGATGATACGCTTTTTTGACCACTTAAAAACAAAAAGGAAATGAATAGTGAGATGATACGCTTTTTTGACCACTTAAAAACAAAAAGGAAATGAATAGTGAGATGATACGCTTTTTTGACCACTTAAAAACAAAAAGGAAATGAATAGTGAGATGATACGCTTTTTTGACCACTTAAAAACAAAAAGGAAATGAATAGTGAGATGATACGCTTTTTTGACCACTTAAAAACAAAAAGGAAATGAATAGTGAGATGATACGCTTTTTTGACCACTTAAAAACAAAAAGGAAATGAATAGTGAGATGATACGCTTTTTTGACCACTTAAAAACAAAAAGGAAATGAATAGTGAGATGATACGCTTTTTTGACCACTTAAAAACAAAAAGGAAATGAATAGTGAGATGATACGCTTTTTTGACCACTTAAAAACAAAAAGGAAATGAATAGTGAGATGATACGCTTTTTTGACCACTTAAAAACAAAAAGGAAATGAATAGTGAGATGATACGCTTTTTTGACCACTTAAAAACAAAAAGGAAATGAATAGTGAGATGATACGCTTTTTTGACCACTTAAAAACAAAAAGGAAATGAATAGTGAGATGATACGCTTTTTTGACCACTTAAAAACAAAAAGGAAATGAATAGTGAGATGATACGCTTTTTTGACCACTTAAAAACAAAAAGGAAATGAATAGTGAGATGATACGCTTTTTTGACCACTTAAAAACAAAAAGGAAATGAATAGTGAGATGATACGCTTTTTTGACCACTTAAAAACAAAAAGGAAATGAATAGTGAGATGATACGCTTTTTTGACCACTTAAAAACAAAAAGGAAATGAATAGTGAGATGATACGCTTTTTGACCACTTAAAAACAAAAAGGAAATGAATAGTGAGATGATACGCTTTTTTGACCACTTAAAAACAAAAAGGAAATGAATAGTGAGATGATACGCTTTTTTGACCACTTAAAAACAAAAAGGAAATGAATAGTGAGATGATACGCTTTTTTGACCACTTAAAAACAAAAAGGAAATGAATAGTGAGATGATACGCTTTTTTGACCACTTAAAAACAAAAAGGAAATGAATAGTGAGATGATACGCTTTTTTGACCACTTAAAAACAAAAAGGAAATGAATAGTGAGATGATACGCTTTTTTGACCACTTAAAAACAAAAAGGAAATGAATAGTGAGATGATACGCTTTTTTGACCACTTAAAAACAAAAAGGAAATGAATAGTGAGATGATACGCTTTTTTGACCACTTAAAAACAAAAAGGAAATGAATAGTGAGATGATACGCTTTTTTGACCACTTAAAAACAAAAAGGAAATGAATAGTGAGATGATACGCTTTTTTGACCACTTAAAAACAAAAAGGAAATGAATAGTGAGATGATACGCTTTTTTGACCACTTAAAAACAAAAAGGAAATGAATAGTGAGATGATACGCTTTTTTGACCACTTAAAAACAAAAAGGAAATGAATAGTGAGATGATACGCTTTTTTGACCACTTAAAAACAAAAAGGAAATGAATAGTGAGATGATACGCTTTTTTGACCACTTAAAAACAAAAAGGAAATGAATAGTGAGATGATACGCTTTTTTGACCACTTAAAAACAAAAAGGAAATGAATAGTGAGATGATACGCTTTTTTGACCACTTAAAAACAAAAAGGAAATGAATAGTGAGATGATACGCTTTTTTGACCACTTAAAAACAAAAAGGAAATGAATAGTGAGATGATACGCTTTTTTGACCACTAAAAACAAAAAGGAAATGAATAGTGAGATGATACGCTTTTTTGACCACTTAAAAACAAAAAGGAAATGAATAGTGAGATGATACGCTTTTTTGACCACTTAAAAACAAAAAGGAAATGAATAGTGAGATGATACGCTTTTTTGACCACTTAAAAACAAAAAGGAAATGAATAGTGAGATGATACGCTTTTTTGACCACTTAAAAACAAAAAGGAAATGAATAGTGAGATGATACGCTTTTTTGACCACTTAAAAACAAAAAGGAAATGAATAGTGAGATGATACGCTTTTTTGACCACTTAAAAACAAAAAGGAAATGAATAGTGAGATGATACGCTTTTTTGACCACTTAAAAACAAAAAGGAAATGAATAGTGAGATGATACGCTTTTTTGACCACTTAAAAACAAAAAGGAAATGAATAGTGAGATGATACGCTTTTTTGACCACTTAAAAACAAAAAGGAAATGAATAGTGAGATGATACGCTTTTTTGACCACTTAAAAACAAAAAGGAAATGAATAGTGAGATGATACGCTTTTTGACCACTTAAAAACAAAAAGGAAATGAATAGTGAGATGATACGCTTTTTTGACCACTTAAAAACAAAAAGGAAATGAATAGTGAGATGATACGCTTTTTTGACCACTTAAAAACAAAAAGGAAATGAATAGTGAGATGATACGCTTTTTTGACCACTTAAAAACAAAAAGGAAATGAATAGTGAGATGATACGCTTTTTTGACCACTTAAAAACAAAAAGGAAATGAATAGTGAGATGATACGCTTTTTTGACCACTTAAAAACAAAAAGGAAATGAATAGTGAGATGATACGCTTTTTTGACCACTTAAAAACAAAAAGGAAATGAATAGTGAGATGATACGCTTTTTTGACCACTTAAAAACAAAAAGGAAATGAATAGTGAGATGATACGCTTTTTTGACCACTTAAAAACAAAAAGGAAATGAATAGTGAGATGATACGCTTTTTTGACCACTTAAAAACAAAAAGGAAATGAATAGTGAGATGATACGCTTTTTTGACCACTTAAAAACAAAAAGGAAATGAATAGTGAGATGATACGCTTTTTTGACCACTTAAAAACAAAAAGGAAATGAATAGTGAGATGATACGCTTTTTTGACCACTTAAAAACAAAAAGGAAATGAATAGTGAGATGATACGCTTTTTTGACCACTTAAAAACAAAAAGGAAATGAATAGTGAGATGATACGCTTTTTTGACCACTTAAAAACAAAAAGGAAATGAATAGTGAGATGATACGCTTTTTTGACCACTTAAAAACAAAAAGGAAATGAATAGTGAGATGATACGCTTTTTTGACCACTTAAAAACAAAAAGGAAATGAATAGTGAGATGATACGCTTTTTTGACCACTTAAAAACAAAAAGGAAATGAATAGTGAGATGATACGCTTTTTTGACCACTTAAAAACAAAAAGGAAATGAATAGTGAGATGATACGCTTTTTTGACCACTTAAAAACAAAAAGGAAATGAATAGTGAGATGATACGCTTTTTTGACCACTTAAAAACAAAAAGGAAATGAATAGTGAGATGATACGCTTTTTTGACCACTTAAAAACAAAAAGGAAATGAATAGTGAGATGATACGCTTTTTTGACCACTTAAAAACAAAAAGGAAATGAATAGTGAGATGATACGCTTTTTTGACCACTTAAAAACAAAAAGGAAATGAATAGTGAGATGATACGCTTTTTTGACCACTTAAAAACAAAAAGGAAATGAATAGTGAGATGATACGCTTTTTTGACCACTTAAAAACAAAAAGGAAATGAATAGTGAGATGATACGCTTTTTTGACCACTTAAAAACAAAAAGGAAATGAATAGTGAGATGATACGCTTTTTTGACCACTTAAAAACAAAAAGGAAATGAATAGTGAGATGATACGCTTTTTTGACCACTTAAAAACAAAAAGGAAATGAATAGTGAGATGATACGCTTTTTTGACCACTTAAAAACAAAAAGGAAATGAATAGTGAGATGATACGCTTTTTTGACCACTTAAAAACAAAAAGGAAATGAATAGTGAGATGATACGCTTTTTTGACCACTTAAAAACAAAAAGGAAATGAATAGTGAGATGATACGCTTTTTTGACCACTTAAAAACAAAAAGGAAATGAATAGTGAGATGATACGCTTTTTTGACCACTTAAAAACAAAAAGGAAATGAATAGTGAGATGATACGCTTTTTTGACCACTTAAAAACAAAAAGGAAATGAATAGTGAGATGATACGCTTTTTTGACCACTTAAAAACAAAAAGGAAATGAATAGTGAGATGATACGCTTTTTTGACCACTTAAAAACAAAAAGGAAATGAATAGTGAGATGATACGCTTTTTTGACCACTTAAAAACAAAAAGGAAATGAATAGTGAGATGATACGCTTTTTTGACCACTTAAAAACAAAAAGGAAATGAATAGTGAGATGATACGCTTTTTTGACCACTTAAAAACAAAAAGGAAATGAATAGTGAGATGATACGCTTTTTTGACCACTTAAAAACAAAAAGGAAATGAATAGTGAGATGATACGCTTTTTTGACCACTTAAAAACAAAAAGGAAATGAATAGTGAGATGATACGCTTTTTTGACCACTTAAAAACAAAAAGGAAATGAATAGTGAGATGATACGCTTTTTTGACCACTTAAAAACAAAAAGGAAATGAATAGTGAGATGATACGCTTTTTTGACCACTTAAAAACAAAAAGGAAATGAATAGTGAGATGATACGCTTTTTTGACCACTTAAAAACAAAAAGGAAATGAATAGTGAGATGATACGCTTTTTTGACCACTTAAAAACAAAAAGGAAATGAATAGTGAGATGATACGCTTTTTTGACCACTTAAAAACAAAAAGGAAATGAATAGTGAGATGATACGCTTTTTTGACCACTTAAAAACAAAAAGGAAATGAATAGTGAGATGATACGCTTTTTTGACCACTTAAAAACAAAAAGGAAATGAATAGTGAGATGATACGCTTTTTTGACCACTTAAAAACAAAAAGGAAATGAATAGTGAGATGATACGCTTTTTTGACCACTTAAAAACAAAAAGGAAATGAATAGTGAGATGATACGCTTTTTTGACCACTTAAAAACAAAAAGGAAATGAATAGTGAGATGATACGCTTTTTTGACCACTTAAAAACAAAAAGGAAATGAATAGTGAGATGATACGCTTTTTTGACCACTTAAAAACAAAAAGGAAATGAATAGTGAGATGATACGCTTTTTTGACCACTTAAAAACAAAAAGGAAATGAATAGTGAGATGATACGCTTTTTTGACCACTTAAAAACAAAAAGGAAATGAATAGTGAGATGATACGCTTTTTTGACCACTTAAAAACAAAAAGGAAATGAATAGTGAGATGATACGCTTTTTTGACCACTTAAAAACAAAAAGGAAATGAATAGTGAGATGATACGCTTTTTTGACCACTTAAAAACAAAAAGGAAATGAATAGTGAGATGATACGCTTTTTTGACCACTTAAAAACAAAAAGGAAATGAATAGTGAGATGATACGCTTTTTTGACCACTTAAAAACAAAAAGGAAATGAATAGTGAGATGATACGCTTTTTTGACCACTTAAAAACAAAAAGGAAATGAATAGTGAGATGATACGCTTTTTTGACCACTTAAAAACAAAAAGGAAATGAATAGTGAGATGATACGCTTTTTTGACCACTTAAAAACAAAAAGGAAATGAATAGTGAGATGATACGCTTTTTTGACCACTTAAAAACAAAAAGGAAATGAATAGTGAGATGATACGCTTTTTTGACCACTTAAAAACAAAAAGGAAATGAATAGTGAGATGATACGCTTTTTTGACCACTTAAAAACAAAAAGGAAATGAATAGTGAGATGATACGCTTTTTTGACCACTTAAAAACAAAAAGGAAATGAATAGTGAGATGATACGCTTTTTTGACCACTTAAAAACAAAAAGGAAATGAATAGTGAGATGATACGCTTTTTTGACCACTTAAAAACAAAAAGGAAATGAATAGTGAGATGATACGCTTTTTTGACCACTTAAAAACAAAAAGGAAATGAATAGTGAGATGATACGCTTTTTTGACCACTTAAAAACAAAAAGGAAATGAATAGTGAGATGATACGCTTTTTTGACCACTTAAAAACAAAAAGGAAATGAATAGTGAGATGATACGCTTTTTTGACCACTTAAAAACAAAAAGGAAATGAATAGTGAGATGATACGCTTTTTTGACCACTTAAAAACAAAAAGGAAATGAATAGTGAGATGATACGCTTTTTTGACCACTTAAAAACAAAAAGGAAATGAATAGTGAGATGATACGCTTTTTTGACCACTTAAAAACAAAAAGGAAATGAATAGTGAGATGATACGCTTTTTTGACCACTTAAAAACAAAAAGGAAATGAATAGTGAGATGATACGCTTTTTTGACCACTTAAAAACAAAAAGGAAATGAATAGTGAGATGATACGCTTTTTTGACCACTTAAAAACAAAAAGGAAATGAATAGTGAGATGATACGCTTTTTTGACCACTTAAAAACAAAAAGGAAATGAATAGTGAGATGATACGCTTTTTTGACCACTTAAAAACAAAAAGGAAATGAATAGTGAGATGATACGCTTTTTTGACCACTTAAAAACAAAAAGGAAATGAATAGTGAGATGATACGCTTTTTTGACCACTTAAAAACAAAAAGGAAATGAATAGTGAGATGATACGCTTTTTTGACCACTTAAAAACAAAAAGGAAATGAATAGTGAGATGATACGCTTTTTTGACCACTTAAAAACAAAAAGGAAATGAATAGTGAGATGATACGCTTTTTTGACCACTTAAAAACAAAAAGGAAATGAATAGTGAGATGATACGCTTTTTTGACCACTTAAAAACAAAAAGGAAATGAATAGTGAGATGATACGCTTTTTTGACCACTTAAAAACAAAAAGGAAATGAATAGTGAGATGATACGCTTTTTTGACCACTTAAAAACAAAAAGGAAATGAATAGTGAGATGATACGCTTTTTTGACCACTTAAAAACAAAAAGGAAATGAATAGTGAGATGATACGCTTTTTTGACCACTTAAAAACAAAAAGGAAATGAATAGTGAGATGATACGCTTTTTTGACCACTTAAAAACAAAAAGGAAATGAATAGTGAGATGATACGCTTTTTTGACCACTTAAAAACAAAAAGGAAATGAATAGTGAGATGATACGCTTTTTTGACCACTTAAAAACAAAAAGGAAATGAATAGTGAGATGATACGCTTTTTGACCACTTAAAAACAAAAAGGAAATGAATAGTGAGATGATACGCTTTTTTGACCACTTAAAAACAAAAAGGAAATGAATAGTGAGATGATACGCTTTTTTGACCACTTAAAAACAAAAAGGAAATGAATAGTGAGATGATACGCTTTTTTGACCACTTAAAAACAAAAAGGAAATGAATAGTGAGATGATACGCTTTTTTGACCACTTAAAAACAAAAAGGAAATGAATAGTGAGATGATACGCTTTTTTGACCACTTAAAAACAAAAAGGAAATGAATAGTGAGATGATACGCTTTTTTGACCACTTAAAAACAAAAAGGAAATGAATAGTGAGATGATACGCTTTTTTGACCACTTAAAAACAAAAAGGAAATGAATAGTGAGATGATACGCTTTTTTGACCACTTAAAAACAAAAAGGAAATGAATAGTGAGATGATACGCTTTTTTGACCACTTAAAAACAAAAAGGAAATGAATAGTGAGATGATACGCTTTTTTGACCACTTAAAAACAAAAAGGAAATGAATAGTGAGATGATACGCTTTTTTGACCACTTAAAAACAAAAAGGAAATGAATAGTGAGATGATACGCTTTTTTGACCACTTAAAAACAAAAAGGAAATGAATAGTGAGATGATACGCTTTTTTGACCACTTAAAAACAAAAAGGAAATGAATAGTGAGATGATACGCTTTTTTGACCACTTAAAAACAAAAAGGAAATGAATAGTGAGATGATACGCTTTTTTGACCACTTAAAAACAAAAAGGAAATGAATAGTGAGATGATACGCTTTTTTGACCACTTAAAAACAAAAAGGAAATGAATAGTGAGATGATACGCTTTTTTGACCACTTAAAAACAAAAAGGAAATGAATAGTGAGATGATACGCTTTTTTGACCACTTAAAAACAAAAAGGAAATGAATAGTGAGATGATACGCTTTTTTGACCACTTAAAAACAAAAAGGAAATGAATAGTGAGATGATACGCTTTTTTGACCACTTAAAAACAAAAAGGAAATGAATAGTGAGATGATACGCTTTTTTGACCACTTAAAAACAAAAAGGAAATGAATAGTGAGATGATACGCTTTTTTGACCACTTAAAAACAAAAAGGAAATGAATAGTGAGATGATACGCTTTTTTGACCACTTAAAAACAAAAAGGAAATGAATAGTGAGATGATACGCTTTTTTGACCACTTAAAAACAAAAAGGAAATGAATAGTGAGATGATACGCTTTTTGACCACTTAAAAACAAAAAGGAAATGAATAGTGAGATGATACGCTTTTTTGACCACTTAAAAACAAAAAGGAAATGAATAGTGAGATGATACGCTTTTTTGACCACTTAAAAACAAAAAGGAAATGAATAGTGAGATGATACGCTTTTTTGACCACTTAAAAACAAAAAGGAAATGAATAGTGAGATGATACGCTTTTTTGACCACTTAAAAACAAAAAGGAAATGAATAGTGAGATGATACGCTTTTTTGACCACTTAAAAACAAAAAGGAAATGAATAGTGAGATGATACGCTTTTTTGACCACTTAAAAACAAAAAGGAAATGAATAGTGAGATGATACGCTTTTTTGACCACTTAAAAACAAAAAGGAAATGAATAGTGAGATGATACGCTTTTTTGACCACTTAAAAACAAAAAGGAAATGAATAGTGAGATGATACGCTTTTTTGACCACTTAAAAACAAAAAGGAAATGAATAGTGAGATGATACGCTTTTTTGACCACTTAAAAACAAAAAGGAAATGAATAGTGAGATGATACGCTTTTTTGACCACTTAAAAACAAAAAGGAAATGAATAGTGAGATGATACGCTTTTTTGACCACTTAAAAACAAAAAGGAAATGAATAGTGAGATGATACGCTTTTTTGACCACTTAAAAACAAAAAGGAAATGAATAGTGAGATGATACGCTTTTTTGACCACTTAAAAACAAAAAGGAAATGAATAGTGAGATGATACGCTTTTTTGACCACTTAAAAACAAAAAGGAAATGAATAGTGAGATGATACGCTTTTTTGACCACTTAAAAACAAAAAGGAAATGAATAGTGAGATGATACGCTTTTTTGACCACTTAAAAACAAAAAGGAAATGAATAGTGAGATGATACGCTTTTTTGACCACTTAAAAACAAAAAGGAAATGAATAGTGAGATGATACGCTTTTTTGACCACTTAAAAACAAAAAGGAAATGAATAGTGAGATGATACGCTTTTTTGACCACTTAAAAACAAAAAGGAAATGAATAGTGAGATGATACGCTTTTTTGACCACTTAAAAACAAAAAGGAAATGAATAGTGAGATGATACGCTTTTTTGACCACTTAAAAACAAAAAGGAAATGAATAGTGAGATGATACGCTTTTTTGACCACTTAAAAACAAAAAGGAAATGAATAGTGAGATGATACGCTTTTTTGACCACTTAAAAACAAAAAGGAAATGAATAGTGAGATGATACGCTTTTTTGACCACTTAAAAACAAAAAGGAAATGAATAGTGAGATGATACGCTTTTTTGACCACTTAAAAACAAAAAGGAAATGAATAGTGAGATGATACGCTTTTTTGACCACTTAAAAACAAAAAGGAAATGAATAGTGAGATGATACGCTTTTTTGACCACTTAAAAACAAAAAGGAAATGAATAGTGAGATGATACGCTTTTTTGACCACTTAAAAACAAAAAGGAAATGAATAGTGAGATGATACGCTTTTTTGACCACTTAAAAACAAAAAGGAAATGAATAGTGAGATGATACGCTTTTTTGACCACTTAAAACAAAAAGGAAATGAATAGTGAGATGATACGCTTTTTTGACCACTTAAAAACAAAAAGGAAATGAATAGTGAGATGATACGCTTTTTTGACCACTTAAAAACAAAAAGGAAATGAATAGTGAGATGATACGCTTTTTTGACCACTTAAAAACAAAAAGGAAATGAATAGTGAGATGATACGCTTTTTTGACCACTTAAAAACAAAAAGGAAATGAATAGTGAGATGATACGCTTTTTTGACCACTTAAAAACAAAAAGGAAATGAATAGTGAGATGATACGCTTTTTTGACCACTTAAAAACAAAAAGGAAATGAATAGTGAGATGATACGCTTTTTTGACCACTTAAAAACAAAAAGGAAATGAATAGTGAGATGATACGCTTTTTTGACCACTTAAAAACAAAAAGGAAATGAATAGTGAGATGATACGCTTTTTTGACCACTTAAAAACAAAAAGGAAATGAATAGTGAGATGATACGCTTTTTTGACCACTTAAAAACAAAAAGGAAATGAATAGTGAGATGATACGCTTTTTTGACCACTTAAAAACAAAAAGGAAATGAATAGTGAGATGATACGCTTTTTTGACCACTTAAAAACAAAAAGGAAATGAATAGTGAGATGATACGCTTTTTTGACCACTTAAAAACAAAAAGGAAATGAATAGTGAGATGATACGCTTTTTTGACCACTTAAAAACAAAAAGGAAATGAATAGTGAGATGATACGCTTTTTTGACCACTTAAAAACAAAAAGGAAATGAATAGTGAGATGATACGCTTTTTTGACCACTTAAAAACAAAAAGGAAATGAATAGTGAGATGATACGCTTTTTTGACCACTTAAAAACAAAAAGGAAATGAATAGTGAGATGATACGCTTTTTTGACCACTTAAAAACAAAAAGGAAATGAATAGTGAGATGATACGCTTTTTTGACCACTTAAAAACAAAAAGGAAATGAATAGTGAGATGATACGCTTTTTTGACCACTTAAAAACAAAAAGGAAATGAATAGTGAGATGATACGCTTTTTTGACCACTTAAAAACAAAAAGGAAATGAATAGTGAGATGATACGCTTTTTTGACCACTTAAAAACAAAAAGGAAATGAATAGTGAGATGATACGCTTTTTTGACCACTTAAAAACAAAAAGGAAATGAATAGTGAGATGATACGCTTTTTTGACCACTTAAAAACAAAAAGGAAATGAATAGTGAGATGATACGCTTTTTTGACCACTTAAAAACAAAAAGGAAATGAATAGTGAGATGATACGCTTTTTTGACCACTTAAAAACAAAAAGGAAATGAATAGTGAGATGATACGCTTTTTTGACCACTTAAAAACAAAAAGGAAATGAATAGTGAGATGATACGCTTTTTTGACCACTTAAAAACAAAAAGGAAATGAATAGTGAGATGATACGCTTTTTTGACCACTTAAAAACAAAAAGGAAATGAATAGTGAGATGATACGCTTTTTTGACCACTTAAAAACAAAAAGGAAATGAATAGTGAGATGATACGCTTTTTTGACCACTTAAAAACAAAAAGGAAATGAATAGTGAGATGATACGCTTTTTTGACCACTTAAAAACAAAAAGGAAATGAATAGTGAGATGATACGCTTTTTTGACCACTTAAAAACAAAAAGGAAATGAATAGTGAGATGATACGCTTTTTTGACCACTTAAAAACAAAAAGGAAATGAATAGTGAGATGATACGCTTTTTTGACCACTTAAAAACAAAAAGGAAATGAATAGTGAGATGATACGCTTTTTTGACCACTTAAAAACAAAAAGGAAATGAATAGTGAGATGATACGCTTTTTTGACCACTAAAAACAAAAAGGAAATGAATAGTGAGATGATACGCTTTTTTGACCACTTAAAAACAAAAAGGAAATGAATAGTGAGATGATACGCTTTTTTGACCACTTAAAAACAAAAAGGAAATGAATAGTGAGATGATACGCTTTTTTGACCACTTAAAAACAAAAAGGAAATGAATAGTGAGATGATACGCTTTTTTGACCACTTAAAAACAAAAAGGAAATGAATAGTGAGATGATACGCTTTTTTGACCACTTAAAAACAAAAAGGAAATGAATAGTGAGATGATACGCTTTTTTGACCACTTAAAAACAAAAAGGAAATGAATAGTGAGATGATACGCTTTTTTGACCACTTAAAAACAAAAAGGAAATGAATAGTGAGATGATACGCTTTTTTGACCACTTAAAAACAAAAAGGAAATGAATAGTGAGATGATACGCTTTTTTGACCACTTAAAAACAAAAAGGAAATGAATAGTGAGATGATACGCTTTTTTGACCACTTAAAAACAAAAAGGAAATGAATAGTGAGATGATACGCTTTTTTGACCACTTAAAAACAAAAAGGAAATGAATAGTGAGATGATACGCTTTTTTGACCACTTAAAAACAAAAAGGAAATGAATAGTGAGATGATACGCTTTTTTGACCACTTAAAAACAAAAAGGAAATGAATAGTGAGATGATACGCTTTTTTGACCACTTAAAAACAAAAAGGAAATGAATAGTGAGATGATACGCTTTTTTGACCACTTAAAAACAAAAAGGAAATGAATAGTGAGATGATACGCTTTTTTGACCACTTAAAAACAAAAAGGAAATGAATAGTGAGATGATACGCTTTTTTGACCACTTAAAAACAAAAAGGAAATGAATAGTGAGATGATACGCTTTTTTGACCACTTAAAAACAAAAAGGAAATGAATAGTGAGATGATACGCTTTTTTGACCACTTAAAAACAAAAAGGAAATGAATAGTGAGATGATACGCTTTTTTGACCACTTAAAAACAAAAAGGAAATGAATAGTGAGATGATACGCTTTTTTGACCACTTAAAAACAAAAAGGAAATGAATAGTGAGATGATACGCTTTTTTGACCACTTAAAAACAAAAAGGAAATGAATAGTGAGATGATACGCTTTTTTGACCACTTAAAAACAAAAAGGAAATGAATAGTGAGATGATACGCTTTTTTGACCACTTAAAAACAAAAAGGAAATGAATAGTGAGATGATACGCTTTTTTGACCACTTAAAAACAAAAAGGAAATGAATAGTGAGATGATACGCTTTTTTGACCACTTAAAAACAAAAAGGAAATGAATAGTGAGATGATACGCTTTTTTGACCACTTAAAAACAAAAAGGAAATGAATAGTGAGATGATACGCTTTTTTGACCACTTAAAAACAAAAAGGAAATGAATAGTGAGATGATACGCTTTTTTGACCACTTAAAAACAAAAAGGAAATGAATAGTGAGATGATACGCTTTTTTGACCACTTAAAAACAAAAAGGAAATGAATAGTGAGATGATACGCTTTTTTGACCACTTAAAAACAAAAAGGAAATGAATAGTGAGATGATACGCTTTTTTGACCACTTAAAAACAAAAAGGAAATGAATAGTGAGATGATACGCTTTTTTGACCACTTAAAAACAAAAAGGAAATGAATAGTGAGATGATACGCTTTTTTGACCACTTAAAAACAAAAAGGAAATGAATAGTGAGATGATACGCTTTTTTGACCACTTAAAAACAAAAAGGAAATGAATAGTGAGATGATACGCTTTTTTGACCACTTAAAAACAAAAAGGAAATGAATAGTGAGATGATACGCTTTTTTGACCACTTAAAAACAAAAAGGAAATGAATAGTGAGATGATACGCTTTTTTGACCACTTAAAAACAAAAAGGAAATGAATAGTGAGATGATACGCTTTTTTGACCACTTAAAAACAAAAAGGAAATGAATAGTGAGATGATACGCTTTTTTGACCACTTAAAAACAAAAAGGAAATGAATAGTGAGATGATACGCTTTTTTGACCACTTAAAAACAAAAAGGAAATGAATAGTGAGATGATACGCTTTTTTGACCACTTAAAAACAAAAAGGAAATGAATAGTGAGATGATACGCTTTTTTGACCACTTAAAAACAAAAAGGAAATGAATAGTGAGATGATACGCTTTTTTGACCACTTAAAAACAAAAAGGAAATGAATAGTGAGATGATACGCTTTTTTGACCACTTAAAAACAAAAAGGAAATGAATAGTGAGATGATACGCTTTTTTGACCACTTAAAAACAAAAAGGAAATGAATAGTGAGATGATACGCTTTTTTGACCACTTAAAAACAAAAAGGAAATGAATAGTGAGATGATACGCTTTTTTGACCACTTAAAAACAAAAAGGAAATGAATAGTGAGATGATACGCTTTTTTGACCACTTAAAAACAAAAAGGAAATGAATAGTGAGATGATACGCTTTTTTGACCACTTAAAAACAAAAAGGAAATGAATAGTGAGATGATACGCTTTTTTGACCACTTAAAAACAAAAAGGAAATGAATAGTGAGATGATACGCTTTTTTGACCACTTAAAAACAAAAAGGAAATGAATAGTGAGATGATACGCTTTTTTGACCACTTAAAAACAAAAAGGAAATGAATAGTGAGATGATACGCTTTTTTGACCACTTAAAAACAAAAAGGAAATGAATAGTGAGATGATACGCTTTTTTGACCACTTAAAAACAAAAAGGAAATGAATAGTGAGATGATACGCTTTTTTGACCACTTAAAAACAAAAAGGAAATGAATAGTGAGATGATACGCTTTTTTGACCACTTAAAAACAAAAAGGAAATGAATAGTGAGATGATACGCTTTTTTGACCACTTAAAAACAAAAAGGAAATGAATAGTGAGATGATACGCTTTTTTGACCACTTAAAAACAAAAAGGAAATGAATAGTGAGATGATACGCTTTTTTGACCACTTAAAAACAAAAAGGAAATGAATAGTGAGATGATACGCTTTTTTGACCACTTAAAAACAAAAAGGAAATGAATAGTGAGATGATACGCTTTTTTGACCACTTAAAAACAAAAAGGAAATGAATAGTGAGATGATACGCTTTTTTGACCACTTAAAAACAAAAAGGAAATGAATAGTGAGATGATACGCTTTTTTGACCACTTAAAAACAAAAAGGAAATGAATAGTGAGATGATACGCTTTTTTGACCACTTAAAAACAAAAAGGAAATGAATAGTGAGATGATACGCTTTTTTGACCACTTAAAAACAAAAAGGAAATGAATAGTGAGATGATACGCTTTTTTGACCACTTAAAAACAAAAAGGAAATGAATAGTGAGATGATACGCTTTTTTGACCACTTAAAAACAAAAAGGAAATGAATAGTGAGATGATACGCTTTTTTGACCACTTAAAAACAAAAAGGAAATGAATAGTGAGATGATACGCTTTTTTGACCACTTAAAAACAAAAAGGAAATGAATAGTGAGATGATACGCTTTTTTGACCACTTAAAAACAAAAAGGAAATGAATAGTGAGATGATACGCTTTTTTGACCACTTAAAAACAAAAAGGAAATGAATAGTGAGATGATACGCTTTTTTGACCACTTAAAAACAAAAAGGAAATGAATAGTGAGATGATACGCTTTTTTGACCACTTAAAAACAAAAAGGAAATGAATAGTGAGATGATACGCTTTTTTGACCACTTAAAAACAAAAAGGAAATGAATAGTGAGATGATACGCTTTTTTGACCACTTAAAAACAAAAAGGAAATGAATAGTGAGATGATACGCTTTTTTGACCACTTAAAAACAAAAAGGAAATGAATAGTGAGATGATACGCTTTTTTGACCACTTAAAAACAAAAAGGAAATGAATAGTGAGATGATACGCTTTTTTGACCACTTAAAAACAAAAAGGAAATGAATAGTGAGATGATACGCTTTTTTGACCACTTAAAAACAAAAAGGAAATGAATAGTGAGATGATACGCTTTTTTGACCACTTAAAAACAAAAAGGAAATGAATAGTGAGATGATACGCTTTTTTGACCACTTAAAAACAAAAAGGAAATGAATAGTGAGATGATACGCTTTTTTGACCACTTAAAAACAAAAAGGAAATGAATAGTGAGATGATACGCTTTTTTGACCACTTAAAAACAAAAAGGAAATGAATAGTGAGATGATACGCTTTTTTGACCACTTAAAAACAAAAAGGAAATGAATAGTGAGATGATACGCTTTTTTGACCACTTAAAAACAAAAAGGAAATGAATAGTGAGATGATACGCTTTTTTGACCACTTAAAAACAAAAAGGAAATGAATAGTGAGATGATACGCTTTTTTGACCACTTAAAAACAAAAAGGAAATGAATAGTGAGATGATACGCTTTTTTGACCACTTAAAAACAAAAAGGAAATGAATAGTGAGATGATACGCTTTTTTGACCACTTAAAAACAAAAAGGAAATGAATAGTGAGATGATACGCTTTTTTGACCACTTAAAAACAAAAAGGAAATGAATAGTGAGATGATACGCTTTTTTGACCACTTAAAAACAAAAAGGAAATGAATAGTGAGATGATACGCTTTTTTGACCACTTAAAAACAAAAAGGAAATGAATAGTGAGATGATACGCTTTTTTGACCACTTAAAAACAAAAAGGAAATGAATAGTGAGATGATACGCTTTTTTGACCACTTAAAAACAAAAAGGAAATGAATAGTGAGATGATACGCTTTTTTGACCACTTAAAAACAAAAAGGAAATGAATAGTGAGATGATACGCTTTTTTGACCACTTAAAAACAAAAAGGAAATGAATAGTGAGATGATACGCTTTTTTGACCACTTAAAAACAAAAAGGAAATGAATAGTGAGATGATACGCTTTTTTGACCACTTAAAAACAAAAAGGAAATGAATAGTGAGATGATACGCTTTTTTGACCACTTAAAAACAAAAAGGAAATGAATAGTGAGATGATACGCTTTTTTGACCACTTAAAAACAAAAAGGAAATGAATAGTGAGATGATACGCTTTTTTGACCACTTAAAAACAAAAAGGAAATGAATAGTGAGATGATACGCTTTTTTGACCACTTAAAAACAAAAAGGAAATGAATAGTGAGATGATACGCTTTTTTGACCACTTAAAAACAAAAAGGAAATGAATAGTGAGATGATACGCTTTTTTGACCACTTAAAAACAAAAAGGAAATGAATAGTGAGATGATACGCTTTTTTGACCACTTAAAAACAAAAAGGAAATGAATAGTGAGATGATACGCTTTTTTGACCACTTAAAAACAAAAAGGAAATGAATAGTGAGATGATACGCTTTTTTGACCACTTAAAAACAAAAAGGAAATGAATAGTGAGATGATACGCTTTTTTGACCACTTAAAAACAAAAAGGAAATGAATAGTGAGATGATACGCTTTTTTGACCACTTAAAAACAAAAAGGAAATGAATAGTGAGATGATACGCTTTTTTGACCACTTAAAAACAAAAAGGAAATGAATAGTGAGATGATACGCTTTTTTGACCACTTAAAAACAAAAAGGAAATGAATAGTGAGATGATACGCTTTTTTGACCACTTAAAAACAAAAAGGAAATGAATAGTGAGATGATACGCTTTTTTGACCACTTAAAAACAAAAAGGAAATGAATAGTGAGATGATACGCTTTTTTGACCACTTAAAAACAAAAAGGAAATGAATAGTGAGATGATACGCTTTTTTGACCACTTAAAAACAAAAAGGAAATGAATAGTGAGATGATACGCTTTTTTGACCACTTAAAAACAAAAAGGAAATGAATAGTGAGATGATACGCTTTTTTGACCACTTAAAAACAAAAAGGAAATGAATAGTGAGATGATACGCTTTTTTGACCACTTAAAAACAAAAAGGAAATGAATAGTGAGATGATACGCTTTTTGACCACTTAAAAACAAAAAGGAAATGAATAGTGAGATGATACGCTTTTTTGACCACTTAAAAACAAAAAGGAAATGAATAGTGAGATGATACGCTTTTTTGACCACTTAAAAACAAAAAGGAAATGAATAGTGAGATGATACGCTTTTTTGACCACTTAAAAACAAAAAGGAAATGAATAGTGAGATGATACGCTTTTTTGACCACTTAAAAACAAAAAGGAAATGAATAGTGAGATGATACGCTTTTTTGACCACTTAAAAACAAAAAGGAAATGAATAGTGAGATGATACGCTTTTTTGACCACTTAAAAACAAAAAGGAAATGAATAGTGAGATGATACGCTTTTTTGACCACTTAAAAACAAAAAGGAAATGAATAGTGAGATGATACGCTTTTTTGACCACTTAAAAACAAAAAGGAAATGAATAGTGAGATGATACGCTTTTTTGACCACTTAAAAACAAAAAGGAAATGAATAGTGAGATGATACGCTTTTTTGACCACTTAAAAACAAAAAGGAAATGAATAGTGAGATGATACGCTTTTTTGACCACTTAAAAACAAAAAGGAAATGAATAGTGAGATGATACGCTTTTTTGACCACTTAAAAACAAAAAGGAAATGAATAGTGAGATGATACGCTTTTTTGACCACTTAAAAACAAAAAGGAAATGAATAGTGAGATGATACGCTTTTTTGACCACTTAAAAACAAAAAGGAAATGAATAGTGAGATGATACGCTTTTTTGACCACTTAAAAACAAAAAGGAAATGAATAGTGAGATGATACGCTTTTTTGACCACTTAAAAACAAAAAGGAAATGAATAGTGAGATGATACGCTTTTTTGACCACTTAAAAACAAAAAGGAAATGAATAGTGAGATGATACGCTTTTTTGACCACTTAAAAACAAAAAGGAAATGAATAGTGAGATGATACGCTTTTTTGACCACTTAAAAACAAAAAGGAAATGAATAGTGAGATGATACGCTTTTTTGACCACTTAAAAACAAAAAGGAAATGAATAGTGAGATGATACGCTTTTTTGACCACTTAAAAACAAAAAGGAAATGAATAGTGAGATGATACGCTTTTTTGACCACTTAAAAACAAAAAGGAAATGAATAGTGAGATGATACGCTTTTTTGACCACTTAAAAACAAAAAGGAAATGAATAGTGAGATGATACGCTTTTTTGACCACTTAAAAACAAAAAGGAAATGAATAGTGAGATGATACGCTTTTTTGACCACTTAAAAACAAAAAGGAAATGAATAGTGAGATGATACGCTTTTTTGACCACTTAAAAACAAAAAGGAAATGAATAGTGAGATGATACGCTTTTTTGACCACTTAAAAACAAAAAGGAAATGAATAGTGAGATGATACGCTTTTTTGACCACTTAAAAACAAAAAGGAAATGAATAGTGAGATGATACGCTTTTTTGACCACTTAAAAACAAAAAGGAAATGAATAGTGAGATGATACGCTTTTTTGACCACTTAAAAACAAAAAGGAAATGAATAGTGAGATGATACGCTTTTTTGACCACTTAAAAACAAAAAGGAAATGAATAGTGAGATGATACGCTTTTTTGACCACTTAAAAACAAAAAGGAAATGAATAGTGAGATGATACGCTTTTTTGACCACTTAAAAACAAAAAGGAAATGAATAGTGAGATGATACGCTTTTTTGACCACTTAAAAACAAAAAGGAAATGAATAGTGAGATGATACGCTTTTTTGACCACTTAAAAACAAAAAGGAAATGAATAGTGAGATGATACGCTTTTTTGACCACTTAAAAACAAAAAGGAAATGAATAGTGAGATGATACGCTTTTTTGACCACTTAAAAACAAAAAGGAAATGAATAGTGAGATGATACGCTTTTTTGACCACTTAAAAACAAAAAGGAAATGAATAGTGAGATGATACGCTTTTTTGACCACTTAAAAACAAAAAGGAAATGAATAGTGAGATGATACGCTTTTTTGACCACTTAAAAACAAAAAGGAAATGAATAGTGAGATGATACGCTTTTTTGACCACTTAAAAACAAAAAGGAAATGAATAGTGAGATGATACGCTTTTTTGACCACTTAAAAACAAAAAGGAAATGAATAGTGAGATGATACGCTTTTTTGACCACTTAAAAACAAAAAGGAAATGAATAGTGAGATGATACGCTTTTTTGACCACTTAAAAACAAAAAGGAAATGAATAGTGAGATGATACGCTTTTTTGACCACTTAAAAACAAAAAGGAAATGAATAGTGAGATGATACGCTTTTTTGACCACTTAAAAACAAAAAGGAAATGAATAGTGAGATGATACGCTTTTTTGACCACTTAAAAACAAAAAGGAAATGAATAGTGAGATGATACGCTTTTTTGACCACTTAAAAACAAAAAGGAAATGAATAGTGAGATGATACGCTTTTTTGACCACTTAAAAACAAAAAGGAAATGAATAGTGAGATGATACGCTTTTTTGACCACTTAAAAACAAAAAGGAAATGAATAGTGAGATGATACGCTTTTTTGACCACTTAAAAACAAAAAGGAAATGAATAGTGAGATGATACGCTTTTTTGACCACTTAAAAACAAAAAGGAAATGAATAGTGAGATGATACGCTTTTTTGACCACTTAAAAACAAAAAGGAAATGAATAGTGAGATGATACGCTTTTTTGACCACTTAAAAACAAAAAGGAAATGAATAGTGAGATGATACGCTTTTTTGACCACTTAAAAACAAAAAGGAAATGAATAGTGAGATGATACGCTTTTTTGACCACTTAAAAACAAAAAGGAAATGAATAGTGAGATGATACGCTTTTTTGACCACTTAAAAACAAAAAGGAAATGAATAGTGAGATGATACGCTTTTTTGACCACTTAAAAACAAAAAGGAAATGAATAGTGAGATGATACGCTTTTTTGACCACTTAAAAACAAAAAGGAAATGAATAGTGAGATGATACGCTTTTTTGACCACTTAAAAACAAAAAGGAAATGAATAGTGAGATGATACGCTTTTTTGACCACTTAAAAACAAAAAGGAAATGAATAGTGAGATGATACGCTTTTTTGACCACTTAAAAACAAAAAGGAAATGAATAGTGAGATGATACGCTTTTTTGACCACTTAAAAACAAAAAGGAAATGAATAGTGAGATGATACGCTTTTTTGACCACTTAAAAACAAAAAGGAAATGAATAGTGAGATGATACGCTTTTTTGACCACTTAAAAACAAAAAGGAAATGAATAGTGAGATGATACGCTTTTTTGACCACTTAAAAACAAAAAGGAAATGAATAGTGAGATGATACGCTTTTTTGACCACTTAAAAACAAAAAGGAAATGAATAGTGAGATGATACGCTTTTTTGACCACTTAAAAACAAAAAGGAAATGAATAGTGAGATGATACGCTTTTTTGACCACTTAAAAACAAAAAGGAAATGAATAGTGAGATGATACGCTTTTTTGACCACTTAAAAACAAAAAGGAAATGAATAGTGAGATGATACGCTTTTTTGACCACTTAAAAACAAAAAGGAAATGAATAGTGAGATGATACGCTTTTTTGACCACTTAAAAACAAAAAGGAAATGAATAGTGAGATGATACGCTTTTTTGACCACTTAAAAACAAAAAGGAAATGAATAGTGAGATGATACGCTTTTTTGACCACTTAAAAACAAAAAGGAAATGAATAGTGAGATGATACGCTTTTTTGACCACTTAAAAACAAAAAGGAAATGAATAGTGAGATGATACGCTTTTTTGACCACTTAAAAACAAAAAGGAAATGAATAGTGAGATGATACGCTTTTTTGACCACTTAAAAACAAAAAGGAAATGAATAGTGAGATGATACGCTTTTTTGACCACTTAAAAACAAAAAGGAAATGAATAGTGAGATGATACGCTTTTTTGACCACTTAAAAACAAAAAGGAAATGAATAGTGAGATGATACGCTTTTTTGACCACTTAAAAACAAAAAGGAAATGAATAGTGAGATGATACGCTTTTTTGACCACTTAAAAACAAAAAGGAAATGAATAGTGAGATGATACGCTTTTTTGACCACTTAAAAACAAAAAGGAAATGAATAGTGAGATGATACGCTTTTTTGACCACTTAAAAACAAAAAGGAAATGAATAGTGAGATGATACGCTTTTTTGACCACTTAAAAACAAAAAGGAAATGAATAGTGAGATGATACGCTTTTTTGACCACTTAAAAACAAAAAGGAAATGAATAGTGAGATGATACGCTTTTTTGACCACTTAAAAACAAAAAGGAAATGAATAGTGAGATGATACGCTTTTTTGACCACTTAAAAACAAAAAGGAAATGAATAGTGAGATGATACGCTTTTTTGACCACTTAAAAACAAAAAGGAAATGAATAGTGAGATGATACGCTTTTTTGACCACTTAAAAACAAAAAGGAAATGAATAGTGAGATGATACGCTTTTTTGACCACTTAAAAACAAAAAGGAAATGAATAGTGAGATGATACGCTTTTTTGACCACTTAAAAACAAAAAGGAAATGAATAGTGAGATGATACGCTTTTTTGACCACTTAAAAACAAAAAGGAAATGAATAGTGAGATGATACGCTTTTTTGACCACTTAAAAACAAAAAGGAAATGAATAGTGAGATGATACGCTTTTTTGACCACTTAAAAACAAAAAGGAAATGAATAGTGAGATGATACGCTTTTTTGACCACTTAAAAACAAAAAGGAAATGAATAGTGAGATGATACGCTTTTTTGACCACTTAAAAACAAAAAGGAAATGAATAGTGAGATGATACGCTTTTTTGACCACTTAAAAACAAAAAGGAAATGAATAGTGAGATGATACGCTTTTTTGACCACTTAAAAACAAAAAGGAAATGAATAGTGAGATGATACGCTTTTTTGACCACTTAAAAACAAAAAGGAAATGAATAGTGAGATGATACGCTTTTTTGACCACTTAAAAACAAAAAGGAAATGAATAGTGAGATGATACGCTTTTTTGACCACTTAAAAACAAAAAGGAAATGAATAGTGAGATGATACGCTTTTTTGACCACTTAAAAACAAAAAGGAAATGAATAGTGAGATGATACGCTTTTTTGACCACTTAAAAACAAAAAGGAAATGAATAGTGAGATGATACGCTTTTTTGACCACTTAAAAACAAAAAGGAAATGAATAGTGAGATGATACGCTTTTTTGACCACTTAAAAACAAAAAGGAAATGAATAGTGAGATGATACGCTTTTTTGACCACTTAAAAACAAAAAGGAAATGAATAGTGAGATGATACGCTTTTTTGACCACTTAAAAACAAAAAGGAAATGAATAGTGAGATGATACGCTTTTTTGACCACTTAAAAACAAAAAGGAAATGAATAGTGAGATGATACGCTTTTTTGACCACTTAAAAACAAAAAGGAAATGAATAGTGAGATGATACGCTTTTTTGACCACTTAAAAACAAAAAGGAAATGAATAGTGAGATGATACGCTTTTTTGACCACTTAAAAACAAAAAGGAAATGAATAGTGAGATGATACGCTTTTTTGACCACTTAAAAACAAAAAGGAAATGAATAGTGAGATGATACGCTTTTTTGACCACTTAAAAACAAAAAGGAAATGAATAGTGAGATGATACGCTTTTTTGACCACTTAAAAACAAAAAGGAAATGAATAGTGAGATGATACGCTTTTTTGACCACTTAAAAACAAAAAGGAAATGAATAGTGAGATGATACGCTTTTTTGACCACTTAAAAACAAAAAGGAAATGAATAGTGAGATGATACGCTTTTTTGACCACTTAAAAACAAAAAGGAAATGAATAGTGAGATGATACGCTTTTTTGACCACTTAAAAACAAAAAGGAAATGAATAGTGAGATGATACGCTTTTTTGACCACTTAAAAACAAAAAGGAAATGAATAGTGAGATGATACGCTTTTTTGACCACTTAAAAACAAAAAGGAAATGAATAGTGAGATGATACGCTTTTTTGACCACTTAAAAACAAAAAGGAAATGAATAGTGAGATGATACGCTTTTTTGACCACTTAAAAACAAAAAGGAAATGAATAGTGAGATGATACGCTTTTTTGACCACTTAAAAACAAAAAGGAAATGAATAGTGAGATGATACGCTTTTTTGACCACTTAAAAACAAAAAGGAAATGAATAGTGAGATGATACGCTTTTTTGACCACTTAAAAACAAAAAGGAAATGAATAGTGAGATGATACGCTTTTTTGACCACTTAAAAACAAAAAGGAAATGAATAGTGAGATGATACGCTTTTTTGACCACTTAAAAACAAAAAGGAAATGAATAGTGAGATGATACGCTTTTTTGACCACTTAAAAACAAAAAGGAAATGAATAGTGAGATGATACGCTTTTTTGACCACTTAAAAACAAAAAGGAAATGAATAGTGAGATGATACGCTTTTTTGACCACTTAAAAACAAAAAGGAAATGAATAGTGAGATGATACGCTTTTTTGACCACTTAAAAACAAAAAGGAAATGAATAGTGAGATGATACGCTTTTTTGACCACTTAAAAACAAAAAGGAAATGAATAGTGAGATGATACGCTTTTTTGACCACTTAAAAACAAAAAGGAAATGAATAGTGAGATGATACGCTTTTTTGACCACTTAAAAACAAAAAGGAAATGAATAGTGAGATGATACGCTTTTTTGACCACTTAAAAACAAAAAGGAAATGAATAGTGAGATGATACGCTTTTTTGACCACTTAAAAACAAAAAGGAAATGAATAGTGAGATGATACGCTTTTTTGACCACTTAAAAACAAAAAGGAAATGAATAGTGAGATGATACGCTTTTTTGACCACTTAAAAACAAAAAGGAAATGAATAGTGAGATGATACGCTTTTTTGACCACTTAAAAACAAAAAGGAAATGAATAGTGAGATGATACGCTTTTTTGACCACTTAAAAACAAAAAGGAAATGAATAGTGAGATGATACGCTTTTTTGACCACTTAAAAACAAAAAGGAAATGAATAGTGAGATGATACGCTTTTTTGACCACTTAAAAACAAAAAGGAAATGAATAGTGAGATGATACGCTTTTTTGACCACTTAAAAACAAAAAGGAAATGAATAGTGAGATGATACGCTTTTTTGACCACTTAAAAACAAAAAGGAAATGAATAGTGAGATGATACGCTTTTTTGACCACTTAAAAACAAAAAGGAAATGAATAGTGAGATGATACGCTTTTTTGACCACTTAAAAACAAAAAGGAAATGAATAGTGAGATGATACGCTTTTTTGACCACTTAAAAACAAAAAGGAAATGAATAGTGAGATGATACGCTTTTTTGACCACTTAAAAACAAAAAGGAAATGAATAGTGAGATGATACGCTTTTTTGACCACTTAAAAACAAAAAGGAAATGAATAGTGAGATGATACGCTTTTTTGACCACTAAAAACAAAAAGGAAATGAATAGTGAGATGATACGCTTTTTTGACCACTTAAAAACAAAAAGGAAATGAATAGTGAGATGATACGCTTTTTTGACCACTTAAAAACAAAAAGGAAATGAATAGTGAGATGATACGCTTTTTTGACCACTTAAAAACAAAAAGGAAATGAATAGTGAGATGATACGCTTTTTTGACCACTTAAAAACAAAAAGGAAATGAATAGTGAGATGATACGCTTTTTTGACCACTTAAAAACAAAAAGGAAATGAATAGTGAGATGATACGCTTTTTTGACCACTTAAAAACAAAAAGGAAATGAATAGTGAGATGATACGCTTTTTTGACCACTTAAAAACAAAAAGGAAATGAATAGTGAGATGATACGCTTTTTTGACCACTTAAAAACAAAAAGGAAATGAATAGTGAGATGATACGCTTTTTTGACCACTTAAAAACAAAAAGGAAATGAATAGTGAGATGATACGCTTTTTTGACCACTTAAAAACAAAAAGGAAATGAATAGTGAGATGATACGCTTTTTTGACCACTTAAAAACAAAAAGGAAATGAATAGTGAGATGATACGCTTTTTTGACCACTTAAAAACAAAAAGGAAATGAATAGTGAGATGATACGCTTTTTTGACCACTTAAAAACAAAAAGGAAATGAATAGTGAGATGATACGCTTTTTTGACCACTTAAAAACAAAAAGGAAATGAATAGTGAGATGATACGCTTTTTTGACCACTTAAAAACAAAAAGGAAATGAATAGTGAGATGATACGCTTTTTTGACCACTTAAAAACAAAAAGGAAATGAATAGTGAGATGATACGCTTTTTTGACCACTTAAAAACAAAAAGGAAATGAATAGTGAGATGATACGCTTTTTTGACCACTTAAAAACAAAAAGGAAATGAATAGTGAGATGATACGCTTTTTTGACCACTTAAAAACAAAAAGGAAATGAATAGTGAGATGATACGCTTTTTTGACCACTTAAAAACAAAAAGGAAATGAATAGTGAGATGATACGCTTTTTTGACCACTTAAAAACAAAAAGGAAATGAATAGTGAGATGATACGCTTTTTTGACCACTTAAAAACAAAAAGGAAATGAATAGTGAGATGATACGCTTTTTTGACCACTTAAAAACAAAAAGGAAATGAATAGTGAGATGATACGCTTTTTTGACCACTTAAAAACAAAAAGGAAATGAATAGTGAGATGATACGCTTTTTTGACCACTTAAAAACAAAAAGGAAATGAATAGTGAGATGATACGCTTTTTTGACCACTTAAAAACAAAAAGGAAATGAATAGTGAGATGATACGCTTTTTTGACCACTTAAAAACAAAAAGGAAATGAATAGTGAGATGATACGCTTTTTTGACCACTTAAAAACAAAAAGGAAATGAATAGTGAGATGATACGCTTTTTTGACCACTTAAAAACAAAAAGGAAATGAATAGTGAGATGATACGCTTTTTTGACCACTTAAAAACAAAAAGGAAATGAATAGTGAGATGATACGCTTTTTTGACCACTTAAAAACAAAAAGGAAATGAATAGTGAGATGATACGCTTTTTTGACCACTTAAAAACAAAAAGGAAATGAATAGTGAGATGATACGCTTTTTTGACCACTTAAAAACAAAAAGGAAATGAATAGTGAGATGATACGCTTTTTTGACCACTTAAAAACAAAAAGGAAATGAATAGTGAGATGATACGCTTTTTTGACCACTTAAAAACAAAAAGGAAATGAATAGTGAGATGATACGCTTTTTTGACCACTTAAAAACAAAAAGGAAATGAATAGTGAGATGATACGCTTTTTTGACCACTTAAAAACAAAAAGGAAATGAATAGTGAGATGATACGCTTTTTTGACCACTTAAAAACAAAAAGGAAATGAATAGTGAGATGATACGCTTTTTTGACCACTTAAAAACAAAAAGGAAATGAATAGTGAGATGATACGCTTTTTTGACCACTTAAAAACAAAAAGGAAATGAATAGTGAGATGATACGCTTTTTTGACCACATAAAAACAAAAAGGAAATGAATAGTGAGATGATACGCTTTTTTGACCACTTAAAAACAAAAAGGAAATGAATAGTGAGATGATACGCTTTTTTGACCACATAAAAACAAAAAGGAAATGAATAGTGAGATGATACGCTTTTTTGACCACTTAAAAACAAAAAGGAAATGAATAGTGAGATGATACGCTTTTTTGACCACTTAAAAACAAAAAGGAAATGAATAGTGAGATGATACGCTTTTTTGACCACTTAAAAACAAAAAGGAAATGAATAGTGAGATGATACGCTTTTTTGACCACTTAAAAACAAAAAGGAAATGAATAGTGAGATGATACGCTTTTTTGACCACTTAAAAACAAAAAGGAAATGAATAGTGAGATGATACGCTTTTTTGACCACTTAAAAACAAAAAGGAAATGAATAGTGAGATGATACGCTTTTTTGACCACTTAAAAACAAAAAGGAAATGAATAGTGAGATGATACGCTTTTTTGACCACATAAAAACAAAAAGGAAATGAATAGTGAGATGATACGCTTTTTTGACCACTTAAAAACAAAAAGGAAATGAATAGTGAGATGATACGCTTTTTTGACCACATAAAAACAAAAAGGAAATGAATAGTGAGATGATACGCTTTTTTGACCACTTAAAAACAAAAAGGAAATGAATAGTGAGATGATACGCTTTTTTGACCACATAAAAACAAAAAGGAAATGAATAGTGAGATGATACGCTTTTTTGACCACTTAAAAACAAAAAGGAAATGAATAGTGAGATGATACGCTTTTTTGACCACTTAAAAACAAAAAGGAAATGAATAGTGAGATGATACGCTTTTTTGACCACTTAAAAACAAAAAGGAAATGAATAGTGAGATGATACGCTTTTTTGACCACTTAAAAACAAAAAGGAAATGAATAGTGAGATGATACGCTTTTTTGACCACTTAAAAACAAAAAGGAAATGAATAGTGAGATGATACGCTTTTTTGACCACTTAAAAACAAAAAGGAAATGAATAGTGAGATGATACGCTTTTTTGACCACTAAAAACAAAAAGGAAATGAATAGTGAGATGATACGCTTTTTTGACCACTTAAAAACAAAAAGGAAATGAATAGTGAGATGATACGCTTTTTTGACCACATAAAAACAAAAAGGAAATGAATAGTGAGATGATACGCTTTTTTGACCACTTAAAAACAAAAAGGAAATGAATAGTGAGATGATACGCTTTTTTGACCACATAAAAACAAAAAGGAAATGAATAGTGAGATGATACGCTTTTTTGACCACTTAAAAACAAAAAGGAAATGAATAGTGAGATGATACGCTTTTTTGACCACATAAAAACAAAAAGGAAATGAATAGTGAGATGCTACGCTTTTTTGACCACTTAAAAACAAAAAGGAAATGAATAGTGAGATGATACGCTTTTTTGACCACATAAAAACAAAAAGGAAATGAATAGTGAGATGATACGCTTTTTTGACCACTTAAAAACAAAAAGGAAATGAATAGTGAGATGATACGCTTTTTTGACCACATAAAAACAAAAAGGAAATGAATAGTGAGATGATACGCTTTTTTGACCACTTAAAAACAAAAAGGAAATGAATAGTGAGATGATACGCTTTTTTGACCACATAAAAACAAAAAGGAAATGAATAGTGAGATGATACGCCTTTTTGACCACTTAAAAACAAAAAGGAAATGAATAGTGAGATGATACGCTTTTTTGACCACATAAAAACAAAAAGGAAATGAATAGTGAGATGATACGCTTTTTTGACCACTTAAAAACAAAAAGGAAATGAATAGTGAGATGATACGCTTTTTTGACCACATAAAAACAAAAAGGAAATGAATAGTGAGATGATACGCTTTTTTGACCACTTAAAAACAAAAAGGAAATGAATAGTGAGATGATACGCTTTTTTGACCACATAAAAACAAAAAGGAAATGAATAGCGAGATGCTACGCCTTTCAGACCACTTAAAAACAAAAAGGAAATGAATAGTGAGATGATACGCTTTTTTGACCACATAAAAACAAAAAGGAAATGAATAGTGAGATGATACGCTTTTTTGACCACTTAAAAACAAAAAGGAAATGAATAGTGAGATGATACGCTTTTTTGACCACTTGAAAACAAAAAGGAAATGCATAGTAAGGTGTTACGACTTTTAGACCACTTAAAAACAAAAAGGAAATGAATAGTGAGATGCTACGCCTTTCAGACCACTTGAAAACAAAAAGGAAATGAATAGTGAGATGATACGCCTCTTAGACCACTTAAAGACAACCTGCAGATTAGGAAAAATTCAAGAAGGAAAATTTCATAACTTCAAGGCTTCAAATCACGCTCAAATTGAACGCATGCGCCGATAGTACTCCAGGAATACCGTTTGTTTGCTCACGGATATGCGCAAATAGCTACATCTGGGAGAATGTAACCCAATATGCTGTTTAAATAAAAACGGAGATTCGGTTCAGGATGAAATATTTCTTCCAACGTCAAGTGGATCATTCAAAATTAATAAAAAGTTCTGAGTTCATGACCTTGAGCGGGATAACGTACAGAGCTCGAACAAGAGCACTGGCTGACCACAGCGATGAAAACGTTTTCAAAAATCCACTCGACAAGAACTGAGTCTACTACAACATAAACATTCCTCCAGCAGAACACAAAAATGTGAAGTTGTAACGATAAAGGTGAAGAACCTCAACACATGACTTCTAATAATGAAGTAGCTCTTGCCAACTTGCCTGACAGCGAACGAGTAATACGGCACCTACGTGGAGCTAGCTATGCGGCTATTTATATAGTACAACGTAACGATGTGAGATTAAACCAATAAGAAAAAGTTCGTTTCATTATCTTATGTCAAAGGCACAACGGTGTCCGAACAAGAAGGCCGTTTAGCTGCAGACTAAAGAAGATTGAAAAAAAAAGAGACTAAAAACACTAAGACACAGCGGTTACCGCAGATTCTTTATCCCAAAGCTTGCAGTTTTTAAATCTGCACTTTTCCAGAAGCCATTTTTTCACACGATATAGGATACTCAACAGATAACGCATAGGTTTCGCAGTGACTATAAACACTATGCGTATAGGCACAAACTGAAGAAAATCACAGAGGTAAAAAGCCATGGTAAACCACATCCCCCGCTAACTTTCCTAGATCTATAAGCTCTCCGCTTCTGCTCCTAATCCGCTGTAAAATGTAAGTGAGTTGGAAATCATGCAGTGGAGATAAACCTACTTCTGAGACTCTCGGCTCAAGCTCGGTCGAAAACATATCATCATTCTGTGATTATCAAAAATCGGCAAGTTTTTCCAAGCGTTATTAATTTTCTTTTCTTATTCCTATCAAATTCGCACTCCTCAAACTCTCAAAAAACAAACAACGCTCGTATACCTCCAGACAACTTCATTGCACTAGCGCACACGATATGACGGTCACTTGCGAGGAGCCATAATTGATAACTATATCCTCTCTTCTGTCTAGCGAAGTAGAATGGCGTTTTTGCAGATTTTTTAGTAATCATGGCTGCACTGTACCTCCATTCGCATCCCTAAGCGTTATCGATGATACAGGCTTATCATAGCCATTGTTTAGGATATCACAGTGCCATCTGAACCTTTCCTCTTCGAATCGGCATCGATAGTCACTTACACTCTCTCACGTATTTCATTATTATTCCGGGTCCCCTACCATCCTCGGCGTTGTTACAGCAACAACTCCAAGAATGACCGGCCAGAAGGCCGAAACATTATCGAAGATATCACAAACAAGCGACAGCCTGATCTGAAGTAGAAAAGATCGGACAATATCGCGCTAATCCATGTTGTCGCTAAGAACGACCAGTGCATCCCATCGTATAGCAATGAGAGCGACAAGCAATTTTTGCAGTTTTTTTCCTTGCTCTCCAACTTCTTGCTTCCCTCCTTCTTCCTTCTACATTTCTCTGGCCACTTCCGCATTGCTTTGGAAACCTAGTCATGCCTTGTGCTTGTCTCATCTCCGACCGATGTTGTAAGTGGGGAAAAGGAGGAAAGAGGGAGGGGCCAAGCTCATCTGGGAAAAAAACCACACCTCTCTGCACCAACGGAAAATCATTAAAAAAAAAAACAGAAATAAAAATTACAAACCCATTGCGAATTGTGACCAGAACGACACTACCGAAATCAATGGCATCCAATTTCTTATTGCACTTGAGCTTTTCGCGTGGATAATTCTCGTGTTCCTCGTTCGAAAGCAAAATTTTCAGTAGGTCTTCGGCATCAACTTCAACGACATGTTTCGTCAGGAAAAGGTAATATTGTTCGTACACCCTTCAAAACGACGCTATAAACGTTCAGAGAGTAATGTAATGCAGAAGAGGGCTGAGGATTAAGACGAACATCACATAAACACGTGCCTGTCGGTAAACGGTGCAAAGAACCGATCGGCACCCTGCCTTTTTTCGCTCCATTAGAGAGGAACCACTCCACTCCATCTTCATCGGCACTCTGGTTTTTTATTACTTGGCCTACTTCCGATTCGATCCTCGGCTACGGATTCTTCGTCAGAAGCAGGTCAAATGTTAAAACACCAGAGCTACGTTAACCCCAATGAGTACACATGAACCAACCAATACTATGAGGCGTTTGAATTCTCGGCACACTAGGCAGATCAGTACCTAGATATTACTCTTTCACCACCACCTATACCTTATCCTTTTCCGAAAGAAAACATGTAATGCATCTTTTTCGGTTGAGTAACAAGTAGATACATCCACGAGAAAACGGCTCCGAATGTTTGTGTCATCTTCGAGAAGGTCTTAGTAATGACAAATAGAGCAGCACGGAATGCTGACTGGAAATCCGAACACTTACAGCAGCTTTAATTTTACGATATGTTACTTCTCAGTTCTGAAATATTTAGCCATGACAGTTTTCGAAGGTCTGGAAAACAGAGGTTCTGGCTTGAAATACTGCGGTGTTGCGAACTCCAATGCCTTAAAAAGTGCTGAATTCGGACACTTAAAAAGCGAGAGGAACTGCTGTCGGAAGACTCGTTGGGGACGTGCCAGCAGTGTCTCGAGACCAACTGCAGCTGCGTGAATAATGGACCCTTTTGCTAGTGCTCGAACGATTTCTCCGTTTGATATCAGCATGGAACTGTCGCCGTTCGTATGTGGCGGAATCAATCGTTGGTAACATAAGAAAAAGCCGACAGTGAGAATATGAGTCATTTAAGCAAAAACATAAAAAGTCGAAAATTTCCCTTTTGGACGTATGGATGAGCCCTGTGGAAACATTCCATCACCATCGGTAACCAAATGAAATACTGCTTAATCTCTCCATGTTCCAAGATCTGCTGTCATAATACTACCCTTGAATTGGTGTCAAACAAAATCCACGGCAATTTAGCAATGACAACACCGATTATTGTCTGTTGAACTTGACAGCTACTATCTCAAGCTGTTTTACTTTGAAAGCTCCGACGCCACAATAATTTTTCGTAATGATCCTTTGGATCAGAAAGCTGGCGCAATAAGCATAAGTTTCTAGAATAGTGCTCTGCAATGAAACCACTGTTCAATGAGCAAAAACATCAACCCTTTCCAATGCTAAAGCCTTCGTTGTTTCCAGCATCTAATGAGAGAATATAAAGGAAAAGCCGCCTTCAATGAAGTCTCACAAGCATAGAGAATTCCCGCAGTCCAGCCATCGATGCAAACAGCATCCTGCCGGAGACTTTAGGACTTGAAAACATGACAAGAACATACGTGCCACAGTGGCGGAATTTTGTGAAGTGCTCAAGAATGCTGTATTCCGACGATTCAGATGGAATTTGATACACAAGTAGGAGACATGAGACGGGGGGAGGAGGGTATGAAATATATGACTATTGCATTCCAAGGCGCAATTGCGCTAACACTTGATTCCATACCGTGGCGACATGTCTGAAATTGTTGTTTGCACAAAAACTGATCCTTTATAGGTCCTTCTGACCGATGTCAGCATTCAGCACTTAAAATTCACAGCGAGGAATATTCCTCACATCCCCATCGCTCTTCTCTGCTTCAATCAAACTACATTACATCGGTATTGTCTTTATTACATCCCTTGTTGAATATATTCATTCCTGAAATTCCACACGTTTCTTTTCATCTTATATGCGCCTACATTAGTTGAACATTCAATGTTTCGTGCAACGAGCAACCTTCTTGGTCTACCTCAAACCTAGACGACAACCACCCTTTAATGACCACTGAAAACATCGTCGGTACACCTTCCGCCTGTTTTGCCAATTTCCCACCAATAAGTTACATAAAGAATTTGCATTACTCAAGCAATCTGTATCAAGCTTGATGGCACAGAACCCACCTCAAAAGCTGCAGGGTCCGGATCCACACCTGTCGATAGGCGACATTTTCTTCTAGTCATCAAACAGCGGTTGCTAACTGATGCAAAGTAGATATCCCGTCGCACCTGCTATCAGTTCCACTGAATTTGTTGGCGTGATAGGCCCCCCGCACCATATACATACCTATATAGAGGGAAATAGGATACAGCATTCTGCCACAAAAACCCTCCCTCGAACAATTTTAGCGATTCCACGTCAAATGACGCCAGTACAACTCAGACTGGGAAGTTTTCAAGCGGAACGGCAGTCAACGGTAAGTAGACGAGCAGACGGAACTCCCTCTTGAACCATCAGGGAATTCGACACATTCCGAGCACAAGCCGCTTTACTTCAAACATGAAGAGTGAACAATGCGATGAGCTCTAACTTCCACCCAGCAAACGCTATTTTCTACTGAAAAGTGGTAGCGACCACGATTGCAGAAGTTCATTTCGGGGCACCAACGTAGGTCCAGTCAAACAGCGAAGAGTTTGCCGTTAGAAACAACAAGTATCCTCTCACGCTAATTAACCTTAAACGCTTCAAGCATATTTGATGCACGGAAACGATTTCCCACCCCACAGCTAACCTCTTTGGGGTGCGAAGCTTGAAGAGAAATGCGATGCCTGCCTGCAGCACAAACTAATCCAAGCTAACCATCAACTGAATTAACGAAAAACATAAAGGAAACTATGAACAACAACACTGCCAATTATCGTCATTCCTAGGACGAGGTGACGTAACGTACAGAAACGTGTCCCGCTTGCTGCAACAATCAACCCTCATGAAAAGAACGCATTTGGAAAGTTAACGAATGCGCCCACACACATACGCTTGAGCAATTTGATGTGTAAAAATATCCCAACTGTCACAGACCGCCCTCGAAATATTTCTGGAGATCCGAGCACTAGGGAGGACCTCGGCTTCCATTTCACTTTCCGTCGAATAAATGCTTGTCGTGGTTTGCCTTCTGATATGTCTGCATTCGTTGAAGCCTCCAACGAATTCAGCACAGTAATGGGTCTTGATATAAAGAGATGAGAGACATGCGGCAATGCATCGGAACGATCGATGTACACCTGTGGGAACGCAGAAGTTAAGTGCGCTTGTTAGTTAAGTTAAGCCGACATTACCCTCCGACTCACCTCTCCACTGATCGATCGCCTTCATTTGACACTGAGTATGCATGTATAATAACGATACTGTTTAATGAAGAAGGGATCTTTCATAGGTAAACAGAACAGCCAGTTTGGTATTAGATGATAAGGAAAAGCACAAAGCAAAAACAAAATAAACACTTGCGAAAATAACACACAATGGGCTTGGTTAGGATAGAAACTTCTACAAAAATTCGACTCGAATATACCTGCCTCGATAAGTGGACCTCGCGCCACGAAGTCCGCATCGCCGTTAGGCACGGCTAGTTCGTAAAAGTTGGACGGTGCACGAGAGATGGAAGGGAGAAAAGGCGAGGAGGAAGTGGATGGGTGGGGAAGGAGTTGACCTTACAAACCTCCCTTCCAGATTCAAAAAAACTTCGAGCATCAAAGAAAGGGAAGTTCTGAACCAACTCACATCCCTGTGTCGTCGGCTAACTAACCCATTAAGCGGTTAATAAAAAATAGCAAATTTCCCGTTGGTTACCCTAACCATGCCCACCACAGTATTCAGCCCAAGTCAGACGGCTCCTCGACTCGAGCACAAACATTAAACATATATGAGGACGGAAGTGAAACACGAGGATATTGGAAAGTGCGTCTGAGGTTAAGCATCGATCAACACTACTCCTACAGCCGCGAAAATGAGGTGAGTTTAACACGAATCGACGTCCCCTCAAGTGCCCCCTCCCTCTCTCTCAAAGGTGATATGACAATTCCACTTCGAACTTCCGCACATTTAAGCATCACATTACGACTCACTAAAAACAAAAAAAAGCACTTCAAAATAGGGGGTCTACCAAGCAAACACCTTTGAGGTGGTGGTACTAGAAGGAACGCATTCGTGTAGAATGATCGACGAGATTCGGTGCCGCCTGGCGATGGTGTTGATGTGCCGAGCACGAGCTTCGTGTAGTCGTTGCATTAAGTGCGTACGCGCGCGGGTCGGCTGCTCCTGCGAACGCCTTTCAGAAAGAACTGCATTAAAACGATGTTACAGAGAACGACGGATGCCTGTATCGCCTCTCAACAGCCATAAACAAAACCAATAACACCCGCTCCCTGCGACGACTCCCCATATGCATCCGAGCCTTCTTCTCTTCATGCCAGTGTCGAGATCACGGAGACCGTCCGAGCACAACCAATATCAGCTAGAAATTCTGACTGTTCGGAATCCCCATGTGAAACATAGCCGCCGTATCCTGGGAAAGAATCAGCGCCTCCATCTGACTCTCCAGCATATGATCCTTAAAAATAAGCATTTACATCACGTCCCCACAACCAACAAGGATGCTTACAACTTATCCCACTCGGTATTACCGTGCCGCATTTCAGCTTAGTGTCCTCAGATAAGTACCGCGGAGCTGGGAAACACCTGAACATGCGCTTACAAGACTTATGTTCCAGAGGGAATATCTCAGGTACGTTTGTTCTTCACTAAAAATGCAAAATTCCTCTGAAACGAGAAATGATTACAACTTGTCGTGAAAACAGAACTAGAATAATCGACACGCACTGAGCCCAGCTTGATGAGGCGTTCATTATTTTCAACCACTGACTCTTACGAAAGCTTTCATCACCTTCGAGATATTCGCTTTTGTCGATCGCAAACACTCACACCGAACTCCGAGAGAGGATTCGGGGTTGATAACAGTGAGAATACCTACCTGATTGTAAACGTTGTCTGCTTGACTCAGGAACACCTGAGACTGCGAAGCACCGCGCTGTGTCTGAGATTGCGACCAGACAACATTATCTTGCGATAGCCCTGGAAGCACACAATAATTTAAAAAAACAACAAGCGAACAAAACGGCGACTGATGAAGTAATGGAAGCAGAAGATTGAGTAACTGAAACGATTATTCCTGCAGTGGACTCTTTGGCAACGAATGTAAATCTGCACACTCGGAATTAAAAAGCGCAGGAAGTAGAATCTACTCTTTTCCCTGCTGTCTCTGAACTTATGCTAACGATCTCCTAACAACGGTGCGAGCCGTTTCTGTGATCTATAGATACTATTCAATCATTTATAAAGCGTAGAACTATATCATAAAAAGAGAACTCAAGAAGGTGGTTGAGGTAGAACTCAAGAGCGGTAAGATTCAAATGCTATGTCATCCTAAATATCCGTTGTCATCCTAAATATGAGCAAAGAAAAGCGTTCCTCTCCATTTAGTCATTGTATTACGCTCATCTAATGTGTGCACACCAATCTCTTCTTTCCGTATATCTCGTAAAACACGTTCATCATCTCCTTCAAGTATCGCGTTTAACGTTATCACTCACAAACGGACACATAACATGTCTCTGCCTTATAGCGCCTAAAATATCGCTTTATTTACTTGCAATAGATAATTGCTGATGAATTTTGCCTCTTTTGACTAAGTGCAACTGATCGGCTTCAAGCTCGTCTCACCGACAACGCATCGGTATATGCATTTATGAGCGTTGAGCTTGTTTGTCGCATATATTTTTGTGACATTGATAAATTTCCCATATCTTTTCATGTATTTCCCTTTTTTTCCCTTCAGAATGTAGAAGAATGACTTTTAAGGTGATCTCCTAATCTCTACGCTGCGAATTGAAGTAAGCAAAAGAGCGCATTCGAGCGAGTCAAAAAATGATCTTTGCTGATATTTTTGGTCTGCTTTTATATTTATATATGAATAAAGAAGTGCTCCAAGGAAAGAATTATATAAGCACCGCAAACAATGTAAGCGAAAACTTTAGAAACTGAAGCAACCTGCGTTGGACAACACTGATCATCATATAGCCGAATTTGTCTATGAACTTCCCCCCAACAAGAAAGGAAGAACTCATTCCTGCATAGAGCCCCTCATTACGCTCTATTTATACCTATACTCATCTACTGAAGCGCTACCAAATTGCAGCAGTATGCGACAATTAGAGACCCTAGACATCACCACATGCTAGTGGTGAAAAGTTACTAAGAAAAATGAGACGACGTAAAACGCTTCTGACCATCGCTCCATCTTCAGGTGAATTTAACCCGAAACATCACTGCCACTATGATAACTATCGTTTTTTGAAGCCTTCAAAACATCAACCTAGAGATGTTTACACAGAAGTGACACTCACCTTGAGAGAAAGTATTCGAAACGTGAGGGTAGAAGGGATCCTGAGAAGGCTGAGAATTGAAAGCAGTTAAGGCGTCCATATGTTCGCGTCCTGATACCACTCCAGCACCTCCGGTCACTTGCGGCCACATATTGCGAGGCTCTGCATCTGAACCTACTGATCAAAGGGAATGATTGCGCAAAACTGTGCTGTGCACTCGCCATTATATTGCCTTAATTTACAGGTTTTCCGACCTCGCAGAGAATATACTTGATAAAAGATTCGAGGGACTCGGTATACTTCCAAATCCGCGGGGGAAGCGTAGTCGAATTGCCGAAGAGGAATTATTCTTGAGTTCTACATGAAAAAAAAAAAACTTGCACTTTTAGTACTCTCCCCCTCCCTCCCATCTCCTAAAAAATATTATAGACGAAAAAACTTACACTTGTAGACCCACATGCGCAATGCCAGCGACCTACTTATGCTTATTTAAGTTCGGAAGGTTGCAGGAGGATTCAACTGTAAGCTCAAATTCGTGATCTTCTTTAATTATTCAAAGCGGACAAGAGATATGTGAGATTTGCATTTAGAAGGAATATTAAGGAAGCAAAAAGATTTGAACGCTCTGAGGTACGTATTAATTGTGGGAAGCCACCACTAAATACGTCTCCTCTTCAAACCTCTATGTCATTCCCATCCACATTCCCTGGTCGAATTTTGACCACTCGCTCACCGAAACGCTACGAACGTTAGTAGAACGTACTACAATTGACCAATAATCTCAGCAAGTTTATAAAGAACGAACTGCGGTGTGGTGGATGTGGTTGATAATAGTGTGTATTCGAAGTTGGTGGTGGCTGCATGAACATCTGTATGGGAACGGGTATGTTTATGCCACTCTGTGCACGAAGCTTCTCCAGTGAAATTGTAGCCAGCGGATCCTGTAGAGCTCGTACGTCGTTTCGTATCCCATTTCTGCTTCGATCATATACAGATCCCGGAATCATCGCCTCCTTTGCGCTCCATGTCGCCCGGGGAATAAAACGGTTCATCTGAAAACTATCGCACTAAATAAATAAATAATCGAATTCAAATCTCTATTATCTTGGGAAGAAGTAGAAAACGGATGCTGAAATAAAGAAAAGACCAGCGCTAATTCTTCTGAATGAGATTTATACAATTTATACAACAACTGAATAAAATAAACTTGCATTAAATTACATTTGAGCTCAATTCTTTCAGAATACATTGTGAAGTGGCAATGATTTCTGAGAGAGAGAAAGGGATCTCAAAAAGCTACAAAAGAAGAGACTTTCGACAAGAGAAGAAAATAAATATGAGTGAATGCTTCTAATTTCTCGATTTTCGCGTACCCTTAGTCATATTGTCTGCGAACGAGATCAATTAAAGAAGCCAATAGAACTATACCGTGGAAATAATTCATAGTTTTCCATACAACGATTACCTTTGCTTCAAAAGAAACAAAAAACTCACACCAATAGAAGAATTCACACCACGCGGTTTGGAAAGCGTAATTGGTGATGGCTTCAAATTGTTTAGAGGCCCTTCAACTAGACAGTTCTTTTCTTTGAACATCGTCAATAACTGATTCCAGAGTGGATGACGTGATAAAATCTTCGCGTTACCAATGATTATCACGCCATATTTTGCTCGCGTCAACGCCACATTGAGACGTCGCGAATCGTTCAGAAAACCGATGCCCTGATGTTCATTGGAACGCACACAAGTCACTATGATGATGTCCTTCTCTCGACCCTAAAAACTCCCACTTCACCTGAGTGAAATTAATGCTCCCAATTCGAGATAATGCCTTTCAAAGCTATGACGCTCCATTCAAATAATATCGACCGTTAAACAGACTCTGGCCTCTTGAATTGAATTACACTCCCACCTCACTACGACAATCGTTGCCTCTTCCCCAATAAGGCGACATTGTTCAACACCTAAAGGTTCCTCCTCTGTGCAGCACTACGAGCACAACATAAGACAACAACACTTTTTCCAACATGGCCCTCTATATCATCCTAGATACTTCAGGTCCCAGGCGCCATCGCGTACTGCATCCGATGACATTCTGAAAATTTCTCAAGAGTGAGTGAAACAATCCTAAGGATTTCGGAACTCTATCTCCTCGCTAAGAAATAAACGACTCCACAAATTCTTTCGGTCAAAAAATTAGCCAAAACTCATCTCGAAAACGGTGAGGGAGAGAAGCAAATTATGAATCCTTAACTCGTGACATAGAAGTTTAAATGTCGGCTCACATCCCACCGGTCGGATGACATCTGAACTTTTTGCCAAGTTGAAGTGGGCAATTTTTTACTACCCCTCCACCCCTCCATTCGCTTCTCCCTAACCAGAACGCCCATGACAGCGCCTCCTATTACATACATATGCAGGTGCAGCAAAACGTGCTCACATAACAGAAAGTTACTGGATATGGTGTTTAGAATCAGCTGCAAACTGTTCGCTCCTTCCTTTCTCTCCGTCTTTCGTATAATATTGTGATGCTCGTAGGCCTCTCGCGAAGTGATCATAACACTGATAACAATTAGTTGTAAAAGTCACCTGAAATGCATCGACGTTGGCAACTTCCATTTCCAGATAGAGCTTGCTATGAAGCGCTCCCTGTGTTTGCATAAACTGCACGATATAGGACCGCTGTCCCTCATATGGCGTTATTATTCCGATCTGTTCGGGCCTCAGTCCTGCCTTCAAGAACCGTGTCGCGACCTTCTCAACACTCGCAGCTTCTGTCCTGCAACCCTTTTGAAAATCAACAATGATTACGGCGAGATAAAAAAAATTCACGAACAGCAGATGCATTCTCTTATGAGCTTCTGCGAAAGACAGTATTTAGAAGATTCCTTGTAATAATTCTCACAGCACAACTAACGTCCCTGCATATTGTTAAGATTAGAAACACCTGAAATCGTCAACTAAAACATGCCACTGTGCAAAATGTAAAAAAACCTATTACCGGTTAAGATAGGAGGTGCCCGACGGACTCAGTTCTTCCTGGCCGTAGCAGCTCCAAAACATCATTGGCTTGTCGGGCACTGGCCACTGCCAATCGACACCAGCCAATTGACGCTCACCTGAATCAAAACAATTCTACTATGAAACAACTCCTCGAAAATCTGCATAGATACAATTCAAAACAGATAGAAACTTAAAGCATTTTTCGATGAAAGTGAAGCTCGTTCTCCATTGAGGTAACGCGACAGACCTTGAGTTACTCCATTCTGAAGGGTTCCCTCATAGAAAACATTGCTTGGAAAGGCGGAAAGGGCCGGATGCATACGATATTGCACCTGCAGGCGGATCGGACGCGTACCAAGAACCACCAGACGCTCGAACAATGACTGCGATAAGCCTGCCTTCGCGGCCTTAAAAGAACATCACAAGGTACATAAACTGCCACCACATGTAAAAGCTTGATAAACATTTTAATGAAAATTGGACTGTAGATTGAAAGAATAATAGTTCACCAGGAAAGACCGAGTCTTGATATCTCAATGGTCCTCCATTTCCGTCCAGTTCCAAGAATAATGGACAATTCCCTGACAATATAAAGCCCGGATGGAAATCTATTAGACCTAAGTGGTGAAGAGTATCATGAGATACAAAATACAGGACTTGGGCGGTCGGTGACATGAGATTAACTGAAGAATAACGTTCGTTGTGATATGGCAAACAACCTGCAAAGGAAAAGAATATAGAGGCGGCGTTTTTCATACAAACCTGAGCAAATCACAAAGTGATACCGTGCTAGGAGTGATATAATAAGTTTATCATAGTCAATCATTAGCCACGACAACCGTCCTATGACGCGGCAGTTTTTTACCGGTACGACTGAGTCGATAGCTCACGCTGTGCATATATTTCGCTAAAAGTGATACGTCTAACTCAGTGCATAGTCTGTCAGCCGCGATAGGATGGATTTCGCGTCCCCCTGCTTTCCGCTAATGAATAGATTTTGCGCATTGCACAATCTTTTCAGCAATACCGGTTCTAGGGCTACTCAATTCCTAACGAACCTTCTCTTCAGAAAAATTTTTACGAGAATGAATGATATGACAACCTTTTTGCACATGATAACTGGTCCCAACTGACAGTGATCACCAACGAGTACCAGCTGCTTCACGCCCCGGACAACAGCCACCATCACTTCGGGTTCCGTAGCTTGTGTGGACTCATCGATAAGAACGCACCTAAAGCAGTCACAACGTTTCTATGAACCAAGAGGGCAGAAAATGGTTATCAAGTTTGGCCTGCCCATGTCCCATTTTCTCTCCTCTCTCCATTACTCATTTCAGTGTTGACCAGCTGTCAGAGAGACTGCTTGTCGATTTTACTTCTATAACAAATTTTTACTCGAAATTTGCAAAGAACCTTAAGCAGTGGAAAATATCAAACAGAAATGTTTTTCCTGCTGGATTCCCAGATATTATTCGAGACGATGTCGTGATCAAAAGAATAAAATATTACGCAACTCAAATCCTGGACTGTAAAAAAAAGTAGTCGGCATTTTCAATGAATAAATAAACAACCGAAGCAATTTTATTTTAGAGACGAAACTCCAATCTAAAACGTACTGTCCGTCACTAGTGCCTGCATTTTGTCAATTCTGTGCCATGGAAGCTGATTCCTCTCTTTTAGGCAATCGATGGCTGCGAACGGAGGGAAGTTCACAAATAATTTAATGCCCTCATATAATAGTTGAATTTAAGAGGCTGCTAAGATGTGTGAAAATGTGGTAATCATAAAGAGTTTGTCCGAACTCTACAGGTGATCTGATAGAATCTTCCAGTCAAATTTAGTAAGGCGAACGCACCCCCTTGCCTATATATGGGCACACTTCGCCGTGCAGACAAAATGCTTCGTTGAGCTGCTGATACATTTCTGCGATTTTCTGAGCAAAGTATAGCAATTGTTGATGATAAAGTGTTGAAGCTATAGCACTGCTATTTTTGCCTCTAAGCAAATCTACAATAATTTAAAAAACGGTCAACATTTCTTTAACGTTTCGTGCTGTTCGCCATTTTCGTCTGGGCAACATATAAAAAACTGATCTAGTTAATTAGCATATTTAGTGCAGCCAGCAAGACACCTTGAAAGATTTAGAACTCACTTTATTCGCATGTGGGAGAGACGGTTGTCGGCTGCCGACACACAGGTGCAGCAAATCACGTCGGCGGCCCCCAATAGCTGTTTCTCCTTTGCCATCCTCAGCGTTCGAAACCGCCTCTCATCTGCGTCCGCCAATTCTCCGATTTCTTCCTGTAAACTCCTCACCATCAAAACCCCCACATCAAACATTTGTATTCACTGAGCAACAAGCTTCTTTCGATCAAAACAATGCTGCATATATAAGAAAAATACGGCTTACTTCCTTACTGCTACTGGAACAAATTTTTCAACACCGCTGATAAATCGAAATCCCAAAAACCCAGCAGATATGAGAGTTGGTATTTCTACCTCCGTCCACAAACTCGGAGCGACTCCAATTCTGTGGTACCATGGCTGAGAATTCCAGAGCTCCCAAAACCAACAAATGCAAGAAACGTAAATATTATATTTCTCTGGCTACAGCCTCAAAAACTGTGCCTTTTCAACAAGAAATTCACAGAATTGGCAAGTCCCGCTTGTCATAAAAAAGAATAGAAAACAATAAGCAAAGAAACTGCTCGTAAAAAAAACTCTACGAGTGAATCTCACAGACAAATTTCAGGAGATGATTTCAAGACCAAAATTAGCATAAAAACCCTTCAGCACAACGTTATCTCATCTTGTGCAACTGACATTCCCTCAATGAGCATCGATTCAATTGGAGTAGAACAAATTCCGCTTCGTATAAAGAAGAATATTTCATCTAAACGATCACGAAATAAGCGAGTATTATCAAGTGGCATACGACTGCATATGAGCAATCTACGAGAAAAAACTCGCTATCTGACAGAAAGCCATTATTTACAGGTGCACACTGCAGAAGAAAAAAAGACTCAAAACGTCGCTAAAACGGAGATGTACTCTACTTTCCATAAAACACCCCGACCGGCCAATACAGCCCGGAGAACATGGCTATTTCATTTAGCATATTTCTGGGTCACTTGGAGCGGAATTCTTCAAAAAGCTAATCACTCTCAAGGTTCACTTCCTTACAAAAACAACAAAAGAGAGCTCACTTTCAGCTGTTGCAACTTATGGAGTTCTGCGGCACCCTGGACAGCCTTCAGTTGGTTGTGAAGAGCCAAGAAAGCAACCGGACTGTCAAGCGTCTCACGGCTCTTTGCGCATAAGCGTACTACCTGAATAAATTACAATTCGAATCACGCGAAATTTTAAATTAACGACTTCCTAAAATCGTAAAGACCACAACCCTACTAGCCATAAGCTCCTAATTAATTTATAATATATGCAAACGGCAGCCCTAATGGCCTGAAGTTCCAAGAGGATAGCAGAAAACTACAACGCTTTCGAACAGCATGACCTAAAGTGTCAACGGTTATTTATAACCGATTTCTGCTAAGATCTTGCTCTTCCAAAACAGCCGAAATTTGTTTATAATTCTAGCGTACTTTATATCCATCGAAGCTAACCTTATATCCATCTTCACAATAACCGCAACGTGGCATACGTTTGTTTTCACAATCAACCTAATAGGCAATCAACATAAAAAAGACCATTCTCCATTTAAGAGAAAGCTCATTTAAAAATCAACGGCTACTCATCACCTAACACTCAACACACTGCATTGAATAAGTGAAAAACAAAAGCTGAATGAATTGAATTCAAACCTTAAGTCCGGTACGATGAATTTTCTCAGCCAGTTGGTCGACGGCAATATTTGATGGTGCACACACGAGCACTTGGCCACTAGTCTGACGCACTAGATGGTAGACAATAGTAGCAGACGTTACTGTTTTACCCGTGCCTGGTGGGCCCTGAAATTAGGTCAAATAAGCATGAAGAAGGAGGTGAACAAAATTCAAATATTGCTGATCTATCTACAACACAGATTTTATCATTGGTGACCGGAAAGGGCGGAAAATCACAATAAAAATTGTACTCGCTTGAACAGTCAAAAGAACCAACGAAGATGAAAAACGGAGGCTACCGTGGGTTTTTCGAAATTCAATTCAAATGAGCCGGAAGGAACTCGCCTGAATTAACGAAAGAGGTCTCTGGAGGACCATCTTGACGGCCTGAACTTGGCTGTGATTGAGTTCAGGTAAACCTGGTGCACTGAAACGTTTCGGTAGCTGCACCTTGAAGACGATATCGTCTACCTCGTGTCCAAGAAGTTTGTGATATATAAATTGCGAAACGCAAGATTCATCCTGTCCCAGAAGGCGCAACGCTGCGTGCATTCTAAAGACCAAGTAAGAGCATTTAACAAACTCGAAACACTTTTATCAACAGTTTATGAAATGAAAAACTTTTCAAAACTTCATCTTAAAGTCACTGTGCTTGAGTTGAATATGCACAGACATTTTGCAGACAAAACAGAGTATGGATGACTACAAGCAGACTAAAGATAAAGATATCTCCGAACTCACCTTCCGGCCAAAATTCTTCAATGTTTCCAAGCTTCTGGCTTCCCCACCCAAAATTTCGCTATTCTCCTTAGCCAACTCCCTCATTCAGCGTCATCCATTAAGACTCTAACAAAACCATTCAAATGCGAGCGCAAATCCAATACAAAAAACCGGACGGAAATCTGAATTCAGGTAACCGAACCTGTCGAAAGATGTCGAATTCCAGACGAATTCACATGTAAAGTTCGTCCGTGTATCGGTAGGCATGTTCTCCGCTTTCGATCGCATTTCAATTCCGATTTCGTCGTTGTGATCTTAAACCATTTTAACTACTCATAATTTGATGACAACCCTTCATCAAACTTCGCCAAGTACATAAACAAAATAATTCAACGACCTAAGCGCCAATTTTACTTTGCCTTTCCATTCCTCGAAGAAAAGGAAAAGATCAAAGTACCTGCTAATAAAGCAATTTAAGAATGAAGACCGGAAAAGAATTTGAATGGTTCCATCACCTCCCACTAGAATAATGAGAATAAAACGTTCGAAACTCCCGAAGTGATACTTTCACTATTCTAACACCTATAGTGGAAAAAATCTCACAGAACTGCTTCTGGGAAATGAAAAACTATCTGGAAAAGATTTAAAGTATCAGCGAGGCAATATAAATTTGTACGGAAAACTCACTGTCCGGAATTTTAATCACAGAACCAACACAACTCCATTCGCCGTCGACTGTCTGTTGATGCTTTAAGCGCAACTCATCTCCCAGCATCAATTTCATACCTTAAAAATGAAGGATTTTAAAGAAGTGAATATTAACGGAACAAACCAGACCTTGCGCTACTCCAAATGACCATTACAAGATATTTCTACAGCCTCATCTAAACATTTCTTCATATAAACCTCACAAAATATCGCATTAAGACGCACAACTGCAGATATGCTTTGAACTTCATTTCAATTATAAAATAACATGTAGGTCGAACAATCGAATTTTAGGCGTCAATCTTAACGTCAATTCAAAAAAAATGAGAGAAAGAAAAAGAGAAAAAAACATCACAGAAGGTCCTGATGTCCACTGGAAAAAAGCGGAGGGCATAACGGCTCTCGCATAAGCGCTCTACCAACTGGAATGAGCTAATACCAACAAAACGTTTAGTGATTTTATGTGCAAGTTCAAGACTGCCAACTTCATCGATCTGAATGGATGAGAAGAATGGCAAAAATATGAGTGCTTACTTCCTTCAGAGAACTTCGGCAGCATGAAATAGGCCTGTGGTTTCTTATTGAGTCCGATATCCCATCTCACATGACCAACGCTCTGCGTTTGAGACTCTTTTTCTCTTTTATCGTATTCAGCCTCAGCTGAAACAAGTGGCGCGAAAATGCGTCGATAATGATAGGCGTCCTCGTACCTGAGCTGAACACGCTCCGGCTCTTCATCCACTCCAGGTTTCTCTAGGTCCTCAAGAACTGCATTCGGATTCTCCTGAAAAAAAAAAAGAAATAAAAACATATAAGCGAACAGAGTGAGTTTTCCGAATTTAGAGGAGTGCAAGCATTAGGGATGAAAGTTGCCGGATCCTTTTCGCGCAAGAAAATGAAGCCGTAGCTCCCGTTAAACGAATGACCTAGCTGAAAAAGTAGCTCCCAAGAAAAAGGGAACGAAAAACTGCCGTTCTAAAGGTGGATTCATCATCTTAAGTAAAGAGAATCCTATGTCGCATTGACTGCACTCGAATCGATCGCCGCTACGTAACTATTAAATCATTTTTGCCATCTAAAAATTCATGAGTGACCATTCAATTTGAAATAATGGTCTTATTTATTCGAATCAATATGCGAAAAATATCACTATTTCGATTAAAATCTCTAAAACCTTCCGAAGAAATTGATGTATCTAGCGCAGACTATTTTTTAGCGCAATAGAAGAAAAAAGATGAATATCGTATCTGCTTGAATAGAACGATGGCGCGATCCAGACAGCGAAGAAGGATTTCCGTCTGCGAGCTGTTCCTATCCCAAAAACGAAGAGCATGCATTCATGGAAAGTTGATAACTTTACTAAGCATGAAATACAATACCCACCACCAATTTTCAGAAAGCATGAAGAGCAGTGCGCTCCTTATTCAATGTCGGCTCCTCTCCCTACCAGCTCTTCAAGTGCTGCATGCTGCCTTCATATTCAACAAATCAAAAGAGAAACCTTCCACAGATCTTCCAATCTGTTGATCTGTGCGGCACTTATCTGACGTGCTCTCAACTGTTCCTGCTCAGAAGGAATCTTCACCAGCCACGAAAGCAGCTGCCTGTCCGAGATCAGCGGTTTCCACTCATCCACCTAGAAAAAAACTTAAAAATTCCATTTTTCGATTTCCAATCTGTTATTGAAATTATTTCAGAACGAAAGACACCTACGTAGATAAAATTTTCCTTCCTAGCAGTAGGCTATTTAGCGCATCAACGAACAATGTAATTAAACAACATTCTATTTAGAGCTCCCTCACCCGATCAAACAGCATAATATGAAAAGAAAAATCGATGCCCATTCTCCGTAAATTCAAATTACTCGAAACTATTATTGATCCATAAAGTCACTTTTAAGGCTTGTAGACGAACTGGCCTCTATTTTGCGACGCATCTGCTTTGTGTTACATCTCACAAATCGCATTCCTCTCTATGCTACATTTCATGACTGATGCAATACTCAAACTGAAGATCATACCTCAACTTGGGTCACGATTTGCTTCTGCTACAAAATTAGTAACGATGATTTGAATAGAAGAAATGCTAGAAAGTTGTTGCGTTTCAATTTGACAGTTCATAGAAGCCCCTCAAAAATTCCTCTTGCAGCGAAAAATCTGCTCAATTTCGATGAAACTTCAAATGCAACTCTTTATATCATAAAGCTCATTTTTGGGTTAACATGAATTGCGATGAAATTACTTTACGGCTGAAAATACACAAATACTTTGAAGTGAAGAATGACAGCTGATTTCTTAGGCGATCAGATTCGAAACATTGATGGAACGCTGAAACTTGAGAACGCGAGACGGTGAAGTAAGTGAAGATCTTTCTTTATTAATAAATACTACCATGCATTATGAAGAATTCTAAGTGGGCTATAACTGAAAGCAGATTTTTTTCAAAGCGTTGACTCGATGAAGCAGTAAAAACTTCCACTGGGAACAAATTCTGCATCGAAATTCCTTAACAAAGCTTATTCCGATACGCACTGGAGGTAGCGGGATGGAACAAGTGGTTCCATTTTGCTCAAATTGCTTTCAAGGCCGATGTACGTAACCACACAACTGATTAAAGATTCGCTAAGTGGAAGGCATAAACGATAAATGATCACCTGCCAGTTGGCGTCCTTTAAAGTGGCCTGGTTGGCACACGGAGTTCTGCACAGCACAACCACCACCGTGTCTGCCTTTGCCGGAATGAAGCCCAACATAAAGATATTCCTGCAATCCAATCCGCTCATTTATCTTTACTTGAAAACTTCCGTAGCACTTCAAAATTTACGCCATTTTCGACAGAGTAATGAAAGAAGGAGAAAGCGAGATTCAAGAAAGAAATTATTTGAAGCAATCATGAAGAAAATCAATCAGTGGATTTCAAGCTCGTAAAAAACGATATCACATATAGAGTGTAGGAAATACTGCCAGGAATTTTACATGAAGCTGATATTGCCACTGTGCGTCCTTTCACATTTTTCGCTCAAAACGAAGGAGGAAATTGCAATGCAAACGATAGAAGCACCAAAAGATAATGAAATAACCGTGAGGCGCATTGGTAGCACTCGAGTTGAGTTTCGCCGAGAATCCCATCTTTATGCAGACCGACTTCTTTGTGTTGAGAGCGCACCAGATGATTGACGATATGACTGCCTGCCGTATTGCCTCTTCCGTTGCAGAACCACTTCTCGCACGTGAGACACATCGCAACTGCTGACGGGTCGTGAATACCACAATAACTCAAAACAACACCTACCTTATACGCAACATAATTTACTCTTTACATCTCATCAAATATGTCGCCAAACCTTCAATCCTATACGGAAATTCTTTAAATACGGTGGCGCTCAGCATGGGCTCCACTATAGGAAATAATAACTCAATGATCCCATCTCATTCCACAATAGCCGTTCCGTCGGCGCAACTAAAGCTCATGATTGTCGGCCAGAAGGTACACTCGCGAATGTTCGATGAACCGGGCTCGAGAATGAGAGAATAGGGGGTCAGATGGGAAGATGAGAGGGGAAGAGGGGAGGATGGGTTGAAATGGAGGAGATGGCTATTATGACTTGAGCATGTCAGAACTGAATAAACGCCATCGTGACCTAACCTCAAATAAGCCTAGAGAATAAAAACGACGACGATAGGATCAATGAAACTATTCCCCTTCTACAACTCATTTACTGCGGGGAGGACGGGAAGAGAAGCACTGACGCTTCAACTCTTCCTTCAAATTTTGCGGTAACTGGACCAGGTCTCTGTTCATTTCGATGATGACTTCAAGTTAAAGCGCGACTTCAAGTTTCAAGCGCACCTGCTCTAGAGGGGGGTTTGAAATAAGTAGCATTAGAGTAGACAAGACTAGCCCTAAAGGTCTCTTCTTCAAAGAACGCAAAGAAGAACCGGCAGGCATGCGGCGGTAGACTCTGCGTTGGTTGTGTGTCCTCTTCCTCAAGAAAGGTGAGCTCCTGTGTAGATGGTTCTCCAGGAACTTCTGGCAGTGTGCCACTCCAACCTCCCGATGGTAGTGTGAAATGCTGATCGAATTCGTACTGTGAATCCTAAAACGTATATTAGCAAGGCGTGAATTTCCAAAAGCACTTTGTCTCCACTTCGCCTAAGCATTTTATAGCAGATGCAACACGCCGTGATGATTAACCAACGACGCTCACAATCAGTACTCAGCTCAGTGTTAGGCATTTCAGAGGAACCATGTTGAAAGCAAGGTAAAGCAATAAAGAAAGATAAACCTGAGTGGCTCCATGTAGTAGTGACGAGTCCTCATCGCCGGTCTCCACGAAATTCAACGACAACGATCCAGCACCGTACTCTTCTTCCAGAACCTCACCCATGGCGATCGAAGTGACAATACGCGGTCAGATGAAGGCGACTACAAAAGACACGAAACAATTTCAACAATACGATAAACTGAGCAATATTCGTATGCGAAGAAGAGGAATTTAGAGCTGCAATTATCGCCAAACACCACCTGCACTGCTACCGAAGGTACTAAATTCGAAAAACGGTCCATGAGAATCGTCATAAGCGAACCAACGAACACAGCAGAATAGAAAGTAAAATATGCTGGGAGTAAATGCGAACTGCGATTATTGCAACGGCCGTTGCTGCTAAACACATCTCAGCTAGAACCGTCGGCGTGACCGAACGCCCTTCGAGAGGAAACCGATGGACGACGGAGGTTGCTGACTAAGCAGAAAGAGACTTTAAAGAAGCGTTGCATTGGAGCCGCCATTTCTTGTTTGGAACTTCGGCGTTCTCGTTGTGAAAATATGCATATAGGCAAGAAATGGAGAGAAAGGAGAAAGTACCCGATCGATGTTGTACCCGATCACCTTCACGCCTTTTTTAAGCGTGCAGAGATGAAATCACCCACTCGCTACCTATCCTCCCACCTATTCAACGTCACTGAAGAAAACAGTCCTCAAAAAATCTATATGCGGATAACGGCTACGCTTGGCCTCCGCTCAAGCTGTGACCTGGAGCGAACGGAGATTTACCGCGAAATCGACGCAAACAGAAGCGGAGGGCTTCTTCTCACAGACAACCGGTTATGCCACAGCACGTACGTATCACAGCTCTTCTAAAGCGTTCTAAAACGTAGTGCACATGGGGGATAAGGAAGAGGAAACAGCACGTTTCGAGGGGACCACTTGAAGTTGTCAGCGGCACGACGGGCATGTTGTCGCTATTACCTAGTAATCCTGTCCGAGAACAACCAGCTAGGTGGAAACGTCACATCTCAAAACGGAGCTGCTATCACTTGAAAAGATAATCGATAATGACGTCTATTCGATGTACACTCGGCCGGTGTGTCCCTATGGAGAAGGTAGGCGAACAGGCATGCGGGAATGAACAGACCATTTGCGCATGCTAGTCACCACGAACACTTTTCTTCCCACCTATTCGTGTATCGGTCAAAAACGCCGAATAAGGCTCACGGATCAAACGCGGAATGGATGATGATGTTCACTGCTTCAGTGTTCCTATATATATAAAGCACTAAATTCACCTATATTCTTGCGGGCTAATTAGCGTCTACAAGGAGCAATTGATACATGAGTGCGCAAACGCTTAGAGGAGTGTGCATTGGGGCGAGTGCGTATTTCACCCGACCGCTTTCGCCGTCCCTGTTGCCGATCTGTTCAGTTGTGCCTGTGATGGTTAAGCACGAATAGAACTCGCATATCTGATCCCCTGAGAGCCATTTTCTGGAATCTCGAGCTCATTTCACATTTCACAATTTTCTATATTCTCGATAAAAGCTGTGCGTCTCCGCATGACTGACGGCAGCTTAGCATTGCCCACAGAAGGTTTGCGTCGTAGTTATTAATCGACGTCCGAAGTTCGTATTTTATTTGTCTCACCGTGTTATAATGATGAAGAACTTATGCACTGAAACAATGAAACGAGCATTCTCTACGACAGCTTCGCGAATTCACAGAGACAAGTGGAGCCGCCACCTGGAAGGTATTTCACACGGTCGCCGTCGCAAAGTTCTCCTGGGCTGTTGGGCGCAAATCTCTCCCCCACTACCACAAACGAAACTAAAACAGCGACCGGTTGAACTTGCTCGTACAATTAGCGCCGTTCGCATTCCGCAATTGGTACAATCGATGGGAAGTGGACAGAGACCAGACGGAAGAATGGTGGACAAGTATGGAAATGAGATTTTTGGAACTGAGAGAAAAGGCCGAAGAGCTCCCACAACTGCAGCTGCTTTGTTACTAAACAGGACGAATGAGAACACACACCCTTGCAGCAGATCCTAAAGTCCGACCTCCATTTTCAGTTGCGATTATGACGGGACATCAACGAAGAGCCCGTGGAAAGCAAATCTGCTTCGATCTGTTGAACTTCACGGATGACTCCTGAAACCGGTCTGTAAGCACAGGACTGGAGTTTCCTAGAGGCTGAAAGTTCAGGTGAACCAAACATTCTATAAACGCTTCCACGTGTAATGACGACGATGGAAAAGCTGAATTGCGAAAAACGACGTAGAGAAGCACCGGGAAGTTGGCGTTCCCATCGTCCGCGAAGGTTAGATATCGAGAGTGGTTCGCTCACGGCTTACCTACGATTTAGCAGGAACGTGACCCTGCCTGTCTTTTTTCCTTTTCCAGCATTCACTTCGGAGCCATGACAAACTGAGGCTCAACTTACAGACTTGACATCGGAAACGTTCAGGAACAGAACTTCTCGACAGTTCCAGCAAACAAAATCTGTGAACATGCGAATATTCGTTTCGAGACCTGAACCAAAGAAATCGCCTACGAATCGCGAAAGACGGCTACATCACGTAAGCGAAAATCCCCGGTTGTACCGTCCTGCTGCCGCGAAAACTTTTCTTGACAAATATGATGTTGATGTTGCTATTGCGAGCCCACAGAGCTGTGGTGTGGGAAGGTTTGCTCGGGAAAATATGCCTACGCTTTCTTGGCGTTTGTTAGCCTGAAAATCGCACCATGTGCAGACATCATTCGATCGCTCTACCTTGCTGGACGAAAGCACGCAGACACGTGAGTTCGTCCGCCAACATCCATTCAGCAAGCAACTTTTTACAAGAAACGGCAAAGGCTAAGCAAGAAGTGAGGCTGGCAACTTCTCTTCACCTCATCCGTTCAGCCCTCTTCACAACCCGTAACGAGTTACACTCAACATCCTCAACGTAGGCTCCTCTATAACTTTACTCGGCGTTTATATTCTGCCACCGGCTCATATTTGACTCATTGGTCCACACAACCGATCAGACATCTAGCATAACCGGAAAAAGGAGCCGAGGCAAGTTAGCCAATCACATGTCAAGCAAGCAGATACAGCAAAGCAGGTGAAGACGTCGCTAAGCTAGATAAGTAGAAAAACAAACACAAAGCTGTCGAATATTAACAGCTGCTCTTTCAACGCAGTACGACGGAAGATGCGACCGCAGACACCACCACACTCAGTGATGACTTGTCGCGTTTTGAGCACCGACCGGATCCGATCGCTACACAGCGGTAAGCAACGACGTCCTATAGTCAGCACAGTTCAACGTAAGAAGTGAGTGGTGGTATGCTGTCGATAAATGAAGGCGTTTACGCGACATTTATTGAACATTTTCTGCGAATTGAACACCAACAATATCTCACTTCCCTACTTCGAGGAGAACAATAACGGAAAACGGAGGCCAACATTTATCACGATTAAAGAAGAAAAGTGCATTTTATATATCAGACGATATTGGTGTAAAACGTATAAAACAAGAGCGCGCAATCGCATATAAAGGATGAGGGGGTCGACGATCATATTCGGAACTCATAAATAATACAAATCTTAGCGAAGCGCGCCCACCGAGGTATCAAAAAAAAAGAAGAGCAAAGAAAATACAACACAGAAATTATTACTCCAACAGCCATCAATCCACGTCTTTCTCATCCCCACTTCAGCACAAACATCCAATTTCCTTTCTTATTAAGCGGACTCCAAACTTCCCATAGATGGGTTCAGCTCGACGATGGCAAACACGTCGTACACAACGCAACAACGAACCACACGCAAAAACAATGAAAGAAGAGAACAGTTTACAAACGATTAGAATTGAAGCATTAGAGATGTGGGACGGCACCGCACAAGTGGGAGAAGAGATCGAAACTGTTCACGCGTCGAGTTTATCAAGCGCCGCCTTGATGCGCTGTTTGATCGCACCCTTATATTTACTCATATTCAGGTTGGGGAACTTGCTCGCAATCTGAAACAACATACACTCAATAAAGTTTAAACTGCCTCCCCACTTTCAGAAGTGAACAATCTTCGTGACAAAGATCGCATTAATCAAGAGTGAGATTTCTACTTTTCACCTGCATTAAGAAAGTGGTAACAGTGGATTCCTTGAAAGAAGGTGAGGGGACACAAATGATTCTCCAGCGTCACGACATACAACATCATACATCTGCTTTTGTCAGAAGTCGGGAACAAGGATCTACGAGGACAAATTTCACTAATTATACTTTCACATTGGAAACCTGCATGGGCTCTTTTGCTCGTACTATCACAGCAGGCAGGCACCGCACAACTCTATGATTCCAGCTAAGAATTTAGATTCGTGCAATTTACGAAGCGCCAGATAACGCTGATAGTACCATCATCAGTCGATTGGGAAGCAAGTCAGTGGCATAGTGGCCCATTAAGCACGCTACAATGTGCATCGTCTCCTTTCAGAGCATCTCTGCATCACTGGCATTCTAAATGGACTAAAGCCATCATTGCGACGAAAGATTTTGCAGTTTTCAGAACAACGCTTTCATTATCCTTACTTTCAAAAACTCCTACTGAAGAAGTTTAGCAAAAAGCCAAAGATCTTCTAAATTCCTCCAACCATCCCTCCCCCACCCCTAGTGTTCCTGAGAGATATTAGCAGACAGCATCAACTGCTCTGAAAGTGAATATTTCAGAACTGGGCTCACAGGTTTATACGAACTTACTCCGTGAACTTCGGTAGTTACTACAAACTAGACATCTTGAGATAGGAATTGCGGCTACCCGGACAGCTATCACAAAACGTCACATCAACAGTAACTAACTGATTTTTACAGCGGAGGTTCAAAGCAAGCTCAATTACCCCATTTATATTCTATCAAGAGTTGAAGTACTTAAAAATGGTAGCATTTAGGCGCTCTGGAATATCTTGCTCCCAAAACTTTTAAGCACGGACACAACATTAAATAGGAATAACGAGTGCGCATAGGCAACCCATCCTTAACGACAGTATTTCGGTGAAGTAAAACAACTTACCTCCACACACATTTCTTTCATGGTCGCCTGCGAGAGGTCCATCGTGTGCAGCAACATGTTGATCTCGTCATTCAGTTCCACGTCAGTTGGGCCGCCAGCACCCCACATCGACTCCTAAAGGGCAGATTAATCGGCATCATTCAAAAGTGACGACAAATGGCCTCCTGCCATGATTTCTGCTTCTAACCGTCGCATAATTGCAGACTACTATACAGCTGCTAATAAGAATGGGAAGAACTCCGATTACTGCCACCGCCAAAGATTTGGATGTGTTTACCAGTGCAAATTCTCACTGAATAAGAAAGTGCACTGCACCTGCACGATTCCCATCGTTTGAAGGCACCCATTAAGCATCACTCCAGCGAATTCTGACTCTCATTTCCACAACGTTGAGCTGAGAAAAGTAGAACAAAGTTATGCTGAAGCTTTCTCTCTCACCTACATTCCGCCAACCTGTACGAATAATGCAAGCAATGAAACTTCACTGCACAAGTGTTGCGAAAGATGAAGGCGATTGGGAACCAACTCCTCGCCTCTCATGAGCGGATCAGATTTCAAAGTTCCCAGTGTCACGAGACAACTGCCTAATGAAAAGAAAACTGGTATCAGCCGAACCATAGTGTGCATCTTTTAATAACTTCAACGGCGATAAAAAGCACTTAGAAACCTCGTTTTCTATCTTTGATTCGTCGCCTTTACTGGTAGCCTTCTTATTCGCCGCATCACCGCCTTTACGACTCTCCTTCTTAACGGCTGCGACCTTGTTTTCGTGTGCGCCTTCCCCATCGCCCTCCTCCTCCTCACCTGACGAGTCACTTTCACTCTCCTCAGATAAATCCGTTTCCTTCGACTTCTTCTGTTTCTTCGCTTTCGGCTCTCGCTTTCCCCCTGCGAATTGCATTTTAAAACAAATATCCTCCACATATTTATCCACAACAAACTTACAAAAGATGAATTAATTCTTCAAAAATAGCTCCCTAACAAAGGCGAGCAATGGAAATTCATTATTGGACGAGCTTCCGATGTATATTGCAGGTGAGAAAGTAAGGGAGAAATTGAGGAAACGTAAAAGCAACCATATGCACAACACGAAATACTACAAAAAAGTCGGCCAAAAATGAAAAGAGATAAATTTCTTATTAGAAACAAATGAAAAACAACGTACAAATCACCCCAGCTGCACTTTTACGGGGGAGAGAGGGAAGATTATAGCAGCTCTCATGGATTCGCTACGCCCATTAAATTGAAAAAACCCGAAGTAACATTTGCGAGCGTCCCTCCTTTATGAAGAAACACTCATTCCAAATCGAAAATATTCAACGCTGCATTGCAGCGAATTACCCCGTTCGCTAGTACGTTACGTTCAGCCATCGTGTCGTACAACGTTTGCGATACTTCTATCCCGATCCTGGAGTTACATCCGAGAATCGACTCGACGCATATTCAATTTTAGGTTCCTTTCAAAAGAACGGGAAGACGACAGCCCTTAAATCTGATCGACTGTTTGTTCTGCATGCAAAAATTCGTTTTTCTGCATGCATCCGATCATTTCAGAAGGCGATAACGCCCGCAGAAGACGACATCACTGGGAACGAAAATAAAAGACCCTACTTTGGAATGTAAATTATGCCCTCTGTAGAGGGAACGAAGAGCATATTTAACAAGGCGATGAGTTGTGCTTAATTAAATGAGACCGTTAGACGAACGGTTGAAGATAAACACTACACACAGACATGGAGATAACAAAGCATCCGCGGGACAAAAGCCACACAAAAACTCGGAAACTCGATGTGCCTTCAGATCAGCCCTAGCATCAAGAATGCTCAGTGTTGAAGAATATCTAAAGAAGATGGTAAATTCGAACGGAAATAAGCCAAGACAGGTTCATCATAAATGAATGCAATTTAAAAAAGAAGGAACTGTACCTTTCTTATCTCCTTTCTTCGTCTGATGCTTTCTTTTCTTCGGAGTCTTACGCTTCACTAGAGTTCCCGGCGATTTGCCGAGATCTGTTGGCTTCAGAAGAAATGCTAAGATGTTGGTCACCTGCAGTAAGTCATATCAGTTTCAGTCACTAAGAATTCACATCTAAGATCCCTGGCTGACAGCTAATTACTCAACGATACTTCTCAGAGTTAAAGTTCGTTGTCGACTCGACATTTAAACGCAAATGAAGCACTGCCCAACCACATTTACGTGAAACGATCAGCACGAAGAAAATTAAAACGATTAAAACGGCAGAAAGAAATAAAAACTAACAGGTGGAAAGAAGAAAAACTGCCCAACGGTGCAGTCTATGATAAAAGAAAAGAAAAGAGGTCGCGCAATAATATACCGACATAAAAAGCTATTCTTTTCTTACGACTTAATATCGCGAGAGCTCAACGACTCCTTCCCATTCACTAATTCCCAACATAGGCAAACAGCGCAAACAGCAATGCTTGCAACTTTATCAGCAGGAGGCACAGTAAGGCACCCTCACCCATTCAGGTAAGGGGGAGGTAAGGGAGAGCGAAGTAATATACGAATTGAACTCGTCACTTCACAAAGAAAATCAAAGCAGTGCAACATACCATTTCATTCTTTGTGTGAGCACGCTCAGTGCCCAAGATGGATGAGATATTCTTCAGCTGAAATCAACAGCGCAAATAAAACTGATGAAATCAGATTAAGCTGTCACTTGAAGCCTTTGAAATACCCTTAGCAAAACAAATAAAAAATGCCAGGAAGAAGGGCACGATATGCGCTTTTCCTAATTCAACAGAGGTGACGCAAATTACAGCCGCATTTCCAAACGGGAATAGTGAGGGAGCGGGCGACAACGGCAAGTATGAAAAAGAGGAATTAGTTAAGAAGAAAATCAGGAGGAAACTGTCAAAAAAGGCGCAATGCCTAATTAAAAAACAATATGAACCTTAACTGCATAAAGAGTGATAAATCCGCCGTCAACGTGCTAAAGAGAAAATGGAGTGCTCCTAAAAGGAGTGATCGACAACCTTTTGAACTGATAAACGAAGCAATGCTGCACATTTAATAAAACGTTTACTGCGGTGCATTTTTGGAGGCAAATTCAAGCTTAAGACTCCACGACGGATTTACTTTGACTGAATGATCACGGGTTGTTGCAATTCGTTAACAATTCCCTATCATCACTTAATAATCCGTAAGCGGGAAGACCCCCAAAACGGGAGAGGAAGCGAGTGCGAACTCATCGACGTTTTATCTAACGATCTTTATCGAAATAGGTTTTGTGCTTCGGAAGTCAAAAATACAACGATGCATACATGTCCGAACACACGCATAAGCTCAAACTCTATGTTGCTGTAATATATTATCTGCAATATGAGGATTAAAAGAAATTTAAGGCACAGCAGCACACTTACCTCTGATACCGCTAACTTCTGAGCGACGGCCTTTTTCCTTTGGAACTGAACAGCTTTCTCGTCAAATGGAAACCCACTGAACTTGCGTAATTCCTTTTTCCAGGTATGACGCCCACCAACTCGGCCGAAGCAAAGGCGGAAAAGTCCTTGCAATGTAGCGCCACGGAACTTATCGAATGCTTCTCTCACTACAACCGAGAAACCATTTTAATTATGAAATCGGTTTTCATAAACAACAGCAGATCGAGAAAAGAGTATGGAAAACGAATAGAAATGCTCGCATTCGTTTCGAATAGAATTCCCTATTCGCTATTTGTCTATCGAATTACGCTTTCGAATTCTTCTAACTTAGATGCGATAAGATAGTAAAACCGATGAAAGAGTCCTTAATAATCGAAAAGATGGTAAAATAAATATGAGTATACTGAACTACAGGTTAGGCAGATCAGGGTGATAGTCGCTTATATTCATCCGATCGTTAAATTAGCCCACTGGACTAACACTTGAAACAAATTAATATATGCCATTCACTACACTTTAAAAAGCACTTCATTGCATATACCACTTTAGGCAACCATCTCCCAACTTATGAATAAAGAACGCTATTGAAAGCCTCGAAACTTCAAGTTACAAAAAAAAGTTTTCTTTTCAGCAGCTAAAGAGAAACCTGGCAGCAATTTCAGCACTTCCGAAGCAAACTTCGCATATTGCGAAAGAGACAAAGATAATAAACCACGAAGTTCGCCGGATGCTAACGTATTCGTTTAGACGTGCTCCCAATGGAGGTAAGAAAAGGGCGATCCTTTTCTATGAACGGTTTACCTAGGCAAAGCTTTAGCAATTCCATGCATTTACGATCTCAAGGACAAAATTTGGAGACGATTTCAACATTTAATAGCCACCCTCTAAGCAACGTGAGATGCATTGTCCTTCCTCTTTCACGACTTCACCCAGCATCTATAAACTTCCAAAATTGGTATGCTGAACGCTTTTTTCGCAAAAAAATCAGTAATAAAAATCAAACACAAATAACTTAATCAGGAAAACCGAAAGGGTAATAGAATCAGGTGTAATGCCCTGATTAACTTATTATAAAAATAGCGATTATCTCATAAAATAGTAAAGAACTCGTATATGGGATCTTAAAACTAAGATGTATGTTTAAACAGATATAAATAGGCAGAAACTTTGGGATGAGTGCTAATTTTGTAAGGGAACAAAGAACGAAGAAACAACGAAGCATTCTCTTAAGGCTTTCCTGCAAATCTAATGACCGTACGAGTCTTTTGCTAAACACGTGAGCTTATTTCCTCTTTCTGCTGCACTCTTCACCTCCTTCAGAAAAGTTTATACTCTCCACGAGAAATCGGTTCCGCTTTTTCTTATACTAATTAGCCCAACGAATACTTCCACTAACGAAGATTCCGTCTTTATTTGCCTGCTTGCATCTCACTTTATCTAGCGGAAGCCAGCTGCGCTCATAAGGTGCTCTTGTGAATCGCTTGCTATTCTCGCATTTTTTTCTTTCTTATCTTGTCGACTTGAAGACCTCTGTGGAAACACTTGCGGCACTTTGATTTCACATAGTTGACACGCAAAAAACCAGTAAAATGTCCCACCGACGACAAAACAAGAGTGCCTCGAAACCTTCGCATGCAAATAAACTTTAAACGAGATGTAAAGAAACTCTCCTAAACTACCCATGGCGTGAAATACACTCACTAAATTTCAATGCAGCACAGTCACATGATGGAGGCAATAAAAATAAGTGAAAAACAAACCATAAGGAATATCTCCGAGAGCAGTCCCTTGACCAGGGGTCGTAGTCTTCGGCTTGCGAGTACTCACATCTGGAGTTATCACCATGCGCTCAACAGTATGACGTTTTCTCTTTCCCTCAACGATTACCGACTGGTCAAGTGATCCTTAAATTTATTTAATTCCCATAGAACAATAAGCTAAGCAGAACAAGGAACAGCAAGCAAAGGATTCTGCCCAGGAAAACCCAACGTTAAATTCTATAAAACGGTTGACCACTGCTTCTTTTTGACCTTTCTTCTATTATGAAATTAAATTCCACGTAAGTGATAATATACTACAAAAATGACCTTTTTTCTCCTCTTCAGCATCGCCGTCGGTCTCATCCAGTTCCGTGTCTGCTTGATCCTTCTTTGCATGATCCTCAGCCGCCTCACCTCCCGAACCTTCTTTCATCGATTCATCGCATTTCACCTCATGCTCTGCGCTCTGCGGTTTCTCAGCTCCTACATCTTCCACACGCTCCCCTTGCTCTTTATTCCCGCCTTCTTCCATCTTCTCTTCCTCTGTCTTACTCGCCTCACCACCTGCTGTCTTCGAATCGTCAGCCTTATGACCGTTACCAACTTCGACTTTTTCTTCTTCTGTATCCTTTTCTGAAGCCCCTTCCACTCGTCCAACTTCATGTTGAGGATGTTTCTTAGTTGGCTCGGTTTCGTCCCCGATTGTCTGATCGGCATCCTTTTCGGCAATCTCACTATCCATTTGCTCCATCTATAATGTATAAATGTGCGTGAAAAAGTTCTCACAGGTTCGTAATATCCATCCCGCACATACTTCTGTTTCATAACGCCTCGCAAAATTCCTATGCCTCAAAGAATTAACTCTTTATACAGAACGAAAATCCAATATCCTATATGGAGACTTTTTCCAGAGTGATCGAAACGTTCAGAAGTTGCTGATTCATGGCAATCTCGAAACCGTGGAGCACTCACATCTGGACTTTTAGTGTACTCGTCGCGAAAAGAAAACAAAGAAGTTTCATTTAGACTGCTGACGACGATTAGATCTGTCACTGCCGCTATGCTGCTCGCTCATGCGAGCACTTGGCCACTGCATATGAATCCCATTTTCCCATAACGACCTCTATTCAGTGCAATTAAGGACGACTACAAATGAAAGCAAGTGTGATGGCTGATAGCACTTCGCCGAATAATGAAAGTTCGTTCTCCGAAATGTCCGAACGTTCCGAAATTTGTAAGTCTAAGAACAAGTCTAGAGAAGCGGCGGGGTTAGAATATTGCAGCAAATGGTAACATCTAATAAGCTGAAGAGCAACCTGAGCAGAAAATGTAGGTAGGAAATGCTTTAATGACAATCAAAGAGGCCGACAAGGTGACACTGAAGTCTACTGCATTTCATCAGAAACACCTAAATAAATCGAAACACAACAGAATTGCCAAAGAAATGAACAGTGAATAATAAAGAACGAAAAGAGCGAATAAAGGACGATAAAAAAGGATAATGAATACGGAATGAATGCAAACCTGTGAATCACCACCGACCTCTAAATCCATAGTCTGTGAGCTTGTTTCGTCTTGAAACGTCCTGAAAATGACGATCATTAAGCGGTAAATAAGCATAGGCATAATAAATGTGCCCGGATGACACCATGCCATACATTATTTCTTGTTGACACACAAGGAATGGCTCAAGCTCAGCGATATACATGGTTGTTTAGAGATGCACCGCCTAAACATTCCTTGCAAACAACAGTGCTGCATCTTTGGAGGACGCACAACGTGATCAGTAAAGGTGACATCAGCATAATCTCGGATATATCCATGCAAAATTCAAGCTTACAATGTCGTTCTATAGAACGTCATTTTATAGAACCTAACCAGATCCTTACAGCATAAGACGGTATGTGGTATGTAGCTTTACTCTTTTTTTGCCTTTGCTGCAAATAAGGCTTTCATAAAAACAGTGAAGAGCGGCACCGCACCCAGCAAGTATTCACGAGGATGATTGCCGACCTCTGAAATCTTCAAGGTTCACAAGCCGACCGACAATCAATCTTCATGTATTCTTCCTGATAACTATATCTGCAAGAGAATTCCGATGCGGCCAGCTTCACTTCAATCCTTCTCATTCGAGATTCCTGTTGACTGCCTTTGTCTTAGTTATCTATTACTCTCACAATAAACATGATCTTCTACGTCCAACTAATGATGAAAGTAATGAAGGAAGATTCACATACGAATACTTCCTGTGAGTGTCGGTAAACATAGTGTAACAAAGGTGCATAATCCCATCCTCAGACAAACACAGATGCCCGTTGGACAACAAGTGAAATGATGCAATAGACAATGCAGGACTGATTACGCAAAATCACTTCCCGAATTTCTTTCAAGTTCTACCCTTTTATAACATTCATAAAAGTTGGTAAAGCTGCTTCCAACCGAGTAAGGCTATGGAGGCTGCCGGATTCCAGTCCTGCTATGCCTACGAGTAAGATAGACGGTGAGTATCAGATGAGGGAGCGTCCGCCATCACCTTTTTAACGTCAGAAGAGTAGTGCTTCCGGTTTCCAATGGCTGACGATGAAAGAGGAATCCAGAGGACATGAAGCACTCACATAAGCCTGCAATATCCGGTAAACCGGAGAGAATTCTACTTTCTTCTGCAGACCTCTAAATTCGACAACCCCACCTTCTTCTCTGAGAATAAATTAAAACAATCCGTTTCCACTCGTTCGTAAAGATGAATTGGCGGCGCAAAAACGACGAAAGCGTGGTGAGTGGGGAAGAACACATACAGTGCAAGAGCAGCAAAACGGAAACATTTCAATTCAGAAGCAGTATGAACGTGCAAAAAAGAGGTATGTGATCAAAAAGGGAAATGCGTAGGAGAACAAAACAATGACCAGAAGAGGGATCAAAGAGGAACTAAAAAGAATATGAAAGCAACAACCAACTGCAATCGAAATCATTCAAGCGCTATATTTCGTATTCGTACCATCAAAACACGCCACGCTCGACCTCAAATTGTTCTACAACTTCAAAAAAAGACACTCACGTCCTTTCTGATCTAGCTGGCTACTCGATTTCTGGGCGTCCTATCTATCAACAGGGATAACTGCATACATAAGCATGTGTCACCGAGGTGAATATGTGCTTCCTGTAGCCGACAATCCGTCAGTATCCGCTGCCGAGCGCTCTCAATTCATACTTATGCGAGCGAGTTGTCCACTTCATCGAAGTGGGAGTGAACGGGCCCGAAGAAGATAAAAACAACATGGGTGGTTTATAAAAGATTTTTTGAACACCCCCTTTACGTGAACTGGGAATATATCAAACCCACCGTGTCAAAGCAAACGGTTTACTTTTCCAAAGCTCAGCAGTATACTAATAGGACTAGCGCATCCGATGAATCTGCGTAACTATAACAGTAATGCGGCATGTCAGAAATCCTTTGTGGTTTATTCAGTCACTGAGGTGAGCAATCCTAACGCCTTGAGCTTCCACTGATAAGGAGAAAAATTTAGTGTATTGTTGCACTCACCTTCATCTCGCGCATCGTTGTGAAATGAAACTTCCAGAATATAACCGAAAATCGGTGATTCAACAACCTTTATATGTTTCATATCCTTTTTTAAAAAGAGCACCATAACTTTCTGGTGATAGCACCATATGATCGTTATAGCGCAAACTCTGCTAACAGCATGTAGACAATACTCCGACAAAACGCCCTGATGTGAACGAATATGTGAAGGCAGACCGCAAAATTCAAAGTTGAGGATTTCGCTTACGAGAATGCTGCCACTCTTAGTTGCTACTGCCAGTCATCTGAAGCAACTGCAACAGAAACCAAACGGGTATATGCTCTTCCCAGAATTTGCGAGACAAAAGTGATCTTTCCCTCCGCTTGATTTCCAACTATGGCGAAAAGTGGATCCTGTAATGGTCGGCGTACTCGGTAGACGCCCATGGGCTCACGTTGGCATATCAAAAAGGAAAGATCTCGCATTCATTCAAACTACAACGTGGGACATTTTTCAGCGTCAGGTTCTCAGTCAATCTCATCAGATTCCTTCCATCTATCCACTTTTGCACAAAGCCTCATATGAGTCAAGCAGTTTCAGCAGCTCAACCGCATCAAGAATTCTCCTTTTTACTGACACAAACAATTTGTTTACAAAAATTTCTTCTTTTGAACATTGGAAAAGACTTTCCGCGTACCTCAACTTGGATTACGTCGGATGCAACGATCCGCTTTTTCCAACGGACACATTTCAGAATTCACAGAACGAATCAAACACCTGTCGCAAAGGCCATGTGGTGAAGGGTGCAAACTTGCTTCAGATATGCTGCCGTCTACTAATGGGAGTAACAAAAAGCCTGAGTCTGCGGAGTAACCAACGGTTGTCTCCTACCGCTGTGCTTATGTGCTGCTGTTGCCGTTGGGACATTTTTACTTCCGCAATTTCAGGTGACCATATCACTTACTCTTATAAAAATGACTATCGCAAAGTTTGTCGAAATATCGCTGGTAAACATCATCCGGCTTTTCCTCCGAAAAATATGAATGCTACTTCAGAGTAAAATCAGTCACTATACTAAAAGTACTGCATTTGTCGTACTGCACCTACATCAATACCGATTACAGTTCAATACTGCATCAAATTTAGGTTCCTAAGTACCAATGCAAAACAGTGCGATTTTCGGAGGCGGTGAAAGAACAATAATAAGACTGATTTTTGGAAGTAAAGCACGCAATGAGTTTGTTTCTTTGTACTTCACTTAAGAAAATATATAAAGTACTGCGCTTTTCTAATTCCAACTTTGAGCACTGAGCCCCGAAATGTTGGAACCGTTTATTGAAAGAAGGCGAATCACATTTTTTGCGAATTTCGGCTAAACTCTTCTTACCTGAGATATTCGATAGAATTAATAACAATGAGTGACTATCTCACACCTTTAGACTCTTGTTTCTTGCGCCTCCAGATTATGCTTGAAGACAAGATTCTCTTGTTCACGTTTTTGGTTCTTATATCGTCACCCTTTATGTGATAACATTTTATATTCCATCCTATTTAACGCCAGCAAAAATGAATCCATGTTTTAAGGATGCCATTTAATGAAAACCCTCTAGGAAACCACGGCTCTCACAAGTATGGATGTACAGAGGACGAATGAAAGCAAGTTATTGGAGTTCACGCCTACTCTTCATTCCTTAAATGTATTTTTCTCTTTTCAGCATTGGGCTGTCACCAACGTCACGACTATTCAAAATGACTGAGCTCAAAGTGGATGGGAGCAGATCAGATATTTTGGCCTATCTGAGCTAATGTGGAAGTTCTAAGAGCGACTCATGAGGCTACATAAGTCCGAAGAATGACGAGCACAACTAGCTAGCCCCAACACGACATATGTGCTACGTATTATTTCAGAGAGTAAAATGAATGAATGATATGGTGAACTGGTGAAAGCACTCAACGACGAGAAACGAACGGTAAAGCGGCATAGGCCGCCAACAACGACATGGAGGAAGCTGCATGAGGATGCTTAGAATATCGTAGGAAAAAAAAACGGTGCATAGAGATTCCCCATGATCTGTTGCCTCTACCGGGCACTTTATCCCTACGCATATTTCTAAGCTAAGAATTTCAACAGTATTCGGCCGCACTGAATTCGCAAATCATCTTGGTGAACCTCCGAAGAGGCCTTTATTCTCATTTGAAGGCGAACAATGAAAGAAATTAAGGACAAGATTGTTGCAGAAGAGAAGGCATCACCTAAAGCAGCTTTCATCGTCGATATTTGTAACGGAACGCGCATCAGCGATTCATTTATTGCTGCAATCATGACAGTGGAGGTTGAATCTCATTCATTTTAGTCAATAACAGAGTAATTTCTGTTGTCTTATTTACGTATATCAAGAAAAATCTGAGCTGTATAAAGTATAATAGCGGTGATATATTTCTGACGCCCAAACACCCGGTAAACTACCACGTTAAATCTAAACCTGAAACTTGACTAACGTATAACGTATTGAAATGGTAGAAAACTAGTAGAAGCACAGTGAAATGAAATATTCTGGAGAAGTGCAAGCATAGTGTCGTCACCGCCAACTTTGGATAACATCCACACTTTACTGGATTTAAAATGTCGTCAGAGCGGCGACAATTTCGAGGATGGCACTCCCACGAAATGAAGTAAAAGGATTGTAGAAAACGAAAGAAAAAAAGGTTAGGGGTGGAATGGAGATCACTGCAACAAACAAATAACATAAAAGTATTACGGCGAACATAGCAACCTCCTGATTCGCCAGTGGCAAGTTGGCAACAACGCACTAAAGATAAACGATTGAAACAGAAAGTTATCTGCAGAAAGAATCACCGTCAACAGATCGTTTTAGCAAACGGGGAGAGATTCAGATATACGCAAAAAAAAAAACTATATCTTGAACCTGCAGAACGCGTACGATATCCGTGAAAAAAAAATCGAGGATATCACCTCTCCGAGATTGGATAGGCGGGTACGAAACAATAAACGATGTAATGCAACTACTACAACAGTGTTTAGTGTTATTTCCTCTGCATGAGGTGCCTGCCACGCGAGAAGCTGAGAAACATGCTGACATGAACGTGAAGTCCCAAGGGAGGAGCCAATGTGAACGCAAGCTCGCGACGAAGACGCCGATACGAACATAGGGTAGCAATGAAGATGTCTCTACGAAGTAAGGTCGCAGAAAATAGGACAATATGAATACGAGGTCGCAGCGAATATGCTCCAATATGAATATGAAATCGCGAAGGAAAAGTAAATAGGAAGAGGAGGTGGCGACGACTACGCCGATGTGACCAGGAATGAGGCAAGAGCGAACATGCTATCCTAAGGCGACATAAACGCAAGGTCACCAAGAGAATGTCAATACAGAGGCGAAGCTGCAGCGAGCATACCAGTTTCAAGAAAAAATTTGCTGATATATAAAACGCACAAGTTCACAATGAACGTAAAGCTAACTATGAAACATGAGACGTTAAAGTTACACTTCCAAAAACTTAAGGATAGGCCTCCATTTCTCGGACAACAACAATGGACTGATATTGACGCTGATTCGCAGGAAGTATACGCCAAAATAATCAACTTTGAAAACCTGGCAGGGTAAATTGGATGAAAATGTGCGCTGCGATAGAATCTGCGTTTAATCCAGTCTCGACATCGACACCACTACGATTAATGATCATGATGGAGCACTATTACTGTTCAGAACGAGACTATGAACTAGAAGTGAGCAACTTTTCGTCTCAAATAAACTTTTTTCGCTATTTCTTTCCTGCTGCACAGTGAACTCGTCAATACCCTCCAAACATAGTGGCCAAGTTGGTTCGTTCATTCGAACTTTCACTGAGTAAGAGAGGATGCTTCACACTCACTTTTGATCTGGGAAGTCCATGGGACTCACCGATCTCATCCAGAGATTCTAGTGAACTTCGTGGATATTTTATGTTGTGTGATGTTAGATAAAATGTCACAACCACTTGTAAATATAGTCCAAAATGCCGAACGAGCGATTCCGTATCTGCTCAACCACTGACTCCTAATGCTTCAAAACAACAAAACATGTTTTCTCGTATAACTAGGTCAATATGTTCTAAATTACAGCAGCTCCAGTTGGCTTTATCGGCACTTTAATTTGATCAACAGAGTTAGCTAAGCAAGCCCATCTAGTTCCTATGAAGTTTTCATTGCCTTACATGGAATTCGGGCCCCATGAAACGTTTCGGATCAAGGGCTCTATTAACTGCATTACTCCAAACAGAAGCCAAATAATGTCGCCCTAGATATGTTGATGTCCTTGACAGCACATGATAGTATGACATACTATCATGCGCTCACCTCACAAAAACAGGAAGATGTCTGGAAGAATAACAACACATCTATATTTTGAAAGAATAGCGCCGGAAAATAAAGTTAGGAGGAACTGTATTTTCCGTAGCAAAGCCGCTCTAAAGCGAAGTATCCCGGAGTAGAGAGGACTTTCCAGGAAGAATTGAAAGGATGGTAACTAGATTTTGTGCAACTATTTCGGCGATATGACAAGGAAGTGACGCAATTCGGACAATGTTACGAAAAGCAGAACATTTCGTCGATGCATACTGCTGTTCTATTACCATTATAGAATATGTTTTGCCAGCTCGAACATTTTGCTCATTGGCAGCTATGGACAAAATCTGAAGTTCACTTATGCGTTCATCATTTTCAGAGTTTCTCTCTTCAAAGGCTGGTCGATGATTACAAGAAGCCGAAACCGTTACAAAATGATCATCGACGATGAAAACGATGTGGTAAAATTTTGCGTTTTCGGCAATGGATATGCAATCCTTTAAGGTGCATGTTTAAGAAAGCGATAATTGCTGTGACGTTTGTTTACGGAAGTTTCACTTCTCTCATGTTTTTTATCATTTAACTATGCGCAGCTTGCTGAAAAACTGAGACCCGTAACTGACATATCCTCTACTAAGACGAAAGACGAAAACCGAAACGGGAATGGCATAGATGGACTACTTCTGCGATGAAGAGTTGCCTAGTGTCCTTTTAGAACGGAGAGAATTTCTTGCGGCGGCCGCGACACTTCTCGTAATCCATGACTAAACGTCATACGCATTATCACTCGAAGAGAATTTCTCAACAATAGATGCGAAAATGATAAGAAAAAAATGCGCGCTAACAAACCACACTCACAGCTGATAATGGACCAAAATGACGTTCGCAAAAACAGAAAGCTGAACGAACTCAACGAATCTTTTGCTGGACAATCGACTAAAGTCTGGATATCAAAACGGCGGGAAAATTGCAAAAGGATCTATTTATAGACCGTTCAAAAATCGAAGACTGAAGCTTTAGAAGAAGAACTACAACGTAAAAGAGGGCAAACATCTCATCTCAAACTGCATATTCTTTCAAATCACTCCGACTCTTTTCTTCCTTCCGTCGACATCTCACCAGAAGGCGATATTCAAAACGCACTGCACGTTGGAAATCGTTGCTGTGAAATCTGATTATAGAATTGGTGACATTTTTCTGCTTTTTCAGAGCACCGATACGCAACGATGGAAAGTGATCTTTCGCAGCAGGTAACCGCCGCCATTATCTCAACATCAAACGACGAATGCAAAACAACATCGTTAATGCAACTATGCAAAACGAGGAGGCGCAAAAGGCAAACGATATCTGTGAAAATATAGAAATGCCACACTGACGCATATTTAAACACAGCTTAACTAAACAACTTGAATGGTATTAATGCGCTTATGAGATTGCTGACTACAAGAGGACACATCAATCGGCTCCTATAAAAACATTCACTGCAAACAAGAATGCGAAATTCATTGCGAGACTGCAGAGCTACTTGATTTCGCATAAATGATCTCTAAATTCAAACGGAAAACATCATCAGGAAATAGTGCAAGAAATCGGAAATACCTCCTCTCACTGAAAGAGCAAAATTTACAATCCAACCCCCATATAGAAGGAAAATATAGTTTCTCAGATTTGCGGATACATCATTCATCTTAAGATTTCTTAAATGATCCAGTAGAGGAAATTACTGCCAGTGGAGAAAGCGATCAAATATCGCTGAGAAATTCTGATGTTTCATGGTTAGAGAAAGCGATTTCACAAAGTCGAGACGGCAAAATGTGAGTACATTTTCTGGGCGCGACAATTCATAATTTTCCTGTGAACGCAGAAAAAGTCGTTGCTGGGAGGCATTTACTTCTCTTTGCAAGCACAGAAATGAGCTCAGTTTCCTTCGTCTCCCATTCCCTTTATTTCGGATTATTTATGGAAGATAGGAAGCGCACTTAATTTGGCCGGCAAAACAACGTTGACGATCAAATTCCGAGAAACTAATAGGCACTAATCTATCGCCAATAATAACAAATCAGACTTTCACAGTGTATTTCACCGCGACTCCTATGAACGTCTCTCGAAATCGACATATGAGTGAAGGGAGAGAACATTGTGGAGACGCATTTAGATAGCCGGTGACTTGAAGAGGACGTGGAAGGAAACGGAAAGAAGCAATTCTATATCCGGGAGGACGAAAAAACTGCAGTGGTGAGTATTACCGCTTAAATGCAATGAATAGAAGAGAGGAAAAAAGGCAATTCTATCAGCAGGTTCATTCGAGCACTCTGTAAGTTGCTTGAATCATTTGTAGAGTGACGAGCGAAGAAGTCTGCTCGCATTGCGAATGGCTCTCAAGCCCTAAAGCAACAAAGCACGCATTAACTGCCAATTTGAGTAGTAAGATGTAGTTCATAACGCCCAAGAAGCGTATACTCAATCCACTAGCATAGTGGAAAAGAAAAAATCGCGCATCGAGAGGAAGAGCAGAGAAACTAAGGTAAAAACTGCGTATGCATACCTATCTCAATGCAAGTTTCAAATTCGAACGGGAACACAACGGCTTTCAAAGAACAATAACTATTCAAGTGAAAATGGCATTTCACCGTCACTGCGGAGCGTCTGCACGGCAAACAGCTTCGAGCGTCTTCAATTTTCCACATTTGCTTCAAATACTCTTCCAGAAGTAAACACCACCTCTCGATGCCCATGCTTAGCTAAGCACTATAACTGATAACTGCTGAGAATTATGCACCAAATTAACGCACAATATCCCTCACGACACTGAAACTATGACCGTGGAAGCAACTCAACTAGCGCTTATCGCAATAACCCTTCCAAATGTAGCTGCAACTACCTTTGGCGCAAAACGTAGCGCATCTGTGGTATAGGCGACATTTTCACCCGTCCCGCATGTCTGTCAAGCTTTTTTTGTCTCCCAGCTTCGAATGGTCTCTCCTTCCAATGCATTCTAAATAACAAGTCCGCTGTCTAACATTAACCAACGCATATCATGCACTCATCTGGAGATCCTTCTTCTTCACACTGGTAAAGTTCAAACATTCAAAAATTCAGGACAAGAGTGAAGAGAAAATATGGATTGGCATCAGCGCTTTAGGATGCATCTGTAGAAAAGAATATCTCCTTCAGAAAAGATATCAATCTCATCATAGGACATCAAACGATGAGATATCAACGATAGGATCTTCTGTAGGATCTCACTGTTCATTGGTACCGCAGCAGGGTCATCATTTTAGGTCTATCAAGAGGGAATGTGGCAACCCCTTCATCTTGAGTGGAAACAACCTACGGAGTTTCATCGACTATTATATACCTACAACGACAGCGATGTTGATTACAGCATAACCAACAAATACACAAAAGACTTTTCGTGAACGATGTACGAGTGCACAGGAACCGATCAGCTTAACCAGCTGGATTACGGAGGATGAAGATCTGCACTGCTTTCCCGGTCGCCGGTTCCCGCCGAGCACCCGGATAAAAACAGCACGAGTTTTATTAGTCGACAACTGCCCTCCATTCGGGGTCCTGAGCTGCGCACAGGAGGGACTACGGAGGAACGAAAAAATGAAGTGCAATAGCAGTCCTTCCAACCGTGCTCATGGCATCAAGGCGATGCTGTACGAGCATTTTATGCTGCAAACTGTGCTAATATCATGGGCAAACTGCTCTGTGGTCATAATCGATCATATTCGAGCTGCTCTACGATCGGATTCGTTACATGTCTTCTTTTGCTATCGAGAGAAGGCGACAGCGACAACTATTCAACTTCATGAAGCTTCAAATATGCGAAGCGAAAAAGCCGCATGTTTCTGTGAGATGACTCGCAGAGAACGATGGGCCATCGAGCAATTGCTTCAATTGAGCTGAAAACTTGTAAGAAAATCTTATCTGATGTGATGCGTTGAACGGAAGCAAACAAGCACATATTTTTATGAGGCTTCACGATAAAGAAATTGCATATTTGTTCATGAAGTTCAATCGATGTGGCTATTGCCTTGCGGAGTGGGGAGTAGTGCGAACGCTGCTTTAGAGGTCCGCAAGTGGGACGCCATCGTCAAATGCAATAGTGTCCAAGCTTCAAGGTCGGATGTGACCATTTGAAGGAAGCCAACCACTCAACGTTTCAAAGCAACGACGACACTCGGAATACCTTTAGAAGATTCGCATTGCTCAAATTGTCGTCAAGCCGTTCGAATGGCCGAACTTTGCGTGTGCATAACTTCTTTCACTGTTTTTGCTGCCTCAAATTCGTCGTGATTGCTGCAGATTATCCTAAAACGGACCTTTGAAAACGAGGCCCCATCTCTCGCAACTTCCACATGCCTAACGCAAATTCCGCTTTTGTTGTTCGTTCCTACAGCGTTCCAAGCGAACTATGCGCCGACAAAGTTCGCTCGGTCGAAAATGCACAGCGGTGATAACAACGTCGCTCATCTAGGAAGTATTTTGTGACCGTTGAAGCAGTCAAAGGGACTATGAGATGGGGTCGAGGGCATTCGATCCTTGCTTGTGAAGATATTTGGAGTGGATGTGGTTAAACTGCAGTGCAAAAAACATGTTGCCGTTAGTGAGTTCCAGAGTGAGGTATGTTAGGACGGTTCTGTGGTCGAACGACGTCTCGGAAAGACTCGTCGTAGTGCACCTTCAGCAAGTTCACTGGCGTATTCAATATCGTCTATGAGAGAGAGTTGGGGTTTGCGTTCTTCGGAGAACGTTCTTGAAGAAATACTGTTACAGCGGACTCCTCTAAACAAAGTTATTTTAAGTTACGACAAGTTACCGGTAATAAAAGAAAGCACTCTAGACGCCTTTCAACAGCAATTTTAGCCAGCACAAATTACTGCGGACGTACTTCTTCACTCGTTCTGCCCGTCCGCTTCTTGCTTCGTGCTGTCTTCAGTGTTCCAGGTGGTCGTTATCACTTTCGGAATTGAAACCATCGGAAGTGATTCCTCGTTAGCTTCCGACGAACTGTATTCTTTCTGATAGTGTCGAGAAAAGACCGGTCTAAATTTAATCCATTAATCTTTCCACTGTTGGTCGTTTAGGGTTTTCTTTGTTGCTCCGCTCGGTGAGAGAGTTCGCCTATTTGTTCACCGCATTTGCACAACATTGGGTGGCCATTACGCAATTGAAGGTACTAATGTTAGCGGGACGTGCTCTTCTCAGCATTTTTACTGTAAAGTGCAGTGATGATTGTAAGGGTGCGTTGTTCATTTCGAATACTTCGGGAGCCACGTGCCGTCGATTGTCCTATATGAGTCATACGCTTCAGCCGTTAAGTTTGTTGTGGCCGACCGGTGATGGTTTTAGCGACAAATTTTATTTTCTGCTGAACATAGTTATGTGGAAAATCGTCGAGCTCATTGTTATCCTCGTCGAAGGCACTCTTTGAGTGGATATTGGAAATAGAAGAGGAAGACCGCAATGAAGAAAGGTGAAACAAAATTCCTATGAAACATGGCATGATGAATTTATGAGTGGAGGATTGTTTCGCTCGTTCACAGTACGATTAATGAGAGGGGATAGGGGATAGATAAGCGGAGACGCATTAGATGCCCAACGAAAGAAACGAACTAATTCGTTTTCTTAAGCGGCCATACGGAGATCTATCAAATTGAGGAAGCGAAAGAACGAATCTTTAAAACAAAGCACAGATCGCTAAAGAAATGCGGAGAGAGTGTTTCTTTTTGTAAGTCCAACGATTAGCAGCAGTTGTTTTTGATCATGTTGGAGATGTTCCGATTAAACTCCTCCACTTGTCAAATGTGTTGAGCAGCACAAAGCGCTAACAGCATACAATCGTAACGACCCGGTATATTCAGTGTGGCCCTCCCGGGTCACTGTACATAATAAACTTTCTATTGATTTCGTCTCTCTACGTAATGCCGCTGTGTTCGGTGACTGCCTCAGACATTTCGACGTCGGAGATGTCTGTGATTTGTTGAATTCATATTTACTTCTTGATCATCGTAATGTCATGATTTATTGCTGCTTTTATCTGACTTCGCTTACAAACTGGAGATGAGAGCGAGATTTGCTTCAAGTGCCTCAAATACGTTGAGATCTTAATCGCATTATTTATGGGGATAAAACGGTACTTCTTGTAGGTGTTCAGTATTCACATCTAATGTTTCATGTCCACCATCCCTTACTCTAGCAGCGTGGAAATAGCCATTTATTTTGTACCACGGAGGTCCCGCAACTAAAAATATTCCGGTTTCACGAGGGATTTTCCAGGCTGAAAAGCTCTCCATACAATTGCGGGAGCTCGGCTAGTCGGCGATCGACCAAGACAAGGTGAGGGGAAACGTATAGTATGAGTAATGTCAGGTGAACAATGACTAATTATAAAAAAATGATATCTGAGCATACCGAGCACAGTCAAAAAACAGCGAGGACTGAGGTAGACTACGGCTGCTTGAGTTTACGACCAGTAATTTACGGCGATGTTCACCTACATGCATTCAGAGAAGGTACCACGGTCTAGTGTTATTGCAAACGTTGGATTTGGAGAAATGAGTTCGTGCCAGAACTGCAATTTTTCCGGTAGTGACAGAGCTGTAGTCTCTCGGATCGCACCAGAACTGTTACTGCATTGTTTCACTTGAAAAGTAGCCTAAGTTACGGAAAAATGCAAATGTAGCCGCCATGTACAAAGATAACAGCGTGCGACAAATGCGCCACATTACATGCCAATATCGCGAATGTCTTGCGTCTCCTTTCCACTCCAATGTTCACACATAATTTCACACTGCAATGAAGCCGGAAGTTCTCTATTTTTAGCACACTTCGCAAAATTCTCCGGTACAGGTCGTCATGATTGCAGTCGCTGACTAAAGCAACCTCTCCAAAAACGATCATTTCCAGCCGTTTGAGGAAAGAAAACAGCTCTCAAATGAACAAAATCACTTACAGCATGTGAAGAATCACAGTGACGTGACACCAAATTCGCGGCCCCACACTGTGTTGTCGGTCCGTTTCTCGCGTCTTTGCCGTCAATTTTTCTCGTCCCGAACTGCAAACGGCAACAGAAACTTGAGTTCTTGATTATGCGAGAGAGAGGGGTCAATCAACAAGAACAGTGATGATTATTTACTATCTTTTTGTGAATATAAATACTGCAGAATAGCATAAACAACGCGAAAACTATTTTATGAAAACACCGATGTCTCCTAACCTCGATCTCTCAATGGACTCCTCGAGAGTCTCCTCCTTCCAAAATACCTCCAACCCAGCTGAGGTTTTTTATAACATAGAAAGTTCATCGTATGATTTCTCACGTTATTAAGCTCCATCTCCATCTCGAAGGAGCGCAAGGGGCAATGTACCAAATAGACCGCGGAGCGTTCCTATTTTATTGGTGTTTCGCCTTGCTGCTGTTTGAAGTTTTGTTTTATATATCCTATTCATTAATGCTCTTGTATAGCCTATTGGTCGTCTCTCCACCATTGGAATTTCGATTGTATATAAAACCACTTTGCATCCTCCTTACCAGTCATTCATTTAATGCTTTGAAAGCCAACCTGAGCCCTCCTGAGACTTGTTACCTTCTTTTACTAAATCGTTCGTGATCCAGTGTTCCTAATGTATTGACGTGAGAGACGCTGCTGCACGAATCCTTTCAGGTCTGTCATTTTGTGACGACTCGGGCAATTGCCCGATACGAGAAGCGTCTTCAGGAACGAGCTATGAGTTCTAGCGATGCCGTCACTGATGTCTTCTCATCAGTACGTTTTTTTTTTCTGGTTTTGAAGCTCACTTGACAAATTTTAGCCGTTTAGACTATTGCAGGGGAAAGAAATAAGTGAGGGGAAATGAGCCTCATTGTTATTCTATATAATATCTATAAAAGACAATTCTAAGTGCTTCGTCTGGCTCCCATCCGGGAAGTGAGGTGCATGCTATAGGCTCTGGCTATAAATATTGTGCGAGAGTAGTTTGTGGGTATGAACATTTATCAGATTAACACTGCTTCCTGATGGGAAGCGCTTCAAATCTTTCACTTCGGAGGTTTTCTAGTGCTTGATAGTTGGCTTCATCTTCAAATCACCAAACGTCTCTTCATAGTCAAGAAATTTTGCGCACATTTGTGATTCTTAAGAAAATCGTAATGGAATGTGTTTACTCGGTGCAAAGAAATCCTCGACATAGATCGTCTGACGATGTATGTCTGGTCTCTTTGGCTAGGAATAATTTAACACATCAGGGTGGGTGAGTGTTCTTGTGCGAGTTTTTTATTTCCTAGTAATTTAAGCGCGCTCTCGGGTGCAATAAGTTCGTTTCGTCTAATTTGCTTCGGAAAACCCGTACGTGAACGCTTTTCTTAGCTATTTCATCCTTTGCTTTAAGCGGTACTACTGTTCATAATGCTCATGCGTAGTCGAGTCGGGAGAGGTGATACGTATATTGCTTTCGTCCACTTGTTTTGCTCATATTCGATCTGATCCTGCTTAACGATCTCTAGCATCGGATATGAAGTAGAGGTCACTAATATGTTTATGATGGCTTCGGATCATGGATGTCATGTTTTTGTGTCGTATTTCTAGCAGTATATCGTTTAGAGCCATTGATTGGGTGGGTATTCTTTTGAAGGCGTCTCTCGTTCGCCCGTTTCTCTCTGGATTTCAACTGCACAAATTTTCGCCTCATTTAGACGATTGAATATTTCCAAGAAATTTGAAAATTGCTTAGATTTACTTCTTAGTCGCCGTTATTCTTAAAATTAGTTTATTCTATCTGCGTCTCGTTTAGAAGTGTCCCCTTTGCTTCCTTGGGAGTCATCTTTCAGAAGGTAGAAGGGAGGAAGAGTGTTATAAAGTTGTGACTTTGGTCGTTGTCATCAAACGGCATTGTGTAACCACTGTAGATTGCTCACAGATTGCAGCTATGCGGCAATGAGCACAAGATCACCTTATTATTATCATTCGTTGAGGGAAAGTAAGGGTGACGATAAATTCAAGAATTCTTCTTGCTCTCTGTGTAATACGAACCTTTAGGCACGTGCTGAGGCAGTCCGAAACGTATGCATAATAGCGCATGTGGATCATGGGAAGACATGTCTTGCCGACTGCTTGATCTCTTCGAGCGGCCTTATCTCTGCACGTTTGGCTGGCAAAATGCGCTACATGGATAGCCGAGAGGTAAACGCTGAGTATTTCAAAATGACCATGTGGATGAAAAATATATATAATTGAAATGTGTTATGGCATATTAAGTTCAACAAAGTGGGAAGGACTGTATTGGTTGTTGTGGATGATTCCTCACTGGAGGGGCAGTCATGAATGGCAAAAATAGAAGGCTGGAGAGATTAATTAAGAAAGTTTATTGCTTCAAGCGGCGTTCATTATGCGTTAGCTGCTTCTGAAGGCCTTTTCAATGCAATGATGGCATTTGCGAGCACTTGCGCCTTCAGTGCTCACGTGGAGTTGATGCGTTCGACATCCCTGTGTGGCATCAAACGTACACTAATATTTCTCTGCTATCATCTTATTCCTGATCGGTTAAGGTGGTCATTATAGGATGAGCAGATACGGGGTATTACAATGAAGACGTCGGCAATAACACTATTATACGGACCAGTACTTATTAATCTTATTGATAGTCCGGGCCACGTCGACTTCTCCGGTGAAGTTTCGGCTGCACTTTTCCTCTCGGATATTGCTCTTTTGGTTATCGATGTGGTAAGCTCATTCTTCTTGCTTCTGTTTATTTATCATATCTGCTACCTGAAACTTTAAAGGTAGGGCGGCGAGGATAACCTGTGCTACGTTTTTGCTATACCTTAGGAAATTCCTCAGGAAAGGTTATTGTAGATGATAAGGTTATTATGTTTCTCATCGTAGCAGGTATAGTTCGCGGTCCGTCGAGGAAAAAAAAATATTGCTGAAACGGTACAGATTGTTGCATCAGCCGCATTATTTTATTCATCGTCTTTAGGTTTGTAGATGTGTATTTACTGAGACATATTCTAGTCGTTGTTTGTGCGTATTTTTTGGATATTCTCATACTTGATGTGTTCAGGAATTAGGATATCCATTTAGTTCTATAGCATTATTTAAATGCGCGTTAAATCGAGGGAAGTCGGATCCACAAATCTAGTCACTACTACCAGACCGCCCACGAAAAAGCTTAGTGGTTCATTGAAGTGTTGGTTTGCGACTTTGTTTAGTGGTTTATTGAATGCTTTTTTCCGCATTCTACTGCGACATGGCTCGAATTGCACAATTCAGTTTGTAGGTTACAGAATTGCAGTTGATGCTGTGACCTGTCACGTTTAGATTCCGGCTACTGATATTAGTCGTATTTAACCACAATGCCTCAATTTGCGTATTAATTGGAGGATAATTCTCTATAGGAAAGTGATTTTGCAGGTTGAAGGTGTTTGTTCACAAACAGAATTCTTGTTACGGAAAGCGATAAATTTGAACTTGGACACGATAGTTGTATTTAATAAACTCGATCGGTTATTCGTTGATCTCAAACAGACTACTGCAGAGGCTTTTGCTCACCTTCGACGCCTCGTGGAACAGGTTCGTTGAACCAGCGAATGTTTATTTTAATTGAAGAAAGGCCTTTAAGCAGTTAATTGTTCTCCTTCAGCTTATCGTCAACCAATATGTGAACGTGACTGCAACCTCGACTGACCACCATTTTCAGCAACGAATTGCGGTGTTGCGAGTTCACTTCTGGTTCGCTGTGCGATGTTTAATTAGGATATGCCATGGAAAGCATAAACAGTCTTGATGTAATGAAGTACTTCTTTCGTTCCGAGAAAAAAAAACTCGCAAATGGGTCGCAGTTTTTAATTCCACATCGTTTCTACTTTGATTGTTGTATAAAAGTCGGTTTTTCTCTCAAAAATGTCTCACATAAATTAGCAATTTTGTGACGGGATACTTTCACATAGTTGCGTGACACCTTTTGTCTGACGGCGCTAATGTCATTTACAGGTAAATAGCTGCATTAGTCAGATCGTTTCGGGAACGCTAATGGATCAGCAAGATTGGCATGACGTTGACACTGCTGAACAAGTACTTTATTTCTCTCCCGAAAAGGACAACGTCGTATTTGCATCCGCTCTTCATGGTTAGTGCAGTTTCTTCACTATGTTCTCTTTATTAAGCAATTTTTCTAATTAGACTGAGTGTAAGAACGCATGAAGTGAAAGGGATGTGAGCGAAACCGGCTTGATGCGATTAAAAGCACAGCAGGCGTGAAAGTATTGAGCGTATTAGGTGAACCAGACGATTACTCATACTTCATGGAATTGCACTTCTGTAGTTGTCATGAATATTGTTTACATGATTAATATTACAGGTTATGGGTTCTCATTGTCGGATTTTGCGAATATATGGTCATATAAATTGTCGTTACCGGTGAGCGAGCTGAAAGCGAAACTGTTCACTGATAGCTATCTTTCGAAGGGGGTCATAAAGGCGGATGCGGATCGTGTTGGCAGAAAGACTCTATTCGAGCAGCTTGTGCTGCAGCCACTGTGGGAAGTTCATAAGTGCGCACTTGTCGATGAGGCCTTCGACAAATTAAAGGTTATTTTCTCATTTTTGATCCTGAGGTTTGTTGAAATTCGTGATTACCTCATTGGATTTAAAACATACGGTTGCGCTCGACTGATTCGTGTCTAACATGAAATTAACTGCTGCAGTTGAACCGATTAACTGTTAAGGAGGGAGTGGTTTTATTCTTCCATTTTCGTGCGAGGTCAATACCTCAAACTACCGTTCGGTAGGGATTGAAGCAGTTTGACGTTATTTTGGTGTGTACAACTATTCCAGATTCGATGAGGCTGTTAATGCTCTTCATCAAAAGGTCTGCTAATCTGAGAAGTTATATATGTTAAAGTCGTTGTATTGAGGATATGCATAAAAGTTTCGAAGTAATTATGTAAGGAATTCAACTGCCTCTTAGTAACGGAAATTTGTTAAAATTGTTCGCACTGCATTTAGCATGGATTTGTTCCCAATGTATTCTTATTGCATTGCTACTCTCCACATATCAAAATCAGTTGTTCATTATACAGCTGTGCATTAATGTCATTATCCACCTATACAATTCCATGCCTGCATGAATATGTTGAGTGGAGTTATCACATCTCGTCTATGTTGGAATCCGGCTGGCCGTATCATCTCTTAGCTTAGTCGCCATCTAAACTACTTTTGTTTTAGGTAGTATTATTTAACTGCATCGAGTCCGATGTAGCAGTGAGTGTTGTTCATCGATGTGTTTTTTGGGTCCCTGCAAATCACGATTGTCAAGCTGAAAGGCGTGCTGAAACGCCCATGTATTGTAAAGGAAAGATGTCTGAAAATGCAGCAATATTTTTGTGAATAAAAGACGACATCGCTGCCACTGTATCGGGAACATTTACTCTTGCACTTCACTAAGGAAGTGTCAAGCTTTCATATAAACGAATTGCTGCGGAAACGTCATTGTAGACATTGTTCCCGTTGGGCTATTGTCACTGGACCTTGACATCACACTGTAATTTAGTTCTTCTGCAGGCAGTATATAGGAAGAAGCGTGTGCAGAAGTAGCCGTTCATGGGCATTTTGGAAGTGCAGAGAACTGAACGCAGTTGCATAGAATATTTCAGGTATTGGCCGAAAAGATGGGAGTGAAGATAAAGAGTAAACGTGTTGCCGATGCGTTCGACGAGTTTATGCGAGGATGGCTGCCTCTATCCAGTGCGTGCATGCGTGCAGTTGCGCGCTCGGTTAGCGCACGGGACGCGTTCAAGCGGACCAATCGGCTCGCTTCACTTTCCTTGACTAAGGGACATCCGATGTACGAAGCAGTATCTTCGTGCTCTGATGACGCTTTAACGGTGGTCTATTTGGCGAAGGTGTTGCAGTTCGGCGAGAAGGTCATCGCAATGTGTCGTATCTTGTCGGGACATGTTGCTGCAGGTGATGAGCTGTTCGGGATTGACGATAAGAGCAGTCAAAAGGAACATAGCGAAAGGTTGGATTTCGTTCTTTCATAGATTGGTTAAAGTCAAAACATGCTTGGATTAGGGACTTTTTTCACTAGCTTCGGTAGGTTTCTCTTATTCTTCCCAGTCTCGTGGTTTTGAAGTTTTGATATCCTTCGATCGTCGTTTTTTTTGGAACGAATGCATAAATCAGTGATGTCTTCCTGCTTCTTAATAAGTTCGTAATCGTGAGTTTGTCGAGGATCTTTCTGATGTTTTGCCATTCATTGATCTCCTCCTTCAGTCGGAAGGCCCCATCAGCACAAAATTTAGATGCTACTAGATTTTAGAAATGCTTTTGGTTGTCGTACAGTTAGATGATCTGCACCGACTGATGTGATGACATATAGAACAAGCGAGTTGCCATCTCAGATTTCACTTTCCAAATTGCCATCGCCTCGATTCAGCGAGAAAGCGATCGGCCTTCGGGTATTGTCTATTTGCCTAATAGCAAAGTTTCACAAAAGAGCAGTGTAGTATCGATGTGTTAAGTAGTGGAAATCGCTTATCAGGCATCGTGGCGTGGTGCCCATTTTTCTGCTGTTATTTTCTTCATTTTCTTTCTTACTTATGAGGTGTTACGAAAGCTGTACATTTATTCAAAGAATATTGTGGCACTATTGGTTGCTCAGATAACCTGAAATTTTAAAAGCGCCAAGTGGCATATTTGTAGTTTCTTATGGATTTATATTCAGAGGAGCTCTCTCTTATGGGCTTTTGGAAAGAAAAACTTCGTAGTGCTTATTTATCATTTCGCGTCTAACGTCTGACAAAAAATACCGCATGTTTACAGGCAAAAAGTTCGTGTAAGTAATGTCTATGTGCTAATGGGTCGTGAGAGGATGGCTATCAAGTGCGCTGCAGCAGGTGCTGTTTGTGCGATCGAGTTGTGTGAAGGTTTTTTGTCGCCCACCTTGTGCAGTGAGCCTCTCACCGTCGGCCTCACAAGGCCAGCGCAGGTTTGCGAGCCCCTTGTTCGCGTATCAGTGCAGTCTTTAGGTGACTCGAAAGATTGGCAAAAGCTTCGTGATGCGCTGAAGCAGCTCAGTGTGCTCGATTCGACAGTCCGCGTTATCGAACAAGAAAATGGCGAACTTGCCGTGCTTACTGCAGGTATCTCTCGATGCATTTTTATCTGAACTACACATCACACGTACCCTGTATATCTAAGAAAGTGATTATGTGCTATGCAGCATCTTTCTTTCACTAAACATATGCAAAGTAGCTTTGCTTCATTGACAGTGGGCAGCTTAACTGTCTTAACAGTTTAGCACCGGTTGAACGATGTTCGAAGTTCAAAGAGGTATGAAATGAGTGAAGATGGTTGGTTGTTTATTAATATTCCTCTGACGAAGGGTAGATTGGGTAATTTTTAGGCAGAATCGCTTTTTTGACTTACAGTTGGTGTTCTGAATTTCCCGAAATTGTGGAAATGTTTTCTCTCATCTCGCCAGTTCGGGCAACCGATCTTGGGCGCATATATTCCGCAGAAATACTCGATTTTCTTCAGTCAGTCACTTCAGATTGTGGGAAATTTCTATTTTTTTGCTTGTTTGCAGGTGAAGTGCATCTTCAGAAATGTTTAACAGATCTTTCGGAGATGGGTCAGACGAACATAAAAGTATCGGAGCCAATTGTTTCCTTTCTCGAAACTGTTGTTCCTTCGCCACCAGGTACAACTACTGGCACACATGAGACTGTAAGTTAGTTAGGCGAGTTAAACTTTTATGTGCTAAACGGCAAACCTTTTTCTTATCTGTTTGTCCAGTATTTTCAACAGAAATTGTAATGCAATTTCGTTCGTACTGTCTGTGATCTGTTTTGGATCCTCAAACAAAATTCGTTTTGGATCTCTCAGTTTCCTAGTTTGATTTATTGTTGCTCGATTTTCTTGATATTCGAGTTCAAAAATGGGGTTTCAGGTGTTATTCTTTTACGTTTCTTCAGATAATCAGTTTGAGAAGTTATTTGCCTAATCAAATGTTCCTCAGGACTGCACTATACGTGGTGGAGCGGGGACGTTAAAGTTGCGTGCGGTACCGTTGCCGACGCAAATTGTGAAACTTCTCGAACGTAGTGAAGATGCATTACGCAATCTTCGTGAGGGTGTTTGCGACACCGTCGAGGTATTTGAGCTGAAGAAGGCGCTTCTCGAAGAGGGCGTGAGATGGCTGAAGCAGATGAAGGGCACTTGGTTTAGTCGTCGCTCAGATCAACAATTACGGTAAGGTTTTACTTCAGTCTGAATGCCATTTATGCATAAACTTGCATCCTAAGTTTGTATGGGGACGCTGAGACGCGCTCACTCAGGATCAGTTCGTGAACGTGAACCGTGGTCGGAACTGAATGGAGCATATCTACCCACATCCTGCATGACTATTCTGAGGAAACTAGTCGACTGCCACCGACAGAAAATTGAAGTTCTCTTTTGTCGTTGAAATGAAAATAGGAGCATCAGCCCGGCATATGGCAGCCGAGGAAATGTATGACCTCATCGAACCTTATTCTTTGTGACATTGGCATATCGCCTAACGGCGAATGGATGAAGAGGTACTGATCACATACAGCATAAAAATACTTCTTTACCGGCAGGAGATTATTAAACTTCTCGTCCGACTTTACGAACAAGAGATATTGGAAGGAAGAGGAGGCGATAGCAACGGTAGGTAGTATGCCACCAGGAATATGAAAAGGGCCTGCCGTTACCTCCAATACGACCACTAGAATCAACCCGGTGCAGATATTTCTTCGGTTACTTTGCTTGAAATGCAGTAGATTGCATCTGAAGTCGAGTGTATGGAGTTGAAGCTGACGGCTGAAGTATATCGGTCAGATGTCAGAGCCATTTAAGGCTTGATCACGGTGATGCAAGCTCACTTGAAAAACCGCAGGTATTTTCTCGACTTTCGATTGTCTGTAATTGGCTTATCGGAATCATCGCATTGATGGGTGCGTCAAATGCGATGGTGTGGAGTGATTGGGGGGGAGGCTAACAACGATCAAGCAAAAGGAGAATTGCCGGATATTTCTGAAACTGCAGTCGACAGTTAAGGAACATAGAGCTTTAAGTTGGTGATAAGCAGGGTCACTGAGACTATACATCCCTTCTTGCAGTTAAAGGTATTTTTGATGCTTCTCCTACAGATAATGAGTTTATCACAAGTAGCAGGTATATAATTACAAATATGTAATATTCCAATATTCAGGCGGTTCACAGCAGTCCAATAATGTTATTGCAGCCAACTGGTAGTTTTCTGTAGCTCTCCTCTTGTGTTTATATAATAAATGTGTGTATACACACGCTCCTTCATATCTATCCCATCTCATCTTCCGAAGTTAACATTCAATGATTAATCTTTATTTGTTCATTTATTACTGCTGTACTTGATAGTTAGGGAATTGAAAGAAGAGTTCTCTCATCTCCTTCACGGCTTAGATAGCGATTATGGAATCTTCGGAGTTTTTAAAGGCTTTTATGTTTAAATTGTGTAGGAGCAATGCGAAAAGTATGACGAAGATCAAAAACCGTCCCACTCTACAAGAAAGGCGATAGAGTCGCAAGAACTATAGACCTCTACGCCTTTTGTTACATCTGTTTAAGTTCTTCACGAAGGTCATCACTAACCGCTTGTCCATAGTTAGATGAACAAGAAGTACGCGAACAGGTCGGTTTCAGAAGGGGGTACAGCACGAGAGGTCACCTATCGCCCTGAACTAGTTACTGGGACGCAGTCGCGAATACATTATTCCGTTGTCAGTAGCTTTTGCTGAGTTCGAGAAAGCATTCGAGAATATGGAGATCATTGCAGCACTTGGAGCTTTAGAAGGGCAAGGAACCTATTTCGGCTACATCAAGTGCTAAAGGATAATTTCACTTACACCATGTTTTCAACAATTAATTGCAAATTCCTTGTGCAAAAGGGTCAGACAAGGTAGTACATTATATCGTAAGCTATTGTCTGCTTGTCTGGCCGTGGTTGTGTGGAAATTGAATTGAACAGAGGGCATTAAAATTGATGGCGAGTAATTAGACCACTTGAGGTTCGCTGGTGACGTTGTCTTGAGAAGTAGGTCAAGAAAGGAGCTACAAAGAATGCTGACGGAGTTGGACAGGGAAAGCACTAAAACTGGTCTCAATGTCAATGAAACTAAAACCAACCTCATAGAGTCAAAAGATTTGTCCTGCGACGTAATAAAACATGGAGATGAGATAACGACCTGGAGGAGGAAGTTGTAGAAGATGGAGTAAATTCAGAGGAATATCTGATATCATAAAATCTAAACTTAAGCGATTAGGAAGAGAAGTTGTTGTTCAGTTCTACAGTCTTAAAAGTAGTGGCATACGGAACTGAACACCGGACAAACAAGTTATACTGGTCGATCACGTTGCACTCACAACCGAGAATAGGTGCAGCTCGGAAATATTGGACTGGCATCCAAGAGGTGGGAGATTTCCTCAGAAAAAAACGTTGAATTAGCATTTAGATCAACATGGAGAAGAGCAATAGGGGATAAATCGTTGTGGGAGAATATCGTGCGTAATGTTATCGCCCAAGTTACTTGAGAAACAGGGACAGCCCGCTGGTTATACATTTTTAAATGTTCTGAGTAAGTAACGAATTGAGCAATACTGTATAGGATTGCGCTTTTCTGCGCTTAAGAGCGAATTCACTTCGTATAGATGATGATGGGTTGGAATTTTTCATTTTTATATCCGCTCATTTCGAACGAATACTCGAGGAAGTTTGCTGCTGAAAGCTTTGAGAGTACAGGAAATAACGACCATCGTTTGCATCCACTCTTGCCCGATGCTATCAAGGATTGATCTAAAATGATTCACTTCATACATACTGCTCTCATATTTCGTATATACACTGCCGACTTTATTGAGACAAGTTTGTGCACCTTCAGTAGAGATCTTGTTGATGTAAACAAACAACCCATTTGCTGGTAGCATATATACGAGCAGTGATATTGATATTTATAGCGATATATTGATATATTGGAATGATGTTGATATATTGATGTATTGTTATTATTAAAAAAAAAAATGGCTGCATTTAGTGGAGAGAAGGCATTTGAAGGCATTTGGTGGAGAGAATTTGGGCGTTCGGACCACCTCGAGCGAGACTGAACATATTGTTTAACTCTATCGATAGCTATGACAGACCGCCAATTTGGGAAAGTTAGTTTTCAAAAAAATGTTTTTTTCACTCGTATAAGTTTCATTTAGATCATGCATGTTGAAATTTATGTTACAAAAACGCAAACAAACACTTGATTGTGTTAGAGAAGTAAGCAGATGAGTTCTTAGTTTGGGTTATGCGGAGGTGTCACATCGCTGATAGGGCGAAGGAGCAACAACGCACGTGTGTTATTCTCTTGGCATTCATTGAAAGCGATGAGCGGAAAATTATCGAAGGAAGAAGTTGTACGCATATCTAGCTGTATGAAATGAGTTTATTGTGAAGTTGTAACATTGCAAACTGACGATTGCCAAAGTAACCTAGATATTACCCTATAACTACTTTGTTACGTTTTTATATTTTGAAAGCTCTTGCATTTAATGAAGATGCGTAAAAGCGAATATCATAGAGAGCAGCACTCGTTTGCGATGTTTCGACCAGTCGGTGGTTGCCGGATTTGATCTTGTGATGAGTGCGGGTCCATTATGCGATGAGCCAATGCTCGGCACTGGAATCATTGTTGAGGAGTGGACCGTTAATGAGGAAGACGATCCAACTATGGCTGGGGCATTAATATCGGCTGTGAAGCAAACATGCAGGTCAGTCAACTATTAGTGGTACTTCGTTGCACAACAACGAAATTTATTGTGATTTTTTTTGTTTCACATTTTTAATGGTCCTGTAGTCGTTGAAAGTTGTTTGAAAGCGTCAAAAGTGCCGGTAAAGGATGCTTTTACTTGTGCGTGCACTGGAGTATCTAGTAGCTCGTTAATGGGCTAATCGGGATGCGCATACAGGTCTTGAAAATTGCGGCGGGATGCACTTCACAAATCTTGGTTATCTTGGAGAAGATTGGGGAGGGAGAGGCATCTCCGAATGTGAGTTAAACAGTTTAAGGTTCTCGCAGAATTGTTATTGCTGCAAAAAAATAATAATTCATTTCAGTTCCCAAGGAAAGGATATTTCTAATGTATTTAAGATGTTCTCTTTGAAAAGTATTCTGCGAAAGTGATAGATGAAGCAGCAGTAGCAAAATGAATTCTTTTTGAACGCGTCAGTGCTTGTTTATTGTGCTACTGAGAAGATAGGTAGAGAAGAGGACCTGTGTTCCCTAGAAAATTGCAGAGAAGTGCGGAGCAGATATCTTCGTTTTGAGCAATTTCTTGGCCATATTCGAAAAACACCTTAAAAGGTGAAAAACGCATTGAAGAAAGTTTCAGTTAAAATATCTGCAATTCACAAGTCAGCTAGGAGGTGATAAGACTGACAAAACGGAAATCACAAATGGTGACAAAATTGACGGTTAACTGATATTTCGACCGTAGAAATTCCGATATTCGCAACAAAGTAAAAGGTGTTTGAATAAATATTGCGCATGAAACCATGCGGAAAGATGGGGAAAGGAAATGCCAACAATGTTCTCTCTCTTCTCCATCTCCTGTTTTTAGGCCCATTTATTTCGGGAATTTTCATGTAGAAGCATGAGGTGAACCCTGCCAGAAAAAAAATAAAGCCTCACAGTGTGTATTCAGGTAGAGTACGAAAACTGAAATTCCGATCCTTTCTTTTTATCGTGTAGTGGGCAAGTCACAGTTTAATTGTAATAATGATTTGTGAATGATCTCAGCTGGAAATCGTATCTTATTGCATTCCAATAGAACAGAAGACTGTTGAAAGGATCGTAGAGGCTGTGCTGGTTACGAGATATAATGCAGTTAACAGCAGTTTGACTAACTGAGCCGTCTAGGATCTCCGACTCATTCAAAAACTTAGCAGAAAAGGAGAGGAAGGGAGCCCGAAAAGGAGAGGAAGAGGGCCTAGTCTATGCGTTTTCACACTCTATGAAAAGTGCCCAAAAGGCACTCCCATCTATTTATGCTTTCATACCATTCGTCATGGGTTTTTTTCGCAGTATCTCTGCAAATAGAAACCAAAGTTTCCTAGCCTTTTTTGAAAGTCCCTCGCCATGTATGTCTTAGGCGAAGTGTTCGAACGATGTAAAATGTGGTCCCATCGAAGAAAATGAGGGAGATGAGCTGGGTGGAATTTCTTCAAGCGGTTTTACTGAAACCAGGTGAATGAGAAAGGCCCTTGATTTTAGAGCTGCGTTATGCAAGCATCCTTTGCGTTTGGTTGTGGCTATGTACAGATGCATTGTACAAACGAATGGACAAGCATTGGGCAAAGTGCACGCAGTGTTATCTCAACGACGGGCAAAGGTAATCTTTCGGTTAGTCAAGTTTTCCCTTCATATCATTGACCTTAAATTACGCAAATTTTAAGAAATAGCTTTCCACTAGCAGTCCTAACTGTCTGCTTGTATGTGTAGGCCTGTATACTTTAGAGCAGCTTGCAGAAGCGGTACAAGCATTAAATTTCGTAATGCTTGATTTGAAATAGTTCAGATGCCCGGATAGGGTTGCTTCAAATGACAGCTTAATAAGTTGTGCAGCTTTAATTCCGAAGCTGGCGTTTACAATTTTTCACAAGTCGTTCTTATTCACTTCAGCAGTTGAACTGTTGACAGATATGGTTTCTTATTGCACAGCCTTGCGTTCGATTAGTGTGTATATCTCAATAGGCACTCATTTTTCATTAATACGGTCTCAGTATCTTTGAATGTGACTTCCCTATCGTGTCTCTTTCCTTGATCCACTTTTCCCAACTAAAGGGTGTTTTTTTGCTGCCAGAATTGTATCCTAGGAATGAGATGTGTTCTTAGTACTGTTTATTTAAAAAATAGGAGAAGAGACATGTCTTTTTTCCTTATTTTTTGATAATAGGAACATTGTAAGCATTATCCACTACTCAGTCAGCCGAGGAAAGGGCCGTTTCGGTTTACGGATGATTTTCAGATAATAAATGAGGATATGAACCAGGCGAGCGGTCTTTTCGTTGTTGAAGCATTTATGCCAATAATCGAGAGCTTCTCATTTTGCGAACAGTTGCGCAAGCGGACCAGTGGATTGGCATCTGGGCAACTAGAATTCTCTCACTGGGAGGTACTAGATGAAGATCCTTTCTGGGAACCGACAACTGAGGATGAGGTATGTTACTAGTAGCACAGACATTATACCTCCAATTTGTTATCGCTTTGAGTCCTATGTTTGGTTCGGCAGAATTGCGATGTTCTATTTTTACGATGGTCTTGGGGACGACGAGCAAGATGCTTTCGCTCAGAAAACGTAACTTTAAGGCAAGGAGAACATCTTTTTCAAAGAGAAAAACACGGCTTTATGACTTCTCAGTCTTTCTAGACTTCTTATTATGACAGATGCAGTATTATTTGGAGCAGAATTTTCGGAGTTCTAAATTTTGGCACATTTGCAGGAATGCGCTGCAAAGGTGGTAATTTGCAAACTTACCTTTGGGAAGGAGCAGCGGTGAAAACGAGACCCTCCTTTTTTATTGGGAGACCCTTTATGAGGTATAAAAAAGACTAATTTGAAGCAACTGCGGCATTTAAAAGCAAGTAGTAGTTCAAGGTAGTGTGAGAAGCTCTAGAAAGCCGAAACATTTAATAGAAGCAAAGAGATGGTAATAATCCGATGAGTACCAGCCATGAGGCCTCACGTGATTAGGTGATTAGTTGATACTATTCACCCTGCTGGCTTCACATGAGACCAGTATAGGCGCTTCGATAGACTTGCCTTGCGGAAGCGGTAAATGGCGATGCATTGTCTCCGCACAAATAAGGCATTTCCAGCTCTTAGTCTAATGACACGATGTATAGAATTTATTGGGCAAAGTGTACGTCATGGAATGATCTCCTATGCCATAATTTGCCTTAACCCATCAACTGTGAAAAGATGTGTAGCATCGTAAACGCTAGCAGAACCTTCCTCAGAAGGTGTTTAAATGTTTAGAAAAGCGTGAAGGCTTTATTTTGTACATGTGTCATTGAACGCATGTTGCGCCGTTCTTTTTTATTCAGTTTCGGGATGTATTTCGTTAAAGCATTGTCTCTCTCAGTGCATTTCTTTCAGACGCCGTTACTCGCAAGGGGTCGTTAATAGTGTTCACATTTACTATTAGTGAGGAATTTAGAGTTCTTTTTCCGGTGGTTTGAGAAAAATTACAGTTGTTTTTAGACTTCATTATATGTGAGCGAAATATTTTATGGAAAGATATCTGTGTGGAACATGTTCAGGTGGAGTTGTACGGCGTAAAGGGTGACTCTATAAATCGTGCACGCAGCTACATGGATGCATTGCGGAAACGGAAAGGATTGCTTACCGACGAGCTTATTGTGGTGAATGCGGAAAAGCAGCGTAACCTGAAAAGAAATAAATAAGACTTCTTTATTGTTGTGGCATGTTGATCGCATCGAGGAGTGGAGTGGTGTGAGGATACCTGCATAATGGTCTACGCAGAACACTGAATGGAAACGCTCTAGTTGTTCTATTGTGATATATTTTATGTAGAGTGACAGCAGAAATTCGTTTTCGCAGAACAAGTGGATCATTTATGAGAATTATGACAAAATATGCTCGCTTTACCGGTAGTGAGCCTAAATCCTCGAGCAAAAACGAGCTAAGAAGCCGGTAAAGGAAACTTGGCAATAGCGTACTCGAAGCAGAGCGATAAGGTTTGGCTCATTTAAATTCGGTGCAGTATTCAATGTCAGTATAGGTAGAAGTCCCACGTTTTTTGATCCGACTTTTTTCATACCTCTCTTAGATAGTTTCACTGCTGTCTTCGTTTTTTTAGAAGGCTTTGTTTCTTGTTCTGTACTATTGCTGTGCTGTTATTGTTCCCCTGTTTCTGCAGCTTCATGCCGATTTTTTAGAAACAGGAAGTATAGATTTCTTTCGGTAGGATGCGGATCAAGCTGAGTTTGTCTTTTACTCTAGTCAAGGGAGTATGGATTGAGCCCGGTTTCGATTACAGCAGTGACCGGATCCGAATTAGGAATGATATTTAATTGGGGACACATGGAGATGGATTGAGGCAAATCGAAAGCAGCAGCCGGTGTTAGCCAACAGTGAACGTTACTCATGTTTCACGATTGTCAGTTAGAATACGGCATCTGCCGACATCGAGTTTGATGCTGACGCTGTTTGGTAAGCGTGGCAGATTGCTTTGGTCTGTTAAGTAATCTCGTGGAGGAATGACGAGCTCAGTAAATGAGTTTTTTCGTTTCGTTATGAATTAAGTCCGTATGCTGCTTTTCCACTAACTAAGAAGAAGTCGTTAGCAGTTTCTTGAAATTTTTTAGGCGTAATCGCCGCAGTGCCCAAGCGCACATGTATCATCGTGCTTGAGGCGCAATCAGCTTTAAATGCGTCTTAATGGAGGGATCCGCAGCAAAAGCAAAAGTATCCGGCGATGCAAACATGATGCTGCGGCAGAGTCCAGCGGCATAGTAATGTAAGCGTTATCACCACCAAGCTAATGTCCTATGGTACAGCAATAATACTGTGATGCAAGTATGTCGCCTAATTTCTTAGAACGAGCTCATTCCTTGACTAAGGTGTTCGAGAAATGTGCGCGAAGAATTGCTGTGATATGCGTCTTTGCAATCTCACGCGTGATGAGTTAGTTTGCAAAGTTGCGAACACTGAAGAAATATGTAAAACAATGATTGCACACTTCAATTGGTCGGTTCGGTGTGAATTGAGGGTCCGCTCCCGTGTAATAGATGTGCAAGTTTCTCATATCTGTATATGCATGTCAAAGTGGAATAGAGTATGCACACGAGTCACCCTGCATCATATGCACCAACTTTCACAACTTGGCCTTAAAGATGAGTCGATTGAAATCACTTGATAGCCAAAAAAAAAAACTGCGCGGTCCCATTCTTCCTCATTTATTTTTGATGCTCGATTTTTGCTCTAGATGAAGCGGCGCAAAAGTCCAACCTGCCTGGGGCCTTACTGCTGATTCGTCGCCGAGGATCAGCGGTCTCCCTCTTCCTGCTGCACATCCCCTCCATCCAGCAAAAAATCGAGTCGTATAAAGGGCATGCACACCTTACTTGATCTTAACCATATGAACGTAAGCGATCGTTTCGAGAGCACAATTATTTCTAGGGGTTATGCGTAGCGGGCGAAATCGTTGACGATCTTCGTCATATCTTCGTTGAAATATTTTTCGACGTGAGAACTTCCGAGAGCCGTTGATGGTTTCACCGCTATGCTGGAATAGTGAGTTTGCTGATTTGATGTATTTTCATTTGCTTTGTTGTAATTTCGGATGAGTTCTATTTGTAATGAGCCACGTTCGCACCTCTCAGGGCCACAGTTAACGGGAATTTTATTTTAATCCACCGTGGCGGTTTTCCTCTTGAAGAGGTGGGGAGAGGGTGAGAGGGAGTAGTGTTGAAGCGGTGCGCATTTAAAAATATCGCTCTGTTGTTCACCGAAGCATTCCGTGGTGAACTGGAATTCGTTTGTAAGCAGACACACTTATAGCGACGGTTGCATGCAGGCCACGAACTTTCACGATAAACTAGGTTTCAGTAAAGGGCGGATTAAGCGGTATTTTTCGGCAGGTAAAAGTTGACCAAAATTCCATTTTTGAGGTGGAAGGTTTATGAACCGAAACCTTGCTTGACGACTACCTTCAGGCTTCATGTAGCTTTTGTTATGCAGACATCGACGATTGGTGGAGGACCAATCGGGAACAATTGAGTGGATGTTACTAAGGTTGGATGGGAAACAGCGAGACTCCATAGCTGGGTGGCGTGATTCTAGACCTGTAGCAGAATAGAAGTTAAAAGCCGTTTTCGGAAAGCAGTAATAGAAGGATGACCTAGAGGACGCATGTTAGCAGGGAATGTGAAATGAAGATGCCTCGAGCTAGCTATTTGCCGAAGACGGGACGTGCCTAGTAGATTCTGGCACATATCTTTGTTACCGTGAATTTGAGAACTCGTCGCTATTATAAATTGGGCGATATTTGAGTCCGAGTCATCAGATATTTAATTCGCAATATGTCGGCAACGTGTGGCGCATCATTTTTTAGGAGCTTGCCCCGTTCACGCAGACTGCTGTTTTTTGGCACATTACATGAAGCATGTGGGCTCAGGAAACCCGGTCCGATGTCTCATGAGGTCTTATATCCTGTTGCCTCATTCGCTTTTTGTATGCGGTCTAGCAACGTGGCTGAACCGTTGGTGTGCATCGGGAGAGCTCAAGCGTCTCCTAAAAGGTGTGATTTGTTCGGTGAAGAAGTAGGGGGATGTTCAGGCGAAGGGACGCAGTAGCGCTTTATAGATGGAATGCTAAATTCTACTGAAAGGGAAGGGGTGTTTAGAATTGAATAAAGCAGTTAAGCGGTCCAGCAAAAACTTTGGGATTTATGGTGGTGGCCAGTGATATTGAGCAGTAATACAGGTTGCGATGCTTCTAATATTTTGCGAAGCGTGAACTCGGTCTACATTCTAATTCCCATGTCTACATAATGAAAGCAGATTTGGCTACACTTTGATGGCAGTGCATAACAAGCAACGAGCAAAACTTTAAGAACGAAATTAGCGTATGGTGGAAGTTTCTTCATCTCTTCCATACTGCTGCATTAAAGAAAATTGTGTTTCCTCTTTGTGTTGTTGGAAGGTGATTTGTCACAGCAATCGTTTAAGGTTCCTATAAGGTCTTCGATGCCGAATGTTTTCCTCACCGATCCACATCGTAACGCGTCATCTTATTTCCCTATTGTTTCTGGCTGGGCCGTCCATGAATGTTTCATCCTACCATGAGCATCCCGCACATCTTTCACTCGGGAGGTGCCAATCGCATTGTGTTGCACAATCTGGTTTGCACGTAAAATCTTTGCCGTCATCGCGTAAGGATTTCTTGGCGACAGTTGCAGTCCATAGATATTTGACTATTTGCTCATTTATTTTAATGACGGAGGTGGGAAAGCATGCAAAACTATGTGAGCATGAGCGGAGAGGAAGTAAAGAACGTCTACAACGAAGACGAGTGGACCGAGTAGACTTTAATACGTAAGAGCAGCAGCAGTGTGTAGATCGAAACGACTCAGCCGCAGCTTCAAGCTGAGGGAGTTATTACCTTAACGATATGGTACGGCGTGAAGTTGCTTCAACAAGTTGCAGTGCAGAGAACACTGTCTGTATTGCATCATCTTTCAGTGCGGTGATACCAGCTGACGTAAAAAATATAGAGGTTTATGTGAAACATTTAACCGATGTAATTTTGACCACGTGGCAAATGCATGAAAGTCACTCTGCTAAATACGAAAGTCTTAGACATTTTCATGCAATGGACAAATATTTCGGGGGTCGTCGGCGAAGAGCTTCTTATAGAATAAGGGGTATATTGCATATCTTTGCATGTCCTAATATCGACTTTACAAACGACATGAACTTATAACGAGCGATTCAAGGAACTGTTTGTGACCGGATATGCAAGTATCAGCTGCTCGGTAGACCGAGATCAAACGAAACTTCTTGACGGCAATGATATTACGGCGTAACGACTCCCAGCCGGATCATTTGAGCCTGGCAGAAATTTCAACAATATTCAGATACTGATAGACTATCACCTCTCCCCGTATCCCTCCTCTTTTCTTCATATCAGCTCAACGTTCGCAAGGAAATACCTCGTAGTACAAATACATTTACTGTACATTTACGCAAGGACAAATAAATCAGTCGATGAAGGAGACGGCCAGTTTCCCGAAGTAACATTTATATGTGGCCAGTTCTGTCCAGTAAGAACTTATCGTTTAGAAATTTATTGACGTTGGAGCTACATGCGTTAAAGCACAGAAATGGAGCTTTAGTACGCTACCCTACATGCATTTTGAGCCTGTCAGTTAATGCTTGTCGAAAGAGTCCACTCTGGTCAAGGAAACGTGGAGATATATTTGCAGCGAACGTTTGGCTCTCAAGGCGAACGCATTTACGTTGCAACGTTTGGCTACCACCTTTGAGTGGCTGATGCACAAGATCTGTGAAGTGCCTTCTCCCAGATAGACTCCATCTGATTTGTTCTGCATCAGTGGTTGCTTGGGAACTGTGATTCCTGTCAACAACACGTTGTTGTAACTTGTCAATGATTAGTCAGCTTCTAGGTCAGACTTCTTTTTTGCAGACAATTGTTAAGATGTCTTTACTTGGACCAACGATCAACATTCAGCTGTACAGCGTGGAGATTCCCTAGCAGTGACCTTTATCAATGCTTCTTCGTGAAGTTCGAGGACTCTATGACATATTTGTTTCTGCATGACAAGCATTTATTCTTGGACTCCAACTGCCTCACGATCAACAGAACCAATGGCTGGACAGTCTCCATGAGTTCATCCACGGTCGAGCTTGCCGCGATCTTCTAGTTGTCATTACAAAGCAATAAAATGAGCGTCGAGATTCAGAACTTTGTTGGCAAGAAAGAAAATAGCAAGTCTAACAAATACTTGGGTTCAGCACGCACCTAAGTTTTACTGAGATAATGCATGCGGACAGCCGAACCGCTGTGAAGTGGGTGCTTTCCGTCTCCCGTCGGGGTATGAGCGCGAGGATGGCTGAAGTCATGTCTGTGCTTGAGGTCTCAGGAGAAGTGATTGTGCTTTTGTTATCATTGCAAAATAGGTGTCAGAGGAGCGCAAATTTAGCAGATATGGATGTATTTGAGCAAACAGATGCCAAAATGATGGTTTATACCGATGGACAGTGATCGGCACGATGCCATTTCTGTATGTTCTTCCGCATACAATGCCTGAAGTACTCATCCATTCGCTTCTGTAAAGGATCACTTTATTAACACTTTGATTTCGGCTTGTCTTTCACCGGTCGTGTGCAATAAAGGAGCAAAGCATTCGCAGTGTGTAATGTTAAGGATGACGTCATCTGTAACGTCGTAACACTCGGGACGGTCATTTATTCATCAAAAGAGTGGCTCATTTCATTTTCTGAAAGACTCTTTAAGTAGGGGAAATAAACTATGAATGAGCGAGTGATTGAGAGATGAACGACTGGTTGCAACTGCCTTCCGAAACTTGTTGCTTCAGCGGATCTTAACGAAGGCCAACATTAAACATTTTTGCCGGTTTATTAGAACGATTGCACACATTTTTTTCAGCTATCATTGCGAGTTACCATCGTCTATCGCATTTCTTCTCTATGTCACCGTTTGGAAAATTTCAACGTTTTCATCGGTTCTCCGATGATAAATAAGGTAAAACTTTTGCTTATATACGATAGAGAAGTTTGAATGGCTAATGTACATTATTCAGCCGAGAAATATTAACGCTGCAATAAAAATCCATTTATTTCATAAAAACGGAAGTCCCATCTATCCATAAAGAAAATTATAAGGCATTTTCAGATCAAATAGTTTGCAAAGACAATTGCACATAACGGTATCGGTAAGATGTCGAGCTCGTCGAGCAGATACATTTAACAATTGAACGTCGTCCGTTTAGCTAACGAATAAACGAAACGCGTAAAGATATCTGAGTAGAGCTTCACGGTGGTAGTGATGTGCTACTCACTCTTATCAACAAATGCAAACAAGTCGCTGACCGATCTATAGCAATCTCGCGTAGCACATGTGAAAAGTGCTTTCATCAGACACACTGATGTGAATCACAAGGCCACTTTGGCCTCCATCCGTCATCCTATTCTTTTTCGTTCGTCTATTCATACAGCTTCAACGATTCTCACCACTATTAAAACGTTGCCTCATTTTCTGTAGCAAAAGTGGATCATCCCCATGAGCGACTGCAATCAATTACGCTTAAATGGATTAAGCTATAATATTAGCTGACTACTGGCGATGCGGTGAAATACAAACAACAAACAACGACGGACGGTGAAAGTAATAACTGAGCGAGGAGTTTGTATGAGATTCTTGTATCGATCAATCTTTTTTTGCCAAGAGAAGATTTGCAAGGGATTCCAAAAATTCTTGAGTTGCGAATGTTGAGGTCTCTTAGATTAATAATTTAAACGTTTTCATTTCATTTATGGAAGTAACTAAGGTGGATAATATTCTTGGGGAAAGTCGGTGACGAGGGGAATTTAGTAAATAGCAGGAGAAAATGAGTGAGAGGAGTGAGGAGTAGGAGGAGGAGGGAGTTGCGAAAGAAACAATAAGTATTTCATGTTAGTATCGATCAAGAATCCTAACTGCAAATCATGCTCTTAGTAAGGATATATCCAACACGTAATATACAATGAATGAATGACATTCGTAATGCGATTTGTACATATTTATAAAAAACACAAATGATGTTAATAGGTTAGAGTAGCACTCGACTAGCTTGTTGCACATATGAAATAGTAAACGCGTAGGAAATCTGCACAATAAATCTGTATCTCAAATCATTTGCATGATCCTCTGCTGCCATCGTCCTCAACCAATAGGAGAATATCTATCAAACGGGTGTCAGCAAGCAAGCATTATGTTCATTTAGTTCTTCCATCTCAGATACCCAGTGCTTGTGGATGGGTAACTGTTGTTTGGGAATTACAAGTTGGATCAGTGGGATCGAAATTTGCTATCACACATTTCCGCTCACTTCGCTATTTTGAGCAAGAAATTTCCCCAAACAAGGAAGCATGATATTATAGTGCAAACTACTGAGCGAGGACTGTGCATGTCAACAAAACCCTTTTGGCGTTGCTGTAAACTTGTAACGAAGTTTGCGCAGCATAGTCATAGAGGGATTTTGCTGAAGAGAGCTTCTGGAGCATGTCACTAAATTTACGAGGAGCATCTTCTAATGAAAGATTGCATCTATCTGCTTTGCAGTGATCTTTTCATTGGTACGACAGTGTCTCTGAGGACGATTAAAACACTCTTGGTCTACTTTATTGATAGAGGGCACCTAACGGCGGTATGATTATCGTGCAGTAAAGTAGAGCATTAAAATGTAACGCTTTGAGGTAATATTCACACGTTCCCTATTCCTTACGAATTGTTCATTGAAGCAGCAATATGGCGCGGGAGCTGACTCGTTCGTCGTAGTTACCACGACAACGTATCTCACATCTCTGCCAATTTTCTCTTTGCGGTCAATGCCTAACTCAGGGTACGTCTTTCACTGTAAAAAATATCAGCATGTACATGTATTGCTTTCTTACTATCAACAACCTAATTAGGAATATGAAAGCCATACAGTGCGCTTTGTACATATTTAGCGTCACCAGGATTGCAGGCGAGACAAGTTGCACTGGAAAATCAAAAAATATCAGTGTGAAATAGCTTGTAAGAGATTCAGAATTAACAATAAAGTCACATTTGAGATACTTTACCAACTGAAGATTATTTGTAATTTTGTCTCATTATGTGAGCGAAACGGGGAGCTTCTATACATGACTGTTGATATCCGAGATGACTAATCGTTAAAGGCAATACAGCCTCGTCGCTAGTAATTAAATGTACTCATGACCAGTTTGCGCTTGTTATGCAGCATGCTTGTTGATGAAAATAAGTTTCGATGGTCCACTGTACGCTATGCTCGTCCAAGTCCGGATTCCCGCTGCTGTTTTTTTAACTTCTTTTCAGGACTCCGAAGGATGAGGGATGCTAATTATGACTTTTTGGTACGATTAAACACATTCGTATTTTGCGCTCAGAAAGATGCAGCAAGATGCGCAAAATGGGACCCGAAACATTAAGAGGGGTTAAATGCATGTAGAGTACTGATTGTTGATATATGTGCTTTCTGCTTCCGCGCTTTTCTTCTTCGCCAACAAACGTACACACTAATGAGACCAACGCTGAGACCGACGCATAACACGGCAACAATAATCACTAGTCCTATCGCCCAGATAGGAGTGAATTCAGAGCGCAAGATATCACTGGAGAAGTCGTGTCTCGATGTCGATTCAGTTGAAGTAGAGCTCGTCGATGTGATCTGAACAATAGTGTTCCTGTTACTTACAGTGATACAAATCGGTCATAACCTACTGCATTTCCCTTTTATACAGTGTACTAAAACAACTATTCGAGAAAATCAAGTAGTAAAATGCCGCTTAACTCTCATCCATACTGCTTTGCTTTCTTCAAGTGTTAACAGTGTTCCAAAATAAGCCAATTGTTGATCTCAAAGCGGATCAAGCATCCGTGTTTTCATTACCGAATAACAAAGGATGGAGTCACTGGAGACGAATGCAAAGAAAACAGAGGTTGCTGATTGGACGATTAGAAGTGTAGCCCATAGAGATATTAAAGTTGTGCATCCAGCTGGAGCGCACAGAAGTGACAGGCGTCAATTGCGTTAACAAAATGACTATGTAAACCGATCCCAAAGGTTTGCGGCTGTGAAACTGTGATTTCGACTGTCGGGATGCGATATTATTCCTTGTCATTATATCTCTCCGCCCTATGGGTTGAGAGTACACCATCAGCGTAGACTTTGTGACCAATAATAATGGCTTTGCGTAACGCCGTTTTAACTGCTAATTTTGAAGCTGGTTTTGTGCGAGAGCTGTCTCACATACAGAGCAACTTCCTTTTCTCTCTTAATCTTTTTTAGGCCTCAAGCAATACTGCCTTGCACGTGCGCGCGTACGTTCTCATTGTCGTTGTTGATTGTGATGTGCGTCTTCCATGCCGGGTGACCTGATGTTCTTGCGTGTTTACCGTCGCTTGTATGTCTAAATGTTATAACAAAAGTTTCATTACCCAAATTTGTATTGTGGCTCTCAACGCAGCGCTAGCGCTTTAAACAGAAGTGTGCACGGCAGGATTCGGTGATGGGATTTTAAGGCCAACCTCTTCACCAATATACGGTAATTTCTTAGGTAACTGGCAGAGGCGGAAAGTGGTCATTGCTGCATGGAAGGCATCATCATATGGAGCAGCGTGCAGCACAGGTCTGCACTGAACTAGGAACGCGACACGTTGGGTCAGGTGTGGCGAAGGCAGATCGCAAAGGACGAGCAGCAGCAGGGGCGAATCGAACACGTCTCGTTTTCAAAAAGATTGTCTTGCTCTGTTTCACTGTTTGTGAGCGAAAGTTTGGGGATACATAGATTTTTTTGTTGATCTTCCTATTAGGGGATGAGTAAAATAGGTGGATATAGCCTTAAATAAAGTAAACTGCATTTCATATTGAAAAGTGCGAGTTTTCACGAAATTAGTGACACTAACTCGAGCAATTTGCCTACGACGAAGCCAAAGAACGCGATTACCGAGAACGGAATTGCAAGTGGGCATTAGTGTGACAGCACCACTGCGAAAGGTCGACTGCACCAGATGTTAACTTGTGAAGAGCAATCGATCCTACCAAGCTTATTAACTATCAGACTTGTTTTAAAATGAAGTGTGCAAGCAAGACGATGTATGTCAAATTGCCATAATCTAGGCAACACACAAACCATGAAGAACAGAAAGGCTCGGGATTCTAATTAGTGGGACTGTAAACAGCATCATGCTGATATAGCGTTAAGATATCAGGCTATGAGCAAAGCTTTAAGGCTCTGGGCCTAGCTCAGTTAGGCCTCTTCAGATGCACTCTCAGCGGTGCTAGAATGGTATTCTCTCATCGACGATTTAGGATATATAATTCAGGCCATCTTTCCATTGACAAACTCTGCCATGTGCAGCGATCTTGCGAGGAGCAGACAAGACGTCACTGCTTGTTTTTTATTTTATTTTCTGAACAGTGACAGTTGAAGAGTCGGAGAATAACGTGACTAGTGACCACTGGATTAACGAACGAGGATATGCATCGGTGAATAATAAAATAAAGTAAATAGTGAGAGAGCGATGCCCGCTCGATGAGATGATCTGTGACCAGCGCTATTAAACGATAGTCGCTACAGCAAGCAAGGTGAAATGTTGTTTGCGGAGTAATATGAGGCATAAAACTTGATTAGTTGTCATCGATATATGGCCATGTTTGCAGTGCTGAAGTATTTATGCGTTCGAATTTTTTCCCCCACATGCAGTGCAATAACAATTATTATGGTGGTAAATAAATGAATGAACAACCACCTTCGTTAGCTGATGGAGTATGATGAATATTGGAACACTTTCCCCACCCCAATAACAGCAGTAAGCCCTTACAAGTTTCTAGAACACCTTCGCTTCCGTTATTTGTGTCTAGTCGATTACCTAAGAATAAGTTTTCAGCACGATTACGCATGTGCATTTTTTGAGCGAAATGAACGCTACTTGGAACAGATTCGATCATTTCGAAACATCAAAAATGGATTTTGAAAAAAGGTAAATGCATTTCCGCGCAATTTAGAATAACTTCAGCCAAACAGACTGACGATCGGTTAAAAAGCTGACATAGGTATCGCTCGAAAATACTGAATGGAAATCTGAAAGAAGAAAGTTTACAGCCGTATAGCGAATTCGGAAACTATGTCTCAGGCAAATGATACCAGCAGTCTCCCAAGAAAACCATTGATCTAATCTGCCAGTCAATTTGGGAGCACAGCTTATTTGATCAGGTGGACAGCAGTTTCTTGCTTGCAAAGCAGGTTCATAATCTATTACAAAGGTTCGCTTAATACCGCCCCGAGGAACCTTCCCGAGAGCTTGATGACGCAACAACACAGTCTGGAAATAATAATTAATCTTAAAATATTTTAAGCGTGAGAATTACAGAGGGCAACAAATTACAATGACAGTAAATCAGTGTTAGCCTATAATTTGTTGGCCTCTGGGTTGTTCGTAGTGAGTAGGAGAAATCGTTTGAGAGTATAGCTGTTCGGAAATATAAGAGGAAGTATTCATTCCACATGGAGCTTTTTCGTGAATGAATTTAATCTCCCTTAATTAGGAGCGTGAAATTCATCGACCTGGATCGCATGTTGCCGCATTTTAAGAGTGTGGAAAGTGTGCCGATGATCAGAATAATACTGATTCGTCTACCACTTCCATTGTTCAGTTTCGACGGTCCGTCTTAATGGACCCTGAGATCAGTAGCGGATATGTCATGCTCAACAGAAGGCTGTACGCAAAATGCGATTACAACTTCGCAAAAGCCTTCCATAAACAATTTCTTTTTAATATTACTCCTGGCAATTTGAAGTAGCTGACGAAGGACCAAACTGTTTGGTTCTTTTGCTCAGAAATAAAATGACTGAAAGTATATTTGCCTGCTGGTCCCTTGAAATTGCAACCGATACAACACCTCCGGTGAGCACAGATTTCTCGTTCAGAAGACATGTGCCATCGCATCTAACCAACATACAATTCGGTCCGCCAGTCTTGTCCTCTATGACACCCATAAATGTCACCGCATTGCACTCTGAAATTACGGCACTCACACAATGCTGAAAAATTATAGAGCTTGGGAATAATGTTCAGAGACTGCAGGTTTGATGTAGAAATCGGTTTCATTTAAATGCAAAACAACGTTTTCTTGCTGAAATATCTTTCCTCTCTCGAAACGCATAATGTATCCATTATAACTTTTGCTCAGCTGTTCATCTGATGATAATTGTGGCCAACGCAGAGTGAAAAAAATATGAAAAGTTCTTTCAGATGGTTTAAAAAAATCCTAGAAGCAACGAGAGTCGAAGGGAGATGAACAAGATTTTTACAAGCTTGACAGGCGCACGAGGGTGGTGTTCACTTTCGAAGAACACCGCCGTCATGCGCCATCAGGCTGACAGCGAGAAGGTGAGAAAATATGACGATGAGACTCAAATTTCCATCTCATCTGATGAGTGCTTAAGGCAACCGAAATTATCTCGACTAATCGGTGAAGTATATTTGCAAGGAGGATAAAATAAGAAGAAACAAAACAGGAGGAATTTGAGAAGCGATATTCCAAGCAGAAGTTGAGCAGTTTACGCGGGAATGAACATGCAACTATTATTCTTTGGACACTTCTAATTGAATAGCACTCCTCCAGCTAATATATGAAACATGAGCACTGCTAATTGACAGTAATAATTTCCCGACCAATAAGCCTGCAAGCTCTCATACGGACTCTCAACAAATATGCCAAATTTTAAGAGGAATTTTGAGAAGCTTCTCGATACCACTACGTCATGGAAGTTCGGAGCAGCTTTGTCAAACGAGTCGATGCTAACAGTCCTGAACAAGTAGAATGTAGCGACTTCTGTCGAAAGTACTCTTATAACGAAACCACAACTTTCTCTCTTAAGTGAACAAGGTTCAGTAATGTGATAAGAATTGCCAAAAGCTTGCAGATTTCTCATCGTTGTTTTTGATTTGACAAAGAGGTTGGTTTTTCAGTTGCGATATAACCGTTTGAAGAGGAAAAAAATTAAACTTTTCACATAAGCAGCATGATCCAAAGTTCTATAAGTACTAAGAGCAAACGAGTAATAATGAGGGTGTTAACGCGAAAATGATCTTCTGCTTGATTCCATAATGCAAATTCATTTGATAATTTAATGCTAAGGTTCCTGAAAGTAAATAAAAACATGTGTTCGGATAAACTTGAATGTATGAAATTCAACTCTTATCATCGGAATGTGGCTCTTCTAGAGAAAGGATGTGCACAAATCGGATATGATGCTGTCAGTTATGCTGTTTTTGCACTAACCATTTTCTGTCATCTTCAAGCAGGAAGCAAAGCAAAGCATAAAACATAGAACATCTGAAAGACATTATCTGCCCATTTCGCTTAAATACGCTTGATCACGAGGTTCTCCACCAGCGTGATCTTCTTTAATTTCGTGAGTCTAAAAATAATTTTAGAGTCGTGCAAGGTATGCGAATTTTATGTGCGTATAATTGAATATAATTGGGTGCCACCTGTCGAAAGATGACGTGACCTTGAAGTATGAGTTGTGTTGAATAATGCTGCATTGGGCGTGTTCACCAAAGACGTTGTTCTCTATTTTATCCCCCTTAATATGCCATCCGAATTTTAATGCACATTGTTAGAAACTCACCGCAAAAAAATTTTTTCACGCCTCATAGCATCTTATAGATCTTATCCATTCAAATACCAACCGCTGGTAGGACATGTGATCAAATCGACACACAGTCGAAAACAATTCAGCAATATCAATGCAAATTTAAATGATGCTCATAGAAGGATTTCAAAACCTATGTAACCGATGTGTTAGTAAACGATAAGTATTGAATATGCTTAAGAACTTAAAGATTTTAAGTGAGTGAGTGACATTGAGATCCCAAGAAACGAAGGAACGATGGATAATATCACGAATGGAAGCCAAGATAATGTTGCATCCTAAATTCTCAATGGTCCCGAAAGTGCCAATTAGGGCCCAAATGCACAACATCGGAATGGTTAAAATGAGGAATGCAACATGGAGGCACTTTCAAGTGTGAAGGAGTTTATTAAAAGTGCATTGTGATTCAGTGATTCGACGCTTGTTTACTTGTTTACAACCTGCTGGATGGCACCTCTAATTTCCACGCTGATCAAGAATATCTTAGAAGTTTAGAGCATGAATGGTAATTCCTAGCAGCAATTTTTTTCATCCACCGTTGTTCCTAGGCTGCTTGGCAACGCCAGAAAAGATAGCTGCGTCTTCCAGAACTTTTAAAAATGTTATTTTATTGGAGATTTGTGCTCACTTTCGCAGACATCACATGTGATGGTGCCATACCTGAGGTTCAGACTTCTTCCTTTGGAGATTATGTATGTGGCTTGATCAGGTTAATTGGTGTATGCTTCCTCCAGTCTATCAAACGCTGTCTTAAAAATTAATTAAGAAAGTGAATGAACTCTCAATCATTACTTGTGATCGAGCTTGCCACTTCTCAGATGACGTATCTCAAAATTATAAAAAGTGGAATTGTAAATAAGGGCTTGCATAATATATGACCTTTCTTGAGCATTCCTCTTTACCTGCGAGACGAGATTCGTAGTAAATGGTAGCGACAAAACATAAACGCGCTATCACAAGGTGCTTGTTAAATAAATGCGGCATGAGCGCCAGCAAATAGCAAAGAAAACCTGCAGTAATCTAGTACTTCTTTGTTTATAATTGCTACGATAATCATTTGAGGAAAGAAGATGAAGTACTGTAAAAGGTAAACAGACATGAGACTAAAGAAAGCAAATTGGAAAACTTCAGATTTATCTATTCGTTGTTGAACGCATCATCAATGCGATGATGAATCAACGTGACGAGTACTGAACACGGCAATTGTTATTTGAAGAATGGAGACATCATAAATGAGAGCAGGATGAACAAGTTCGAGTTGATGTGAATCGTTTCAACGATCAAAAACTCTCATACGCGACGAGCAACTGAAGCATCATCTTGGCATGAACGAATAGCCAACTAGTCACCCGCCTAACATAATACCCCATTCAGCATAACATTTCCACTCATGTACTCACGCATCTTGAGTGGTCTTGAATGCGGTCACTTCTCGATTCAAATATCCTCCGATGGCCAATAAATAACGTCCATAAATAGAGAAGCGCAAAGACATATTTGATTACTTAAGGTGGGAGAGAAATATTTGCATGGGAGCGTAAAATAATCACTATGAGGAGCTTTAGGCGTTACCTCCTCAATATATAGCAGCCTGGGCGAATAGTTTCTATAAGTCGATGGACTGAAACGTGTTCGGTCGTTGCACATTTGATAGTTGGCCATTTGAGCTGGTTGACATTTCAGTCGCTCAACAAAATCGGTTACGCAAATCGGTATTGAAATGCGGAAAAAAGCTATCCATTGCAAATTAACAGATGAAATAGCTAACTGCTAGCGTCCTCAGGTTGGGATTGTAATCAGAAATGGTTTAGACGATTCATGCTTTAAATTTCACCCGAAACTTTTTAGCGAGAATTAATGTGCCATTTTTTAAAAATTTATCGAAAACTTAATGCTAGAAAGGAAGGCTCATCGATTAACGAGTGAACGGTATTGTGCTGATAGACTTCAAATTGATTAAACATAACGACTTGACCAGATCAATATGTTCGCCTCCTCCATTACAAATGGAACAAGGAGCAAACGTGCTCAATTTCAGCTCTTTCACTACAGTCTATAAACCAATGGTCGTACTCCAAACGCGGAATCATTTTGAAGAGCACATTTGAAGTGCAAATGGTAAGCTGGTTCGGATGGTCGAGCAATGGAAAGTACTGCAAATCGAGGTTGAAATATATGAAATTTAAAAGACGTGGAGCTAAAGCGAGTTGAACCCATAGACAGACGAGTTATCACAACCGTTTTTGTGAGCAGTTCATTCGCGTGAATGTGAGATTCATTGTGACTGCTGAGTTACTGTCAAGGGGTGCTGGCTTTTACTCATAGCAATTTCAAACATCGAAATCTGGACTCATATTTGCAGCATCCACTGTAAATAATCGAAGAGGTTAGGAACTGAAACCGACTCGGAACTATCGAATTGGCCTTGTCGAAAACCTTGTTTTTAATTCCAACATTAATGTTAACTTTTTCAGTCTTCTGACTGAGGCCGCACAATCTCAGGGTCGAGTATTTGCGCTGGTTGCACAATGGTGCTCAAAGTTTTGAGACACATTTTCTCTAGTAGATGAAATGTTTTGAACTCGAATAAGAATTATTTCATAACACCAATAAAATTACGTTTTTAAAGGAATGTAGATCAAAGATAGTTGAGTGTAGACGACGTGCTCGAGGATATAACCGTTTAACCCTATAGACATAACTTATGACGAAGTATACTGAGATGAGCGCAGTTCACGTCATTTACTCCTAGTAGGAAGGGAGTAGCATTCACAATTTGTTAGCCGGAATGAGGACATGCTCTATACGATGAAAAAAACTGGACTCACAAATGTTCTACGAATTTTTTTTGCGATACTTATAATGTGGTACTATGGCGAATTAATGTTTCTTGGCCACTTCAAATGAACCACTAAAAGCGAACCATTCAGATAGCCGACATTTTTCGCCAAAACTTACTCAGTCTTCCAAACATTTCTCAATTACAAAGAAATTGTCATGAGTTCTATAATGTTTTCCTTTCTTTACGAAGAAAACCCTTATAATCTATGGACGTTGAAAAAAGGAAATGGAACTGCTTAGGTGGAATGCTCCTCGACAATAAACAGCAATCACTGTCTATGCGCATATGAATGAAGTAAGCAGTTGAATGGGCATAGATGACTGACAGCGAGCAAGAAAAAAATCCCTTTCTTCCAGAAGGCAGAAGAATGCTTCAGCAAAGAATTCGTCTATACGATGGCTACGCGTGCACATCATTATGACACTCACGTTGTTATTGTTTTTTTTTTCGATCATCGACGTCAACTCCGACTGAAGTGCTTCGCAATTTGGAAATCAAAGAACTTCAACATATGACCTTCATACTTCTAAGATTTTTTGTGGCTAATAGGTGAGATTGATAGCAACGACTGTATTGTGTGTAATCTTCTAGAAGAAGACTGTGATGTCCAACGTCTAAATGCTCCCATTCGAATTTTTACCCTACTAACTGTTTAAAGGATGCAGAGCATTAATGAAATGAACCAGTGCATAAATGGAACAGCTTTTGTCAGTTTTCATAAAATCCACTAAAATTGCTACTTTTTTTGCTGTAGTGACAAGATTTGGCGCCTTAAAGCGAACATTTTTGCATTTGTTCTGCGATTAAGGTAACAAATACGATCACTGCGAGTGTCATCGTCGGCGAATGCATCGACGGAGTATTGACTGATTCGACATCTATTCTGCACTCTCTTCAACGAAACGACGCTCAATAGGAGGGTGTTTTTCTCGTTGCTTTCACTCGATGACGGATCTTTTGTGATTCGCTCTAATTGGAACGTTGTTTTATTATCATTCGATTCGCGCGAGAAACCTCTGGTTTCCTTTTCACAAAAAAATGTGAGAAAACACCTGCAAACTAAGAACCCAAGCAATATTGCTGTGATTCGTCACTATCAAAAATAAATACCCTTTTGTTTAGATGGAATTCGTTTGCAGGTGTTTGCAGGTGAAAGACTCTATAAAATTCGCCTGTTTCTTATCTTTGGGCTCAGTGGGATTCTAAAATGAGGGAACATCTGCGTTGAATAAGCTTCCACTGATTCCCTTATACTGCTTATTTGACACGAAAAAATGTTTTAACGTATTGCGATAGTTGAGGTTGAGTCTTTCAAACGAAACATAATACGTGATAAGCAACAACAGCGTCCATTTTTAAAATAACAGTAATGATGTAAGGTTAAGTGGAGAGAATGGAATTCATAAGAGATTCTAGAAAAGTTGAATTTGTTTGTGATTGGCCATTGTGATGTGCATTCAATGTTTGATCAAACAGCCTAACTAGTTGTCAGTGCATTATACTCCATGTTTCGGACAGTTTCCAAAGAAATAAAGGAACTGTTCTGCTAGTCTCTCACAGATATTCGCTGATGATGTTTTCATCGTGGAACTGAAAATTTTGGCGCTATTTTTTAAGAATCTCATAAAATGAGAGCAATCAAATTGTGGACTGAGCGTTATCAGCCACACAAATCTAGCGATTTATCACACATTCCGAGACCACACAACATTTTGGATTTTTCCTTATTTCTCTTCCAAAACAATCTTAGCCACTTTAACGAAAGCCTTCCAAATGTACCGTCAACACGATGTGCAAGGCATCCAAAAAGCGTTCACCCTTTGTCTATTCAAATTAATTCCATTTAGCAGTCTTTTTCTGTTGTGTGAGTAAGGGAATTACATGGAAAAATGGGTAGGGCTATTTAATATTATCAAAGAGAAGCTTATTTGTTTTTAAAAAGAATCACAAACTAAGGCCATCAAACGAAATGCCTAGGTCGACTACGCGCAATTCATGAGCACGAAATGGCGGATGGCGGAAGTGTGAAGTGCATAATTGTTGCTATAGAAGGTGGCTGGCCACTTTGACCAAAGAAGAAAAATACACGCCACTCGGAAAGTCATAATCACCATCGAACTCTAACACAGAACGCTAAAAAAGAATTAAAGATTCGATGAAGAGGCAGGAAAAGCTTATATAAATAAATAAATATAAATGTAAAAAAGAATGGTCGAACAAAACAATCGCTAAAGCATTCAGAGATTCATGACGCTATTTTTATCCATGAAGAATGAGTCAATGAAACGGCTCAAAAATCTAGTGCCGTTGCTAATCGTATCCTAAAAACAATCCCACTTATTAAAGCACAATATAACGCTTCAACTTCTTGAGGGAAAAAACTGTTTCCATGTTTCCTTTTTCGAGAAACAAAAAGAATGACGTCCACTTGCTGCTTTTAGTGCAATAATCAGCCCTGCTGGTGTTATGACGTACCTACGACGTGACGTTCCAATGTACACATTATCTGGGATGAGGAGCTCAGAGGCAAGATTTGAACATAACGCGCCACACTGAGGAACAATAACGTTCTGAAGAAAGACCTCATCTTTAGGGTTTCTTGAAAATTTTGTTCTCTTCGAAGAGACGCTAACAGATTTCGTTGAATATGCGACCGTAACAACGTGTGTTTACGCGTTATATCGATGTTTCATTTCGTTTAGTGTAAAATGAACGTTCAGCGCATTATTAACGACAGCCGTTAACGTTACCTTCCCACTGAAATAATGCTAATAATGCCTTTTTGTAATATGTGATTGAAATAACTGACTTCTTTTTGCACATTTTTTCCAAAATGCATTTCTGATCGAAGAATAAATTCATAAGTAACAGATGGCTGCAAAAGAGTGATTTTCCAAAAATGAGGCAAAAATTAGCATGAACCCAACTGCTCAGTGCAGAGGATAATCGAGATTTCAGAGGCATGAAACGAACAGAGGTGCAAATAAAGGTGTAATATGCTTTCGGCCATAAGAGCACGGAAGCAGCCAGGACATTAAGGGAAAATCGACAACACGTGACGGCTCAATCAAACGCTTTCGCTCAACGATGCGAGATCAGGATGTCGACTAAGGCAATTACTTCAGCAGGTCAATTAGGTCATAAAGAAGCGTGGCACGAAAAGCTTGAGGATATCAATAAAAAACCACAGCTTTCAAATTGCTCATGAAAGTGGAGGAAAATTAATCGAAATATGAATAGTAAGGTGAGATAATGATTATGACACTTCATCTCGGGCTGATCATGGTGCAATAACACGACAACAGGCTGACTACAACTGAAGCAGCATTCTTTAGGTGGTTAAGCTTTTCATTAATCTGTGCATGTTAAAATGTCAAAATCTAGCACAGAAACATATGGAGTTCAGATATTTCTGCAAAATCATGGAACCAAGTGAACCTACATAGATCCAAAACTTAGCATCAGGAAACTCGTCGCAGCTACTCACAAAAATGGCGTAAAAGAACAGGGTTTACAAACATTTTACAAAGACGTCTGTTGGCTAGGAACCGTAAAAACCTTGAAGAGTATTTTCCACCTTGTCAACTAGAGATTTAACTCATTTCTGCTGGTGGACCTATTCATTTGGAAAAAACTTCGAGAAATACGTTATGTCTCCATTGTTCATAAACTTATTTCGTTGAGCGGCATATAAACAATTTTGTATTCAGAGATGCATACTAGAAAGTGCCCAGCACAGGTGATGAAGGTAGAGCTTACTTTACTGATTCAGGGCATTCTATAAGACTATTATATTTCTTTGTATTTCTCGAAAATAGTGACTGTGAATTATGAAGATTGTGCCATGATCTCTTGTCCTCGACTGCGTTTTCAAATAAAGGAATATTCGATGGATATTTGTTGCCACGCCGTTATTGCTTCAATACAACACGTGGTTAGCTCAACCTGAGGGCATGAAAAATGAGAGGAATGACACTTGTACGCTCTTAACGCTCATAAAGATTGCCTTTCTAGTCTTAAAATAATGCGCCAACATGATAAAGGGTTTGTGTAAGAAGTTAACGATCGAAGCTAGTCGAAGGAAACGACAAGTGATGAAAGAGCATTTTAACTGGATTTCAGGGAGCGTTCCAAGTTTATTATTCATTAATCAAGCTTATCAGTTTACCAGCAATCAGTAAGGCAATCAATTCACCACTTATCGATCACTCAAATAAAGACCATGTCAAATTGAGTTTAACGGATCTGATTTATTTTCGTGGAAATTCGTCAACAGTTTAGACGATTCAGTTCACTTGATTCTCATTAGTTAATAAAAAATACTTCATCAATTTGCCAGTGGAAAAACTTATATTTGAAGGAATTTTATATCATCAGAGGCATAAATTTCACCACTTTATGCCAATGATTGCTGTTTTCCCATTATCAAAGCATAACTGATAAAGCGCTCCTCGATAGGAAGGTGATTGCATCAAGGTATCCTGATGTAGGTATCATTGCCAGAAATTAGAAATTTTTGGAGATGTCCAATCAGAATTCGGAGAAATTCAACCTCTCATCTGTTGCTACCATTATAGGCAAACAAGATCGCCTACAGAGACACTCAGATAATATACGCACATATTTAACAGTAGACGCTGTCGTCGAAAATACGAGATAGGAGTCTTTCTAGGGGAGAGGGAGACGAGGATGGAAATAACTGGAACATTTGTACAAATGATTAAGACAGAATGAAGCTTCGTAAAATTTTCGCACAATTACGGGCTTGTTCGATACATACTTGTCTGCAAGACAAAAAAAAAGTTTTTTCTTTTTGCCTGACACGATCAGTAGCTAGCCAAGGACTTTGTTCTCCGTTCTTCGCACCTCGCTCTTCCGCTTCTTCCCATTCCTTCTCCCCTAAAAAACATGAAAGTGCTGAACGCAGATTTGCTTCGCCTCGAAGAATTTCTTGGAGGAGAAGACTGCATGTACGTAAACGAACTGACCTGATACATTGCAACATAATTCGAGGCACTGTTTGAGGTCACTGGTGGCTTGTGAAGAAATTGCGGTGGTGTGCTGGCCGAACCACTGCTGCTTGTAGACGTGAAGTTTTCCACAGAATACATCACTGGCAAATGAAACCGGTAAAACAACCCCGAAACAAAGTAATATGAGAATTATACGAATTACCATCAGGAATGCTCGAAGTGGTCTAAGGACGAACATCTGTCTACCTGCGTCTTTCTCTTGACGGCCAACGCTTTCCAAAGAGGGAGTGGTGGAGTTATAACGAGTGCGTATAGGACACGCCCGCACCTGCACACAACCCACCCACTTTATTCAGCACAATCTCCTTACAAATCAATATATTCCACACTTGCAATCAACGAGCACCTCTTGTTTTGCGAACGCCCGGTTGGCTTTGCTGAATCGTCAACCATGCTGCTGTGCAAAGGCTTGACAGCAACCCAACGCGACGTCATGTCGCGTAGCTAAGCGTCATCAGGTCTTCGTGATCACAGTACCTTTGGCAGATATGTCTCTCGAGGTGCACGCTGCAGTCTTTCTGCTGTTAGCTAACCAATACATGATGTAAAGAGGTGATGGACAAAGTGATCTAAGAGCGATAGCAGCAAACGCTCTTCATTTTTGATCTCAGAGAGGATAACCGGAACGGTGGTATGAACGTCACTCGGCTTGATAGCCTCTCTTCTGGTTTCGGAGTTGCAAATGTCGTTTAGCTCAACGAAATACTTGGTATTGTTCAGGGAATGTAGACGCAATATTTTCACCCAGTTACAAATTTTAACTTATTAGCTAATATGGACCCACTATTCTGATCAGATCTTATGCTTGCCTATCCATTACATTTGGTGATCCAGCAACATGAAAGACAAAAAGAGTTGATAATGCTTGATTATAGTATGCAAGGTTGTTCCAGGTAGAAGAATCGCAACTATGAACTTCCACACTTTACATAATAATTACCCACTTAGTTGCGTAATGAGAGTGAACTTGCATCCGTGAAACTACATATATCAATGGATCATTAATGCCGGTTTCCAAAGGTATCTAAGCCGTCTCGGATCCGTCCCTTTCAGCTTCTTCTTTGGATTTTAAGCTAATAAATTTGCACTTTGTTGAGTCGCTAAGCGTTCAAAGGTTACAAATTAGAAACTCTGAATAACTCTTTCTGACTATTTAAATGATGAGCGGTCTAGGGTCAACTTATTGAACCGGAGTAGCGTTGAGGTCAAAGACTGCATACACGTAAACCAATACCACGTAGAGCATGAACAATATGCTTTAAATCACAACATGGTGGCTGATGACAGCTTGTGCGTTTTCTTACTACTTCTTTGGAAGCTGTATCGAACTCTTCCAGGTAACTCTATAATTCCACAGGTGAACGTGAGCTAAGTGAATTAATAGGATTTCTGCTTAAAGCCATATCCCCCATATAGTGAGAATGTGTTGTGTATGCAAATTCTTTGCGTGTATGTTCATCGATGTATGAGTGCGCGTCTGAATGCGTAACAGCTGTTTTCCATTAAAAAAATATTGGCTTGTCTTTCTACGGTATGGGGAGCTAAATGATTCTGGGAATAGCCAGCATCTGTATCGAGGTGGAAAAATGGAAAAGTGATGAAACTTCACCTCGCGAGTACAATTTCCCTCAATTCAGTACCGCTATTTGCCCCTGCTGACCATTCCAATCCGTCCTAGCGCACCTTCTTTCCTTCGAAATGTTTCCTGGTTTGCAGAAAGGCTCGTTCTCCAAGCCACATTTATTCGGAGACTACAAAACTCGGCTGAAAAGAGAAGAAATCATCCGATCTCTGTACCGAGGTATGTTTGTAGGGTTGCGCTGTCGACAAAACATCGTGTAAATAACGTGAACTTTTTGTTCATAACGTAGAATAAACATCACAATATACTATCAATTCTGCTGCGCCCACCCACAATGCCACATCACGCCGACAGTAAGTGTGAACGCACGCCTATAGATAGGTGACGGCAAGATACGAATCTCAGCAACTCCACCGACTACCTGCAGGCTCTATTAACAAAATGAACTAAATCCGACGATTGGATCGCAATATCAGAGATACCTTTCAACGCCTATAACTCCCCTTTGGGCAATAACGTCACCAAGGAAAGCACAAGAGCTCTGTGTGAGAACAAATTTAAATAAACAAAATGAAATGCAAACGTATCAAAAGAAATCCAATTGTGGCCAGCCGACCTCGGTTCTTTTTTGATCATTTAAAATTGTTTTTTTTTGCAGTGCATCACTAATTAGCTTTGTTCTTCCATGCGGTAATTGTTTTTTGGCCAACGACGACGCCAAGTCATCATCGGAGCAGTTCACGCTTTCAGCCTTGCAAAGGACCACCAATTAAGTGTTTTCTCAGAGATTTTTGCCTTTAAAGGTCGAAGTTTCATTGCTTTTCATAAGCTTTTTAGGGCTGTTGTTCTTTCGCGCTTTCAACGAGCACTTCAAATAATATTTGGGTCATATGAAGCGAAGTTTCGTCACCTGGAACAGATCGGAAATAAAGTAATTTTGAGAGGAAATCTGAAGAAGATAATTTCCACAAGAAAAAATGTAAGAGGATAGATTGCATATAAAGCTTTTGTAAGATTTATTCTTCAAAGGAAGTGCAGCAACTGCTAATCTTCTTGTTAACTTCCGCATGATAAGAAAACAACAATCACAGAAACTTCCAAACAATTTGCAATTCGCTTGCATTTAATGAATTTATGGCATCGAATGCAAAAAAAAAAAACTTCTTTTGGCGCATAGCATAAAATTTTTCTTCTCCCATAAAGGATGTGTTTTCCCCCGAATTTAGAAAATTCCTATTGTTGTATAACCTATTGCTCTCACTACAATAACCAGCGCAAATTTTGACGTGAGATGATGCATCAATGCGATTTTATAGTGACTATGAATATCACGAAATTCCGACAGTTTAGGATAAAACAGCCCAAGATCGGACTAATTCTGTTTGTTGATGTGATTCCTGATGTTTGGATTTTCGGAGCTTCATTACTTTGTCTCTGTCTCAAAAATTACCTCAAGGGAATCCCCAATAGTGGGGAATAAATTGCGGAATTGGTTCTTCATTTAGCATGTTTCCTCACAAAAAAACCAGCGTAACTTCGACGGAAGTGAAAACGAAACAAATTTGCAAAAAGTGTTGACGGTGCGGAGGGAGATGAAGAGCAGTTTTTCTTTTTTTCAGTGAGATGAATGAAATGCCTTCAAAAATGTTTGAGGGGAGAGTAGTGGCGGGAGTGGGAGAGACAAACAGTGCGACAGTTCAACGATCCTTCTCTAAAGTATCGCAGCCGTGCACTTATCCAGCACAACCATCTTCAATGATGCGTTACACCAGAAGTGCACTAAATTGTGCGAATTTTTTGTACTCGAAGAGACTCTCCTACGGAACGAAGATTTAGTTTTTATGAGTGCAAAAAACCCCACCATTTGGAGCCGCTTTCAACCAATTTTTGAGGCAAAACCTGGATCACCTCAGAACAGCTCTCGTGTTTTATTTATCACCCAGTAAAATAAACAAAAATTCTCGGAACATATCCCTTCGAGGTTCACTTCTCAACACGTTAATAGGAGGCGTGTTGCTAGAGCATAGTAAATTTTGCCACTGATAGGTAACCTTCAATGCAGCTTCATAATAAATGAGTGCATTATCGGTGCTGACGACACGTTGCTACCGGCACTGGCGTCGAGCCTTCAAAGAACGAGGGCAAAAGTGAATTGATCAGCCGGCTACAAACTGTGGAACGCCGTCATCCTCAAATTTTGCACCAAATTTTGTCCCACCGCAAAATTTGTGTAATTTTATTACTTTTCAATGATGGCGGCCCCAAATTCCTCGCACAGAGCTGATCATGTTAATTAAGGGAAAAGAAGGAATAGATCACTGCCGAGTTCAGTAAGGCAAACGACGGTGGCAGGAAGTGCCTATTTGCGAAATTAGGTCTCAAAATTGGCAGGAAGTGCCTATTTGCGAAATTAGGTCTCAAAATGTTGCCTGTATTTCGGTTAGGTATTCCAGAAGGATCAGAACTAAACAACGTTTCTGAATATTTTCACTCTTACACTGAATTCAGGTGTGATTTTCAGCAAATTTTAGTGGCAGTTTCACATCTCGTGCGCGTTGCCTTCTCAAACCATCTTTCGAAGCACTTTGATGCCTGGAGCGGGAAGCATGAAAAGTGGTGAGTTCGATGGATTCAGAAGAAACTTTCAGGTTTATTTCGTAGTTCTTGACGAGAATCTCGCTGGTACTATTACATTTTACATTCTACATCCATCTTGGGAAAGTTCAAAGTTCACTACGTGCTATGCTGAACAATGTGCTTGCACCTTGGTCAACAAACAGGGCTTGTCTAGCAACAGTGGCATCTTTAATGTAACATTATTTGCGAAGACGAAACAACAATAAATGAGAATTCGGCCTATTTGGCCAATGTCCGCATCCGATGTGCAAATATTTTCTCGAGAGTGGGGTGGGCATTCTAAGCTCTTCGTGCAACCCTTCGGTGAGACCTTTGTTCTTGCGATATCTAAGTGCACACTTGCAGGACATCCCATCAGAACAGCCAATAAAACACAAGATTTAGCCACTTAAAGGCGGACAGTGAATGTTTTCACCGAGAACTGCATTCGCCAAAACATTTAACCAAAGAACCTCAGTGCTCAAGGAACTTTGGTAATAGAAATTTCTCACTGTCGTTTAATCATTAGCAAAAGTGGTCGTTTTATAATGTATTTTCTCTTCATTCTGACACAAAGAAATGCCTTTATTGCTTTCTAAATTCAACCGTTAATGCCTTCACTTTACACGCTATAAGACTGACGCTGTCAGTCTACTCGCTATTGTCGGTTTACTTTTTTTAACTTTACCATTTAACTTTACTATTCGTGAAATCTATGCTTTGCCACCCTATAATGTTCACAAATTATAATTGAAATCGTCAAAACCTCATAGGTTTCATGTGCATTGTCGTCGTTTTAAAGATCTTCTAGCAGATATAATTACTTTCAATCGCGGTTGTATATAGCATACATCTGGATGTGCCCAGCGAACTTAATAAGAAATAAAATATTCTCACATCGCAGCTGCTGCAGTGCATGTTTAAAGCGCTGAGAGGCAAACTAAGCCGCATTTTAACAAGTCGGTCAACTTGTCCAGCAAACGTTCTTCGACCAATTTTTGCAGACAACGATTGCCTGGCCTAGCTTTTCAAATGCACTAGTTAAAATGTTGCAGTAGCAAGATTGCGAACTGATAAGTAAATGAGAGTGTGAGGAAGCAAATCAGGATAACGGGACAGTCATGAACACCGTGCGCATTACTAAACAGCAAAGCAGTATCCACCAGCTGCATTTTCAGTGAGACCTAAGCCCAGTTTATTGAGGGATCTAGTTGAAAGCATTGAGGGGTCGGATCTAAATAAGCGAAATAACATGTGGTCAAGCTCCGATTGTATCAGAAGGAAGAGAACACACGTGGCTTTAAATGAATCTTCAAATGAAGACACTGCTGCAAATAGTGAAGTCACTCGGGACTCTCTACCGTTATTGATTTAATTAAGGTATAAGACATTTGTGACGCTGAAACTAGACATTATTATGATTGCAGTGAAACAAAATTCTTTGAAAAATATTCCGCGGTATTTTGCTCGCTCCATGTTGTTGCTGTTTTTTCTTTTACAGTTTCGCCGCAGTCTGCTCCATAACGCATTGGGGAATTGTGTGGAATTTCAAAAGATAAGTTTACAACGTCGAACATATTGGTGTGATGGCAACACGCAGAGCGAAAAGCTGAACTTCTAATCACCAAGTTGAACTACATTCGACTTTGCCGATCTCTGACTAGTTCTATTCATTCCTCATCTCAGAGGAGTCTAAGAACAACGTTCATCTGCTCAACACAAGCTAAATCGATGGAGTATTTATTTAAATTGTTTCCAGGTTTCCGCGAAGCGCAAAACGTGCTCTGCTCAAGAGTAAATCACTTGCAGGAACGTCAACGTCCACCATTTCATTTCTTCTCAGTCCTCATTCATAGGCGCTTAGACTGTGCGCCTTCAATCCTCCTTGTTGAACTCAGTTTCATCACGATCATTAAGTGTAACTCTAGCAGACAAACACGCCATAATCATCAGTTGTTATGCACTTCTTTTGCACATGTCATCAGAAAGAATGAAATCCTTCATATTAGATATGTGGTGAGATCATTCAAGACATCCGGCGCGCTACTGCAAAACACGCTCATGTGGCGAACATTGCGACACATAATGGCCACTTATGACCAGCAGCAGTGATGTGGTAGAGGTCATGTGACTCCATAGCACAGCGATCTTATTTCACCACGAATTATCACATGATGCCCCATATATAAGCCGTGTCTTTTTTCCACTGTTGGTTCTTTGTAGGCACCTCGGCCCTTCGTCCTCGCCTAATATAAAGCTTCCTCCTCCACTCGCCTTTCACATCAGCAGTCCGTCGACTCTATATCCTCATCTCACGCCCACGCAACAGTTTGCTTGCAACACCGTCGCTCGCATTGTATGGGACACGTCTGCTTTTATTCGTACATTTCTTTTGTTATTGTTACTGCTGTAGCAATGAATCATTTCTCATAAAAACGAAACAGAAGAAGAACTGAACCATGCAATTACGATGATCAAGAAACAATCGCTAAAAAAACACAAACTAGGAGAGTTGAAATATTTTGGTGACTGGGGAATGCAAATCCTGGCGCCGAGACGACATCAATAAGAAATTTTATTCAACTCTTACGATCCGAGCTGGGAAGAAGTTATGAACTAAAGACTGGGACTCGCGAAAACCATTCACTTCTACAACTGGTCGAAATAGGAGATGCAATGCCACAATAATCGTTAGCAATTTGAAGACACATTCTGAGGTCTGACCCAAAGCAGTTTTAGGCAGAAATGCGCAAACGAGTTTCCTAGTTTCAAATGTATGGAACTCGAGGAAATTTTAAAAAGTTAGATATTTGCAAATTCTGCAACATCTCAATTTCCGATTTGAAAAATGACGATCAAACTGGACAAGTGAACTCAAGAACAGAATGGCAGTAATCATTAAATGTCTTCTTATAATGTTGAATGCAGCTATAGTGAGTTGCCCACTGAATGCAATTTATCACCCACCTTAAACACGAATGTTGTCACCGAGTAACAGTGAATGCAGTGAGTGCAATGCAAGAAATAAGTACTTCTGGCTCTCTTGTCTTTACTTTTGCTCAAGAAAGAAAGAAAAAGCGGAATGGTGAGACAACATTTTTGCAAACGTCTAAGAAAGTGCATCCATTGACTTTTTAAATGGAGAACCCTTCTGAGAATTTCTGCAGTTAGCTTATCTACTAATTCTTTTACGGTCCCAAGGCTGGTAATGCTCAAGACATGCCAACACAAGAGTGTGCTCAAGAGCGGAATACACTGAAGCAGCTTATGCCACTCACAAATACGAAACTAATATGTTTTCGAGAGGAGGCGGGGGTAAAACGTGCTCTCGTCCGCGCTTCATTTTCACCTCACGCTGGCATATTGCTGCTCGAAATTGCTAACGATTATCGAAATGCAAGATACGTACGCGTAGAGCAATCCTTCATATTTCATCTACACGTAACGATGAATTTCCTAACAAGGTAATTTATGGAGCCCTCCAAAAATTAGAAATAGCAATTTCAGGTGAACTCTTCCTATTTCCGATAGTGGAACCATTTGTTACGAATTGCTATCCTCATTTCACTTACAGAAACTACGCGACAACACCGATTATTGTCTGCTGAACTTGACAGCTACTATCTCCAGTTGTTTCACTTTGAAAGCTGTGATGCGACAATAATTTTTCGCTGTGACCTTTCACCCCATTGCTTCTACTTGAATCGAATTCTTCCCTCGGCATTTCCCGCTGAACCCATTCTAGTTTTGGAATCAGGAAATACCAAAACCTCAAAGTTTTAGATTAAAACACTTGTCGAGAACAATTCATTATTTTCATACGCTCATCAAGATGACAACCTTCGAGATGCGCATATTTGCACGGAGTATCATGGAAAGGCAGTTTATAAGGGGAAGAAGTGTCGTACGTCTTTAATATTCTTGGTTCCTGGAAGTACAATTTACAAACACGTAAAATTGCGACTTTTCAAATTTCCCTCACGGATTTTTGAAATTGGTTGCACATTTCGGGAGCAAACACAGGGGACATACAGGGCTCGTAGGCCTAAAGAAAACCTTTTAACGAGAAGGGTCTGCAGGTAAGGAGAACTGCTGAAGACCACGGAAGTTTGCCATCTTTTCAGACTGGCCAAAAGTGAGACAAAAGGGAAGGGGGAAGCTTATGTTGGTGGCGGAGACTGTGAATCTCAGTGCCTTCAAAAAATAGCACCTCTCGACGTTTCCAGATGAATTTCTACTTTTCTCTTCTCTGCGATTATCTAGCAGAGGATATATTAAAGACAGCGGAAAGTCAACGTTCACTCTGATACAGTCGAAATGTCCGCCATTATTATTGCACACTAATACTGATTCATTGGCGTCGGTAACGAAAGCACGTTTGATACCATTGACACATCAAAGACGCTGAGGGAGGGATTTCATTCGAGGGTGACAACAGCACTGGGGATTAGCGCTGGCGTTCAGTGCAGACTTCAGTCCAGGTCGACTGGAAGATCCATTCAAGTCTTAGATTCGAAAGCATGATTTTCAACGCTCCCATTTCTGGGAGTCATGGAGAGGTTTTTAGTTGTTTCTCGAACTGTAAGGTCTCCGAGGCACATTTTCGGTCCCTGGTGAACCCTTTTCGAGGGCTAACGGTTATAAGGAAATTTGGTTGCTATTAATCAGACCAGTCCCGCTGCTCTTTGAGATATTTCATAATGATAGTGGCTTTCATATGAAGTACTCAGTGCTGACACCGCTTTGCCATCATTTAACCATCTTTAAGTTAACATTCCTATGTATATAGTAATCCTAAGGGGTTACTACTAAACGCATATGGATAGCTTTCCCTTGCCGAGCGTTGAATGGCAAAACATTCTCATATGGATTTTAACTTAGAGAAACGACGCTGCGCTTAGCTGTTTATTTGCTTAGGGCGAAGTCGACCACTCTTTTTTCTTAGCCGCACCGCTTTATTTGTCCATTAAGGCAAAACGACTAACTGGGAAGTGTTTCTTTGAAAGCTTTGCTACGTTTTTGGAAAATTATATTTCTAAGGAAGGAGCCTTACAAAGTTCCAGACTTCAAGACCTCCCGGAAGATGGAAGTGACTTTTAATGCACGAACAAGCGCTATAAACTTTACTCTGCCCGAGCAAATTTCTCGTTGATGGTTTCACTCTGTGATTTCGTTCTTTGATCTTCATTTTGGCGACATTTTCATATTAAAAATTCTGCTACCAACATGTCCAATTTTTTTCATAACAAATTTCAGTGGCAATTCTCAATAATTTTTGCAGCAAAACTCCGCTTCATCTTTTGTCAGCGATTATCCTGAGTGATTTTGTTCTGTATCGAAGTTCCTTGTTCGAGCTGGATAATGGGTCAACGCTTCTAGTGCGAAATTAAAGTAGAAAAATGAGAAAAGATCGGAATTTTGTTACAGAACGAAGTTGACTGAGACATAGAGCCTACTGCTCGAAATTAAAGAACTTTTGGATTTAAACATAGAGAAATTAAAGGTGCCAGCTCAAAAAGAGCTGCACTTATGCTTAGAGAAGATCCTATTTCAACGGGTCGCCCAATTCATATATCACTAGCAGGAGAATTCTGAAGTACGTCTAATTTCTAAATCTGCATGTATGCCAACATAGATATCAAGCTGCACTTTGTGAAAATATCGACATTGGCACCATAGAGCGAATGTTGTACACATAGAATATGCACTAGGTAGTCGACAAGTATTTATTGAAGGCACACTTCGATACCCAGTAAAAATGGCTTTACACTAGGATCACTTAACGAAGTAAGAAAAGACACATCAAACCGATTACACTTAGTGAAAAGATCCATGCACAAATGTTAGCATAAATAATTGCAATAGCTTGGTCAATGGAATGGAATTGGGAATGTTAGGCACATCATTACCCGATCGCAGCCAATCGAAAATCACCTTGGAATAATTATTGTCAGAAGTTTGCACCACTGCAAGTTTGAAAATGAATATGATCCTTTGAATAATTCTGCGATATATTCTTGAAGCTTTGAAAGTAGTGAAACAATAGACTTCAAACATATCTCCAAGGTAATTCCGATTTAATTTAAAAAAAATCGAAAGAACACTTCCGATTTGAAAAAAAAAAAAAACGAATAAAATATATTTAAGAGAACGGAAAAAAAGAATGAACATAAAATACAGCCAAATGCTGTAAATAATTGAAAGCATGCACAGCTTTTTAAGCCATAACTAAACAGATCTCTAGAACGATTCTAAACGAAATCCAGAAAAATCAGGAAAACGAATTGACGCAAAATGTGATAGCATGTTGTGCACTTCTCAGACGCTAGCTTTTTTGAGTGACAAATCTAGAGGTTCTGTTTGTGGAAGAATCTGAACTCCACTCTCTCCATCTGGTTCTCCCATCGAAAATGACTGTTGCTTTAAGAAAGCGTCCTGAGAAATCCATATTGGCAATGACCAAAACGGCAATGGAACAGGCTTAGCTAGCTGCAACGGTGGTTGAGTCTGTTCAGGAGGATTCGAAAGTCGTGCCTTCTCTTGCGCATCAAGCACTGACGATACCTTGAAATACTTTGAACGCCGTCCATATCTCGAATCTGGTTAAAGTAATTCATAGACCAAAGAAGAAAAACGCCAATAAGAATAATGGCGCGTTCTCATTCGATGGATCATTCAAATCCCACACTTGGGGTGAGTTAGTAAAGTCCTTTGCCGACTGTAAAATGGCAGCCCTGGCATATCTTCGAGTAAATTATTCACGAATAAGAAATACTTCTTTTCCCCTCGCCCTCTCCTCAGCAGCAAAGTGAGAAGAAGGTGAGGGGAAGGGACTATCCATACATCTCTCTTTATACAGTGTTGGATACTGACAAGACAATACTAAAGTGCCAGACAAAATATGTGGCAGAAAATCCTTTGGGAAGCAAAAAGAACCATCCTGAACCCAAAAATATTTCCCACAATTCAGGAAATTAGGTGCAAGAAAGTTCACCGGAATGTGCGAGATTATTTGGGGACATATGAGCAAAACAGGAACTCGAATTCTTCACGCGCCACATAGTAAAGTATAAAATGCGAACGTATTATCGCAAATTACTGCGAAACATTTAATTTATGGTTACTGAATGATTTGAAGTCAGTCGGTCATCAATGTCCTTCGAATATTTCGAAAGATGCAAATAATTTAATCTGCATATGAAAGGATGACTGCAAGTAAAAAATGATTACTTTGTGGTGCCATGCCAACAGCGATACATTTGTTAAAGCGGCAGAATTTGCAAGAGGTTCGGTTCCTTCCCTGAAAAAAATGAGAAGTGAAAAATCCAAACGTATACAGCGCAAGAAGCCACTGAACGCTGTGTCGCTAACAGCTTCATAAATTTTTCTTTTTCAGGAGCAGAAGGGGAACTTCCGGCTTGAATATGAAGGTCTCATATTCAAGAGTGAAAAAGCTGGAATATTAATTTTCAACCTACTTTGAATAGGTCACTTGATGTTAAATCGTATTTGCATTGATGTAAGAAACGGGAAACTACCTCACAATATTAAGAAAAAAGCTTTTTAGGAAATGTATATTATATTTGATTCTGAAAGCTTCGATCGCGCTCGCAGTAGCTGAGCTCAAGGAGACTGTCGATCATATTCCTCAATCACATTCGTCAAAACTGCAAAATTTCGCTAGGCGGCTTTCCATTATCATCATGGCTGTATAGCAAGAAGTGAAGATGGAAAGTCGTGAACTTGATTAGGATTCTATTCGTCTCGTAAATTTTGCAGATTGCAGGTGGCAAGGTCGGGGAAACATCAAATTCGCTGAGTGGGTTTAAATAGTTGTAATGTTCACCCTTTCCGTAGCGTTCGACCGGTTAAATGCCAGGTCCAGTGAAAAGACAGTAAAGGTTACCGTATTCTTATTGGTGACGCAAAATGAGCTGATAAAGGTAAGGATTTCCTTTAATTCGCTTAATCACATTTTCACCACTCAAATTTCACTCTTTTGCATCAGATATTTTTTGTTCCTTAGAAAATGTTCTTCTTAAAAGCGTAGTGAAAATCTATGAAAAACATTGCGTGGGTGATATTTGTTCCATTCATTGTCCTCCTTGGCACATTCCCACGTTTCCTCCTTCACATCAATTCATTCGAACGCTCGTTTCGACGTACTCTCATTTATGTTCGCGTACAGCCAGCAGTTTCGAAAGCCAACAAGAAAGGATTAGGCAAAGAAATTTTGTAGGTTCATCCCTAACTTCAAAGAATGCAAGGAGAGCACGTGAAATCGCGTTGGAAATGAGGAACTCCAATTCTTCCCAGGCATGTGGTTGATGTGAGGATGAAATCAAATTTTAGCTTTAAGGTGCTTATAACCGAACCTGCTAGGTAGAAAAGCAGACGCATTTTTACATGTACTAGTTTCTTACATTAAAAACTCTATGTGAACATCTTGCTTCTTTAGCACCTTCATAAAAAGTGCACATTATGCGAAACTTTTTAGCGCTCGTGACCACTGTGCAAAATGAGCCAAAAAAGCTCCGGCTTTGTGTCCGGATTTCGTTGATGCGGGAAACGACAATTCTGAAAGTTAAAAGTGCTTTTTTTCGAGCATCGATATTTCAGAAAAGTGTCGGCAATGTAAGTGAAGGTTTTCAGAAAGTAGATGGCATTTGGAATCGACCGATAGAATGGTCATCAGAATTGGATAAAATTACGAAAGTTGTTGCAGAATGAGGGCTGAGGATATGCTTTTAACTTCGTCACCTCATCGCATATTTTGATCACCGATTACATCACTTGACTGGGTCAGACGTTTCAATAGCCACTTCCAAAGACTTGAAGATAGCGCTGTAATTAATATGCTCACATGTCTTAAGTTCATCTTTCGTTTCTAATGCCCTAGTGTTAGCAAAGGCAAAAGCATATATTGCATTCTTTACTTGGTGTCTTTAAAGTGTTCCCTCGTTAGACTGTGAGCTTTACCAGTGGTCTCTGGGCGACTAACCAGGAAAGAATTTTTAGCTTCGAGATGATGAATTAAGCATGAATTGATCTGAATTAATTTAAAAATATTAGCAGCAGTGTTTTCTTCTCGACCTCCACCTACGATAACACACCTTTCAACAGAAAATTTCTTAAACGAATCAAAAGTGACGTTCAATGAATGGAAAAAAAATGCTGACAACGTATACGCGAACATATCTTCATAAAGCATTTGGATAAAGCGTAGCAACATATCTTTTATATCAGCACTGCAAACAAAGTTCGACTAGCCCTCGAGCGTCCATTTGGTATCTCACAAATTCAGATTTGACTCTTCCCTACCTTAAGTTTCAATGAAATTGGGGCAGTTACTCTATGTCAAACTTCAATTTCATCAATGAATTTGTCTGCTTGCGATGATTCCGTTTTTTCATTTGCTACGCATTGCAAGCATACTGATTCGTTGGTCAATTTACAGTTTAGCATGAGGCAGTCATCAGAAAGGAATTAGGAAACGAAGCGGATTAGGGCATGACACCCAACTACGTTTGCAAAACAGTTGTCACAAAACTGTCGCTATGCGCTGTTAGGTTGGCTGCCATCGCACAGTCACCTATCATCCACAATATGGATAAATTCGCAACTTTCGTTTACCTTTAAAAACAAAAAAGATCCATTCAAGCATTTCAACGTCGAAGGTATTAATAAATAGAAAACGTGCTGCAGAGCTTGGCCGCTACGTCTTGTAAATGGATACAATCCTGAAAGACGCCCCGGCGTTATAGACGACGACGCGCAGCAAGGGCGGAAATGTTTCTCTACCAGGCTTTAGCGCTCAGTTTTCATAAAGAACGTTAGCACGGGAAGGAAAGTTATGGAACCATGTCATTCGCATACAGTATAGATTGCACTTTCCAAATTCCGTTACGGTAGTACTGGGCAACAAAGTCATAGCACTGATACACATGCATGCATTCATGTGCACGACACCGTCATAATGTACTTCTTGCAACAACATACAACTTGTATATAATTTGCAAAAAACCTTTTCATCAAATTCCCCGCCATTTTCTAAAACTATTATGTTCCCGTCATTAATGATCATACCCGCTGAAGTTTCCACAAATATATTGCGAAAAAATTAAACCGAAGAGAAATTTTGATGCCCTCATTAGAGTGAGATTTGGTGAACTTGAAGAGAAAACGTTCCTGCGGATGCGGCTTCCGTTGCAGTTTTTTAATGTTTGTTTAGCGAATGGAGTTTTTGAAGCTTTTAGTGCGCTAAAAACTTACTGTTTTGTGAAGTGCAGTAAAACAGATTTCAAGGCAATTTCATCGTTTGAAATAAATATTGTTTATGGTCCCTTCAAATACTGTATAATCATGCAGCTTAAGCGGCAAGTCCATTAATTAGTCGCCAATTTAAATCGCTCTTAAAATGATAGCAATGATGGTAACGCGTACTAATGAGAGTGACTCTACCTAAATGGTGTGAAGTGAACGATATGCACAAACCTGGACATTGCAATTGCCACCATTTTTGCACTGTAGTTTGATTTTTGAGAGTAGTGGGCCACCACCATCGTGTTGTTCACCTCGCCGTTCGCCATCGCCTTTCGAAGGTTTACATGTACGACCGAAAAATGACTGAAATGGTTCGAAAACTTTTCGTCGGACATTTGGGCCTTTTTTCGTCGATGCGCCAGCCGGTTCTGCGCGTTAGTGTGCCCCAAAATGCTCGCATTTCGAACTGTACTTCTGTTTTGCCTTATTTGTTCGGGTGATTCGGCAATTAGTGCGCCATTAACACTGCATGTTGCGCGCTAGCAACTGTAACAACAATCCCTACAAATGAAGGTCCTAAGCGAGAACAGCGAGAATGCTAAATTTGACATTCACGTCGCACTCAATAGCAAAAATAACCTATCGAGTGAACGCAATTCTAGTCATCGGTCGCAGGTCATAGTGATGAAATCAGATGCGGAAACAATAATGAATGCGAAAGGGCAATCATTTATTAAAGCTTTATAAAAAGCTTAAACTTATTTCATGAACTGAAATATTTACTGAGGTCATACAAATGTGTGTCATCATCGGAAACATTCGCACTCAACTAAATGCAATTTCAGAAACAATATGGCATAACTCTGCCCTTCCGTCTCAAACGTTGACAGGTTGCAATTAGTGCTTAACGGCTGAACATTTTTCATATTTGCAAAAATCGAACTTCATGACAGCATTAGTGCAACCTGATCGGAAATACTTTCATTTCTCTTCCCCTACCTTCCAGGGTGGTCCACGACCGAAGTTTTGGTTTTCAATGCATAAGCAAGAAACCTTTTGCAGTTTGCGAAACATCTTAAGTTGGCAATAAAATGATTTCCTTTTCTACGTAATTTCATCAACTGATTCAGACCGTATAAGTCGGAACCATCCTTAACATTTCTAGACGCCAAAGGTCTGAAAATTTTTGCTTGATTGTAACGGAGGTTTTATTCAGCGCCCCCCACTAGCGACTTCTTAGTGCCATGCTTCTTTCTGTGAGCTACTTTTTTTCCTGAGGAGAGCTTCCTTCTCTTGCTTTACCGCAGACTAGCGAAGCGGACACAAGGAATGCGGGAGAAAATGATTGGAGGAGCAGCAAAAGTGGCCTGGGATGGCCACATTGTGGTTTCTGCTCATTTCCGTAATAATGTGAACATGTGTTTGAAAAAATTACTCGATCCATCAACCTGAGGGGACACCTACTGTACAAACTAGAGGGATCCTTGATAGCGAATTAAATTTTCACTTTCAAATTCGAACAGTGCAAGTAGATTGCCTTGTGAACCGTGCAAACAAACCAGAACATCTTATCTTATGATTGGCTAGTTGGCTTACTGGTTGCTTTTTGATGCCTCATATAAAAATCATTGCTTATAAAAAAAGTAACGATGTCACCATGACTTACAGCTACGGGCTTGCCTAGGTAACTGTGAGGAGGAACAGAGGCAACAACTTGTGGAAGAGGAATACACCTTCCCTGTTCCTGTGCTCTTCAGATCGCCTTTGAAAAGGGTTTTTTATTGGTAACTTTACACCATTTCACCAACGTTCCGTTGCCTTGCATGTTACAATTCAAGCGTATTTCTCATTTACTTCAAGGTCACTTAATGATGTAACAGAATTTGTGTCGGTTTATCTTACGCATTATCCAAACGAACTGGGAGCATCAAAATGCAGTCGGTTATAAGATAATGCAACAGCTTGGTACAACCGTCAATGTCCTCAGTATTTCATTCATCATTGGAGATCAAAAAAGCCTTACGCTCGCTGTGCGATGCATTTCCTTTTATGCATGCATATCAAAGACCTTTTAAATCATTCTTATTTCACCTGCTTATATTCCACTTTTAACCGAGTAGGGTTATGGTGATTATATCACAACTGACCTCCTGTTTCGCTTGAATACAGCCAATAATGCCCTCTATAAAACGATTTTCGATCGCTGTGCACAAGTTCAATGTGAAAGAAAAAGAATTTCTGGACAATGCTACAACGCCGATGATTAGTTACGTATGCAGGCGAGGACATTTGTTCCTTTCCAAAAAAGGATCGTTTATCGACTGCCAAAAATGTAATGTTACGAGTGTAATGAAAGAAATGAAAATAACGCGGCGTTAATATTTCAGTAGTCTAATGCTGTGCACTATGAAACGACTTCAGCTGAGAGAATAACAATGTGAGCACTGCGATGAGCACAAGTGGCAATTCATATGCGGAATTTCCGAAGTTTGTAAAGGAGACGTAAATCGAAATTCTATGCCATATATATCAAGCGGATTTTTTTCTTAGTGCTTCGGATTCTTCTTTAGAATAAAGCTCAAAAGGACACTTCAGTAGGTACTTGCTGTGTAACTTGCAAATGCTTACTAAATATTCCTATCCTTTGAATTTGAATTTTAAATAACAAACAGAGGGAGGATGAAGGAAAAGAGGTGCGTTACCTTTGCCTATATTTTCGGTCTAAAAACCAGGTGCTCTGAGAGAAAATGTTTGGCGATTATTTATAAGCACTTTGCTCGAAGTGAACTCATTTCGGTGTTTTGTGGTGGGAAAATCCCTTTCTCCTCCCTCGCAGGACATGTCCATGTTTTCGCCCATGTGAACAACTGATATTTGCGCCATCCATGTCAGAAGTGAAACTGTAGGAAATATAGAGCTGTATAGTGTTGTGTGCTAAATGAGCCGTTATGTTCGAGAGCAAGTGATGTTTGGACGTGGAAAAAAGCACAGCGAGAGGAAGAAAGAGTGTGCTGCTAAGTGGCTGAGAGTGCGATGAAGTATGCGAAAGGTGTGATGCGCAGAGATTCGTATTTAAGAAAAACACTCGAGAAATACAAGAAGAGCGCACTGTTTACAGTGCAATGCGCAGCAACAACACACAAACGCTTTATATCGAGGTTAAAGAGACCGATGTGGAGAGAACAGTGAAGCTGTTATCGTTTTTGTTTTTTTTGGTGAAGTCCTTTTGGACGAGGATGGAAAAACAATTTTCAAACGAAGTGATGACGCTCATAGATGTGGTGACATATGACGCTTCATCTACACTACAGTTCCGCACAGTGTACCATACGAAATTGTGCCACACTAAGCGATGCTCTCCTATACGACGCTCTCTTATTCCATTCTAGGTACTAAAGATGTGATCCAGTTCTCTATCCGAGCAGCAATAGGACATTCCACATCGGAAGAAATCATAGTGGAATCACATAACTTAGGTGGACCTTGTAAATTTTTCATGTCGCCTCAATTCAGAAAAAGGTGCAGATTCGTCTAGAGGACTGCTACTCAATTAGCTTTGTTGATAATGCGAATAGTTTATACTGCAACCGATAAGAGGAGAGAAGTGGAGTAGCACTACACTCGGCAATATATGATACTCTACTATTTTCTCCTCGAATATCTTTGAGTCAGCTCTCGAAAACAATGAAAGTGACCAACAACTTGCATAACAAAAGGTTGCGTAACATGTATTCGGCTGCACTCAAAAACAATAAATAAATAAAATTGTTGGCATGATTATTGTCGAGCGGAAAATGTTATACTTTCATTTAAGTCTGCACATAAGTTCAGGTCTCAATTCTTTCCTAATATTAAACGACGATCCCTACGCTAACACAACCTACAAAGGAATGTTGAATCTAGCGTGCTACTATTCCGGATCATTTCTGTTCACCTGTATGGGATCGAATTTTTCTCCCGTATATTTGGCAGTTCATATATGACTATCATATATGAACATCTGAGTGCGTGCAAACGCTCCAAATGAAAACAACGCTGTTATCATGTTGCAATCATTTAATAACAAAATAAGAAAAAACGGATTTCCCAAGAAATAATGTAAACTATGATCATCGGGCAGTAAATGTGAGAAATCGAGGAACTAGTTCGGGTGCACAGCGCAAAGGCATTAAAAACGTTTTAATGAATGCTGCAAGATTTTAACCCACAATGCAGGATTTTCAGTCTATCGAAGTGACGCCCGCATCCTCAAATTGAAACCATAAAGTCGGAAGACGTAAACGATGTTGATTATGGCGAGTGCAGATTATTTCTTATAAAACAACAACTGTGCTTCGAAGAGCACTTAGCCAAATCTGCTCGCAGATATAAACAATTTTAATAGTCGAATTTCATTTTTCATCTGGTTTGATCCGTTCATCGCTTCGGCATTCATAACTGGAAAAACTTTCAAATTTGGGTGAATATGCTTGCCAGTTATTCAAGTTATTTGTTTTATTTCTCGAGCCACCAGAATATTTCTTTATTTCGGCTATGAACGCCTTCATTGATTGTCTAACAAATCTTTGATCAGAATATATTATACTCTTGTGCAAAGATATGAAGATTGAAAGAAACTTTGCCGTTGTATAAGCAATAACGAAAACGTCGTAGTTCTTTTCATTCCTGCGACTCGCTTACTTCACTTTGATGGGGTATAGGAAGGCTGCAAATATGGGAGAACGGCAGAAAGTTTAAGGATTTCCAAAAAAGTCTTGCACTTCTACTTCAACATAAACAGTGAACAGATTATGAAAACCTCTGAATAACGCAAAAGCTCAAAAACCAATTTTGCTTCAAATAGACTCGAGCAATGTGTCAAAACGGAACTTGAATTCGACTTGCGAATTTGGGCAAAAATGTAACGACTCGCCACTTACCTCAGATAGGTCATTCTAATAAACCGATGAAAATTGACTATCTGCAGATTCCGGTAGAACGTTCTGGAATATGACGGGACGCATGTCCTACGTCATGTGATGTCGACGTCATTCATAACAGCAACCATAAATGTCTTCAATACTTAGTCGTGTTATAAGCCTACAGCTTCACCACGAACATCTATCATTCGACAGAAGTGACATTTAATCCTTTGTAGTTTGAATATACAACTTTCGGAGTGTTGCCAGTTTCTGCTACTGTCACAAGTAAAAGCATTAACTTAATTGATAATATGCAGTTATGTTTGCTACCAAATCCATTTGCAATCGTTCGTTAAAATAATCTATTTCTAGCGTTGACCTGCAGTGGAATGGAACTGAGGCAAAAGCTTCCTAACCTTTATTTACTCGTTTCTGCTTATTTATTCGCTGGTTTAGCATTCATTCTTTTGAGTATTATTCAACTGCAGCATCAACTTAACAGTGAGTGAATGCCGCTTTATTCGAGTGAAGTGAAAGGTGCAACTGGTGACCACCGGCAACTCCCTAGCACTTAAAAAATGATGTAAGCATAAGCGGCCACAATATTGTTTGTTTTCTTCGTCGATGTTTCCTCAGTTCTGCAAAATTTTTGGGTACAATTTTCGAAAGGCAAAGATTACTAAAAAGGCAATGATGCTTCCTACATCAATGTATTTAAAAGCGTTCTGCAATTCAGCCACTATAAGTTTGTCCAGAATTCACACACTCACTGGCGAAGAGAAAAGGCAGAGCTTTGAACAATAATTTCAAGTTTTCGGGCGATTTTTGGAAAATATTTTGCCCTCGCCATTTCCTTTATTTTTTAATTTTCATGACAAATTAACATATTACTGATTTGGAATTAATGTTTCCTAACACATCATTGGTCTGGAACTGAGATTTTCGAATATGCTCACTTTTTCATTGGTGAGATCTCGCTGCAGAATTCCGATCGCTTAATGTTTTAATAGATTTTATTAGAGAATAAAAGCTTAATTATACATATAACTGAAACTTTCTGAAGCTTCGCAACTCATACGCCTTTAGAAATTTCCTTAATTGAAGTTATCGTTATCATTTTGAAAGTGACAGAGATATTTGATGCTTACAGTTAGTGCACCTCGGCTTGGTTTACGTGAAGTAATTGTTCGCGATAACGCTTCGCAAAGGCAAATATGTTAAGTGGTATCGAAAAATTCATTTCTAAGCGCGAGTAATAATAAGCTTGTTCAAATCCTTTTCACTTCCTCCCTAACTGCTACTGCCTCGAGAGGACTGAGTGAATAAATCGTATTTTATTGGGTGCAAGTTGAATTGCGAATTATGCTTACATAAACAATAGTGCTCGCGGTAAACTGAGAACTGCGTAGAGATTAATGTGACGCAAAGTTCTAAATTAAACAGAATCACTGAAGCAGGTTTACGTAAGAATGGATAGCTACCTATCGGTCTACAGAAATGCGGAAGCTGATAGGAATCATTAATTCAAAAAAAAAAAAAAAAATCGCAAGGTGCTACAAATGAAACTAAAGGATCCACCTTGATAAGCTTCTTCGTGCAAATGGAGCAATAAGTGTTGTGAATGTGCAGGTTGAATAAATGGACGATCATCATTGTTTGGGCCCAATATTGGGTGATTCAGAAATTTTTCTTATGATACTTGACGAAACCAAGTGATTCCAGGTGACGAGAACGGACAGGTATTTTCCCAAGAAAAGTAGTAGATTGCATATGGATTCAGGAGTTCTGAAACCAAGGTCAAAGAACCAGTTGCCTGAACAGTGCACGAAATCTCGCTTGCACAAAAGATAAAGCACTTTCTGCTGAACATAGAAAGCCAGAAAGCACAGAAGAGCACTTATGAAGTGATTGAGATGCAACGTTTTCAGTAAATTCTGCGTAGTAATGTATGTGCTCAAAATTCGACGCACTTTATTTGATGCAAAATTCAAGCTTCCGCAGATCACCAAATGGTAAGCTCAGCAGACACCAATAAGAAGCAGTCAAAAGTAACCATGCGAAATCGAGTTGTTATTCGCAACTAAAAAATTACAAAGTTTCACTGAAATGGTTATACAGTCGAAGTCAATGTATACTCCTGCAGACGGCATTTTTGTGTTCTTTTTTATTATTGGAAAAATTACACGGGAATTCACGAGTTATAAGCGATTCTCGACCGAAAATGGAAGTTCTAGTGAAGACGCGCAAGTTGAGTGGTAACGAATAGCGGTCACCAGAATACAGAAGAGAACTCACTTTACATCCTTCGCATGTGAACGCTCCAAAGTGGTATCCACGTGCTATTTCGTTGCACACTTGACACATAAACGTCACCTGAGCGCAAAACCGATTAGACACAAGAAGACACAAAAATTGTTATTGGAGCATGAAACATGCTCATCTTCAATACGTAGGAACGTGTGCTCATTCGAACCAATCGCTTTGTACGTGTAAGAAAATTCTCTTGAATACCTCTTTTCCTCTTTTGAAAGCTGCAGAAGTTCTTTTGAAAGGGGAAAGGGATCAGTAAACTGGGAGATGATAAATTAGGAAGTGCCAATCTATTCTGATGAGCAATGAACTTGGGGCAGAAACATCTCCTGCAAACCAACCTCATTAAGGAGGTACAATTTTGTTCAAACACCAGAGGAGTAGCAATTGCTTGCAAGGGTAATGTAGCATGGAGGAGGAATAGCGTGACCACTTAATATGCGAAACCATTTATAAATTTTAGCATCTGATGTAGCACAGATATGACAGTGGAAACTGCCTGAACCTCTTGAATGTGGGGCCATCTGCCCTTCGAAACTTTGTCATTTTTAAAACATTCTTCACCTTCTTAGAGTTTTCTAGCAGAATGAAATACTTTCCTTAGAACTTTGCTCCTTTTTTTCTCTATAATCATAGGATAGTCTAGGCATGTCATCGGAGATAATTTGAATAAACTGTTGTGCAACAGTACAAATGGAGCAGCTCAAATATGAACACCGGAGCAGCTGAGCCATACAAAAACGAAAATTACAATGGAAGGCGCCACTTGCAGAGGATACTAACAGTGTTTGCACACATTCGAACGAATAGGAAAATGAAAGAGAATATGGGGAAGCGATAAACGTGAGCAAGTTCCGCTTACCGGTTGGGTCATTCGGTTAGCGATCTGACACCGTTTTGGGAAGCGAACTGTATAATGAAAGTGAAATGAGAATTAATTGCGTGTACGTACCTGTGAGGCGGAGAGACCGGTCTGCAGCATTCTTCTTGCCGTTTCTTGACACTCTTCGCTGAAAACACGCCAAGAATAGCCCTCAATTAGAGCAACATATCGCTTCTGGTACGCCATCACTTTTCGCACTCCAGCTCCACCGTTCGCTCCATTTCTGTTGCTTAACTAAATTATGCTCTCCTCTTCACAGGTAACATTATTCAACAGTCACAGTTTTTCCGTGAAACCCGGATTTCAACTCATCCACGTTTATTTCATTTTCCTTCAGACATTTCATTCCAATGAAGCATCGTGAGGCATTTCAGTTTGAGCCAGTTCATGTGGTGTTTTTTCTTTCAGAAGCTTACCACTTACGACGAGCACTCAAGCAGGTAAGATGAGTAGCACGTTCTTTTTGTGTTATTATATGAATGAGCACTGTTACACAATATTCTCCTTAAATTCTTCAGTTCTGTGAAATTCTCTTCGCAACAAAAAGTTCGAGATGAACTGCGCATATGAAAAAGTGCTACGCTCACTTGAAATCAGATTTGATACCTTCGTCATCACGTATAAACAAGGCATTATGCAACCGTCCACTGCCTGCAGACCACAGTGAGATCGACTGGCCCCTGCCTATGCCATTCATCATATCAGGAGGACGGGATGAATATGGATTTAAATTGATAGGTTCAACTGGTCACAACTGATTAGGTCAGATGATAGGTCACTTTCAACCGACGGCAAAAAGCGATGCTAGCGGTGAGCTGCAACAATGTCCGAGCTGTTTAGAAACATAAACGTTGATCTGTATCTGGAACAAACTTCAGATTTCAATGAAGAATTCGAAAATGCATAATTTAATCGAGAATTTGACTTAAGGTCCATAGGGGTGTCGAAACTGCAAATTTTCTAACAGCTTAGTCCAGTTAGTGAACAAATGCGCATATATGAACATCTCTGTATCGCTGTCTCCACCAACACTGTTGTACCCTTTTTAGAGCCACTGCCAGAAAAAAGCAAACTTCGACCGCATTTTAAAATCGGTTGAGATATATTTCACTGAGAGTGTAGAACAGAAAAAGAAATCTATGGAAATGTTTGATTTCTCTTGAAGCCAAAGAGATATAAAGGGTGTGCATTCCGGATGCGTAGTCCTCAGAAACTTTATATCTTTATATGTGGATCGATGAAGAACTAAATAAGATTTAATCGAAGAGCAATATGAGTGATACTGACGCGAGAACACTGTAAAACGACAAATACGAACGGATTTAGTGATGAGTCAAATACCATGCATGAATTTATACAATCTGAGGGTAGCGATCAATTCTTTGAAAAATTCAACCAAATGCTGCTTGAATCCCAATGCAAACAACGACCATCACATATCCTTTGCATCAGTGAATCTGCATCAAGCATTGTCCATTCTCTACAGTTGTAGCCCATGTGAATCCTTTGCTTATAAATGCCACTGTCGGCCTCGTTCACCAAAGGACAAATTGCAAAATTTAGTCTAATTTGGAATGGTGGGCTAGAATTTCGCAAAATGATGGGCGCTGAGATAAGGTAGCTAACAATCCTCTCAGGTAATATTTTTGGTTACACCTAAATATTCGAGCATGTTTCATAACGATTTTGTGCGCCGCTACTATTTTCATCCTAAGGAACATCTTTTAATCTGGCAAGGGTAGTTTTTAAATAAGTTCCTAGCGAAGATGGTAAATATGAATCACTGAGGGACAGGTTTTCGAGTAAGCCAGAGATGAATTAAATGCCTTTTTTTCGAATAGGTTCTCTAGATATGTGTCATTTTTCTTATATCTTTTTGACAGCATTATCATCTTCACCGCTACAACTACATCGACGTGTGCACGGGAGGAAAAGGGCAGGCAGTCCATCTGCAGCACCCGAAACAAAACGCATTTAGTGGTAGCGATGAAAGGGAAAGTCATATGCACTCAAATACCCTAGATGAGGTGACTCTTGACGGTTTCTCCGACCCTAGTCCACTACTGTGTGCAAAAAGAGACCTCAGGTGTGAAAATGCCGTGATCGCATCTTGATTTTACTGTCCTGTCTTACGTGCTGCAAGGTCGGAGACAACAGCACCACCACTACTAATAGCTTCACTGTTGCTCATCTGGAAGAGGCCAACATGAATTTGAAAATGAGCCGTAGAGCTTCAAAAGAGTCGTGCTGTGTAATAACGATCATCCGCATAAAGGCAGATCCGCCACATATAAAGTCCTAAAATTGAGAACTTCTGCACTTTCTCCTCTCATCCTCATAATCCTGTGATATTGATGTCCCCACCCACTGTAAGGTTTCGTGTTTGAAAGGATTTCTAAACATGGTGTGGGGACGAGTTGATAAAATGTGTTGTTTGTCCACGTGCGTCGTTTTGGCCGCGTAGACTCACATAACTGCTCAAAAGTTCATCAAGTTATTTGAAAGGAAAAGCGGCAATGCTTCGCATGGTTCCATTATTGAAATGTTGGCTGCTAGGAAATGTGTAAATATCTGTTAGGAGTACATGAATCTGCACCGTACGACATTGCGAAAGGAGCAACGGACCTCTGAAATCGTGATAAGATTCTAAAAGTGAAGTGCTCTTCGCATCATTATCACCATCACAACTCACCAAAGCCATCTACACAATCGAGTGAATTATGTGTTCTACGGGAAAGGTTTTTCCCTCCAGCAGATTTCAAATCCAAGAGCATCCCCGATAGATCGGCGAGCGGATATGACAAAGAGAGAGGAACGTATAATTTCATAATCCGCCTGGAAGGTCATATCACAAGCCGAATTTGAAGTGACGCCAATGAATGCCGATAGTGAAGTATGTGAACAAGTAGAAAGACAAAAACTTCGCTATATGCGTTTTTTTGTTTAAGCAAAAACACGCAACAGTAACCATGCTGCAGTCATTGGAGGTTGCAATTGCGGTATTCCGGAAGCAGTGCGGCAGCTTCCTCAGCTGGTATATGGCAACAGCAACATTTCCAGTCTTTGATTCCCTATTAGTGGAGTATTAGACGGCTTTCTTTTGATCATGTTCACGTTCGAATAGTTTAACATATTATAGGATTCAATAGTTCACAACTTTCTTCTCCTCAGGACTCTTGCTCAGAAACAAAGGGCGTCACGATTGCAGACAAACCATTTGGTAATTTTTTGCTATCCTCGCTGGTGTACTTTTACAACCCTATCGTTCCTTGTGAGATATAACGGTGAGCATTACAAGTACGCTACACTTCACATTACCAAAAATTACCGACTACTGGAGTCCATCGTTTGGTCGCAAGGCCAACAGTTCACATTCTCGTCTTATCCTCTGTCAAACGCTTCTCCAGCTACATCAACTATTTGTTCCCCCAAACTTACATTGTGACATCGACAGTGCGTCTTGCTGTAGATAGGATGAGCAAATTTAGCAGAAGTTCAGTGCTCATCTCGCTCGTCTTTGTTCGATGCAGACTCACGCATGGACGGAACATCTCTCCTTCTGCAGGTCTTTTGTTTTTGAAACTCCTTTACATCGATTGCATTAATTCTATTGATACACTCAATAACGTAACTGTGTGAACCTGATTAATTATAACTGTCTTGTCGTCGAAAGTGGTGTAATGTATACACCTGGCATATGAATAAGGGCTGAAAGGTTTGGCAATTCAACCCCTCTCCCTCATAATGACCGAAGAACATTGTAAACTATAAAAGTGGATGATGAAGACAATTTCTGAGCCTGCTTCGACCGCAGTGAGCCAAAATTTTTCAGCTCATTGGAGGAGGAAAGCTATGTATCTAAAAGGGTAGGGAAGATCTCACTACTTAGGAGTACTCCATTATCAATTGTTAAATTTACTGCATAAAAATTAAAATTTTAACTGCCGAGGCAAAATTTTACAGTTGGCAGAGAGGTTTTACTTAGTAATGGCTACAGCAGCAGACAGCGAGTAACTCTTCGAATATATAAGTTTTCAACAATTGTTGCACTCGTTAATGAGGTAATATGTTGTGACAGTCGGGTGGAAATAAACTTTCGGTATCAAAGTATTTTTCTGTAATACCATATTCGGCGAATCAACACAGCTGACAAATGCTACCTAAGTTTAACGGTCTTGTTGCGCCGCTGACCTTCGATGGCTCATGTTTGCGTAAAATCGAAATGCTAGAAAATAAATGGTTGTTTGGCACTGATTCCGCTTTCATCTTCTAGCAAAGACGGCGGGACATCATCGATATTGGTTCTCTTTGTTTTGTATTGTATCGTTTGTTACTGGGTGAAAATAAACAGCAACATATGAAACCTGCCGGTCGAACCTTGACGACATGACTGGTCCTAGAAAATTCATGGAACCGAGGATTTCGGAGACTGCTGACGAAGATACCGCAAATACATTCCCTTGAAACAAGTCTGGTCTTCACAGAGGAGAGAGAGACTGCAGGAGAAAGAAATTGAAATTAATACGGCTACCCTATCACAAATAGGAAGAAATGAATGCAAAAGTTCCTTTTTGCGACTTTAAAAGCGTACACTGCTACAATTCCTACAGCCCTCTTATTTCTTACCCTGTAATCTTGCCGCTGCTTCATTTCGCGTCCTGCACAAGTTTGAGCAAGTTTTCGAGGATTGTCCCATCTTTAAGAAAGCTTCCTTCCACACATACCTTTGCAGATTGAAAACCTCAACCGTTGCGGTGGCTACAATATTTTCCCAACCTTTCTACTGCAGTATAACACACTTGAGGCGAATAAATCTATGCCTAACGCAGTCAAACAGCACAACTTTGCTGAAAATGAATCAAAGTATTTTGGGTAGGAGATGTAGGAAAAGAGGCTTCGATATTGCCCTACTGCGTACTATTTGTCAAATTGTAGTAAGGTGACCCGCAATTTCATAATATATCCAACCTTTAGGCTTATTCTTTAAAAAGGTATTGGTTGCTGTACCAGTGAATCATGCGGCATCATCTACTTCGTCGCATAACACATTCTTCTGTAAATTTCTACCAATCCGACTGAAATCATTTTAGTACGCTTCTTACAAAGTAAGTCCGAGCCCTATATCGACCAAGAAAATGTGTGTAGAGAACTCATGGATGGAGGAATTAGGAGTCCTCAAATTCTTTCAGAATAGATCGATCAACTCTGAATTTGGCGCATGATCCCACCATAAATACGAGGTATACAAACAAATTCCTTAATTTCAGCTAGAGGGATTCTTAAGTTGAAAGTACTGTAAAGACGTAGACGCGTACCGACGGACATGCATGTCCGTGAAAATGACATTGCCTTAATGCATTGTGCAAATGCAAATGCATCAGATGTTAAAAACGCAAAGAGGAATCAATACCTTGGACTACATCAAATAATAGAAAAGACAGAACGGAGAAAATTGTTGCCTAGCAAACACCGGAAGAAACAGTGATATCCAATAAATGAAGTCTGCACAAGCCACCGATGACATGACCTCAAGTGCACAGGAAGATAAGAGGAGCGAATTTTTTGTGATTTTGGTTTACGTGGATTGGGTGGAAAGTCTGATCACTCCCATGACTGTTTAGAAAGAATAAATATTGAGTTGGGAGCTAAAGTGAATTTGAAAAAACGAACAAAACGACAGTCCGTGAATGGCAAATTGGCTCTGATAAGACCAGCAAAATGAATTCCTTTAAGTTCTTTTCAGCTTTACTCCATGAGGTTCTTTATTTTGTCGGAGCAGTCGGATGCACCGCCTTGCATTAGACGCAGCATCTCCGCTCTACAGTTGATTAGTAATCTTTCCGGCATGAACAAAAATTTCGATAGTTTTTTAGGTGGAACAACTGTCATACTTCGAAGCAATGGTGACTATTTCCTTTAAAATTCAGCATATTCATCATTGCTTACTCCTTTGTCTAGATTTTCTGCTCACTAGGATTCGATTATTTATTTCTTTTTCACACAAAAAAAAGCAGGACCTAACGATGATCTGGTATTTTAGGACCTAGACCAGCTATACCTCTCTGTAAATTCCTTACTTAATTATTACTGCTGACAGGAAAGAAGACGTGGAAGAAAAAGGTCGAAAAAGGACCATCTGCATCAGTCGATGCTCTTTATGGTCTTTTTATCGGATGCAATGGTCTCTTGCATGCCTTAAATATTCTTTCCTATGCACAAAGCTCGAAGCGCGAAGGACGCGAGCCCAATCATGCACTACAGCACAAGCTGCGATAATTCGATGTCCTAAGACGTCCACGACGAGTTCCAACTACAACATGAATGATAACCTTCAAGATGCATTTTAATAACTGCCTCAATGACAACGGTGAACCTACTCAACCGCACCTTGCCGGTCGAAAATGTTCATGAACTGTTTTTTTCTGCAGAAGGCTGCCACACCTTATTGTTTTGTGGGAACTCAGGAGTGCACATGCACCGTCTCCTTCCACTAAAAGAAAGCATATTTATCTACATCACGTTTACCGAACAAATTTATGACATAAGAATGTGGCAAAAATTCACATATTCAAATTTCCCCAATCGGGAAACTTGCTGCTCAATTATAGTGTTATCTGACAGACGATTAGAAAAGAAGATACAAAATTAAAACCACCGTCAAGGTTTCAATATCGTCATTGATGACAGTAATGGAGGGTTTTTAACTGTGGATAATAACCAGAAATTTAATGAAAATGAAGAAACTCTGAGATGTGCAAAAGCTATATTTTAAATCTTTATACATCATATGAGGAGGAGAATGCGCAGTTCGTTCTTCTTGGTCATCTGTCAAAAGTGGCTGCTAAAGCCAAGAAACAGTGTTTGAGCCGTTCTGCGATCCACGAACTTACGCCACTGTCATAAAATTATTTTCCATGACGTTGTAACGCGCTAAATTAAATGCCTTCTCTGCTCATCAATTTTATGTTCCTCAATTTGGTCGACATTGTCCAGTGGAAAAGATAGTTTCAACAAATGGTGATAATGGCAGGCATCATATGATGTAGAAAATCATAGCGGAAAATGACGATGACATACTGTCTACTAGGCTGAAAGAAATTTCTAAAACCAACAAACTGTAGGCAAAACGAATTACTCATCCAGCGAAAAAAAAGAAACTGCGGCAAATATTTACTGCCAATGACAGTGCACAACATGCGAACACTTGTAGAAGCTAGAGGAATACAGGTCACTTCGTTAACAACGCTCTTCAGAAAGCAGGAATCATATGAGCGATGAAAGGTGTGCTTGCAGATAGCGCCAGCTTTAGTTGAGCCTCAGTACGAGCATAGACAACTATTTCCTCCGTCTACTCCTTCCCTCCCCATTCTTTTCTTCACGATCTTTCAGTCTTTCAGACATTCTGGACAGAATCACCTCTTCTTTCTCCTCTCCTCCGTAAAGCCGTTTCCTAATGGCATCCGGTAGCAGTTATAATTGTCTACGTACAGTATATATGCGCGCACAAGCAAAGTGGCCATCTTTAAAAATGCAGTAGTTTTACAGTATTCAAAAACGAAATGCATTTATTAGTACATCGACGCTGAACGTGTGCTGTGTTGCAGGAATCTAAGTTATGACAGCAATAACGAGCATCGAGTGATGGAGACAACCGCAACGATCGGCAACGTCCGATGAAGCGTAGAAAAAGTAATCGCAAGATTATGAGTGACGAAGGATGAATAGGGAAACGCTCGATTAAGCACACAGAGCAATGCGCATTTTGTCAATTGTATCAACTGGTTGTTGTACGCCATCTGAACAACGGCTGAGAAAATGACATTACTTCGGGAAGGTCGAATCTGGCACCCTTTGACTGCTGCCGCTGCTGCAACCTCAGCCACACTGGTTACCATCCTCAGCCACATACTCTGCACTTCCTTCGCAAATTTCGTCCCCAATTTTAATAATGAACAATAAGCACTACTTTAGTTTCGGTTTTAATTTGGCAATTCAGGGAATAAAACTTAGAATGCGTCAAATGAAGCTATTTACTATTATACGGTATCTGAAACGTATTATGTGTGAGTCGTAAACGGTTAGCCATTATGACAAATGGATGCCACGAATGGAATTTATAATGATGCTTTTTACCTCATGTTTCGCTACTTGGGTACCACAGAATAGCAAGAAATATATGAGCAAGCAACTCATCTTCTTCACTAGCAGTAGCGAGTTCACTTCATCAATAGACCACTTGCATTTGAGAGAACGTAACTATCGTAATCTGATTTCCAGCCTGAAAACCACATACTCCCTTCAAAGTTTCCATTGCATGAGGTTGCTGCCTAATTAGCAACAAGTGTATGCAATGGAAATATTTGACACACTGGCACATCGTATTTGGCACATCTGATCGTATTTGCTCAGAAACTGAATGGATATGACCTGTGAGGTTAAGGAGTGACGATCGCGCTTAATTACGGCGATTGCTTTCGAAGCTGAAGCATAAGTCCGCTTTCCTTAGGTGTCTATATTGGTGTCGACTGTTCACCTTCACACAGTGGGTGGTTGCAGAGTGTACTATACTATGGACAGCTTCAAAGATTGGTATAATCGAGAAAGGATAATTTTCTCGGGATCACCTTTTAAAGTGAAAAAAAAAAACTTACCTAGTGGTATGGAAGTTACCAACTAATGAAATATTACTCCTCATGCGCTCAGCAGCGCTCCTGTTCGACTGGCATGTTCTGCAAGGTGACTTGTCTGTGGCATACTTCAAGTCGCTGTAAACTGATAAATGTTCTTCAAAATAAACTAGATGTTTTCAATTCCATTTGTAAAAGCAAACGCTAAAGGTCCTGCTCCAGGAGTTGAAAGAAATCCTAGCAAATAATCATACATAAAGTTGCCTTCTGTGTAACAACTGCACGCAGCGTTTTCTTCGAATTTCCCACTCAAATCGACACAACCTAGCAGGAGAGGGAGGAGAAAAATGCGTGTCTGATCTTAACGCACAGATACTGTTGTTTCGGGATAGCACGCTTGCGAGTGCATAATAACGGTCAGAATGCTGCACTACATTCCGGTTTTAATCGTCAACATTTCATTAAGAAACGAGGGGGATTTCCATGTCGACAGTTCTTCCGGGGTTCCCTTTTGTGACTGAATGATGGTGATTTGAAGTTACCTCTCATTCAAGACCTGACATTTGACATTTAAGGTACATCATCTACTAGGTTTCTCTTCACTCTTCGCTATGCATGTAATGAAGCGTTTCTATGCACACTCTTAATCTAGAGGGACAGAATTCTACTGGATCAAAAAAGTCAAGCAAGACTTTAGAAGCCACTGATCCCATACAAGAATTATCGGATTCTCAATGAATCTCAACACCGCCTTCGCCAATAACTTCTTACTAACAAGTGCGAAGGCAACACTTGAAGGAAAGATTTTGCGCAGACTCCTGATCGTTTCGCCAAACGTTGACGTCATTCACTCCAGTTGATGAGTATTCATCAGAGGGAGGCTGTTTATGGATGGAATCGATTTTATTACTCCAACATTCTACCAAAATTGTTGCTCACGTGAACGACCACGTCCAACTATTCCTCGAATAACAAACAAACAAACAACAAAACAACCAGGATTCGAAAAATTGCAAAAATTGTAACGACTAACCATTGCTGGCATACCTGCAATTTTCGGTCAGAATCCGTAATTCCTGTCCAGGCGTGAACGGAGAGCACGTGGACGGCATAGGTACCAAGACAATAGCTTATCAAGTCAGTACAAAGTGCGAGCAAAAGAAGCCTGCTTGCTTCTATCGTCGGCACGATCCTGCCGCAATCATACTATTAGAACTCCCTCGTACTATCCGGTCTTTCCACGCTTCCGACGACTTTGCAAAAGTCCGCTCGGAATTGCGAAATCTCTAGAAACCGTGGTCGCGGAAGTGGAATTACTGCACAAGGATTTTAACCCATTTCTCTATTCTCCTTGATTCTGCCTCAGATTAACCTTGATGGACAGTTTTTGTTTCGTCTGCGACCATTTGACTCACCTTGCAAGGCATCTTATCTACTCTTACCTGGTCTTGGCTAGTCTTCCAAAAAAAACTAGCGTTACGGTTTCCACCAAGTTTCCTAACGAGCATAAAGTTTGGTCGGTAGCTGTATGCAGTGCGGGATCTGTACAGTCCACATCAAAACAACGTTCTGAGGAAATACTAAGCGATAAGAGTGCCGCATGATTCTTGTAATGAATCAGTGACGAGGCGGATGAACGCCTTGGTCATGTTTCATGATAAATCATGTTCCACAACGGGCGCGAAGCTTTGCACGCACAAGGAAACCTCGTCGATAGTTCCTACGTTCCGAAAGTCTCCCGCTGGGGAGGGACCCTGTAAAGGACGGTGGGTTGAAAAATTTTTTACGAGGCCCTTCACATATCGTTCATGCTTTTGCGCTGCATAGCTTTCACTTAAGGCATATTACAGCACAATTTACGAATTGTAGATGTACCAAAGTGTGGTTTAATATATCTCGGGAGACTGTCGGCGTGGTAAATTAAAACACAATGAAGCTTTCATGGGCAGAGTTAGCAAAGTAAGCTAGACTATGGTTAAAAAATTATGGTAAATTGGTAGCACTAGCCTGCGAGATTCTTCCTAACTCTTTCTATCTTTCCCCCTCCCCTCTCTTTCACTGACAGTGATGAAACGTTACTGTTTTTCTTGTTAACTCTAACTATGGCTATTACGTTCCATATCTCTTGTGTAAGCGTTTATTTTTCCACTAGACAGGGTCTTTTCCAGACTTAAAAAATAAAATATGAATATGATGGAGGAGAGGGGGAGGGGGAGACAGTACACTGTAGAAGGTCGAAATCGCTAGGTTCCTCTTTCGGCACCATGCCTTCTACGTCGATCTCGATTTGGCATCATGACGCAGGGATTCGTACAAATACGAGTGATTTCGCTAATTCGAGACCTGTTTTCTTTCCTCAAACGGCTGGAAATGATCGTTTTTGGAGAGGTTGCTTTAGTCAGCGACTGCAATCATGACGACCTGTACCGGAGAATTTTGCGAAGTGTGCTAAAAATAGAGAACTTCCGGCTTCATTGCAGTGTGAAATTATGTGTGAACATTGGAGTGGAAAGGAGACGCAAGACATTCGCGATATTGGCATGTAATGTGGCGCATTTGTCGCACGCTGTTATCTTTGTACATGGCGGCTACATTTGCATTTTTCCGTAACTTAGGCTACTTTTCAAGTGAAACAATGCAGTAACAGTTCTGGTGCGATCCGAGAGACTACAGCTCTGTCGCTACCGGAAAAATTTGCAGTTCTGGCACGAACTCATTTCTCCAAATCCAACGTTTGCAATAACACTAGACCGTAGTACCTTCTCTGAATGCATATAGGTGAACATCGCCGTAAATTACTGGTCGTAAACTCAAGCAGCCGTAGTCTACCTCAGTCCTCGCTGTTTTTTGACTGTGCTCGGTATGCTCAGATATCATTTTTTTATAATTAGTCATTGTTCACCTGACATTACTCATGCGACACGTTTCCTTCACCTTGTCTTGTTCAATCACCAATTAGCCGAGCCCCGCATGTTCTTGCGACATTATGGACTGGTTTTTTTTTTCAGCTTGCGTATGCGTTTTAGCATCCCTCCTGGAGCGATGCTAAAACGCGGTGAGCAAACTCATAACGACGTCAGGCGATGAGTAACTTAGTTCCAAAAGTCACTCGTGGACGCGGGATATTTCTAGGGCGTTAGATCTCTTGACGCGCTTGAATTGTGCGAAATTTAAGTCACTTCATGTGGGGTCTCCTCCTAAGGAACCCGCAGGTGGGGAATAGTGACGAACTCCGAACGCTATAACGACTGCAATTCCTAACTTCATTCGTAACTATGGTACTAGTGCCACAAAATCAACACTCCTGGGACGAACACATGGATGACGACATCCACAAGAAATTTTGAGCTTCTATTCTAAAAATTCGTTTCTCAAGCAGCAAAAAATTGGCGCACTTGGGAGCGTTAAAAAATTCTGGACCCTGATTAAAGGAAATGAACTTGTTGTATTCACGGCCGTACGTTCTTAAAGGCCAAATTCTGAGAGGTGGTGAGGCTTTGATCGTATTGCAACAAGCGTTATTCGCGTTCAACTTGATAACGCAAGGACATTACGTATGGCGTCAACTTGAGTGAGGAGTGGATTTGCTGTGAGGAGAATCCTTCTATATGTCAGCAGTTGAATAGCAAATTTTACTTTGAAGAGAACCTTTCTTTGCAAAAAGAAACTAACATTCCTCGAGCCGTTCAAACTTTGAGCCATTAGAATAAACTAATTAAGGAAGCAATAGGGAGACGGAGCTGTAGACACACAGTAGTTTTTGGAAGCTCGGCGGAGAGTTCAGGTGCCCGGGTTTCATATTTCGTTCAGTTTCATCCAGCAAACGTCAGTGAGGTTTTATAAGCAGCTTTTTTCATGCAGTAACTATTTTCTGCGTCATACAGCTGCTTGCAAACGTGTTGAAATTTAAAGTGCAATACGTCAGGTGATGTAAAATGCAATAAAAGCTCTGAATAAAATGAAGGCAAAATTGGTTTCGCCGTGAAACACTTTATTGAGCAATTTCCGTTAAAATAACGACGTATGGAGGAAGGGGGAAGGTTTGGCTTAGGAGAAGCGGGAGGAAGTAATAATACTTTCAGTAACTGTCACGTAATATCGCGAAGAGTTTCTTCTTGGCATCATTCGAGAATCGCTTGGCGGCATTTCTTCTAGACTTCAGCTGGTCAACGCGAAGGCGCACTTGCCTGTAGAGTGGGTACTTACTGAACGAGATTCGCTGCTGACCAACGTGCGAGCAAAGGGTTGCATTGCGATGCCCTCTACGCAGCTGACACAGTAACTCAAAGCGACACTTCCCTTCGCATGAATAATCGTCACGACGCACGCTATTCCTATAAAAAAGGTGAAAAAGCATAGGTATCAAAAACAGTGTATTTAAAAATGGCTGATCATTGTTCAGAAATGTTCGTGGGAAGGAGCAGCACAACCTGCTGCAAACAATCGGCAGTAATTTTGCTTGCCACTTTCCTGCTGTGTCCACAGCTTGACGGCTCTTCGTCCGCAAATAGGTTTTCAAACCTAACGGACAATCTAGATTCTCGTAAATTGCTACCTCGAGAAATATTGACACCTGGAAGATTCTTACGGAAAGTTTGTTTCATACTTAGGTTTGTGATCATGGTTGGCACCATCTATTTACAGACCAATTCTAAAGGTAATAACAACTCAAGATCCTTAATGAAGTTATATGCACCCGGCGAAAAAATTCCAGTCAAAGAGCAGAGCGTGGGCTTGAAATAAAACTATGGTCACTTGCACACGTCAACTGAGATCCAAATGACGTTCGCCTGTCGCGAGAAAACAGTGGACGACTTTTGAGAGAGAAAAAAAAAACAAACAAATTTTCCACATTTTTGCTTTGTGAACGACTCAGTCCGCAGTTCGGTATACCTTTCACAGCCTTTGACCTGGACAGGTGTTCGTAAACAGTGGGATGCTAACAGCGAGGGATCAACAGAGGGCGGAAAATTTTTTCTGCGATTATGATGTTCATTTTTTTTTTTTGAAGGGTCAAAAGCTCCAGTTCAGAATAAGGACAGTATGGAAACTTCAGCTGGGAAGCTGTGGATTGTGATACAAAAAGAATAGTAAAATAAACTTTAGGAATGTCGCGTAGATTTTCGGCTCCAAATCGATTCTATCAATGAGCTGATTTATACTTGATGGACTCAAATCAGGCAAATTATACTCAGCCTGAAAAGTCATTATTTATTCCCTACTGAAAAGGATCTAATAAATATCCGTGAACATTTGCAGATTCCTTGAAGAAGTGAAAAGAAAACACTACAAAGGTACAGCAGATAAGAAATATGTGCATAATAGAATGTTTGAATTTTCAATGCTAACGTTTCTTGCTACTTGAGATGCAAAGAACTGCTGCATCGGAAGCAACAAAGCGATGAATTATTAAGAAAATGCAGTGCATCGAAATGTTACAACCAGAACGGTCTGCCTACGCTCAATTTTTATAAAACCGTCGCTTTTATAGATCTGTTGGCAGCCATTGATCATGTTCTACTCAGCTTCATTTGTAAGCATGTGTGAATGGAATTCGTATCATTCACGTTTTGAAAAAAATTCCGACGAGTAGCTGATTACGCTGAATTTCCTCGATTTTCGTAACACTTAACGTTATTCATTCAATAAATACCTGCTAAGGAGTTACTGAAACAAGATGCGTTCATGTGGCGTTATTACCTTCTAATCATTTAAGAGTCCTTGTATTTCCATTTCTGCGTATTCACACAAATGTTCCAGTGGCAGCAATGACTCACCTAACTACTGTTAATAAACAACTTAAAAAGGGTATATAATTGTACGCATCCCAAAAACTATACCAGACTGCCCTCTCACCCCAGAGACTATTTACAAGTTGAACACTTCTTTCCCCGTGCAACGAAAGGATGACCGTGCAGCTTACTACATGGAAAGCTTTCGAAAAATTTTTTAGTGTACGAATCCTAGAGATGAAATAACAACCTGATATTGAGAGGTGTTCTCAAAAAGTAAAAGTAACCAGTGGAAGTGAAAAAATAGTTACAAAGGCAAAAAGTGGCAGTACCTTTGCAGAATAAAGCAATTCCCACTCAGGATCTCGTTCCAGGTTCGCCTTTGTTAAGTTGAGAAAATATGTAGTGTAGTCAATGACGTGCTGCAAATTAAATAAGGTGAGTGGACGTCCTATGTTTAGTGTGCAAATAAGTGGACGACCCATAATGCATACGAAAATTATTTTTATGGCTAGGAACCTAATTTCGACGTTTTTTGAGTTTCACAGATTTCTTCGTTGAAATCCACTTCTCAATAAAACTCAAATGCGCTAAGAGTGCCTTTAGTCGAAAAGAGCATAATTCATAGGCAATAAACGCCATAAGTTTCAACAAAGAATGCAGGACTGAATCCTAGGAAACAATAGACGGCAATCGTCGATGAGGTAATTAATGTGTATGGATGATGAGTGGAGCGAACAATGCAATAGTATGATCATCTTCGATGTTAAAGCAACCCAAAATGATCTAACCCAAGGAGCAGGTAGTCTCCTACTTAATTTAAGGGTCAGAATTGGTAGAGAATTATTTGCTAAATGATTAATCGTAAGACTACCATCACAAATAGGCTTTCGTCGAGGATGTTCAGTGACGAATTTCGAATACTTCTGTAAGCGGGGAAAGATCTTACATATTGCAAACCAGCTTCAATTTCGTATGTTCGATATGCTGGATTGAGACCGGAGAACGTCGTAACGCTTGGTGAAGAAAATAGGACATTGGTGGGCATCGATGCGTCGTCATTCATATCTTCGTAGAATACCGTGAAGCTGTCGATGTGTATATGGCCAAAGAACTGAGCTTTTATGGTGTTCGAAAACCTGGACGTTGGAGTACAATAGATTCTATTTGATTATAGTGCTGATTAGACAGCAACTGGGAAACAGCAAAGGTTGCATAAGTAAAAAGAGGAACTGCTGACAGCGCCTTTGACAGACGTTCTTGAGCTTAAAATCGTAAAGCGCACTTGCAAAATGAAGCTGTCTTCGAAGACATTCAGCAGCTCAGTCATTTACCTTGCGAATTAACTGGTGGTTTGGTTAAAGGAAGATTTTTGTAGCAAATAAATTTCCCAGACAATATGTCAGTTCTCAGCAGCACCTCTTTTAGAGTTCCATGACAGTTACGAATCGGGCAATTTCGCGCTCCGCGGTTGAAAAGAACTAGAAGCCTGGGCTCCACATCAGGCTCATGCTATCATTAGGGATTCTAAAAATCACGTCTGACGTCATATGAATTTTCATCTTATCCAAAGACGCAACTGCCGCATAACCTTTCGTCTACATCATTGCAGAAAACAGTTTGAAGCTTTAAAGCGGAGCAAGAAAAACCGAGTGATTTGCCTTAATTTGAAACGGAATCGGCATTATGCATTAGACCGGATGAAGATTGTACTATTCCAGAAAGTTTCCTTTTGAACTTAGAATCTGCTATGAGTTCATGAATCCAGAGCCCTAAGATTTCATGTGGCTTTCTCATTGCGGTTAACGCACCTCTCCGCTGCTTCAAAGTTGAAAGATGAGAAACCCATCTCACCTGTTCACAATCTTGTAGTAATTGCTGGCCCATCCTTCAAGGCATTCGATGTTTCCAGGTGGGATATGAGAAAGAATATGAACGTATTGCTTCTCGTTCTCAGCCTGATATAGCTCACTGACTAGCCATGATAGTGTGCCATCTGGATCTGTCTCATTTAAATATAGCCAACTGAAAAGGTTGATGGAAAGATTTCAAAATGCTTCCATACTCCCTTCGAAATGCCAAACTGAACGCGCATGTAATGAGACATCCTAGAAACGGTGCAAAAAAATTTGAATAAAAATCTTTTCTAACAGCTGTTGCATCTTCTGCGGCAACTTTGTTCATTTAGTTCTCTGCTTTGCAAATGTTTGAATATTTTTGCAACCTGAAGATTAGCTTTGTTAATGCCAACAAAATTTGCACCACAAGTGCTCGTCTGATTCTAGAAATTTCTCACTTTAGCTTTGTGACATCTACACTTTTCTTGTGGTCGAGTACTCGCCTTTGAAAACTTCGAAACGTGAAATTTTCTTGCGAAGCGCATCGGGTGATCTAGATTCTAGAAATGTCTCAAAAGGATAGGAGAAGAGTGGGGAGGGGGGTGGGGGGGGGGGGGGAGGGCGGAGACGACAAACTTGGAGGAAGAATTACTTTAATCTGGTTGTAGAGCCAGAAGCTCATATCATCGTCAGTGGCTTTTCAAGTTTATCCAGGTGTCCGCATTAAAAAACCTCAGACCAGCTACAAATTTCGCAACAGGGACTTGGAAACGTAAGGATGTGATAACCCTATGGAACTAAGTCAAGGAGCAGGTAGCTTCTAGCTTAACTTAAAGTCGAAACTGGTAGTGTTCGATTTCTCGGCGAACCACATCGACGCAATTTTCCAGCATAAAAGTGCCAAAATAAACGCTATTTTCGCAATGTTGAATCATAAATAGGGGGAGGGGCACTTGTTATTCCTCTCCACATTGAAAATGATTTTACCATGCTAAACAAATCCTGCAAATCAGTATTTTTAGTGCAGCAACACTGAAAGTAATTCTTCAGGCCACTTAACATCTGCAATGTTCGTTATCTGTGATTTCATGAGTGGTTCCGGGACTCAGTCTCATGCGCATCGAATTATCTCTGCAGAATCAGTGCCATTGAAAACATTGCTCCACCGCTGCATCACTCTTGGGAAATGCATCCTCATATTCATTTAATCTGCATTTTTCAGCATTTCTTTAATGTAATGATGAAAAGAAGAAGGCTACGCAAATTGCTGAATAAAGTATGCACGAATCTGAAACGTGGAACGTTTATTAAATATGAAGTGGAGTCTTTCAACCAACAAATTTGTCGTTTCGCAGTATCCAGTATTCAGCGATATGAGACGTAATCCCTCGAAAAGCTGCACAGTGAACGATCCTCTGCTGCAATTATTGGGTCCCTTCAGTCCCATAGCTGACGCCTTCATCAGCAGTTTCTCTCCGTCGAACGTTTTTCATTTGCGGAGATGAAATTATTCTACTCGCATGAGGAAGGCAAATAAACCCCGTTAAGGAACCTAGCCTGCAAGGAGGAGTTGCAACGAGAAACTTGTAGAAGTGAAGAAGGTAACGGTGTGGTGTTTCGAAGAAATTTCTCATCACTGGAAAACATTCGCCTCTACAGATGATGACACGTCAACGGTAGTTGAGTTTTTGTTAACTGCAGCATATGAAATAAAGATTAGATAGTATCCATTTGTATTTGGTGGAGGAAATATTCATTTAGTTGATTAGATTTTTATTGCAGCAACGTGGAAGCGCCCCAAAGAGTTTATGATACCTAACAGCCCTGATAATGTAAGTTTGGGCAGCTTCTTTAAAACAGTTCATTCACTGCTTTAATTTAGCTTAGTCTTAAAATGAATTTTATTAATTTCCCATACGATTTATTCACTGCACGAACTTAAGAAAGAAATCTTTACGGCTCTGTCATTGTCTTTTGCGGCTCTCTCTAAAGGAAATCTCTATCCTTCGAGTCTAGTGGAGATGCGGCTAGCTTCCCTAACACTTATTTGTAAAAATTCAAGGATAGAAGCTCATCGTTATGCTACGGGAACCGCAACAGAAGAAACAGAAATTATTAGCCAAAATACTGCTTACTAGGCGATAGTCTGCAGCGCTTCCTGACTGATCCAACGTCGCTGTGATTCTTTGAGTTGAGAGTAGAGCCACCGAGGTTGAAATTTCTCGGGAATAGAATGAGGCGCAAAACTAAACGATACTTTGTAGGGATTTAGGTTTCAATGCGTGTCAGTTAACCCAAGGCTATGAGCGCTTTTTTAACTCGTTCCATCGGACATCTTACATAGGAATTCTAGTTTTATGCATATAGTTTCAAAGAATGAAGAAACACCCGCGTTTCCCCTTTGTCCATTCCTTTGAAAAAGGATGCATCTTGCCTGTGCTCGGCGAGCAAATTTTCGAACAAATTAGCATATGCAACTTTTGTTGTCTATTTTAATACCCATATTTGACAATGAACACGTGAAGCGAAAAAGTTATATGTGTCGCAGAGTTTCCTAACGATTGGATGTCAGCTGCTAGAGGGACAGAGGGACAGACGTGTGCACATATCTATGTGCTCATATATAACGCTGCCTTAAAACGGTTTTTCGAGAAGAAGCGAAGAGTGTGCAAAATGATTGTTCTCAAAAAAGTAATGTATCGATAAATAACGTAGTAGCATTAATAATTTTCCGTTACGTCGGGCACCTGTTTACGGGAACACCTTCGTGGTTGCCAAGAGTCCAAAAAACTGGCGTCCCTGGGAAAAAGTGATCCAGTGTGGAGGTCAAGTTGATTATCATCTCCAAGTGACCTTGCTTCGTATAAGCCCAGTCCAGATGTGACATATAATCTCCGGAAAGCAGGATGTAATCAAACTGAAACTGAATCGTTGAGTGAGTGCAAGAAGTGCGAGACTGCAAGTACACCAGCAACTTATTTGTTGCACTTATGTAAAAAAGTGAAGGATTTTGAGAACCAGTGTTTGGAAAGCGGATCTTTCAGGAAATGCTTATGATTTGCTCCCAAAAGTTACATCTGACAGAGAACTCGCAGGCAAGAAGCCACTATATATCGCACAGCTTTGCAGTACACCACCTAATATTATAATAGTTAAAAGGGGTCCAATGAAAGGATTAGTCGAAGCATGAGCTACTGGTAAAACGAATTCATGTAAAAGATCTAATCGTGGTTTTCTCTAATAATACAACATGAATTTTCGATGCAGTCAGATCTAGTTAGTGGACGAAAACCGATTACTTCGAAAAGAGGAGTTAAAAGAGGTTTTAAAAAAGGACAGGAGAACGCACTCCATCATTAAGGAATACAAAAGTGCCTCTGTGCTAAGACGCTATACTTATTTTGTAGGAGTAGCTTTATTCAAAATCACACGGTCTATCATTCCTCGGTGTACACACCCGTTTGCTCAGCCGCTAAGAGAAGAGGAGGGTGGGGGGTAGGAGTGATAACGGGTCCTTATGGTGCGTTATGCCTGGTAAAAAAGTGCGCTGTGGTAAATTGTTGCACTAATATTTCATCGTTTGTCTCTCAGCAGATGGCAAAAAATGCACTACATTAGCAAACTTTATTACATCCTGCACCTGACACTAATGTTGCTACTCAAAACTTCACTGAACAATGCTGTCAAACAATCAATGATTTCGCTTCAACAATTCATTGCCTCGATTGCACTTTTAAAAGAGTTTCAAGGGTCTGATTATGTATTCCTGCTGTTTTCCTCCTCAGCGAAACGGATAGTTCATTTTCGCACGACCAACACTGATCACATGACAGCTGTGAAGGTGAAGGTTACCTTCTGTGTTCTATTAATGTTTCGAAACATATGCTCGATGGTCCAGTAGGGCACATCACAAGCAGCTTGGGTACCCCAATAGCCAGCAACCTTCTTCGTCGTTCCTGCTTAAAAGTTTCGAAAAATTGGTATTGATTGCTACCGAAACCACTACATAATTACTATTTAAGTGAGATTCTGGAGTCGCATTGAAATTTAGCAAAAAAGTTTTCTTGAAGCTTCATATATGGCGAGTTTCCCATTCGATGAATGAGTATAGCCTTCATCAACAAAATAGATGCCATTCTCTGTCAAATCTACAACCTTCTTGAAGCTTGATGTAGTTATCTATTGCTATCGCACTCATTGCTGACAACAACAACAATTACTCCCCTTTTATCACCACCTGGCGCCTTTCAAAGACTTTCCTCTTAAATACTTGCTCAGTAAGTTAAAGTTTCAAACTACTTTTCGCCACTTTTTCAAAATACCAAAGTTATTTTCAACGCAGTCCCCATTACTTTCCACAGTTATAATTCTTTTCACACCGAGCGCATTGTAGATCAATCATGTTGCGCAAGCATTTTTTTGCGTCTACGCAAATGCACCGCCTTCAGATGTACGAAAAAAGTGATGCTGTAGTTTGCTTTTTAAGTGAATATTACAAGAAAATGGGCTGGATGCTTGAATCTAAACGGATTTAGCATTTTGAAATTGTAAGAAGGATCTCTGAGTACCTTCTGTTGCCGAATCCGCTTGACAGCACAATGGACTTTCACAATTGGCAACCGAACCAGGGGTATAGTACTTGTCAATGTGAAGATCGGAAATTTGCAGAACTCGCAAATTTCTCTTCCGCATCGCTGGGTACGTAGGATATTCAATATCTGAAGGCGGAAGAAAGTACATGAATGCTGAAAGACCGTTTAAAAATATTCCGTAGCAAGGACGCTCTGTTTCTTTTACAATTACAAAACGTCTCTGCACATTCCCAAATCCAAACGAATAGTTTTGAAACGCTGCGCAGCTGTTTATAGGTTGAACATGAAGGAACGCGAAGTTGCGAATTCTTCGATGGCATGGCAACGATCAAAATTTTTTAGTTTGGAGCGCGTAAGAAATCTGATCTAGTGTTGGGTGATATCGGACTTTCTTTTAGAGCTGATAATATTTAGACAGCAAAGCTGAAAAGCAAAATCTCGAGGATGCCTAAAATTTAAAGAGCACAAAGGTCTTCCAACAAAGCCGTATACGCCAGTTCATCGGCTAAAAATAAGAAACTTCGAGAATGATAAAGTTCGTTGAAAACGATCGGGAATTTTCAACCTCCAAATTCTCCTCCTGTTCAAATATTACGGAGCCACGACACTCAAACGACCGTCCTTATTGCGCACTGTATTCATTGCCGCTATGAACTTCACCCGTGACTGAATGTGACTGAATTCTCTCACAGAGCATTCATAATCTGATGTGTGTTCGTAGCTTGGCACTAAAGTATTTGAACAAAGAATATCGGCTGAAATTAATAGCTCATCAAATGAGAACTATTCTATTGAACTTCACTGCACTCGAGGCTTGATGAAAACAAGCTGGTGTGATTAAGCATCGAACCGGCGCGTTTCGGCGGTATAGTCACATTCCATTTGGAGAACGGATTGAATGACTTGTCACAGCCATCGATGAATAGACCACAAAGACGATCCGGTTGCAACAGAAGTTTATCAACTACGTATAAAATCTCCTCCTGCAAAGGGTATCACTTATCCTCGTTTAAATTATTTAAGAAATTTTTCATAAAATTACTACGAAATTACGCAGAAAGTCCCTTATTGCTCAAACTTATAGTTAACTATACGAAGCTCTCATCCAAATTTATCTAACACCAATTCCTTGTACCGAATATATAAGAAACGAAAAAAAGGGTCAGAAGCTAGGAAATGAAGCCATATTAATTTGCCTTTCCCAATATCCTTTTAAGCATTCGGCAAAATGTTGCCGCGAAACAATTAACAATCAAAGATAAGAAGTAAACCCTGAATTGTGTCGCCATTCCATAACACACAACCGTTTCTCGCTGCACGAAATGCTCGCAAATATACGATGCGATATTAATGATAGCATCTCGCGTCCTATTCTGACCGTAAATAAACCTGGAAGGTTGTTGCGTCAATGTTTGCTCTTTACTGCGTTCATATTGAAGCATGAAGATTCATTTAAATAGGAGCCTGCTAACAGGAGAACCGATTTCTGCATTGCCACGAGAAACGAACTCTCCTTATACGGAAGTCTTCTAGATCAAATGTATAACACAGTGTGACAACTGCCACAATTTAGGTTGTAAACGATGTGCTGCCGCTGATTTATACACTCATACTTTGCGTTGCTCTTGGGAGGACGAATATTTATAAGGAAGCTTTCTAATGAGTTTAAAAGTCCTCATAATCAGTCTTAAGAAATATCGATTAGGCACAAATGCTAAAAGTGATAATACCTTGAAGAAAGTATAAACGTTCGATGCTTACGACATAGACGCTCTAAATGACTCAGGTTTCGTAGATCAACCACTTATGTTGGCAAGCAGAAGCCAAGCCAGCAAGCTGGGCCCGAACGTGCGACCAAGGATTCACGTCTTTTTTGCAATCACGTTTTTCATATGTCTTATGTGCTATGAGCGTCTTATTAAATTTCTTGCGCTACCATTCACACATAATAATTTTTAGACTCGCTTTCCAATAAAATTTATTCGCCTGTCTGCTGTGAAAAATCAGAAATAGACTCTGAAATTCCTCTAAAGTAACGCCTAGGATTCGACGCAATTTCTTCGGTTCCCCAGAGCAAGAAGTCATTTCAAAAGACTTAAATTCTAACGTCTCTGAAATTCCTCTAAAGTAACGCCTAGGATTCGACGCAATTTCTTCGGTTCCCCAGAGCAAGAAGTCATTCCAAAAGACTTAAATTCTAACGTTTTTGATCAATGACGACTGGTCGGTTAACTTCAAGGAAGCATTACTCCTCCAAATTAGAGATGGAATGCACTTTGATGCATTAGGTGGCAAATGTTGCCATAAACGTGTGTGCGTGACCATATTTGCGAGATGGCCAGTCGACGTTCATTTAGAGTTGAATATAAAATTTATGAAGATTATATATATTAACAGATTATATATAAGTCACATATTAACAGCTATAATCGATCAGAACATTTGGAATCAAATAACTTTGAACATTAGCAACAATTAACAACGTGATGAAACCTACACCGTTTTCAGAAAAATTCAAAGGACTGAATCTATACTGTTTTGGTAGCAATTCAAAGCAAATAACCTGAATGCCTCAACTGTTGCCCTGCAACCAATACATCTGAGCACGTTTCTGACATTAGAAGCTCTGCTGACGAGTTGGCCATTCGTTGAACTTCCTTCAAAGAAGTTTTCAAGGAAAAATTGAAGTGAAGGTGGCGAACACAGACTTTAAATATAATGTCCGGTGGCATCTGTTGCCTCATTCTAGGCTGTTGTAAAGTCATATATTTTTAAGAAACAATAAAGAAATTACTTTCAGTGAGAAAAATTCATTTCAAGAATATTCGAAAATATGTGTGAAATTTGAAGCATCACTTCTATAAGATTAATGCTGAGTGCTTATCAAAGAGTGAAGATAAGATTTAGGAAATCCGATGTTGGCCACACATTAATGCGTTGTGAACTTTCACGAGGAACAAAAATTCTTAAAGCACTAAATTTACACGTCTAAGAATTATTGTACGAAGTTATTGCTTTTCAAGGTGAAGGAGAAAGATCAACTTCAAATCACTAAAGTTAAATCCAATCCGTATTTTAGACGACGGTACTTTTACCTGATAATAGAATGAATATTAGGATGAAAAACTGCACAAACGGCCTTCGTAGCTTAGTGGTGCACATATCTGAAGAAAGCGACCTCGTGTTGTAAAGAAGAGCGAATATTTCAAGGTTGAGAAAAAACAACATGGGAAAAAAACAACAACTTTAAAAAACGAATGCTCTCCTAAAATGCTAAAACATTCGCCAAAAATGTGAGCACTTTGAATTTTTCAAGACAAGTGTTGAACAGAGAGAACCACCAAACATGAGCGCCGAGTTCACATACCGACTGTGGTACGCCACTCACAACAGCTGCTGGAGGAGAGGGCGCCATTCATTTCATGTTCGATCTGCGATGATGCCACATAGCACCTGCTGACCTTTGACTTGTGCAGTTCGCAGTAATGCTGCTTGCAAATTTGACACTTGCGCTCTAACACGTTATCGAGCCGCTAATGCATCCAGCTTCAAACAAACGAACTGCATTTAATCGCCTCTCAACATATTATTTCAAGACAAGCATTTTCTGCATGCTCTGAATCATCATCCTTCATTTGAGGCACTTCCTTGCATCATTCCGCAGCTTTCTGAGCAAATACCGATGCTCTGCTCGGATGAAACATTCACCAAAAGGAGCGCAGATGAAGTGACGTCATCTTGACATTGGCTTTCTTCTTCAAAGTTGCTGGCTGTTTCCTACATTGACAGTTTGGTAGTATGCAAGTGAGTTGTTGAAGGCTGAAATGCTTACCATTAGGTCTGAGGTTACGCGTCGTTGTTCGCCATTAATAACACAATTGTTTCACGGGATCGGTTCTTGCCAGAAAAAAGTGATTAATGTCTGCAGCAGCTTGTTCATTCTCTTGCTTTGCAACTTAGCCATATTCCCTCAAAACATTTCACACTTTTTTGTCCTGAACCGCGTGCCCCGATTTGCATTCCAACACTTGCACGCTTTACCGTTAATCGAACAGAGCGCAGATACGAAATTCAGCAAGAGGTTAATCTAGAGCTGAAATGGTTTCAACACCAGAGATAATTACTTTTAGACGTTTGCAGCTGGAAATTCGTTCATTTACTGTTTATGTGGATGACATTTCGTTTCTTTTCTGCGGCTTTCTTAAACTGGCCAATGATTCTGAGACATTTTCTGACCACTGCGAAGGAAACAAAGAACTCTCTTGTGAGAAGTGGCCAGATTTCCGAAGTGGCACAGCTTCATAGGTTTCTTTCGTAAAAATCATCGTGTTTTTCGTCTGGGTTGCAGACAGCCAGACCATGTACTGCTCTGAAGCTGTCTCAAATCAAAAGATGGTGGTTTCGTCCTTACAACGCTAAACATAGCAGCAACCGGCGCAGTGGTCTGCTGACGATATTCTGCTATCTGCAGTCTCATTTTTGAAATTCAAAGCATTATTGAAGCTTTACTTTTACTGACCACCAGCAATGAATTTGCTTCAGATTGGGCAACTTTGCATTCACAGCATATCTTTACCGGTATCGCCTATTTCGGCTCCATGTTAGGCGACAGTGATTGTGATGTGACTGGTATTTTTGTGAATCCGACAACAAAATCGTTTGAGTTTTTTTTGTTCATCGAACGAAACCTCATTATGTACGTTGTTTATGATTGATTACCGTTGTACTAACTGCATGGCCTTTCTCCCTTTTCCGAGATTGCTTGAAAGCGGATTTATTTCAGTGATATGGAAGGAAATTTTCTTCGTCCATGAGAAACGATTAAGATCCATAACATCGAACTGTTGCCGCATAGCTTTCGCTTGTATCTTCTAATACACTATTGGAAGGAATTATTATTCCCTAAGTGGCGAAGCAGCCGCATGTGGATCCCCTATAAGTGAGAAGCAATTTGGACACCTCAGTTGGCACATCCACTGTTACGCAGTTGTTACCGTCACTATATGACTGAACGAAACGAAGCTAAAATGACTTAATTTGCTTGCACTGATTTCTGAAAGGCTTTTGGTTCCCTTTCTCATCCTAAATTACCTTTGGCGTCGGAGAATAAGAGGTTGGAAGTGAGCCTTACATTAATTCAAAAACTTCCCGACCGCTCCAATCCAGAATGCGACTGTAAACTACGAGACTCCAGTGATTTCTGCTTCCTTTAGGGACTCCATTCGTTGTTTGCTGTATTCGTCTACGGTACTTAGTCAGTCGTCATCTGGAACTCTATTCGTGTTCGAATGAATATGAGATTTATTTTATAGCTGCATTTACAGTTTAACGAAAAGGTTGCACATATGTGAATGTTACGAATGAATTTCTTCATCTCTGAATATCATGTATGATGTCGTAAAATAATCCTACTGCAGAGTCCTTGAACTTGCTAGAGGTGCATCCTTAGAAGGCGTTCAACTAGTGAGGGATCTGAAGACTGTAGTTGTCAATCAGCTGTTGTTCACTGTTTATTCTAAAAAAAAAAAAAACGCTACGAAAGTGAATAACGCATTCAGTCTTATATATCATGCCTTCACAAATTTACGTATCGATTTGTTGGTGTACAAAACATTCGTTGTATATATCTCCGATTATAACAGCACCACCTAACCCCTACAAACTCTAGAGAATTCGAATTTACTGGAATTACTCAGGAAACGATTCACCAAAAGTTTACTTGACTTTGTTGATTCTCGACGAACTATAATGAAAGCCTTGAGTGGGCTGCTTGACGAGTATGACAATAACAAAACATGCTATTAGCTAAGTGAATGAAGCTTGCCAAACCGTTGCTGATCTAAACTGTGGAATTTTATGAGTTTGCATTTAGATAATGTCAAATTGTTAGAAAGACCAAAACATGAGGTTAGTTATAGATGTGTAATATTAGTGAACATCGCTTCTCGAATAACATAACCACTTCATAGCGAAAGATTGCCTTGTGAGCGCGCAGCGAGCAGACTACTTCTGACTGCCACCAACTGGCCTCATTGGTATTTATACTGATAGTATTGTTCTCATCATTGCATTCTTTTAAATGTGCTATTTTGAATTTGTTTTTTATTAGTGACGAATGATGCTTATGTTCATCGCATGAATGAGTGCTCGTGATATTCATTTCCGCCAGTTGGGTCCAGATTAGAGGTACAGAAAGTCCAGACTATGAGCGCCAAATTGATAGCATTTTGAGCTTTCTCTTGCCTCGAAAATAACAATACTTATATGTATAGTTCATGTGATAGCTGGCGGCGTGCTTTCTTTTCATTGGACGTGTCAATCCTTGGATGTAATGTTTCCTTAAAACACCGCCTTCTGAAATCTTTTGTTTAATCACTCTGTGCGCATATTCAAGGCAGCCTCAAACCGTGCCCTTCGACACGTAGCGCACTCCTAAAAAAACGTCTTTATTGACCTTTTCGACATTAGCATCAAGAATGGGCGTGGGGAATAATTTTCGCATATAACAGAAACTCGAAATTTGTGAATGATTTTCATTCTTTTGATAAGAACAGGTTTGCTACGAGTAGAAATGTTGCTTACCAATAAACCAAAGGTTAGAAATTGGTGGAATTCTGTGGCACTGCTCACTTGACATTGACGCTTCAAAGTGCGTCCTAATCGATTTCGGTTGAATAAGTGAGATGCAACTTTATCATTGTAGAGTGAGATAATTCGTTCAGAAAGCACTCAAATAAAGCATCAGCTGTTTAAAATCCATCAAATATAACTCCTTATAGGTAACATTACTATACCAACTCATTTTATTCATGAGGGAACGAATCCCATATCAAAAGCATACGAATAAGCGATTTTAGTTCCTTAGTTCCATTTTAGTTCCATTTTGTAAGCGATTTTTAGTTCCTTCTCAAACACCATTTACTAGTTTTTTTTGCTAAACAAGAATACGGCATTTAGAAATTGGCTATCGTGTACAGACCCCTCGGTGTTGTTCACCACGAGGTCATTTTTTCGTCTTTTTGCCCGTTTATTGTCACACAAACTTAACGTTCCCTGCCGTAAACATTCTGATAGTTCATGAATCGACGTGCTTATAAAAATCCAGTGGCCGGTTGTAATCTAATAACTCAGTAATTTAGGGCTGTTGGAGAGAATTCTCCTGTTACTGATTCTTCGATTCGAAAAACCATCGTTAATCTGAGCTGCAAGAAGAACAAATGTTTATTGAATATAAATGAACTTACATATACTGGTTGGAGCCGTATTATGAGTATAATTATTGCCTCAGCTAAATGGAAAATGAATTCCTTAATGGATAACTGACTATGAAGATACTGAAAAAGTGCACAGAGGCATCAAAAATTTGCAAAAGCTTTATATTTAGAAAAATATAGAATAGCTGAAAATCATCGTCCAAGCAAGAGCGGCTGTATGACTAAAATCCACTCGAGTAAAGGATATAATGAACAGGATTTTAAAAAATTCACAAAAGTGTTGTTGGAATCTAAAGATGTAAGCGGTTTGAGGTAATTTAAAAAATATATGAGAGCACAATTCAAAACAAAGAAAAATAAACAGTAACTAATACCAATTAGGTGAAACGTCGTGCAAGTGCATGCTTCGAACTTGTAAATCCATTCACTTACAGTTTTCAGAATCAAATGGTTATGCGGGCACCACGCATCAGAATTCCACTTATGCGAATGCGAGTCTTAAAAGGTTTTAGAGAGGTGACTGAAAAATATGCAACTGATTACTCCTCGTATGTGCGATTTTGAAGCGACAATTTATCAATTACATGCAAGTTTGTGATGTTTCTTTTAAATCACCCTCAACGATTCTGAAGCGATTCTATTTGCAATTATGATGAGGTAAATTTTTCATTTTAATCAGGTTTCACCCACAAACATTAAAATGTCATTCTGAAAGTAATCCTCGGAAGCCTTTCAAATGAGCTCCCTCTTTTGGATCATGTGTACACAAGGGATGCAGTGTTGTGAAACTGAAATTGTGAAAGATCGATGAAATATGTGGAAATGGCACTGTTAGGTCGACAGTTTTTGTTATGCATCACTGGAGCCTGACCCAGTAAGGGTAGAAATTTTCCCAGACTGGAACAGAATATCAGAACATCTGAGAGGAAATGCTTTCCAGGAGTTGTTTTTCCAAGCGATACAAGATGTGTCACTTAAACCGTTTCTTGTAAATAATTTGCAGTAGAAAATAAGCTTGAATGACTGTAACACCGGTAGCTTTTTGTCTTTGCTGAGAAGTGACGAAACAGAGTTAATCAGTTAAATTTCACTTCACCATTTCCTCTTCACAGCTCACAGTCGACACAACTCGGCATTAGTGAATTCGTCCACATGCCCTAATAAACATTACTAACAAAACGAACTCTCGCTGTTTAGTGTCGTAAAGCAACCATCATAACAATTTATGTTAAATGGAGTGTATTGCCTTTCATTAAATTGGTGATAATAAACAATTTTCAACTGGGTGTAGACATAAAATAGCAAAAATACTTCTTCTTGAGGCACTTATCATTATGGCACTGTGCACAGAACATTAATGATTTACACATTCAGAAACTCGTTTCAGAATCGAAGCCGGTCGGCACATTCACAACGAACGATGATGCACAGAACAGAATTGCCAATCCCCTCAATTACAACGCTCGATGGAGTGGAGTGGGAGTGCTATCTTTCCAGTTACATACATTATCATGTGCGGTTTGTTCATGCTGTCGTCACAGTTGCTCATTTCATGTCACGAAACTTAATCGTCTCTTTTCAAACACTGTTTGCCTTCTAAATGCAAAGTTCTTCTTGGAGAGTAAGGGAAACAGTTATTAAGTGCTAAAGCTTGTAAACTTTTTATTTTTTCATATGGTGTATAAGAGTTATATAAATACTGTTAAAATTGATTTTTTGACAATCCCTGAAGCTTGGCAAGGATCGGGAAATTAAGGACTTCCTTCAGTGCTTCTTGACTTATGATACAAAAAAAAATCATTTTTATTCTGCGAGATCGACAGGATAATGTCAGGTAATGCGACTTCTGCGATAACACTAGAAAATGCAGTTAAACTGCCGACCATAAATGCGGCTTTACATAGTCCAGGAGAGCACGGCATCCTCTCATCTTTTCCCTCGCACAAACCACCAAGAAACGATGTTCTTCAATATTCAACATTGACATTTAACGTGATTGCTCATCAGCTTAAATCCGAACGCGCAATTCCATTGAATCTCTAATCCCTTAATTTATTTTTGCTTTGAGAGATTCGCCTCCGTTTTTTTCGCCTTTATCAAATGCCATAGGCATAATCTTATTTATCACTGTTGGCGTAACTATTACGTAAAACAGTGCTTGGCAATGAGAGGCTTCTCTATTCATTTATTGCTCCTACTGGCTGTTTACCGATTTTTCGAAATTACCTGCGGCAGTTGTTAAGAACACAATGAGAAAAGAAATCGTAGAACTAGGCGCTCAATAATAAGTTTTTGGTGTTTCAAATAACACCGATCATGTGATGTTTGAATGAAATAGTACCGTCTAGCAAATCCATCGATATTTCTTGAGAAGTTGTTTTCTTAAAGAGAGTTTTTATTTCACTATCAATGGGAGATTCTTGTGTATTGTGCTATGGTGGATTCGAATTGTTTTAATAAGGATCTACTTTTGATGGCTTTTTTCATTTGCCACATACGCTTATACTAACTCTCTGTGAGTTGCATTGCATTTGCTACCGTTTCATTTTTCTTAATTGCTTTTATGCTCACTATGATCGCCTCTTCCTTAAAACTTTCACTGCGAAGCATTCCAAGTACAACATTTTTAAGTCATTCGACTAGACACCTGCTTTCCCTATCAGGCTCAGGTTCTAAATGCAATGCGGTAAAATAAAAGAGAACGAGAGGTTCGGACTACTCCTTTATAGGCCTTCCACTGAATAATGTATTCCACAGGCATTTTTTGCATTTTTCTGCGCCTAACCAGCTTTCCAGTAAAAATGTGTGTTCTTTTATTTTCAGCGAAGCTTCCATCACTTAACCTACGGATTGACTATGTCGCTTTTCTTGAACTACCAGCTGTATGATGTGGAAAATACCTTATAGGTTTTTCACAGAAGGTGGCGCCACACCAGGACAGGTGTTTTACAGAGGACAGGAGTAAGCAATTTGCTATAATAACAGTGTGCATCAATGCATTCATAACTTCGTTCTTAAAGCGATATATCTTGAAAACTTTTGTTCCGGTTTATTGCTGCTTCAGTCCACACTCTCGTTTTCCGTAGTTTATCCTTCCATTCTCATATGAATCTTCGAAATCCGTCACCGAATTTTAGCACTGTTTAGATTCTAATGTTTTCTGTCTTTAAAGCAAAATTGATAGCTAGAGTCATAAAAACGCATACGCATTACGGTGCCGAATTATGGATGACTTCATACGCAGTATTCGTGAGTGCGCATGTTGAATAGTCCTCGCTTATCACCTGAAAACTTTCAGCAGATAAAGAGGAATGTAACCCACCTGTTTAAAAACAGTTTCCTTGCGTTGTCAGAACTATCCACTCGCTGTGGCTTGTCCACTCTTCAGATCCTTTACTCCCAACTGGAATCTTCAAACTGCGAATAGCTCTTAGCACCGCGAATTTATGGTCGTGGCATAGACGCCTATGGAAAGAAGTCGCGACGGAAGCGACAAATGAATGAACCTGACAACGAATCAAATCAAAAGAAAAGGGTAGCTAAGAAACGTCTAGCATGCCTGTTATTTTTGCGCGTGATCATGCAAAAGTGGAAGAAGGTGGTCATTTTGTGATCGCAATAGGTGAAATTTGCTTAAATATACATATATGATTCGATATGAGGTTCTTTTGGTGTTATCGGGAAATTATTTACACTGATACCCACTAGTACGATATTCAACTCAGCGAGCATTCAAACTGTCATGGAATCGATATAAACAAAAATCAGGTTTTCAAAAAATTGGTGAAAAAACGTCCGCAAGACATATTAATAAGCGTCAACGATGTACTAATTCGATATGAAATGAAATGAGCCCAGCAGAATCATTCAGCGTGAAAAAAGAGTGAAACGAAACCAAAACATCCATGAATATAGAACTGCCTCAACAATAAGCAGAGGAAGTTAGAAAACAAATTCACTATGTGAGATTATTTATTTGATGCTTGAAAACAATAGATGAAGCGCAACAGATTTTGTCTTGTTTCATAAGCCCTTAATGAAGGAAGATGCTCTGTCAGCTGGCAATCAATTACATGCTTTTACAATTCCATTCAAAAAATGCTCATTTATATTCAAACGATCCATATTACTCGCAAGTCCGAAAAAGTGGACGGAACAAAAAGTAGAGTAGCTGTAAAAGAATAGTTCCAAGACTCGTTGCGAAGTAAATAAATATCATTGTGAAAAATGTGTCATGGCCTCATGAAATTGTTAAAATTTTGAACTGTATAATCTGTAGAGAAAGGGTTTTTGTCAAACCCTGTAAATAACTGCACAGTGGCGACAAACTGTTCCCATAAAGAATTCCAATAGTACACCATCTTCGAACATCTCATAGATCCAAGCGTTCCTTGCGTTGCGTTGTTAAAGCCGTCATATCCATACTGCGTTAATCATTATTTATTACCTACGGTGATAACGTCATTGAATGATTCAATAACGGCATCCCAGGAAGCCTTTCATCGTGTTTGCTCACCAAAGACTGCAGCAGTTGGAGAACGGGAGGCGGCACAGAGCATAGTGAAGAACGCAATAATGTGTTCGATTCACAACCCATATTTCTTTGTCCAATTTTCTAGAACTGCTGTTAGCCAAAATTGGTCGTACGTATATGCGTCGGTTTTTTTATTCAATCTTAAGTACAAGGCGACGAGAGTATAAGTTAGACTTTCATCAGTCGTACTTGCGGCGTACACGACGAACAAAAGGATAAAAATGAATCAGCTTTGAAAGAAATAGGTCAGTGCATTTTTACGTCTATTATGAAGTAGGGAAACGATACGCCAAGTTGTGCCCTTTTGTTCGAGTTGTGTCCTTGAGTGCTTTTTTCATCCGATCTCGCTATCGCAACGTAATTATTATTTTATATCCGGAATAAACGGATATAAAATAATAATCACAGCGCAACTTCTCCCATCCGAAAGCAGTGGATATCAAACCCCTTGAAGGTTTCTAATCCTATCGTTGACCTTCGGTTGCAAGTTCTCTGTACCTGCGGCGAACCTCTTCTTTGTACTTTAAGCTAAGGCTTGTTTTCCACTTCTTTATATTAATAGTGTAATGTTTTAAAACACATCAATTTTTACCTGGAAAAAAGTAGAACTTCTCACAGACTGACTATGTGCTCAGTTAATCAAAGCGTCGGTGCTGTTTAAGAGCGCTTTTTTCATCCGACCTCGCTATCGCAACGTAATTATTACTTTATATCCGTAATGAACGACATCAGTAGACATTGCGCAAAAGTGCATGTATCAGTGATCTCAGCTTTGCCTCTGTTGAGTTTTTTGAAGCGCTTCGCAGGTACACAGAGACAGTGGGAGCGCGAGCTGACACCATTCCACTTCTGCTCCCCTCCACCTCACTATCGTACACCTACCGGTCGGATCCCGCACATAATTCAGCTTCAGAAATGCAACTGCTGAAAAAGAATGTGTTCGCAGCTGTGTGGTAACAGTCACTGGCAAGTGAGTCGTCGTCACAACTGTGCGTTTAGCTAACCTCATTTGCAGGAATGAAGGGGAGATAATTTAAATCTTTTTCCTAATATATTTGTATGTTATTTTGTCACACAGTGCCAAACAGATTTCAGAAATGTGGGGAAAATTTTTCACTGCAGATTATATTGAGGGCGCAAACAGAAATCGCAAAGCGCACAACATTAGGACATACAAACTGACAATTTCATTATCAGTACGACCGAAAAAACGCGCATAACACGTTTGCATTTCAACACTACGGCTTAGTTTTCTTTCCTTTTTTCAAACTCACAACGGAACAGTTCTTCAGCATTTCATTGAAAAAAGGCAAATAATCGGCCAGCAATGGTGCCGATGCGAGAGGTGCTGAAAAGAATGCGAAAATTCAATCACAAGAAACCTGCTAAACAGTGGCTCCGGAAGTTGACGATCAATCCTGAGGATGTTCCACGTGGTGATGCATTTATTGCCAACGATTTCCCAACAAAAAATTCAACTAATAAATTCATCGCCCACTATATTTGCTTGATCTAGCTTCCTGTGAATTATAACCAAGAAAAAAACGAAAAAACCCCTCGGTTGAGAATGCAGCGTTACATGATCAACGAGCACATGAGTGCTCAAGAAAAACAACGAACGGGCCTATTCCACGCAATGGCAACAGCGCGTAAACAAAACATTGTTACCAGATTGTTAGTAACGACCGATGCATAGGCGCATAGGCACATAGGTACACTTTCTTCTGCATGTATATTTATATGGCGCAGTGGTCGTACCTCATGTTTGGGGAGACTGCTGCAAAGGGGATCCACAGAATGCGATAAACAACCGACTCAGTTGCGAAACACTTCTTCACTGAGGGAATAATGCATCACCGCCTACCACAGGTATCCTTCGAAGATTGTTGATGCTCTCAACTAGTGGTGAAAGCTTCACGTTCACGAAAAATGATGATCGTTCGCGCCTGGCACTGCTTGAGAAGACGTTTTTACTTAATCTTCAGAGAAGAAAATTAGTTTACTTAGTATAATTGTGGATATAGGAAGCTGACCACCGCACTGCTATAAATATTCTCAAGCACTGTGCATTCTGCTGCAGAAAACGAAGTTCTGAACACTGTCACCCCCGAAAGCTTCGCTCGTTCTCACTGACATCTTGAAGAGTGAACCAGTTGTGTGATGTGGTGGTGGTTACTTGCAGTGCTGTATGATGTCCACACCAGCGCAAGGATCTAATCCGAACGACTGCTCACAAAGACTTGCTGGTGAAGACATCGAACTCCTGGTTTATGACTCTGGCGTAGACACCGTTGAGAATGCCGATGAGATTTTGGCTCATCTTGGTTAGTTAATTTCATTCCAATCACCTTTTAGCCCACTCAACTGTCTGCATACGTTGCAATGCCAACTTAGTTTTTAATAACCGCCCTAAAAACTCCTCTTAAATTTCACCTTTCGTGAGTATCGAACTTTGCTGCTCAATATGTCGACTGGAAGACTACATATCTGTGCTTTTCATCAGCCATCGCAGACTTGAACGCCGCGCTTTATCTTCTATAATATTGCACTTTTGTGAAGGTCGACAAATCCCGGGTTGGGTTCTAAATGCGAATATTTATATTGATTTAATTAAATTTTCATTTTAGACAAGCTCATACCAGTTATGCTGCTCTAAAGCTTTTCTTCGCCATTTGAGGAGAAAGGCTTTAGAGCAGCATAATGGGTATAAGCTTGTCTGAAATAAAATAAAAATTAGATTGAACCTAAATTGAAAATGTAAAACTTTCGTTCTTTTTGCCTTGCCCGGTTAAACTGTTGAGTGGCTAGGAATTACAATTAATAAGTGGCCAAAATAAGTTAGAAAATGATTTAAATAGCCCTGAAAAAAGTAAGATGTGGAGTGAAATGTGTGAACCATTTTAACTTACAGTAGGGTCCTGGATGCAACACTCATGCCTCTCGCCTCAACGAAGGGATTAAATATAGCCCACTCAATTTCAACGGTGCTATCTGGCAGCTTGCAATCTTTGAGTTTTGATTTCTCCTAGAAATACATTTTCAGAGAATTCTGGCCAAAAGTAATGGATTACAAAAGTTGCGAAAGTTTGAGGCGAAAGGCAGGAGGGAAGTGAGAGGAGAGGGCAAATGTGGACGGGTGTCGTGCTGCGAAAGTCGGAGTGCCTCGACTGGAGAATTTTTTGGAAATCAGCTGCTTACAAATTCACTTCATCATTCTCGAAACATGTCATTGAAAGTTCCAGTTACAGTAAAAAAACACATTCCATGGATCCTTCTGAAAACCGCACATTGTGTTCTATAACCTAGGCGGTCATCAAAATTCCGATCAAGGATCACCTCATCACTACGTTTTTATGCGTTGTTGATATTTTTATAGGCATCGAACTCGGAAAGGTAGCACACACTTCCACGGACATATGCCTGAATGTGATGTAATGGAATTCAGGCAATCCAAATTTGATAAAAGGTGTTTGTATATGATAAAGAATGATAAAAAAGAGGTAGGAGGAGAAGGAATGTGTTTGTATATGAATGCGTCATACATCAGGAACGGAATAGAGCTGCGAGCATTTCAGGGGCCCGCAATAAATACATTCTACTCGTCACTATCACTATGTCGTTTGCTTGGGCGATTGGTGCAATGCCAATAATGTGCAGTGCATTCATCGTTGATAACGGAGAATGCGTGAACAATATAGAGTGTGAGCAGGAGAACCGAACCAGCATCGTTTCGGATGTGAGTTCTGGATTGTATGTTGATGGTTACCAAGAACAACGACAAATTTGACGGAGTACTCGAATTTGTTGGGGATGAAGAGGAAAATTAGTAACGTTTATGTAGATTCAGGAACTTATGTAGATTCAGATGGATATTCAGGAATTTAAGCCCAAAATAGCTTTGTGCTATAGTCTTCAGTGAGATGTCAACAAATATCCAACTCGTTAAATGCATGTGTTGTGCTCGAAAAGCAACATGACGACGTCGATGTTCGCTTTCATTGTGTGTATTTATTTCTAATGTTGTGCAGCCAGAAACGTCAACTGAATTCGCAGCAAATGAACTGTATTGTCAGTCGAGCCTAAGTCCAGACTGTCCGTACAATATTTATAAATTTCTAACCATCGACACAATGAATGCTTCTGAGGAATGGAGATCTTTTTTTTTTCGCTCTTTACTTGCGCAATTTAATGTAGCCTTTATTCTCGTTCTTGCTATAGAAAGAAACCCAGCTGCAAGGAAATGTAACAATATATTTTAGTTTGGACTGACCGATAAACACAGATACATGGCCGACTGGACGACTTCGGCTTTCATGTTCGGTAACATGCTTGGGGCAAGCGCACTAACACGTATTTCCGATAGGTACGTTTTCATTTCTAGTGACCTCCAAAATGTGGCGAATTTTCATTTTTACTGACAGCATATATTTATTTCAGACCAGAGCAATATAGGTGCAGCGAAAAGTGAGTCAAGAACTTTTATATGCATCATGTTTCGACTCATATAAACATAGTCAGGCACTCTGCAAGTATTCAAGCATGTGAGGATTTGTTGAATTAGAGTGACAGAAGGCTCCGTCCCTAAGAAAATATATTGCAATGAGTCTCTTGTAATCAACGGCGCAGGGCAGATGAAACAGAAGGAAGAAACACAGATAACAGTCTCGACACCGAATGCATAAAAATTGAGAAGTTGCAAGCGACAACAGTACGCTTATGACGAACAGTGAAGTAAAACTCGGCAGCAGGCGTATGGTGCCAACCATATCTGTGAAAGAAAAGAAATAAGATGAGAGGGAAGGTGAGGGGAGATGGAGGTATTTTTCGACAAATTTAAAGCTGCCACCTTCTCTCTGCTTTTTTTTTCTCGAGCGGACATGAAAAGTTTATCGTGTCTGTCGATATTTGCCAATATCTAGAGGATATTAAATTTTTTCTCTACATTCATAACTCTTAGCACGAAATCACATAGTCATGGAATCTGCTAATGGAATTACGAAGATACTTGAGCGGTCAGCCAGATCAGTTGACCAGTCAGCACTTGTTAATAAGTGATCACCTTGAAGAAGACGCACACGAACAGTCAAAAATACTGACATAGTTGTTCGCCAGATGTTTGATCGAGGTTGCGTCCTAAGACCAGTACATGCTTCAGATGTCTAGAAGGTTTTGCGGCAGTGAAAATGTTATCTACACTGCGAGTACGGATAACCGCTTGGTGGCACAGTGAGCATTTTTCAAGAGATGATCTATACAATATCTCTTTCGCTGGTACAGGATAATATCCCACAGTCATCCTGCTTTTCTCATCGTAAACTTGATCAGATAGAAAGGAACAAGAAAAGCTTAAATTCGAAATCTTATGAAAGCAAATATTAGGAAAACATTCACTGAGAAATGTTGGAGGAACGGATACAACTGAATTACGTGATAAGTTATTGTAAAGGTTTTTAGTGTCGATGCTGGCGGAACAAGTGGAATTGTTAATTTTATCAGCGATATTATTACTATTGAGGAGTGATAACAAAGCTGCGGTGTTTTTCAGCAAATGTGAAACAAAAAACAGTTCTTAAACTCCAAATAACTATTGAGACGTGTGTAAGAAGGAACACTGATGTTATTGAAGCGAAGAAGAGCAGGAACTCTCAGAATGACCTCTCTAATAGGTCACTTTCTCTCTTGCAACCTTATCGACAAAACCACTAAGAAATTCACTTCAAATGATTGGTATCTTCTCTCTTCCACTGGCGCATCTTGTTGTGGTAAAAATGAAGATAGCTGGAAAGTGTGGTGCGATGTAAATGTTCAGGATTGGTCGACGACCGGTGCTGCTGTTCAGCTTGATGACGCTTTCAGTAACAGGAGCCTCTTCAGCGTTAGCAGATAGCATTCACGTTTTTACATTTGGACGATTCTTACAAGGACTTTGCTCGCCGGTTACTGTTGCTATTCAAAGTATTTTTCCAGAGTAATGCGTACAACGATTCATTCTCAATTACGGCACGTTTATTATAGAATCACTTAAAAGCGACCAGCCACCCTCCTTTTCCCCTAACCCTTTCCTTTCTCTCCGAAGAAATTGCCTCATTTAGCGCAAAAAACAACTACTAACTAAAACTCAGCGGAATACCCACTCTGCTAACAATAACTATCCTTTCTTTGCTCAGCGCACTGTTGTATTTTTCTAGCACATACGACTGAAAGGAACGTAATATCAGTTTAATTGCGCTTAGGACTTTAATAAGAACGGCTTAACATAGTTTCGTTTTTACAGGGCATTTGCTTGGTTGTTTGGGTGCTCGGCTATGAATGCATTCCCATGTCACTTCGTGGTTTTGCTACGCTCATTTATGGTACAATGTGGGTGATCGGATATTGCGCTCTCGCTCCAATGGCCTACTTTCTAACCAGCTGGAGGACGCTACTGCTCGCTAGCACGTTACCTGCTGGTATCACCGGCATCTTTTTCTTCTTGTAAGTTTATTATATATGCTCGAAATTCTTTGATGAAGTTTTCGAAAAGAATTGCAAATCGTTCGACAGTCTACAAGTCAAATGAAGTTTATGACTTTCGATTCAATTAGCCCGAAATCGAGACAACAGCATTTTCTCTTCATTTCTATGCAAACAAGCATATGTCGCTCACTCTGTATAATAGTTTGACTAGAGATAATTCTCCGCTTTCGATCTGTTATCGTTAACCAACGTTCTCAGCTTACAGTGTGGTGCCTGAAAGTTTACACTTTTTGGTCGTAAATCGCAGAAATGCCGATGCAATGAGGTGGGTGAAAAGAGCGAAAAAATACAGTCACTCAGAATCGGATGGGAATCTCGATAAAATGATGGAGGCTTTGTTCATTTCAACTGCTAAGCGACATGACACGGTGCAATCCAAGTTGGTTTTTTGGACGTTCTCTATGTCTATTTGTTATAAGCACTTTTCTAGACTCCTGTCAAGAGAGATTTTCTATCGGATTTTCGTGCCAAAGCTAGAATGAGTCATGATGGGGTTTTTGAAAGAGTTTTAAAAGATGCAATCGCCAAGGAGCGCTAACAGCAGTATCACTATGATAGCGCTTGATCTGAATGAAGAATTTCCACCGGATCAATTGAGGCACATAAAATATCTTTTCTATCACTTATTACTGTCTTGCACATGTGCTTTGGAAGTGTTTTCTGTTTTCAATGCTTTGCGCTGAAAATGAACGCAGTATTGCAGAAGTCGCATGTGCGCGTTCTATACCTCAATTCGTCGTCCCTGTTTGAACTGAATTTACGGAATAAGACATTGCTGCAAACGCCAACCGCCCACCTTTCAAACCCGTTGCTTTGCTACTCTTCGTTTGTTTTCATAATTGCTGCTTTAGATTCTGACTCTTGTTAGCCAGATCAAGAGAATGTGGTTATAGCAGAACTATAAGTACTTCCGTCCACATCAGCATCGGTGCAACTAACTGCAAATAATTTACCACAAAAAGTGAAATGTTCTACGGAACACATCTGCAAACGACGATCCCCATGTAGTAAGAGGCCAAATCAGTGAGGTAAATTTAGCCCCATCGCAAGATTAGGTTCGGAAATTTCTTGAACCCCATAAGATTTCGCGAATCGTTTTGGAGCAACAAGATGCTGAATACAATGGCTGGAGGAGCGTAATAGTGATAATAAGAGATTTAGAGCAGCAAATCTATCTATCGGAACGAGTTCAAGGGGCTGTGCTAGAGTTTTTGTTCCGCGAAGACTTTGCAGCGCCCATGTTGGTGACAAATTTCACAAATAGGAATATATGTGCTGTGAAGGTGCCAAGAAATTTATTCTTGCAAGTTGAAGGTTTTTAAATATCACTCAGTGAATATCAGTGCGCTTGCAGCCTTGAACGCAATTATGGGGGCAACGTTTTTGTGCACAAAATATCCTTAAAAACGCGGATCACGGTTTCCTCTATTGTTGTAATTCGTGTATTTTCGGAAATTGATTCACTTTTGGGCTCGTTTTGCAAACGTCGACCAAAATGCGAAAAGTCTGCAGACCTTTAGCATTGTCAGTTTAATATCTTTCATCCATCTATGATAGACAGCGTTTTCAGGGATTTTTCAAAACTGGAGAAATATTGTCTTTTTAGGTTCTAATCAATCTTTTCCTCAGTAATTCGTCATCGCCGCTTCAAATTGTTGGCGAAGAGTTCGATATTTTCAGTTGTAGAAGTTTAATCATGAGAATGAGACACAGCTTACAATCTTAATAGATTTGCAGGTCATCTAGCGGCAACGAGTTGCTCGCCAACAAAATTTTTATACTCTACACTCTGGTTCTCATCTTCCTTTGGTAAGTGCTAAAAATTCCCACCAGTCAACGTCTAGTTAAATATATCTGAACATAGACATATAGTCGATTGGCAGCAACTTTTAAAAAATCTTTATTGCATCCTTTCTTGATATATGAAGAACGTCGGATTCGTTCAATGCCCTTTAGATTGGTGCATGCAGAACCCTCGATTTATACTACTGTGTTTAAGTAATTCGTTGCAAAAACGGACTTCATTAGCCATACCAGCTGAAGAAGTAGCTCAAAGATCATCCCAACCACACCAGATTTTGATACTTCCCATGGCGCGCCATCTCTCGAAAGTGAAATATTAACGAGATGACGTTGAGGACAAGCGACACATTCGTCTACTTTGGTCTGTCGATTTATACGACACGGATTGCGGGCAACAAATATTGGAACTACGCGCTATCGGGTCTCGTCGAGGTGCCAGCTTATTTGTTCGCACCGTACGCACTGGATAAGTAATATTTCATCAATAACGTTTCGAAGTAATATTTAATTTTGTTGTTTTTGAGCAGTTCAGAGGTGAGATTGACGGCATTCAGCGGAAAAATACAAAAATTGGATTTAACTGCAGCTCGGATTCTACATTAAACACACGTTCCTGTTTCACCACAGCTTGAGGCCAGCCTACCTTGAATAGCGCAGGAAGAAAAAGTTATCCACTACCGCTCCAGAAATTCTAGCGCTGATGCTAAATGCCATCATGGAGTGAATGCTCCTGGGAAAAATCAGGACTTTAACGGTTTCGGAAGCTAAGAATTTATGAAATTCAGAGGAATACGTATCCAAAAAAGCAAGCTATCCGGTAGTAGTTCAGAAATTCCCGCTATAAGCCTGGTAAGTTTGCGTCGAGATTAAATCCTAATTTGATCAGTTGCATTCAATATACCGTTTTTACTGCTTCAAACAAAGCGGATATACACTTGTCAGCGCACATTACGACTCAAGGACATTTAACGGAAGGTTAGCTGCTATTTATTCATTTACTTATTCATTTCGAACGGAGTGTTCTCGAAATTCAGCCTCCGCATACACAACACGTCGCAGAATGGAATTCCCATTACTTTTTCAGTAATCCCTTCATCAGCTAGGACCATTCAGCGATACTTGTCGTAAAGTCTCCAACTTTGTGCCCACACAACATAACTATGCCCAACATGAGGCAGAAAACCAGAGGTTAATTGTTTTCACACCAGAACAATGTGTCACTGCTCCGCTGGTCAGGTAACAACAATCAGCCTATTTTTTCATTCTTTACTACTGAAGAAACGGCGAGACATAGGGAATGAAGTTTGACTAATTACATACATATATCGTCAGAAACAAAACGCAAAACCAAAAACTGCTCAAAAAATTGCATTTTTTGTGGTATTTACTTATTGCCGCTGATTGCCTGAGAGAGTGAACATGTTATCATGGGCGTCTGCGATTTCTGACGGATGAAAAACCATTTGATTTGTGCTGGTAATGATCGACTTCTCTACGAGCGATACGACCTCTGAAAGTTCGAAAGTTATATGGAGTTGAGTTTGTAAATGCGTCAGATGAGGTATTAACTGACATTGCTATGCTGTAAGCGATACGCTGAGACCGGATAGCACTACTTATTATGACATTATGACCATCCTCGTGATTAATATAATTTACTTGGCCCTACGATTAGTGTTTTTTTCCATTTGCAACTAATTACTGCTAGTAAATAATATTGATTCTAATGTGTCAGATGGCTTCCTCGTTTCTTAATCAGTATTCATATAGAGGGCAAATAGTAGAAGTGTGAAAGCGCAGACCGCATTGCTCACCACTACGTTTGCATTTATGTTGCTTACCTCACATGTTTGCTATCTACGACCTCGAACAAAGACGCTATCATTATCGAATACGTTTGCTTGAAAGTAGTTGCAACAGCTCTAAATGCCTTCGGAAAGGACAAAGAAAGGAAAATCCGAAAACCTGTTATAAAGAACTCTTTGGAAACCTCGCTCCCAGGAGAGTGCCATCTTGTGCCGCAAAGCAGTTTTGCTCTTCCCGTTCATCCCATGCGAAGGCATCAACACGCTCGTACTTATGGCCTACAGGAGCATTCCAACGCTCGTATAATCCAGAACCACAACTATGCAACAATCAGTGGAACCCAGCAGCGCTTTATGCCCTCTGCTGAGTGATCTCCTTGGAGCAGCTACTTTTTTCCACTTTTGCCAATTTATGCAAATGATCTTTATAGTTGTCACCAACTTGTGCGCATATGCAAGTGTTTAGGCACCTCTTTCTTAAGGCTTTCAACTTCTGAACCGCAGAGGATGGACTTGTGAGATTTCATACATTCACTCAATTTCGTTTGGTGCGAATGAAATTTAACAACTCAGAAAGTCGTGGTCATAAAATTAGCTGAGAGACCCAGGAGCTCCGGGCTTTCTTCAGTTTCAGGATTCCTTGAACGACCAACATTTGTTGTGGTGCTTAACCTTGACGAGTTATTGGCACTTAAATGTGCGAAGAATTTTAGAGCACAACTTTTGCTCCAAAGGAATTGCGGAGTGTCGTAGGAAAATCTATTATTAGGCGTAATATAACTCTTTCTGCATATTTATGCAACCGTTTTTGCTGTATTTATTGGAAGGTAAAATTTACGTGGTGGCAGCGTCCTTGGATGCTTTCAACTTAGAAACAACGTTTAGTTCGAAGGGCATAGAAATTTATTGATCAGTAGAGCGGAGAGCGCTGAAAAGCTTCTTGAATAAGCTGTCATCAAAAAAATCTCCATTTGGATCAGTTTCAATGGTCGACTTTCTTTAAGGATTTGCTAAGAATCGTTACTTCCAGGTTCGGGAGGAAACCGATTGTTGCGTGGACCCACTTCTTGGCTGGCTTCTCGCTCATTGGACTCATTTTTATTCCTAACGGTAATTTGTTCTTCATATGTTTGTGTCAATTTGCTGCACAAATAATGCTGACAAAATCAATGCTTCACTAGGCATTTAATGATGAAATTAATAATAACTTACTGCTCCTATTCACGTTCGAGCAACGACGCCAAATTTTACTGCTGTAGGTAGCATCCGAAAGTGTGTAATGTACAGTGTACTCATCACTTTATAGTATCCTATGGTGTGAAGTGCACAGCGTACCCTATAGCGTATAATAGTCACAGTTGTTCCTTACTATAAGAATGTAAAAGGGAAGTTCTGGAGACGAATTGCGATGCCTAGAGTGTCAGATTAAGAGAAGGAGTGGATGACGACACCGCTTTGGCTGATGGGTAAATTCGCAATTTCGTGCTCATTCATGTGCATCTTTGTCTATGGAAGTGAAATTTTTCCGACAACGATTCGAAATGTGTGTATTGGACTATGCTCGGTAATCGCACGCGTTGGTGGCATCGTCGCACCTTACGTCAAACTTCTTGTAAGGAAATTTTGCCTGTTTCTTTGGATGTATTGTTCTGAAATGTCGATTTTCCTTTCAAATATCCAATCTTCGTAACGTGACAACTAGGATTGTGTCACGAAAACTGCGCCTGTGATTCTCACGATTCTAATTTTCTTGAAAGCCACTATTGTGTCACCTACCTCAACTCCCTTAACAGTTCACCAATACCTTGCTAGTCGCTACAGGTACTGACTAGGAAGGTGATTTCGCAAATTTCAAGCCTGCCACAGGTTTGCTCCACAGCACTTCAATGAAGTAGGAACAAAGTAAATTTTGCCAGATTCGATGTAGAAGTGGATTAACGATGAGGGAAATGAATTCAGTCGAAAATCCTTGACTTTCGAACACGCCAGTCGGATATTTTGCTCGTTCCATTTCATTGCCTAAAGGCTGCACGTAATAAACATGGCAGTCCGCAGCTCTCTTGCCTCAATCCCTTCTCCTTCCTTTCTCCTCCGTCTCCAGGAGGATAGTCTTGCTCGCAAGCCTTAAGAATATCGGAGATGATAAGTGAAACTCGTCACTCTACCACCGACCCTTTCATTCAGCACTGTTCCATTTATGATTCAAGTTTGAGGAGACAGACAAGAACTATGTGAATAGGTATACAACGATAATGGAAACAGCAGAAAAATGATAAAGGTAGAACTTCCGCAAAGTGTCTTGAACATTTCACAAGATAAGCATGGCAAAGGAAGACTCCGAAGTTGCGTCAGCTGCAAACTGATGGTGCAGATTTATATTTAGCAAATTCCCAGCTTACGCAGCATGGAAAATGATTGCTGCGGCCTTTTCTGGATGTGCAGTAAAGTAACGGTGTGGAGACAGCTGCTGCTGAAGCAGTTGCCTAGAACGAGGGGTCAACCTGCAGCACCATTTTTATGAATGACAGCAGTCATAAAACAGCGGAACAAATACAATGTTGCAGAATTTGCTTTCCCTCAAATGTGATAACTTTTCTTCGCAGTGCATCATAACTGCAAGAAAGCCCTGTTCAAGAAGCCGACTAATATCAATATCTGGGTTATCGCAGAAGGCAGTGTGCTGCAAAATTTTGTTCTATATGCACCTTTGGAAATTTGCAGTTGCGAGTGGCATTATGCCGACTTGCTGCCTCCGCAGAGGCACTGGTCTATGCAAATATCCTTCAGCTTTTCAAATTCGTTTGAAAATTTACCTAAACGCCTCAGCCGGCCTAAATTTCTGAAGATATTTTTTTAGAATAGAAAGTTGGTATCTAATGTGGATAGCAGCTGCATGTCTCAAAAGAGCTATAAAATTCACCTGTTTAACTGGTTCGAAATCGAGACCACTGTTTAAGGGCCGAGTGAAGCTATGCCTCAGAGACAGACGATGACCGTGGAGAATTAACGACTAAGATAACTCGCATGTGTTGCATTTTTGTTCGGTCCGTGCGCCTTGCGGCAACTTTTGCAGTGTTTAATTAGGATAACATAAATCAGTGACTTCCAGGAATCGATAAGCCCGTTACTGCCGATGGTCTTTTTTGGGGCAGTATCAATGGCAGCAGGTGTGCTGACTTTACTCCTACCGGAAACAAAAGATCGAGCTCTTCCATCGTCGCTCAGTGATTTGCGTGAACAGTGCAAATAAATGCTCAATTCTGAGAATATTTCAAATTGCGTCGTATGGACTACAGTTTCGTTGCGAAGAAACTTTCCAGTGCAAAACGTTCCATCAAAGTCTCTTAATTATCAGACATCAAAGGAAGCGTTTCGTAGACTGCTAAGTCACTTTCCCCACAAGACCATCAAGCCAAAATCATTGGAGGCACTTAAGATTAAGTCCACCATCCTGGACTTGAACTTTAGATCAAGACTAAGTAGTGACCGTCAAAGATTTGTGTTCTGTGCTATCAAGCAATCCGCACAAAGTTACATTGAAATCGACCCCTAACAGACCGAGAGCAGAGGGAATTTGTTTGTAAATTAGAGCAGTTCGTTCAGTGAGCAGTTTTATTTAACGGCAAGTCCTGTGTATGTTCCATTCATTGCGTTCATGTTGCTTACCTCAATGTGCAGTATAATTTTGCGCCTTTCCAAATAATGTATTTTATATATTGTGATAATGAATGAATGTAGCAAATGGTTCTTGTCAGAATCTGAAATTTGCAATGAAATCGTTCTCACTCCTGAAAAGAATTCTGTTTTTTTGAAGGAAATACATTCCCAGAAATAAATAACGCTAAATTAGATCTTTGCCAATACTAATCTATATTACAAAAGTCACAGATAATAATCACTTAATCGTTAGCATGCTCACTAGGTTTTTTACAAAGAACCCTCGCGCCTTCTTATGTAGCAAAGAGCTCAATAAATAGAAATTCGTATAAGATAAGTGGAACATCTTTTTGCTCCTGCTGTAAGACCTTTTCGCAATGCTTTTTCCGGTCCTAAAAGCTTTCTAGAGAAAACGGACTGAAATCCTAAGGCGACAGGAAATCGAAACCGCAAGCACGTATGCGACCAGATGAAGACAAGCAAGAAAAAACGCGCTGAAGTTCGTGAAGATCCGGAACATATCGTCGTCGAAAGCGCCTTGAAACTCGCATGGGAAGTTGAATGTGCTGATCAGTTCAAAATAGTTTTTAGAAAATGATAATGCAAGCTAATCAGTGGTATTTTCTTCTGGCACAACTCTACGGCCAGCTTGCACACTCGCTGCACACAAAACACTCAGAATCTCTCCTCCACGTCGATCGTATATGTATGCGCATTTGTTATCATCTTTAATCCTGTTTTTCCGAGCTCTCTTTCCTGAAGCAATTGCAACCATATGGCAGAAAGCAGAACTCAATAAATACCTTTGCTCTTTGGCAGTCAGACACCTGAAACTAATTTCACTTGATGAGGAGATGCATGGGTTTTCCTAAGCAGTGAGCACGAAGACTGCGCAAAACGATGCTGAGCACCCGAGTCACAAAAGAATTTCATTAAAGCTTACGGGAACTTTTTTGTAGGGTCACTTCCAATCCTCGCGTTTCGATCTTTGATTCACTTCGGAGCGGGAACTGGAGGTTAGCTCACGTCCTTAATGGGTTTAGCCCGTGCCCCTTATTTTGTTTCGACTCATATGTTTTCTGATCTGCTTGTTTTCTCTGATCTGCTTTACCGACTCACTACGGATGAGGAAACCTTGGAAAACTGCTGTGACTGATAATTCTGAAAGGCTGAGCTATCAATTACAGAAAGACTGGAAAAGAATTGCAGGAATCAGTAGAACGGGAATAGAATACAGAATGGGTACTTCATTTTGCAAATGGTTTGTTCTAAGTGAAATCAAATTCGCACTGCTCGTTGAATAAATTATGTTCACATCAACGAACACTCAAAGGTTGCTGCAATGCCTCACTCGGCAGTTCGTTCGATGTATGGTCTGCACACCCTTCGAAACGGTGCTTAGTCAGTTTCCGTTGCAAGTTTAAGAGACCGGATAACAAAACCGCGCTAACCGCATACGACCGATCTCCTAAGGCTAACAGGTTTCATGAATCAAATAATTAGGTCCACCTCATCAGCTGTGAAAAAGTGCGAACTTACTGGCTACAGGATAGTATCTACTGAAGTCGTTGTGGATAACAGTTCAGGTTTGGTTTAAATTCTTCGAAGAAACAGCAGCTATTCACGAAGGTTTTTTTTAACATCTCCAAGCAATTACTCCTCGTGCCATAATGCAGCGAAACAACTCAGAAAAGTCTAGCTCATCTAAGACAAAACTACTTTTTTTCCGCTTCAGCCAAATAATGTAGTGCTCCTGTCGTTTTGTGAATAATCCTACAAAACCCAACTTTCTTGCGGTCTAACGTGCTTCACGAAATTCAAGCAACCGTTTGATGAAATGCCTTTCGGCGGTCTCCGTTAACTGCAATTTGTTGAGGATTGGGCAACCTTCACCAGCTGGATCATATTTCCACGTTCGCAAGCTGCAGCTGTTACGTCGGAGATGACGGAGGAGCGGCAAAGGTTGGAGACCTAAAGGAAACGGGTGCAGTGATGATACATAAGTGAGTATCATGCGTTTTTTGAAAAAGAAAAATAAATAAATAAACAAGGTCACGAATGTCGACGACAGTTGGACAGAGGAGAAGGAAGGTCAGGGAGACGGCCTCTGATTCAATGTCTGCAGCACGCCAGCAAAAAATCAGCAAATGATATGAGGAAAATGTTGAGTCAAAAGCACGTTACGTGGAAAGAAGTTCGAGCTGAAATTTCAAGTGAGCGTTCCTGCGAGTTTTATCCGCCTTATTTTGTTGTTACGAACTGCATGTGATCGATGATATCCTCTTATATCAGGTCTTAGGAGGAGCTGTTGAAAGCACGTAAAAGAAGGTGAACAGTGAGCAACAGTTCGTCATGGGGACTGACACACTGTCAACAGTAAACGGACTCTACTTGAACAATTTTAAAAGATTCATTCCCTTCATAATGCACATCATCCAGATCGAAAAAAGACAACCATTTATTCTCACGAAAGTCCACTGAACATTAGAGCTGCTTAATATCGTTTTTTAAACTGACGTTAACGAAGATTTTTCAGTCTACAATGTATTTGGTCCCCGCATATAGCACTTGGATGTAACTCGTTTAACTATGGGTGGGCAGCTGCGGGTTGACGGGTGGGAGAGTGCACGGGTTTTGGACTGAAATCTTTTCGAGTGGCCGTAGAAATTTGATGCCACTTGGTGATCGTGGAAGGGTAACGAGAATTGCTGGATCCCTTTGCAAGATCGTTCAGGAATGGGAACTGCTGACGCATACTGGGGAGTATTAGCAAGGGCGGAAAGTTGATTACTGGGGAGAGGCGAATCCTCGCGCTCACTCAATACCTGCATGATATTTCGAGTCTCTAAGTCACGTATATTTCGAATGTTGCCGACAGCACACCTTCTTTAGTAGATTAAGGGTATATTACCTGTTTGCACTTGGGTCTACTTAAGCCGCTTTCTCTTTCGAATGCTTTATAAGCTAGTTTTTCTCAACCAAACCATATCCAACGGCCATGTCGTCCCGCATTCTCTTTCTCTCTCCGCTTTCTTTTGTCCGCTTGAGGAGCTGTTTACCTTTGCACCACTTTTCAGAAACCATCGCACTAACGTTCTAACGGGCGTTTTGCTGTTTCTTCATTGAGGATCATCATCGTGAAGGAGCGAGATGTATCTATGCTCACAGGATATAATTGGACGTTGCAACACCTTATGTTCACACCCGGCCTGTGATTTTATTGGTCGTCTCAGCTATGTCCACACTGTCCAGCTGCTTGTACTCCTGCTCTCATTGGTGCAAAGCAGTATTTTGGCACCCTGATTCAATATATGACTCCCTCAAATTTCCCAGGTTAGCAGTTCATCTTATTTTCGAAACGCTGTTTTTAGCAGGTTCATTTCTGCAGGCTAAAATTTGCTATGCATTGTCGATTCGATAACGAGCTGATAGTGATTTCAGTGAGCGAGCGTTGTTTTTCGCATATCTGTACATCCGGCAACCACAGACAGCAACTGAAATGTTTCAGAAGGTTGCAGTCCTCTAGTACCAGCTCTTTCGCAGGAGCGTTGTTTTAAAAGATTTCACATCAGAATGCTGACTTAAGGATCACAGGGTATTTTTGGGTGTGATGCTTGGCACAAGCAACGCAGAGCCATAAATTTTTGAGGCAGGTCGGGCGAGGTAAAGTTGTTAAATGCTAATGATCGGAGCAGGCAGGGGAAATCAGAATTGAGTGCGGGTGAGGGTAGCCGAAAAAGCATTTCATTCTTTGGGATCGTCTGATCTCCATAGATAAGTTTAGAAGGATGTAGCTGTCGAGAACGATTCTATTCATGCAATAAACTTTCGACCCTTAGAAAACGTTTTCGTATTAAAAAACGAGTGAAACTGGCATAAAGTTCCTTAAGGAGACAACTGTAATGACCACGCGCCCTATCATTTCTTTTCATCCGTGCATATCTCTTCACGGGGAGGCGTTCGATGTATGTCCCTTCTCCCCTCTCTTTACGAACTGAAGTACTCACGAGGTTCCCTTCCCCATCCTCACATCTTCTTAACATGCTGCCTCCACTGATGGTGTCGAATGTTTGCAGGGACATAGCTACGCTCGTGACTATTGTTTCGTCACTAACAAATATTTGCTAAATGGAACAACGTCACTTCGCATATAGTAGTGAAACCGGAAATGCACTACTAGCAGGTGAGCAGGAAAAGTTCCAAGTCCCACGGAGTGAATAGATCACATGTGAATCCTCCTCTGTGCTCTTTTACAATTATCTTTGGACACAGGACTTCTGTCTCATTTCCTCACGAGTTGTTCAGTTGCGAACCAGGTTACTTGAAGGATATGACTCATTGTCAAAGAATACAGCGACAGAAATAGATATTTCCTAGTGTTGGTGTGTGTAGAAAAGTATATGGCATACAAGAAAGTATTAAACAAAAATGAACAGCGCTGTGGTCTTTATTGCTGTGAACATGGTATCTCATCGTTGTAGCACGTCTGTGAGTGGAAAATTTGTAGTGGAACCGCGGAAAGGGGTTTTAGTGCTTGCAGGAAATGAAGTGTGTCACTGTTATTTGTCTACTGTGAAACGAACATAGCAGGTGAAGTGACTGTTTCTTTTTTACAATGTATTCCCTCCATCTTCATTCTCCAATCCTTTCTTCTCTTCGTGCAGAGGTTTTTTGGAACTTCACTGTCGACCTCCGTGGTTTGTCTCGCACAGTGCGATTCATATCATTGCATTATTCGTTCTTTCACCTGCATCAGCGCGTAGACTTGAAGATCCAAATCGGTATTTTCAATTATCCCTTATAGGCAGTTACTGAAATCGCAAAAGAGAGTAGGGGGTGGGGGGATGAGTTTAGAGAGGTTGAGTGAGAGTGACTTATCCAATTCGGAGTAGTCATCACTTGTGGCCAGGAAATTAATAATGGGGTTTGCTTCGAATTTTTGCATAATTATTCGAGAATTTCACCTCATTAGCGTTTAAACTGGGGGATATTTTATTCGTGAACGAACAGTTTGCACAAGTGCAACAACAACATTATTATTTCAGCACCGCGTTAAGTTGTTATTCAAGGATAATTCATATTCAAAGACAAAAAGTAAACTTGTGGAAGCACCCGTTGACGTTAATGCTGAATTGCTCATTTTCTACTACCTTTTTAGAATGAGTGCATTTTAAAGAAGGTGGATTTTTTTCCTCTAAGAAGCGTTTATGAATTTTTGCTGCTTTACAGAAGATGAAGTTTCGCCTAGCGCTGTTGACTTTCGTCTGTGGCATGTAGCTTATAAGTGTTAGGTGTAGCATATGAGATAGAAAATATTCTCCACTATGCAAAATTTAATTAAAGCTTTTGGTTTTTCATTCATCTAGGAGGTTTTCGACGAATTCTTCACCTAAATTAGCAGAGGTTGCTCGAGCGCAAAAAAAACGTTCGTTCCTACCGACGCGATTCCAATTTCTCTACTTTTTGTGCCTCATGAGGAAAGAACGCTGCTTTCGCATATGATTTTGTAAAATTTTGATGGAATATAAGAAAACTGCGATTCTCCCCCCATCTTCGAGCCTCGAGCACTCGAGCAACCTCGAGCAAGCAACTTCCGCCGCATTCTACTTCCGGACCTTTTCTCCCATTTTCGAACAATTTTCCGTTGGAATCTTTTTGATAAGTTTTGCTGCTCACTAAATGAAACACTATCAAGAGCATTTTTATTGGAGCGTGTCGGCAGCTAAGAATTACTTGATGTCACTGAATTCTCAATTTCGGTGGGCTGAGGTAGTTGCTTGTGCAACTAAAAAACATGAAAAAGTTCCTCTTCGTTCTCGATGTTTTTTTTGAGGCGGGCGCTCTTTTCCCATCTTTCACACACTATTTTGCGCTCAATTCTGCAGTTCTTGTTTATCAGTTGATCATTTCTCGATTCCTCAGATTTGGAAATTCGTGCCTAAGCGTTATCCTTGCTCACAGAGTGAGAAGTGACGAGCCATCTCTGTGTGGATTTTGTGTCAAGCTCATTCACTTATGCCAAAGCTTTGCAGATGGGCATGCTAAAAAAGTGGAGCTTGTGGTAGCGATATTTGCGCACTTCCGGCTTTTTGCCGTTGTGGTGTTTCACGATCCTGATAATGACCAGCTGACTTTGCTTCTGTTGGAAACGAGGATTCCGATTGGTTTTCATCGGTCGAAATCTGATTCTCATTTTTTTCCCGGTCACAACGGTAATTTTATTCTGATCGATCGGTCCAGGTTTTCAATTGACCCACGTCCGTGAAATGCATTTGGATTCAACTGGATTTCGGTTGCAAACTCTTGCCTATGTATGTTATCCACCTAAGATTGAAAGAACTTCCTTTCGGTCATCCTCACTACTGCACAATTCCTGAGACGCTCAAAGAGGATGTGGCTCCCCCACGGGAACGAGTTGATCAAAATACACCGTTGTTCTTGTGCGTAGTTGACTGCGGAAGCTTGTATCTAACTGGCTTGTATAAAAGGTTTATTTTCACCCAATTGCCCTCCTCAGTTCTTGCCATCTGGTTTAGGCCCCATTTTAAATGAAATTCTTTTGTGTGGTTGAGTTACTGTTGTTTTTTCGAATTCCCCGGAAAAGATCGGAACTTTTAAACGGTTGACAAACTCAGTTGGAATTTGGAGGGCTGTTTGAATTATTGTTAAGTGAATCGAACTAATTATTTCTTGAGAAAAAGCTCTCAGGACCGGAACCGAGAATTCGTCAAATCGCTTCTGATGTGGAATTTGCATTTGTGATGAATCCAATTTCACCCGAACATGGACGATAAGTAGTAGTGCGTGTAGTTTTGGGTTTGAAGCGTCAGTGTATGTTACCCGATTTCTGACTCTATTTTGAGGTTTCAGCGACGAGGTTAATGTTCCTTTATCAGGTGTTGATGTTGACAGGGCATGTGGGCAGCTGATAACGCTATCACCTGTATCAGCGCTTTTGTTTTCATCGTCGCCTCTTCATTGCCGCTCGGCTCACTTCATTCTGTGACTTTCGGCCATTTCAGTTGCTTCTTTGTTTATCCTGTGCAAACATCCTGCAGTGTTCCTTTTTACCGTAGATAATTACAGCAGTTGATCTTATCGAGAAGCATTATTTTTGCGAATGAATGAGAGCAGTTTTCCCAACTTCATACTGCTTGCGTATTTCGTTAATTACAAAATTTTTTATGGAATTTTTAAGGCTGCAAAAATTATTCGCCATATCGCCAGTGCCGCTATGCTTGTACCTCTAGACTTCCTAACAGAAACGGTTTATGTAGCTAAACTGGAAACCGAAGGCCACTGTGTAGTAAAACGCAAAAGGTAAGTTTACCGTAAGCGTGAAGAAGCTGGTAAAAGGGTAATTATTGAGAATTTCCCTCATATGTGAATTTCGGCGGGATGACAGTGCAAGAAGAAGGTTAAAGTTGCAGACAGTGAGGGGAAGATAGAGACGCCTATTACTTTCAGCATGCTCCAGCAAAGACTGCAGCTGCGAAAGAAGCAAGCGCTAAGTACTGCACCGATATGAAAGCCATGAGTTGAAAAGCTGTTGCCCTTTTAAATTCCCATCAATAATCAAAAAGGAGATAAAAAGAGCAGTTAAATTCTCATCCTATGCGGTTGCACCCTAGCAGCTTGAACTTCAACTGTTTGTGCGGGTACCTCTGTTGCGTTCATTTGCGTGTGTGATCCGAAAACTACTCTTATTCAGCGAGCATTGAAATCAGGTAGTCGAGATTTCGTGTGCTTGTGTATGGAGATGGCTGAGGTAAGCGTATTAAGAGAATTACAGGGTGATTTTTAGCGGAGTGGTGGAAAAGGACTTCTTTCTTTGAAGTGCGGAAGACTGAAGAATAAATAATTATAATATCGATCATGATGTATGGCTGAGCTGGAAAAGGAAATGGAAAGGGGGGAAGTCGATGCTCGTAGACGATGTTTGCTGTATCATGTTGGTGCGAGAGAGCTACATATTCGTTTCAATATCGAAGCGTGTTTTCCAAAAACGTATAAATAAGTTGTGGTGCAAAGCATGCAGATTAATCACAACGATGAATTAATCACAGATTAATCACATTGATCACAACGTAGTACAATAAATGAGTAGACTTACCTAGAGGATTGTCTCGAATCTACAAGTAATAAACTGATTCTAAAGCGAGCAGTGACCTTTAAACAGAGTCATACTCCTCGAAACAAAATGTATCGCCATAATTCTACAGGAAAAACCATCTAAATTAGCTAACTTCGTAGCAAATCCTGTGAAATAATCACATAATTTCAAGACGAGAAGTAACCGTTTACGAACGGCTGGAAAGTGCATGAAATTATTCTCAAATTAATAAATCCTTTAACCAAGTGTTTTTTTATCTTCTTTTTTTCAAATCCTTCAAAAATCTGTGCTCGGAACTAATTTATTTGAAGTGCGGAACTTTTTTTTTCAACCGCAATCTGTCTATGTGTGTGCTTATTCTCTTCGTGCAAGAAGAATACTGCTGCTTATTTGAAGCTACCTACAAGCCTTTCGAACTTGTGTGGGGTCGTAACGGCTCATAGACTACCTAATCTAAATTTGCTGCGAGGTATTGTAAGAGATCGGTTAAGTGGGACATTATTGTGTGCTAGGTCAAACATAGTATACTTCTCAGCTTTAATTCGTTCCCTGAACAGCTCGACGTTATCTACCATTACACCCATCCCAATCTGAAAATATGGGAGGCAGTCTCGAAGTTTATAGGTTGAGATCAGTTATTTGAAAAAACCTGACCCATGCAGTTCAGATTATCAAGCTCAGGCCGAGCATGTTCGAACTAGTCGAACAATAAAGATTGCATTTCCATCTATGATCGCACTGATGCAACGCCGTGAATGAAGTGTTGAATTAGAATAAGCAACCCTTATCGTATCTGAAATCTCCAGATGCCAGATTCGTCCATGTATTTGTTCGCATAAACGAAAATTAATATATTACTTCAGGCTCACAAACTTAATCGAAAAGGAAATCACCCTGCGATTGAAGAAGTCTTTTCAAATATTCAATCAGAAGCGACAAGCTGAGGATGGCACCACCACAGGTTAGTTCCCCCTTACATCTCCTTTCAAAAATAAGGTTCTGTTGATACTCTAGTAACGAAAGGCGTTGTGCGCTTCCGCTCGAAAAAAAAAGTTATCGAAAATAATTTTGCGGCTTTTCCGGTCGGATTTGAGTAGATCTTTAGACAGATCGTTCTCGACCAAGAAATACGAAAAATGCGATGAGATTTGAACGTTTTCCAGCCCACAACGTCGAGTACACAGAAATCAGTGACAGAGAAGCAGCTTCTATTCAAAATACTCATAATCGGTGATGTCGGTACTGGCAAATCGTCGATTGTTCGTCGTTATGTTCATAACTTATTCAATCAGTACTATAAAGCAACGGTGAGAATTTTGTTTTTACATGAACTACAAATATTATATGACATTATTTCAGTGGAGATATACCGCTGTTAAACTGCCAGTAAATGTTTCAATGATTGGATTAATCCAAACATCTCGTCATTTCTGCATCATCTTTCAAGAAATTTTTTGTTGAACGGTGATAATCAATAGGACTTCACTGGAATTGGAATTACTGTGAGCACTAAAAACGAACAGTGAGCGTAGAAAAGTATGCACACAAATATCGCGTCGGAAGTAGAGAAATGCTTTCTATAAAACATCCGACGGCGTTTCCGCAATTTTTTTTCACTCTAGCGCTTGTAAAGATCGAATTTCCATGCCTGTATTCAATTTCATTTTCTTCCTTCACATTGTTGCCTAGGTGTGACACTGGTTACGTAGAAGCATTAGAATTAACCTCAAAAATACGTCTTGAAACTGTTACTTTCCATGGTTAATGAATTTCCAACGACAGTAGTTCTACCGCGATCAATGAAAATGTTAATTCAAATCTCAGCCTTGAAATTGTCAAACGATAAAGTTGCGGTGATAGTTGTTTACAATGTAGTAGGCGCAGTACTGCTTGTGCGAAGTTCTGAATTTGCAGGTAGGCGTCGATTTTGCGATGAAAGTACTTGTGTGGGATATGGATACATTATTACGATTACAGATATGGGACATATCAGGTATCCAACCGGAGCAGTTTATCTCGTGCTATAAAAATTACGGATCAAATACCTGGCAGCTGTATTCAAAGTGTTTTCCTAGAAAATGCTTTGCTGCAAAGGCATCGATGCACAGCGTTTACACGACATTCAGCCACATCAACCATTCCACCACTCATCATTCCCCATTTCCAGCTTTTTTGATTACACCTGGCACGTATAAAATGCGAAGCTTCTTTACCTTTAGAAAATCCAGTTCATTAAGTGGATAATATCTCGTAAATCATTCTCATTCATTTATTCACAGATGAAGTTTTCAGATAGGTGCTTCGTCGTTAATGATGTTATATGTCCATGGATGCACTTTTAGTGAACACAGAAACGTACTTTATGAAACTCTAAGTTTCATACTGCACTCTATATCTCCGATTTTTGCAATCGGCGAGTAAGGACATGACGCCACTCTGGAAGCTATAATACCATTACGCCGGGATTATTCCGCTACAACTCGAAAAGTGACACTTTAAGGCTACCTCTCTTGTCTGCGAGCACTGCGAAGCTTTGAAAGTGGAGTACTGAGAATTTCAGGGAGTATTTTAAGATTTTAAGATTTCAGGGCAAGACCGCTTTGGAAATATGACCCGTGTTTATTATAAAGATGCGCACGGCGCGCTAATCGTATTTGATGCAACGAGACAGGCCACCTATGATGGAGCACTACGGTGGAAGGCTGATTTGGACAACAAAGTATGCTTAGCGAATGGCAAACCAGTTCCAACTGTGCTCATCGCTAATAAGGTAATGTTTTCGCCGAACACTTTAGTAGACTTATCAGAACTGATATCGATCGTCATGAATAAGCGTTCCCGGGCAAATTATTCTGTTTATCTATTTAAAAAACATACAGCGAGCTTTCCATCTCCTCATCTTTCTTCAGCTGACACACGAATATACAGTTCCCTTGTTGACCTCAGGTCCTAAAAAATCAAAAAAAAGTTGAGTTACAGCAGTACGCAGATTGATGTCGTGCTTAATAACCGCATTTGAAATCATACATACGTCGATGTCTTTGGAATCCGTTGATGAGCTGGCCGTATTTGTCCGTATTGGAAATCCCAACGATTATTACCGCTTATATATCCATCCATGTACTGGCACGTCATACATAACGCTTGCATGTACTATATGCATTATCCACTGCCAACAGCGTTCATGAGTTAAACATGCAAATTAGCCCAGATGTAACGTGCAAACATCATATGATCGCATCACACAAGACAGAAAACCCCCAACTCGGTAGAGGATGTACGCTCGAGGATTGCAATAATGTCAGCCTCCGCAGATGAACAACAAACTTTATTCTTCTTTGTTAATAAATCTTACTCACTTATATTCTTCGCAACTTCCTCGTAATACTTCGAAATAACTTTTAAACCCCTAACCTGTTGGGAATATAACGTATAATCGGAAGCAGCAATTTTATTCCTATATTGCCGAATGCCGTACAGCCAAATTAGATATGTGGATATGGAACATGACTGAAAGTGCATATAAAGTCGGAGTTTCCGTATTTCAAAACTCGCTAAATGGTTGCCATTTTATTGCTGATTTTTAGTGCGATATTGAAAATAAAGTGACAGAAGATCTGCTAGCAGAATATTGCAAGAAGGAGTCGTTTATTGGAGCATTTCGTGCGTCGGCAAAAGATAATTTCGGCATTGAGGAAGGGTTCAAATTTCTCGCTGGACATGTAAGTTTGTTTCGTATATTCGCAAATTTATCCTTTAAAATATGCAGAAAACATCTTAAAAAATAAAAGCCTACATACACATTGAGAATAATATTACAATTTTCGTTGTTCATGAAAGCGCTTTCAAGGGACACAAAGAAAAACGAAAATATCCGTAACACTTCACTACAACAAGCTTTTCCGATCAGTCGGCCAGATCTTTCGACAATAATGCCCCGAAAAAAAAAGAAGAGGGCTTTATCGTTTTACTCCTCCAATATTGTTTAAGTGGAGTATTCGCGACGATGCATCTACCTATTGAGCAACATTGTTTCAACAACAACTTCTTTATCATTTGCCACCCTTCGATAACTCTTTCACTTAATATGATCTCTCCGAGTACAGGATCGCTGGCATCAAATTTTTTAATTGCCCATAGAAATATACGAAGAAATTTCAATTTCACAGGAGTCAAAAGTTAAGAAAGATTCAAAGGATGTACTTTCAAATGTGACCAACTGTGGATATGCACTGAAATATTCTCTCTAATGCAGCTCATAGAGCTTCCTAATAAAATTAATGCACGTGAGAGTATTTCGAACTCTCATTGTTTTGGTAGCAGTTAACGGGGTATGAAGATTGTTGTAGTCGGAGTTTCTTAATCGCTTCTTTTTTATAATTTCATCCTTTTTTTCATCAATTCGTCACCCGTAATGGCTGTGTTCATAGAGAATTACGAGGCTTCCTTTTATGCATTTCTGCTAATCTATGAGTCTGAGTGCTTAAACAAGTGGACTTTTCCATAGAGACAATTGAGCGCGGTTGGACTTGTTCACAGTACCTGACCGCAATTTTTCCGACCAGTCTGTTGGTGCGTCACACCTCTGTCTTTGCGAGTGCTGCTTCAGCTGAAGTGGGGCGTTGACACAATTTGCGAAGTTCGCATGCTCAGCATGTAACGTTCGCTGGGCTATAGCAGGTTGTCCTCCAGGAGGGAGTTGCGAGCGCAAAGAAACGGGCGGCAATGATCAAACACAGATTGTCGAACTCGATAAGAAAAAAAAAGAAATCAGACAAACATTGGGGGTTGAATCACTAAACCAACCTAACGGAGCTAAACTTCATAAGTGGCTTGAGCGTGAAAGAAGTAGTGGTAAAATGACACAGTTCCGATAGCAGTATTAAGTCCCGATATTTCCATTCAATTCGTGGTTTTAATGTGTATGACCGCCGCGGTAGCGTAGCAATAACGAAAGCAATTTAGCCGAGTGAAGACGAAACATCGTGGATGCGTCAGGCTAGCAAACCTTGACACTCGAGTTTCTGATGCAAAAGAGATTCGTTCCTTTCAAATGCACATTCCAAAAGTCAGTTTCGTACTCAAAAGTATAAACGTTCAGATTGTTGCAACAGAAAAGCAGGGTCAGTATGAAATACCACTCTTTCAACGAGATGGAAACGTGCGAAAACTTAGTAGCTCAATGGGGACCAATGGACAACGAAGAATATTCGAAAGTGAAAGAACAAATTGCTGCCCTTGACGTCGTCCGATGGTTACTGATCGTTCTGCATCTCATCTAGTCCTTAATGAAAGGAAAATTGCTTCTTGGATCCCAATTTTGCAACCGCAAGTATCCTCGCTTTTGCGTGTATTACCTCCTTAACCCAACTCTCTCATAAAACTGTGGTGCTAGAGCAGTCGTCCCCCAGTGTGATCAACTGTATCAACTTTTTCCGTCAGTTTTTGCGTCATTCATTCTCTCACTTTCTCCCTCTCTCCCCTTTTTTCTCCTATAATAATTCCCAGATCCTAAAATATTGGAACGCCCTTTTCAAAAACCTGCGTTTCGTTGAGCCTTTGGTGCTACCAAAAATCCGCAAAAGCGCTCGAAATTTTTTGTTGACATTTCAATTCCGTGTTCGTATATGACTCCTGGCATCGTTTCTCATTGTCATAACGAATAAAGATAAAATGATGACTCTTAACAAATCGGAAGCCGATGGCAGCCAAAGCATCTAGCATTCACGACACTTATGGTATGCGAAACTTGCAACTGATGTTAAACGAGCTGATAAACGTTACAAGTACGACTCAGTCCCCAACGGATTTGAGAGCTTCGGTTTCCGTAGCAACAGCCGTTAACCGATTTATTCCTGAGCAAAAAAAGAGGTAAGGCATGAGGGTAACGAGACATCTCACAACTCGCATCTACCACCTTGTTAAAATTATGCGGAAAATTTTCTGTGTCGACAACTTTTATGATGTAGGTTCACTGATACTTCCATATCTCAGCAGTAGTTGAAGGCGGATCTTCACTTCGCGTTTTCAAATCTGCTTGAGTAACATAACGGTAGGGACCACCCATCTTCAATAGGAGTTTCAAATGCGTCACACATCATCGCGCACAGTACCGACCTTTGAATTGAAAGGCTTTAACAAGGACAAAGTTCAAAAGCACTGCGATCGATGAACCTCACGATTATAATTGCTGTTCACTACGTTCTTAATCTTCATGTGTACAATCGAAAATCACCTCTTTTGGATTTGCTCCGACTGTCTTGGCATAAATCTGTGGTTTAGAGTGAATTGCCTGTAGACTGCGTATTTCTCGTTATCGCATTATTTAATGCTGCTGGGGGGCAAAGTTCAAAAGCACTGCGAGATATCCAGTAGAAGAAAAGCACTTGAAAAATATTGATGGAATGCAACACGGGTGCACTTATGGTGCGATCGCTTACAACTTCCAAGAAACTCTTTTCAAGAGTAATTGTCCACATGGAAGTAGAAACTGCAGTCTACTTTTTATATTTTCCAGCAATGCTACTTTCATATTTAAGCCATCAGCCGCTCTAGGTTATCCTTTGATGAAGCTGAAGTGCTGAAACGTTCTCATCCAACCCACTTTAAACACATACCACACTTTACTAGGCAATTCGACAACCTTTTGGACGACTGACAACTTTCCGAAATGGATATCAACATGAAAGAAGTTATGTCAAAAAACTTTTTCATCACTCCGATAGTACGTCACTTAGTGTGACGCCATGCCCTGCGACCTACTTTATTTAAAACAACGTCAAAGCATAATGTTTATGAACCATTTCAAAGCCGTAGGTCTGCCGGAACCAGTTCCTAGAAAGAATTTAAAAAGTAATCATCACAATTAAATGTGAACGTACGTTACCAGTGGCAAATTTCTAGGACTAGTAGAGATCGCGTAAAACCCCACTGACTTCGGAGAAGAAATCTGCTGCCTGAATTCAACACACTCTAAATCGCGTATCTTATTCCACTTCACCATTACAACACGGATTTGTAAAATTTTTAGCCTCATCAAATAATATTGCTGCAGTTTTAAAAATGTCGAAGTCAGATGCAAGATGGGAAAACACATGAAGAACATAAATCAGTACACTCCGTGCAAACACTCCTCACCGAGGAAACCTCTAAACCATATACTATCTACAATATTCGAATAATTAGCGGGGGCCACTTTGCCAACTGAAATCTATATCGAATTTGTTCTCCCTCTCATACATAACTTCTTCTACTGCATGCCAGCTTCTTTAATTATGAAGTTTAGTCTTCCGTGCCACCCCGATGAAGAATAATTAGCCCTGAGGGAAGTCAATGTTGCATACAGAATCGTTCAGTACTCATCACTGATTAGCGCTTTACAATCGAATATACTTGATGACAGCAACGTCTCTAACGATATTCAGCTTACTTGCATCAATCTGGTATCGTCAATTAAATCCTCGCGACTATGCAAAATGGAGCAGGACCGAACTTCACAGTGCCAAGCAAATGGTAGCCTAGCTGACACTTAAGAGCATCGCCTTTGTTTCGAGAGATAACATGACATGATACCATTCTCTGAATTCATTCCACATTCATTCTAGCTTTCCGATCACCACACTATCACTTTACCAGCACCAGTGTTTAACAGATAAATCACCTGCGACTTACAGTGATATAACTGCACGACGTCATTCACCTCCCCAAAACGGATAAAGGAAAAATTCGAAATCAAATAAATGCATTTAGCAACTGAATGGAATTAAGACCACCTCACAGTTTTCATTCATTTGTCATTAAAAACTTTTTCCAGCGATAAGACAGCCCTTGCTTTCTCGAGGCCAAACCGACGTATGCACTATACGACACAATTGGGTTCCTCAGTCGCAGTGAACGAAGTTTCGTATTTTACAATCCGACACTAGCAAGCACCAACAATACCAACGACAATCACAGGAATAACAAAAGAATCGCCAGTGCTACCACTGTAAGTAGATAACAGCAGTAATAAATAACAACAAAAGTAACAGTTATATCCGCATCACAGCACCGTAAACTTTCTGAAACAAGAATCCGTCCCTCCTCCACCCTCTCTATCTTTCGTTACGAAGACATCCCATTCGAAAAAATACTGTAACGTGACCCGTCAGTGCTAATGAATAGCGCTGCTTTAAACGCAAATGCAAATACATAACTGTTTCTGTAGTCCGTTGGAAGCCCAGAAGAGAAACAACTTTCACCTCAACATCACCCTCTAAAATTGGGGACGATTCCTGAGCCTATGCAAATATCGCAGGACAAATACCTCTTTGAAGTAGATGCCAATTACGTGAAGAAAAATAAAACAATACAAGTTCATCTCACAGATGACTCCCCATTGGTGATCGCCGTTAAACCGCAGTCCCTTAGCCTTTCTTCCGTTGATGAGCGTGCGCTGAAATGAGAACACTTAACAAATCACCCTTTGCTAATTCACGCAGCACATGAAGAAAACACAAAAATGAAATAAGCATGCAACCAACGCTTTTTAATCCACGCAATTCTCTACATGCACTGCTCTTCAGCAAACGCAGCAAAGTGCTGAACGACGCTCTTTGTAGACGCAAACAGCCAATCGCAAGACAATGTATGTTAAGAGAGAACTGGCTCTGATCACAACTCGCCATGGGCGGCAAGTGCTTAAAAACCGGGGAAAGATGCTCATTGTCTGAAATTATAGCGGATCTCGTGTGCAGCTTGAAAAGATTTGCCGGAAATTGTTCATAACATTGGAAGTCCCCTACTTTTATGAGTTCGACGAAATGTGATATGTGTGATTTTAGGACACGAAAATGGACTATTATGCGATCTCAAACTCATAGCCCACTTTCGTGTTCACTTTTTTTGACTTCATCCATTCCTCGACGTTGCCCGTAGTTCAGGTATATCCTCAAGCGCTTCAGGCAGGCATTCAAATAAAAAACTGAGGTTCTCAGATTTTTAGGTTCTATATGCTGTAAAAACACATAAATCAGCAAGCTTTTACGGTGCAACAGCGTTAAAAATATATTACGGGTGAAAACTAAGCAAAGGAACAATTTGAAGCGGAGACATATAGCAGCAGCATGATTCAATACAATCATCTGACCGCCTATGAAGTGAAAAAAACCTGTGAGTTGAACCAACCTTAGCAAACTAAGTGTAATCGTGAAAGATAATAAAAAGGCAAATACATTACTGACCTATTCTATTTAGTGAATCAATAGCAATGATAGCATTAAAAAAAAACGAACGACAATGCACCTATAGCCCTGGAAGCTTAACTACGATCAGCCGAATAACAGGAAAACAACAGCAAAAAGGGAAAATATACAGCATAGTGAGAACCCTTGGAATCAGACAGAGATCAAGGTCGCAGATCAATGCTATATCAAAACCTCGTAATCGGCAAGTAAAATAGAATTTTTCTGGAAGGGACGACTTTAGACGGCAAAGCATCCCATTGCCGAACAACACGATAGGTAAAGCTCTTTTATAAAATATGACGAATCATCGATTCAGACGAACAGCATGTTAGCAAACTGATCGGCTATTTTTTCGAGAAGTCAGGACATTTGAATATATACATGAAAAACAAACTTGAACTTAGCGCACATTTACTCTAATATTTGCAAGCCCGAAATTTTCAGCGAGATCAATGATCGGCTCGAGAGCGCACCTGGACATCTTTCGGAAGGTGACTCTTGCGAGGGTACCTTGCATACACCTTGCCACAACCCTCCCAGATTTTAAAAACAGCGATCTCGCCAATGCACAGTTCGAGGATATGGGCCAATGCGCTGCGAACGCATTTTCGTTACCTATGGTCCTTCTGTAAACACTTTTAACGTGCACTCTGCGATTCTGAGTGCTCTTTTACGAGGACAACGACAGCAAGCTTTCTGTTTCATGCCAAACTGGACATGCAGAATGATAAGGTACGGAACGAAGCAAATGAGGAAGAAAACGGAGGAGGAGTACTATGAGAAAGACACTAAAAAAGAGAAATATTTCGAAATTATGATTGGATCGAACATTGAACCCTTAAAAGAGAGCAATCCTAAAATGCCTCAGTGAAATATTTCAATTGGCTGCTGCAACTAATCACTGTGACAGCTAAATGAAACTTCTCCTCTGTAATTAAAAGTTTAGAAGATGGAAACCAGCCACTGGAGTACGACCCAGTGCAAAATTGTTGTGCTGTGACCAACCGATTATTCGAAAAAAGCTTACCAACCGTCGCGTATTATACTGTAAGTGCCAGGAATGCTCAGATTCACCACCGTACTCCCGCACCGTGAAACCTTCCCTGTGGGATCCCTTAGGACGTCGTCATCGATGATGAGATCCACGCCTGGCCATAGCTCTTCAAAGTCCTTCAACGAAAGAACAATCTTAACCGGACGTTTTTGGCAGCGACCCGTATCACCCATTAAAAGCTTTCTCCGGCGCTAATGGCTTGTTAAGAAGCTCCTTCATTTTCGGACAAATGAAAGAATCACCTCCACCGAGACTGGGTTCTCTGCAGCACCCGAAAAGTTTGCACTTGTCTGCGTAAGCGGTGTGTCGCCAAGTCGCTTGCTGAGCGCGCGAACAAAGCTGTGATCAGGAATGCGAATGCCAATAGTGCGATGGCCTTCGTTGAAATTCGCAGGAAGTCGCGACGATCTATTAAACACCAGCGTGACCGGGCCGGGCAGAAGGCGCCTCATCGTATGGATATCTATCGTCGGGATCGCCCACCTTCAAATTGAAATCGTCAGCTTGTTCAAGTTTATGTTCATGTTTGAAGAAAGAGAAAAAGAAAGAAAACAGGATGCAGTAGAAGAGAAGATAGATGGGGTGAGGAAAAAAATATGAATTGCTATCTCAGATTAACGGATCAAACAACAAATGAGTAAGCCCGCATCATGACTTAGAACAAAAGAGTGCATCACATGCAAAAAAAATTGAAGTGCGAGAATTTACAGCGTAAACCATCGACCGTCGAAATCAGCGACGACTTTCTGCTTTTTGGACATATACATCCCTCAAAGCCCTCCAAGGCGCTCATTTGCTCCTCGAGAACCCCTCACGGATTTACTGGAAAAATCCTATAATGTGGTTTTAGCAAGGCAGGACTCACGGTGGCTCCAACTCTACTCCAGAATTCTTAAAAATGATTCATATTTGAGAGCCATTCCTTGTGCAAACCGAGCGCTGAATACCGTTTCCTCCTTCAAACTAAAAACGTGCGTTTGGGACTATTTTCGATCCATGAAAAAAAAATTCCCTCTCTTCCTGCCAATGCCAAACGATGTCAACAAAACGAAGCAATAAACAGACTTAATCAAGCTCCAGAACTGTTACTCCACAGTCAAGATCACAACGGTTTAGCAGATCGCTATTTTGATTCCACTAGGTTGTGCTCAATGATTCCAAGTTTCGAAATCAGAACCCAAAAAAGAAGCAGAACTTCGACATTCCGCTGCCAACCCAGTTCTGGTGATTATACATAAACACAGACACCCTCTATAAGCCCTCTTCCTATAATCTCACTTGAAAGGTTGTGAACATGAAATAGCTTCCCTGCTCTGGTATCCCATTCAAATAAAAAGCCCTTTCCGGGAACGAACTGCAATAAAACCACTATCTGGTGATCTGGTACAATGGGTTCAGAAACCTGGGCAGGACCTCAAATACTGTCAAGACATAATATGAAGACTTGTCTAAATGCACGCCTCATTAGTTTTCTTGAATATACTTCCCCCTCTGCCCTCTTCTTTCATCTCGAACACACATATTCGTCTGTTTTGGAATTAACAATTATCGCAAACCCTGGTTCATCTGGAACGGCTGCAAACAATGTGAACATCACAACTATGGACGGAGAATTTTCACGTACATATAAACTTCAGCGGGATCTATTTAAGACAAAACGGTCTCCATGAAATGAATGGCAATTACTTTATGCTGCATAAGTGAGCAACCTCTGATGACAATAGCGCATCTCCTAAATTTAGATAAGAGGATGCGCCAGTAGGTGAAAATGATAAAGTAATACTGCAATAATCAAATGTAGCAATCAACATTCATCAACTCACCTTGTTCAATACAAAAAATGCGATAGTGTAATGAAGAAAAATGCTTGACGTATGTGCAAGACAGAAAAAGAAAAGGTAAGCAAAACAAACTTCGAAATTTCGGTGACATCACTGAGGAAAAGTGCGAAAGGTTTCGTCCGACTGCGGAATTTCAACTTGAACAGCTTATCGGCATTGTTAAGCGTCGTCGAAAGCCCATAGATCGTATCAGTTGGGAGAGCGATAATACCTCCAGATTCAAGAACAGCAACTGCACGTGATATCGCCACCTCAAACGCTGCAAAACGATTACAACTAACCTGCCGGAAATGATGCAATATAGTTGAAAATAAGAGAAAGAAGGTAGAAGTTTTCATTTACGATGCTCACCTTGCCGAGAATATCACGGAAAGTTATATTCCAGTTGAATATTGCAAAACAATATGACTTCTAATGTTAATTGTTATTCTCCTCCTCTCCTTTTTAGCTCTTATCTGGGGCAGTATTTTTGCCACCTCCTATAAAGCTGTCTTTTCAAGACTATACTGCATCGTATGCGAGTAAGAATTGTTTCATTCATTCTCTTGCATGAAAAAGAGCATCGAAAAATTCACCCAATTAACTACGCACTTCAGCTGAAATGTGAATATTCTAAAACTGCTGGCTGTAAAAGAAAAGGTCAATTACTGCTGTCAGTGAGACGAATTATTTTGTCCATGCGACGCGACCATGTACCTCCGGACAAAATGTTACCTGCAATTTTTGAAGTGTTTGCAGACTTCAAACACAGTGCAACTGGACGTGAATTGATTTCATCGAGCATAAATAGACGCACACAACAACTTTAAAAACAGAGGGAAAAAGCATGCTTGTGGGTGTCTCTATCTTAGGCACGTACCTTCGGAACCCTTCAAACGTTGAAGTCGAAATATCCCACCTGCTGAGCAATAAAAACTCTTACTGCGATGCCATAAATAATATCAAAAAGTCCAATACACTGTTAAACCCCTTTCCAGCACCTTTAATGCTCAAAAATCTGCAATCATTGGGAATGCTGATGGTTCTGGCTCATAGATGTATCCCACATGAAGCACTGAGAAAACTTTTCCGCCCCAAATAACCCAAACATCTAGGTGCCAGAAAAACTCAACATTAAAGTTCCACTAATCTCTCTCTTCGTTCCATTCCTGCATTCGTCATTATGAAATTTGTAAGCTAAAAAAAAATAAAAACACTTCTGTTGGCTGGAAAAGAATCACGAAGAGCAACATCTGGATTAAATATAAAGGAGGATACGGCAGGAGAGAAAAGAAGGAAGAGGAAGGATGAGAGAGAAAGCAGCTGAAGTAACGTTCACACAAGACCTAAATACATGGATTCCCTCCTCCAGTCACTCTTCCTCTCACGGTGGTAGATTAGACAGCATTGTTTGTGCCACTGATTTGCAAAATTCAATTTAGTTTCTCAATGTATCCTCACTTCTACTTTATCAGAAGGCACAAACCTTACTGAGAGACTCCTTTTTCTTGCTGCACTGACAAGCAGTCCAGATTTCCGTCACTTGCTTTCTCGAAAATCGTAAAAAGAAGGCAATCCGCGCAGACCAATCCGAGAACGATGGTGCACTTTTCACTGCACGACATGGTTGGATGCACTCGAAAGAGGGACTCTTATAAACAGCATCGGACGATGTTATGTTTACAGCTTGTACACAGGAAAGAGTGGCAGAACACCGTCGCAGCTATTCAGCAACTTCAATTTAATTGATAAGTTGCCCAAATCTACCAGTCTAGAAGAAGAATCGCATAAAACATAGAGTGCATAAAATTACTGCAGAACTCGTTAAATGGCAGCAAACATGTGACTTCAAACTACTTCATATTCCTTCCATCGCGCCTCCTAAATTCAAACTATGGGATGCTCTTCTGCTCGTCGAAGTTAGGCAAAAGAAAGAAAAGGTGGAAGGTAAAAACGAGTTCGATTGCTTGTGGCATACCTTTCGCTTCAAATATTTGAGAGGTAAATTGTGTTGGCACTATATCGTCATCACTATAATCGTGGCCGAAAATTTCTATTTTTATTTGGTGACCGTCCACAGACATTTTTATGTGGCTTTAGATGTGATTAGATATGCGGGCAAAAAATTTGGGAGCATAAAAAGCGAGAGGTAACGAAAAGAACGATTTACTGAGAGGGAATCTCCTGAGTTGGCTAATTTTTCAAAAGCTCTGGAAGACCTCAGTAACACCACGTGACATTACAAAAGTTCTCCGGCTGACCTTTTGTTATGTGCGAAAAAGTTGCTTTTACGGAAAAACTTTAGAAGGGAGGATATCCGAATGCGAAGTGTTGGCTGAAGTATGCCTCCCACCTCTTCCTCCCCCCCCCTCCCCCCTAATGCGAAATTTTAGCATCACCTACCACTATTAGCGATTTTTCTCACAGTTTCGGACTCATTGCAGATGGTCATAAAAGGTCATAAAGTGACCTTTTATGACCATCTGCAATCAGCAAATTCATCTAAGCTAAATATATACGCATATAGATGATATACCATTGTGAGTAGCCGCTAGAATTTCTCGGAGAGCAATTTTCTTTTCCATAAGCTGAAATCTGAGAAGCGCATGTAACTCTGAGAATGTAACTACTTCATGGAGAGCACGCAACCAAATACACTTGCTTCGAAACAAAACCACACATATATATGAAGAGATCATCACAAAACACAAAACGACTGACCGTCGTTAGAATTTGTTCCATACAATTTGTTCAAGCGTGATATAAGATCGCCTCTGCATACCGGCTATGAAAATAAGATTAGCACAAACAACTCGGAACAAGATGCCCTCCACCACCACCAACGAACACTAAAAACTATAGGCTCTTCCATTAAAATGAGGACAGCACGACGGTCACGTTGATATTTGAGTAGGTTAAGGAGCGGAATGCAACGAAAGTGGAAAATTGATACTTGCGAGAGATTAAAAACATGACAGCGATAACCTTCACAATTATAATATTACGTGCACCGAGGAGGACATGCGAATTAGGTTGTTTCTTAGAAATTCCGGGGAGAACCTTAAAGTAAAAAATAGATCTCTGAGAAGGGATCTTCTAGACCGGTAATATGTTCCTACTAAAATGTCCAAACGGTCACCATGTTGCGTTGCTGTGACAGTCTTCTTTGAACTACAGTTATCGTGCACCTTGCTCGGATTTGAATGGAGGGTTTTATGTGTGCATTCCTCACCTGTCTGGCTGGTTTACCGGAACACAGGTCTCTACCACTCCTCGTGTATCCCTTGCTACTAACCACTCGAGAAAATTTATCAACAAGCTCAGAAGTGAATCGGTCGGCTTGATACAATAGGCACTTTTTGCTTTTCGTACATTTGCACCTGACCAGCCTGTTAGGTTAAGAAGGAAAAAATAAAATGTGCAGAACAATGTGTTCATAATGCGACTCTTCCTCTCACCGGCACGAATATTCCGTAATAAACTCACCTTGCCGTTATTGAACGTGGGCAAAATAAATCAACTAGTGTAAAATATACTTTTTTTGGTTCTTGGACTGATGAATCACTGGAACGGTTCAATCGCCTCTTAATTAATCAGCTTCCCTTTAGCGGCAAAAAAATAACATATGCAGAATAGACGGCGCAGAGCTCACAGTAAGAGGAAACACTGAATAGAACAGTGCATGAGTAGAAAAACGCTTCATTCAGTAGTGGATAATCACTAGTGGGGAAGTGATTTCTTGTTTATTTTTATTTGTCATCTCTCGAGAACCTGGTTCTAGACCCCGAACGTTTCCTCTGCAATTCCTATACCTAATCAAAGCAGCATTTTCATTGTCGATGAAATTATATCTCTGAACTGTCAAGAAAATCTGACTCTTCCTTCTCCTTGGCAGACTTTACTCTCCCCAATTTCGTCTTAGCTCAGATGATTAAACGGTGGAGGCAAAAAATGATGAGTACTGTGATGTAAGGGTGATCAATAAATTGCACGACGGAGAAGAGAAGCGATGACCACAAGACGAGAAAACTCCGCAAGTGCCTTGAAGCAAGGATCAGTGTGTAAAAAAGGAGAGCATATTTCCTTATAGAGAGCAGTGGGCTTTTGGCTTCTCATGTTTGGTGTCGCTCAAATGAGAGTCCGTTGGGAATGTGGCGTTGCGCACTCGGGCCACGAAGTGGATCTGGCGTGAGGAGTGTCCTCTCCTGGCTGGTGCGGAGAGAGCATCATTCATATCATAGTGTTGTCGGAACGAACGATTCCATTCCTCCTTCCACCTCTTATCGTCTGTTATCACCCCCATCCCGTCGTTACTGTTGTTGATTTTATTGAGGCTGCATAAAAAACCCCAACTTTTCGCCTTGCTGCCAGATCACACAGCATCTGGTTGAGCCTCGGAAAAGAAGGAATTTGCTAATCCCTCCTGAACAAATCAAAGGTAAAGAGACAACGGAGGGCCTAATACTCTTACAATGAAGAAGTGGGAGGGGATGATGGTAATGTTTCTAAAGTTCCCTAATAATAAACAAGAGTTTTGTTCAAGAGGGTATTGGACGCCCCTCAACGACGTCCAACGTTCAAAGTTACCGGACAAAATCTGTTTAAGGATCGAGCATATCAAGGATTTCGTAAGTACTAGATGAACATGGAAATGTAGTGTCGCTAGGTGCAGCAGACCACTTTGCTTTGCTCAATTTTGATGCCGTCGCTTCGTGGCAAGTTGGAGAGCAATGCTACTGTCTCCAAATGCGATTGGAGGAGATCCACGGTGGTCGAGAAATTTTCTAACGTTATCAGCTTATAGCTGTAGTTGCTGCAAATCTGCTCCAGCAGCACTTGCAGATCTCTGTAAACGATGCTGGAAAAGCCGGACGAATGGCGTGAATGAGGGACACTGACTCATTTTAGGAGTAAGTTAACTAGCGGAAATGGCAAGCTCGTTCATCTTTATATTACCGACCAGTGTTTAGAAGGATGCTAGCGCGCAGTGTGCATAGATTTGTGAGTTCTACAAATCGTCCCCTACGAAGTAAATTTTAACTACATTAAATCTGTGCGGAGATGCGTATGTCTGCATACGCTGGTGTTTGTCCCCGTGCTTTCGACACCGGAGTCTCCGAATATGGTCCCGTAATTTTTATCAACTGCTGCCGCGTTTCGCAACCGTTCACATCAAAAAGTTGGATCAGTTGTTAAAAGTTCCTACAAGCTGTCGGGTCGATAAAAGTATGAGCATATTGTTCCGTCTTTGCTATCATTTGCGGTTTGATGGGCGAGTTACAGAAGTGTTCATCATCTCAGGTTCATTTTGATATGCTTCTTCAGCTACCCTACACAACCAACGTTTGATTTTTCTACCAGTTTTTCTTTGGCCGTGACTTCTATCACAAGTTTTTTTGGGATTGTTAATATGTTTTATCTAGATTACTACTGAAAAGGCTCAAAAACGCATCAATTGCATTCCTTTTATTGAAATCGTCAAGCGTGGCTGCCCTGACTAAAGTGCTCGAGCGTTATCGCCTACTCTTTAAAGTCTCTCATTCAAGATTTGTAGACTTGAAAGCTTCGTCTTTTTAATGAGGTCGAGGATTTCAAACGTTTCGGTTCGCGTAGAACTTCTCTAGCTGGAAGAGAGACATCGAACGTTGGATTTTTTTCATTGAAGGAACTGCAAAATCCCCAAGGCAGTTGTTGCTGACTTACCTTACTTCATCATTTATTCTTTGTGTGCCTCTTTCAGCACACCGCCCACGCATTATTGTGTTCTGAAAATCTCTGTCTACCCGTAAGTGCCTTTAAAAAAATTCGTTCAGGTGTCACAAATTAGTCTATTTAATCGATCGGCGTTGCACTATCTATTGATTTGTCATTTTTCCGTGGATGTTTTTGCTCATCTGTGCTTTTAATTACAGTTTTGTTCAGTAAGCTTCACTACACTTTCAATACCCAATATTTATTGTTTATCGATCAGCATATAAAGGTTGTTAAATAATTCAATGAATACGACCGGAAGAGGAACATCGCGTATGAAAACTGCAGTTGTTTACGTTCCTTCGAGCATTCAGTTGCGCGGAAATAACCTATCAAGCGAAGAAACGGCTATGAGAAATGTTTAATAAAGCAACGATACTGATCATATGCTTATTGGAATGATGAAAATGCAGTCAACAGAATGAGATTCGTGCTGAGAAGGTTACAGAACTGTTGGTGGAGTGTTGCCGAACACGAGATAAATGTAGCGGAATGAACGAATGTGGAAATGTCTGTAAGAAAAGGATTTGCATGAGGAAAATGACAAACTTGCCAATCTAATAATCACATGAAAAGTCCTACTTACACTCACTCGGCGCATAATCACAAAGATTGCATTTTCTTCGCTCATTATATCCGCCATAATACCATCGGCAAATGAATTTATCGAGATCGGGTATATAATGCTGCATTTCCAGCGTACTGTAGCCGTTGATCACTAACCATGGCACAAAATGTTTCATTTCGGGTTCGAGACTGTCACTCTCATTTGCAGTTTTAAGTTGTAGCCTATGTCCTTCTTGAGAATTTGCGCATCTCCTGAAAATATGATCGAAATTTTCGATAAACACAGCTTCGTTACTCCTCAGTGCGACATCCAACTTAAACCAAACAAAAGTTGTTTAATTTGAGACTACTTTCGCGAAAGCACTGAACCTCAGCAGAGATAGGTCTTCAAATATTCTTCCTACTTGTCAAATTAAATTGGCGATGCTGGAAAGAATTTTTTGAAATCGTTAGGAAACTTCCTTCTGATGACAGTTGTAATCATTGTGAGGTTTGCTTATGAAAACTAGCAGCAATTCTGCAGAGGATAGATGTTTTCTTTTCGACATCTTTATGAAGACCTTCTGCTCGAAGGTCGCTTCGAAAAGGAATGCTGTTAAAAATCCAACAACAAGTGAAAAAGAAAACAAATAGCGTACATGATAGAAGTTTTCTTTGCTGCGGACCATCCAAGCTTACTGGAACACGTTTCGAACGCCCTTTGATCGTTCTTATGCTCTCTCACCTCTCGCATATGACAAACGATATATTCCACCGTTTCTTCGTATGCTGCTTTCGCCTTCAGTTTTATACAAATATTTTTATGCGAACAGTATGATGCGCGAGTGAATTCAGCGGTGTTCAAATAAACATCCAGCATTTATTTGCTGCTGCATAAACTCGATCGTATCTTCACCTTTGTTTCAGTCCATGAAAAAAATTTCTATTTGTTTCACAAGAGTAGTTTCGGTCCTCTGCTCTCTCAACTTAATGAAGCCGCCTTTCTTGTTTAACTAACTAAACAAATATCGAACTATTCTGGATATTTTGACCATGAAGGTGGATGAGGTGCAATGTTTTTTTCCGGATAAACTGAACTGAATGTATAGAAAAATAAAGCAACGCATCATTCTTGAGCCACTGAAAGATTTCCAAAGGCTAAAACATCTGAAGATAGCACACTGATCGCACTAATAGGTTAGCAAACCTGAAGTTTTACAGGTCATTTTCGACATCTCAATCCTCGAAAACATCTGCGATGAAATTCCATTAATAATTCTTAATTTGTTAACTTTAAAGTTGTCTTGCAAGTGGCAAGCTAAATTTACTATATCCATAAACGGCACACACCGCAGCAGTGATATGATTTCCGGGTATACTGCAGTAACGTGGTATATTACAGAATATTACAACGCTTGTTTCATATGTCAGCACTTAATAGTTTACAGGATGGGAACCCCTTCGAGCGTTTCACAACGCTAATAATGATAAGAATTGTTGACTACTTGTACTAACTAACCATTTATTTGACTCGTGTCGCGATTTATGTTAGGTGGATTCTGATGTTATTTTCGATACGGCGTACATTCGTCAAAGTGTCCATCACGCCGAAATTTGGCGTCAGATTTACGCTCAATTGCTTCGAATGTAGTGTTTGAAATTTGCTAGGCCTTCGCAGGTCGACGTCTCATGCCAGTCGCTCTGTTGCGCTTTTGCATTTATTACTCATTTGAACAAAGCAATGAAGTCACCTTGACACAGTCGTTTATAGTGTTACCGGTGCATTCAGCAGAACCATGTTGGCAAATAATTTTGTCATCGTCCTCCACCTTACCATTGCCATAAGGGAGAAACCTATAAAAAATATTGTGAGGACACATATTACTATAATATTTTCAATTACATTACATAGTGGGTTTGTGTGGATTTTGTGCGAAGTAATTGCGAGACCTAGTTGAATGAAAAGAACATGTGGCAGTTCACTCATATATTCCTTCAAATTTCAAATGTGTTGAAAAAAGTTTCTTCCAGCCAGTTGCCGTTTATTTCAAGTTTAAAAGGCTATCTAACGAAACTTAAAGCATTTTTTCTCGATTTTGCTAGTAGAGAAATGATATGAGTCGTGGATGATAGTAGATCTAATAAATAGTTCAGTGATTATCAGTATTTCATATCATTGCATCAAGGCGTATTTATACTTCCTTTAGCTGTCGCAATTTGACCGAAAGATGAACACACTGCAACACAGTGCCCAATTCTGAAGGTACGTTAGAATTTGTTTACGCGTGCTGTCAACTGTTTTGTTGTGTTGTTGCCACCACACATAACAGAAGTGTGATGTTCCTCGACCATTATTTCACTGCAACGAGTTTCATTTCAGTGCAGTGAGTTTCATTTCATAACAAGTGTCGTCAGTCCGAAAAGCAAGAATACGCCGACGAAGTAAAGGACGAAGAATCAATTCTTGTCACTGTTGATAGCTTGATGATGTCTGACATTAGCATTCCATTCTAGGATTATGGTCCATTCTATTAAAGGGCACTTCAAAATTTTATTCAATAAAATGACTGATACAATTCCTTCACGAAAAACAATGAAGGTTAGGAGAGATAAGTTTTCACTGTTCAAGTTCCCCGTTATTGGAAACGGTTGCTGTGATTACTGCTTAATGCGTTTATTGTACAGAGCTGTTCACTGAAATCGTTTTGATGGCATTTCTCACGATGGAGAGTTCCTGAGGATTTTCTTGGGTTACGTTTATTAAACCCGCCGTTTCTGTTCCAGTACTACCTTGTAGAAGAGCACAAAATTTTAATGACTCTATTAGAATGCAAGTAGCGCATATTCATTTCAGTTTATGAATATTTTGCTTTGCAAAAATTCTTTACTCATCACTTTACGTACTAACTAAAAATGGATTTTATGCGCATTCCACTGTATTTTCGTTTTTTCAGTAACGATTACTCTAAGTACGAGCGGCTCGTGATCATTTTGGAAATGACCTGAAATGTGCGTTATTCATAAAATTTGTAAAAAGGGCAATATATATGCTCATTGTTCGTAAGATCAACACATTTTCGGAAATTATGAGGCACAGTAATGTGAACCATTTCGGTTTAAAAATGAATCAAATCCAACTATAATGGAATTTTTAGAATTTTTAGGATTGACTTCAGCAAACGCTCAACAATCAAAATTTTCATTGTGCAGTTTTAGCGTCGTCGAAAAAATTGGTGTTTAGCATTTAACCGTTACCTAATTTTGTAGAACCTTCGAAGTTTTTTATTCTGCCAGAGATTTTCGTAGAAATTGTCGACGATTGTTGCTTGAGAGAAGGGGCAATGTGTGGCATACAATAGTGTTATTCGAATGGGTCTTCCTTGCGCGTAACTTCTATATAGAGAACACTTCGCTGAATCGAAGCACTCATGTGTTACCTGTAAATAGAGTACACCTAAAGTAACGAAGAGATGAGATATGGAAGTGGAAATAAGGAAAGGAATATGGAATCTTCTACCAATTTTTCGCCATTCTTCTTGAAGGCTTTTTTCGTTAGAACACTATCGCTTTGTTTTTCCTTTGTTAGTCCATATTTCTCGCAGCCCGTTCAAAAGCAGTTATTCCTTTCTTAGAATCTAATGTTCAGCACCTCGAACAGCCACGATGGGAACCAAATAATTTTCTTTGCAATGTGAATAATCTTTTAACGTAATTTCCAACAGCACTTTTACAAGCAACACTGCACTTCACTTACTCTTTTAACAGTAAATATAACTTTCCTATATCATGACTTCATCGATATATGAGGTAAAAGTCTCCGAAACTTTTAACCACTCCGTTGTGCAAGTCTCGCTGGATGTTTCTATTATTTCACTTGGTGAATTTAGAAACCAAAATTTGCTCATGAAAGTGATTTTCTTGCTTCATCTCGGAGTTGCAAAAGGGATGCACGAGTCTATCGTTTTTTTCCAGCAAACCTAGCGGAGAGAGAACACTCGTTGCCTCTATCACTCACCTTCTCCCTTCATCTATGTTCTTTGCAGTCACTGCACTCTTGACTTGCTGCTTGAACACCGGAAATAAGTTCTCGGATGATTTTATCCGCTCAAAACAGAAGGCGGATTCCGTAAAATTTTCTACCCAAAACCACAAATACGAAAAGTTAAAGCTTGAAAATTCCAGTGTTCCGGAGCCAAGTAATCTTTTTGTGATATGATGCATGCTTTGCTGCCAAACTGAAAGATACTGTTCAGTAGTAGGAGGGATAGGGGAAGAAGCTGGTAATTGAAAGAAAGCTACCAGTAACAATCACGAAGTACCATTGACCTCAGTATGATGCTGAAATTGTCAATATGTTGTAATTTGTTCCACATTAGTAGTTTACGATTAAGTTGCTCGTGAGGCATAAATTGGAAAAGTTCGTTGAGTAATGAGAAGACTAATTCTCTTCTTCAAGCAGTTCCAAAATTGCAAAGATATTGCAACTTTTTGCGATAAGTCGCTAGTTATGGAATGCACTCCGAGCAAGAGCAAACGAGGGCTTTCGATGCGTTTCTATTCGCGTGCGCGCGCTGCTAAACTTGATCCTCACATCTGCACCTTCAAGAAACAGAGGAAGGATGAGCCACGGTCGAGCTTACTTTTCAGATTACTATGAGCAAATAAGATATGCTTATCGAAAGTGATCACCTCGGTAGAATCACACCAAAAATCAGGTGGCATCACACAACGGGAACCAGACTGTACGATTGATCGCGTGGTCTCCTTCTGTAGCACTCGTCGCCAGATCAACAGCTTTGTTTTCAGCATCGATTGGTAAGCCTGAAGGGCGCTCCGAGAAAACGAGATAAGACAGTAAGCACTGGCGACAACGTGTCATTCGTGTTACCTTAATCTTATTGTGATTTCTCACTAACATCTTATATCTATGCATTTTTAGCGCGCGGTAAGCACTTACTAAAACTCACTTCATAAAACTTTAGCGTCATTTATGCGCTGGATTTTACGTGATATCGTCATGGTTTAGCTCCGTTATTTTCATTTGTTCTGCATATCACGTCAGTTGTTGTCCTTGAGATCCTATGAACTTTCATTTGCGATGACACTTATGGTCATAAACATCGAAGGAATTGATGTTGCCGAAATGTTTTTGGGATCAAATTAATTCAGTAATAAATTGTTACTCTGTTAGCAATACCTATTCAAGCAAGCGAATAAGCAGCATGAAAACGCTTAGATAGAAATTTGAAAAAAAGATTGAGATTCTGCTTCATTTGGGCAGATCAATTTTTCATGGATTGTGAGCTCCCAGAAACTCTTTTCGAAGTAACTGACGCTACTCTCGCGCAGTAGCTTCGTTTTCGAACTAATTTCTACGATGACCAATGCGAAATTGCTTGATAAACGTTTTCAATTTGGAGCAGGAAAGAATTTTGTTTCCATTACAGCGGAATGTCATAGCGTTTTTATCTGGCTTATCTGCAAAGAGGCTCCACAAAAACATATACCGTCATAGTTGAATGAACTGCTTGCAACTCTCTTCGAATATCTCTTCGTTGTAGTCTGACACTAAATAAAACAGAGATCCTGAAACCTCCTGTGAATGGCTTATGAGTCTTTATAGGCTCGAAATGACGTGTTAATTTTTATGTCTCTTTCATGAATTAGTCATCTCATAATCTAAGAATTTTTCACGCCTATCGGTCGGTTCAAAAATCAGATCGATTATGAAAAAACAGTGAACTATTTGAACAAAAAACAGAGAGTTTATCGCCTCTATCCCGGAAAGTTTCATTTTTTCACAGAGGAGAGGAAACGTTTCCATCCTAAACGGTTCCAATTTTTTACGGGAATGAAACCATTATTGGTTGTCGAGTTCGACATACATCTCAGAGATATTCTAACAATGCTTAAATTTTCCTTTCGATATTTTTACGCTCCTCGGAAAAATTCTCTAAAGAAGTCTTTTCTGCTTCAAAATCGTCTATCGGGATTTATAAGAAATTGCGAATTTTGTTGAGTGCGAGAAATATTATTAGAGATATGAGAAAGAATGCCTTTAATACGTGAAAATTTTGAAGAGTGGATGACCTTGCACTTATAAAACACTGGATATATATCCATATCCTATTTCGGAATCTCCTGTTGGTAAATGTAGCTGTATGTTCCTTGCTCTTCATTTCTTTCCATTTCATTAATAATGGCAAGGAAAAGTACAGGGTGAGGGAACGGGAGAGAAGGACGGGAGCGAGGACCGGGAGTTCGAAGGCCTCGGAGCGATTAAAAGTCCTATCCCCAGCTGATCGAAAAATGTGTTCATGTATAAACACTCACTTTCGTCTATTTATTTATACAATGTATTCATTTATTCATCTGCTGAAGCGTTTACTTTTTGTTTACATACTCATTTATTTTTCGCTCATGGATAAGTATAGTTCTGAGTGCTCAAAATAAGTTTTTGAAAAAGCTCTTTAAAGTTCAAAGGTTGACTGCTGAGCGTTTTTGATGGCAAATTAACAATCCCTGGAGAAGGGACCTTTCTAGTAATACATGTGAGCTCATCTTCCCATGCGATGCTTAACACTGTCAGCGAAATAAATGCCAACTCAACGAGTAGTTCTTTGAACTGCGGGGTTTTGGTTCGCTGCATGCAATAAAAAATGAACGCCTGATAAAAATTTTTTATAGGGTGCCTCCCAGAATATTGTGCCGCTATCTGCCATCCAGCAATTTTCCCATCAAAGTGAATTATATTTTATATGAGGCTTAAACATTTTATGAAGCTCACTCTGGTGCAAGTGGAAACACAAAATGTGTACCTCCCTTAATCGCATATAGGTGTAAGAATATGCTACTTCAGTTCTAGCAAAGTATGCATTTATCAACATTCGCTTATAAACAATTTTATGACCCAAAAAACCCTACGAGTAAGCATATTGTTGCACTCTCTTTATTACTTATCATTTTGGCATCTTGAGAAACATTCGCTTGAAAGGAGAAAAAAACAGCCCTCACTTAATTTCTCCTCACTAGATAATCATACCATTTGTTTCCAAGAAGGCTTGCGCGAACAGTGAAAGAATGCTGTGCTGAGAGAGATGTATGAATTAGTTATGAATAAAAAAAAAGAGGATGCATTTATTAGAGCACTCAGGAAAGCTTAAATATCCAGCATACCTGCATTTCATCGAAGCTTTTGTCATTGATGGATATCCAAGGCAAATAGTGCTGCTTCGTCGGTCTCAGCATGCGTGCCATTTTTTCGTCATTTGCCTCTCTGCTATTGCCCTCTGACGATTTCACACAATGTCTCAAATTTTATTCATCATTTTGCGCTCCAAAGTATATTTATTCCCATGTTTCATTTCAAAAACAAAACGTTTCAATCTGCAAAAACGCTCATTCATCCAATCATTATGGGAATGTCGTTGGACCCGTTGCTGCGCTGTGCCCTTTAACTATCTATTTTTTCCCCACAAACTGTCTGGTCATTAAAAATGATGAGTAAAAGTTGTGGACTGTTTAATAATGCTAGATACTTAAATCTTCAAGCCAAAAAAAGAAACAATGCTGAGAAATTTTAAGAAAATTCACCAATAGTGCAATAACGATACTAAGCAATATTTGAGAGGAATGTCGGTGGAAACATTCAGCTTCCGCTTTCGAATCTTCATGAGAGTGGAAGCTTACGTTCTTCCCAGACATGTATTGGGACCGGAAATATGAAACGATTTATAACATAGTAATGCTAAACAGCCCAAAGAGATGTATAACAAAGAAATTCATGCTAGGTGAGTTCACGATTTGTTTTTATCGACATACTTTTCGATAGTGCGGTGCCGGAACCACAGTTTCAGCTCAACAGTACTGAAATTTCCGAATTTTTAATAATCTGTTTCCAGCTCCAGAGATTCCAAGCTTCCAGGATTGGAGCAAATCCAACATGTATTATTTAAACGGGTATTGCACATATTCTTTTCATATTCCATCCTATTATAAGTATCCTTGCCTCCACCTTATTTCTGCTCCCTTAACGATTTCGAATGAACATCATTCTTTTAAAAACATTATGGTGATGTTAGAATGACTTAAGCGGAATGATTAAATAAGCGACAAGATAAATCATTTTAAACGGTGAAAGATGTAGTGCTCACTGAAAAGAAGTTACGTTTCGAAACAATGAGAAGCAACAAAGAGAAGCTGTCGAGGTTACACTTTACAGCATTACTGAACATCTGGGAACATCTCCAAGTGATATGGCGATGATGGAAAGTGACATATAAGGAAATGTGACCCTGGGATTGCTACCTTATAGTATCTTGCTCTCGGCTTGAAGTGACTTCTCGAAAGCATGACTTCTCGCTTTCCTCAATAGTTCTGTTGAACTTCAAGCTCAGTTCGATACAGAAGACGAAGTGATACAGTTTGTCGCCGCTTAAGTGATGAGTAGCACATGATAGCAGCTTGTTCACCTGCAGCAACGTATAGTCCGTCACTACATTAACTCAGCTGTGGCCTGGCGGAAGCGGCAGCTGCTGTAACGAACATTCTCACGCAATGAACTTCCTAGTACTCTCCAAGGGATGCGCCATCCTTCGATCGTTTCAGTTCATTCAAAAATTCGTAAGTTCTCCTCCCGTTTAGTGGTTGAGAAACCTAGTGCGGGGAGATTGGTGCATAGTGTTGACTCCATGTTTCGGAACCACTGCTTTAGAAATATGGCTGTAGTGGCGACTTACAAGCTTCTCCTTCTCTATTCTTTTCCGCTCCACTCTGCTGTGAAAGGAGAGAGAGGGGACGGAGGGAGGAGAGAGTTGAAGTCCCAGATTTGTCCACTCGAAAAAAAAGCATCCTTAAACGTACCTGTCCAAAAGCCAAACAGATAATTTCATGCAAGTTTGAAGATGCTCGCCTAAGGATTTACAGTGAGATGAAAGCACTTGCAGTTTTAATATTGACGTGTCATTAATTTATGCAAGACTGTGAGTTAAAGCTCATCCAAGCTACAAGGATAACCTTGTTGTAGTAACGCTGGCCAAGGAAATGCTCTGTTTTTCGCTAAGACAACGACCTCTCTCAGCAGTTAGCGCTTTCTATGCGCAGCGGGTTTGCCCGTTTCTCGCTCTTACGGCCTATCCTGTCGAAATATAAAATGCAGCACGGAAATTTATTGAACCTCATTTCTGATTCAAGGATTTAATGCACATAAACAGCTTCCAGGAATTCGGAGGAAATAAAACTTAATGTGCGCAATTTTTACCCTTAGAGAACTCAGATATATCTAAGCTTTGCTCTACCACCTTGGTCAGAATTTATCGCCTCGTTAATGAGTAAGCAAGAATTTATAACGCAGCTATCCAAAATTCCGTAATGAATTCGCAGGTCCAAAACAGTCCCGAATGGATAAGAGTAACCCTAATTGGGCGGAAATTATATCTAAGCATTTTTCATTGGCTTGACAGATGACAGGCAGAACCGACAAATTGAGGAGGTGAACGGTAATATGTTGTATTCGGGTCTAACGCAGCACTTTATTAACAGGTGAAATTTTCGACTGATGAGCGCGAAATCCGATATTAGCCCTCGTTGAGCCGAAAACAGCTGCGTTCGTGGCAAATTTTAGTCTGAGAAGAGTTAATGAATTCATAAGCAAAACTGGGACTTATTTTCTCATTGCTCATTGTTTTTCAGTGACATTATCCCGACAGTCACTTATTCGCCCATACGAACATCTCGATATTCAAGAAATGTGAAATTGACATCCCCATGCGTGCTTCTGCATCAGTTGCTTATGATCGCACTAGACCAACATTGATATAACAAGAAAGCGAAAGCGATGTAACAGGCCAAAAATAATTTTTCTCCACAAAATTGGTTTATAAAAATTTGCATGGGCGAAATCGATGACTTTAAATATCGATGACTAATTTCGAGGAATACCAGCGAGAAAGAAATTGAGTTTAGCAGATCGCCTAGGATGCGTTTACTTATCAAAATTCGGGGCAATGGCCTTTTCCAGTTGTAGTTTGAAACTATCAGACAATATGAGGTACACATACAATGTGCCCGTCTGTCTTTCTATTGAGTAGATCCAACTGCGGTAAAGCTAGAGTATCGAAAACTGGTGAATATAATGTTTATCACAAAATGATTTTCTGTATCATATTTGATTGACACCTATGAATATACCTATACCGTGATACCCAACGAATATATCTTTGAAGTTTTACACGAGTATGGTTGGTGTAATCAGCGAAATCCCGGAACCGAATATCGGTTTTGACATGCTTGGTCTCAGCACTGTTCACGTTCTGGATTTCGATAATTCAAATGCAGGCTGCAAATGTAGCTTATGCAAATCTGTTTTTCAATAGAAAAACAGATTTGCATAAGCTATTGAAAAACGCAATCTGTTACATTGCATTCAGCATCATCGGATGCGCATTTTGCTGGCTTATATGGGCGACTGCTAGGAGTTATCGGAAAGATGCTTATCGATGCCCACTCCGGATGCGACACCCAATTCGGATAGAACTTTTCTGCAACGAAACGCTGCGAATCGGGAGATTTGCCATCCAAAAACACCTGCAACAATGTATAGCATAAACTTATCGAAAACGAAATATTGCATTAGATGAGAAAGTCGAGCCTGTCTGTATCCTTACTAGACCTGATAGCCGAACTTTTGGAATGTCGAACTTAGGCTTTCACCACAGATGTCGACCACAGGCTCCTGTTTGCGCCTTTTACTAAATACTGCCACCATTGAATCCGGCTATCTCATATACTTCTTTAATCCAGTTGACATCATTGGTTGAATGGCGTGAGAATTTAGTTCATCAGTTGTCTCCGAGTTGTGACACTTGCTTAGTTGTTCGTTGCCAGATTTATTCAAAGAGCATGTGATATCGCAAGGATATCTTGCATATCCGCCAACCAAGCCTTTCTGTATTAATACCTGCTCTTCGAAGCGTTTCTCGAAGATCGGCTCCCAGTTACGACTTCCTCGGAGGTGTTCTCGTGTAGTGAAAGAAATCTGTTTTCATTTTCATAGCTATTTGATCATAAAGAGACATGGTGCTTTCCATCTCATCTATATTCACCATCAGAGTTGTTGCAATGGTTTAGATGATAACCAGGGTAGACATGCTCATTGCTTGATCGCAATTTCGACTCTCGAAGATGACAGGCTCATGAATAGAACTTATTATGCAGGCCGAACCAAACGTGTTTCAAACATCAAGAAAAATAGATCCTTTCCCTAAAGCGTTCTGAGCTTTAAAAAACGGATGGAGATGTAATCAAACGAGAAAGAGTCGCTCTGAAACAATTTTGCAGAGCAGTGAGCAATCTTCCCTCATCGTCAACCAGATAAAAGAGGGATTTCCACAAAATTCGGAGTTTAGGAAATGGTTGGTGCAGTTTCAGTGGTCTTGATTTATTGCAAAGGGTGGAAAATTTGGACAATAATATAAGAACTTAGGGATCAGTCAGACAATCTAATCTAAAATCTTCCTCACATCGCGAGGTTTTCAGCGCCTTTAGTTGACGATTCTTATTTCTGCAAAATTTGTCGTGAACTTCGAAGAGTTACGCCTATGTGTGCTTTAAGTCAATTTTAGAAATTTGCAAATTAAAAGGAAGAACACTGCGTAGATAGAAACGATAAAGAACACACATACTACACGTTTATATTTTCTATCGATGAGGTCGTAAAGAAAGGTATTCATAGAAACCTTAACGTCGAACGGTCTGTTGCGCATGTTTTTACGGTATGTAGCACAATAACGTTCCGTTCCGCATTCTGCCGCTATGCTCGAATGATCGCACCAAAAATCGCTCGGCAGATCGCACTTTGAGCTGACCGAATACCACAGCGAAGAGATCACAGCAATGTGCGCCCATCGCAGTATCATTTTTCCTTCAGTTACTGGCTGAATTTTATCGGATGTGCAAAGCGGTGATAATTCGTTGTTATGTTCGCTTTTCATTATTATCAATCGTCTTCGTTGGAATTAAACCGTATATGAATCTATTCACCTAACAAATATATTCGACGAGACATTCATGGAGCAATGAAAACATTCGCGGAAGCAGTGAATCGATGAAATATGTATGAAAGTGATAAATGGAGGCCGATCAACAGCTATTCCTAATAAGGAAATTACTTGCAGTATAAAAAAGTCAAGTAATGCGACAAGTGGAGAAACGCACAAATGATTGCAAAATGAAGGAAGCGAAAGTTTGCTGTAAAAATTTTTTCTTACAAGGAATCGTTTGGCGGATGTTCTCTTTGACGCGCTGCTCTACGATTGCTTCAGTGGAAAAGAGCAATTCTTTTGAAGCGGTTCTATGTTCCATGAAGAAGTGAATATATAGTGCTTCAACTTTAAACTACTTCTGCTGAATTAATCTTCGCAAGTACTTGCTGCCACCAAGATTTTTCATTCTCCTACGCCAGTGCCCAAAGTAGAGGGTTGGCAGCTCCAAGGGGTGTGTCATATAGAACATCTATCTATTAACCTACTTGTTTACGCTTCCACAGGGTTTATACTGACATTCAGTTCAGTGATGAATTTTATGGAGCAAAAAGTTAAAACTGCAGTAAAACTGTTTGGTTCTTCATCGTGGTGGAGCTACGAGATATATAATATTTATATATTAATATTGCAATATTATAATAATACGTTAATATTCGCGGTTATGCTTAATATCTTCACAAAAGTTTAAAAAATTAAATAAAGCAAAATTGTCTACTTATTTGCTGGCATTTTAAGATATATTTCCTCTTAATTATAAGCATACTGCTGGAAGAAAATTCCACAAACAATTAGGAAGCTAGATTTGCATTATTGTCAAGTCGAGAGACATAATATGCTCGTGTATCGAACTACATGGTTCTCCTAATTTGATATGTTAAATGAAAATCTAAAATATGTGTTTTCCAAAGAAAATAGGTCTTTTATCCGGAAAGTATCTGGAAAATCCCATACGTTTTATTCTTATAATGAGCATCAGTAAAAGAAGTTTGCACCGGGTTGCTTTTGCACGAACTTCTCAGAGACTCCAAATTTTCTCTGGCTGTCACTGCATAAAATCAGAAATATTTCGTTCAGAGTAATAGGCATTTCGAGCTTCTTTCACACGAAACAACGTTATAGGAGATCCCCTGTTTTGAATGTGAGTTCGTTGGATAATGGCCTCGAGGTTCGGTATCAGATGGCGTAGTTAACACGAAAGCAAAAAAATGGAATACTAAACCTGAAGCAGTATTTGGCATGCACATTTGGTCAGCTTCTTCAGTGACCTATTAGCTATGTGATACTCGTTAAAAGAACAAATTTGCCGACCGTCTGACAACCGAGTGCCATTTCTACATTCATTAGTTGGCAGCTTTGGTGCGCATTCTTTTTTGTTAAAGTATCTTTCAATGTGGTCATCAGGAGTGGAATGTGGTAATGGATCGAATGAACTGATTTAATTTATTTATCGGGCTCAAGTGATGATATCGAAAGAATTTGAACGTTATCAGTTATTTAATAACCGAATGAACGCAAAAATTGAACAGTCATGTATCAGCGGTATCTAAAATTCAGACAACATTCAATTAACCTGGAAGGAAGTGAACAAAGAAAGATGGTTTTTTAGTAATTCTTCGGGTCGCCCACACTATAAATATCTTCTCTAGCTTAATTTTCTGCAAATCAGAAAGCAATAAGTTTCATGAGAATAGTTTCAATTTTGTTTGCAAATGCGGTCAGATCTGTTGATCAAATGACTTATCACTGGTCTCAGATGGTATCTGGCAAACCTCTTTCTATGGTATTTGAGAAGATATAACAGCACCATCACACCGTCAATTATGTTCTTTGAAAAAAACACTACGCAAATTTGTCAAAATTAAACGATCTGAAAGGCATAGCAGGCAATGCTGTGCACCACACCACGAGAAGATATGAGCGATAATTATTTGTGCCATGACGAATTTTGATCTCACAGTTCTGCTGCAGCTAGCACGAAATACCATTTCTGTGCAGAATAAAACGCGGTCTGTACAGCTTGTGTTAGGGTATCTACATTCTTCCAGCTACTTCATCACTAACAGTACTTGGTAACATTTGCACATTTGCCGAGTTTTCTAGATTTCGTATATAAATTTTTTCCTAAACTTTCATTTCTGCGAAGTTTGTCGAGAGTGCAAATGGTCGGCATTGAATCCCACGCAGAAAAATGCACCGCATCTGTCTTAAAATGCACTTCCGATCGGTTTGCTATCTAAGAAAAACCGTGACGAACGTCGAATCGTTCTGACGGTATTACTGAATAAAGGAAGGAAAATCAAAACACACAAGTGAGGATGATGGAGCCTTCGTGTCTGCAGTCACTTTAAATACCTCGAGCAATTTTACAAAAAGTTAGGCGATCAATTGTCAAGCGAAGTACGCAGTTGACAGTAACTGGCGTCCCACTGAAAACTTCTTTGCTCATCTCGCACCTTCTTACGGTGGCGACAGTGAAATAAATAGTGAAACTTTTATATAGGAAGCTGAGCACTAATTGGTATGAAGTGGACTGTAATAATACGAAAACTTTTGTTTCATTAGCAGCGATGTACATTCGCAACAATGAAAAAACAAATATGATGTTGAATATCCTCTGACTCACATATGCGACAGTTTTTTCTAGAGCTGTTGTTTCATAATGCAAGAATTCGTCGACAACGAAGTCGAGCATTTTCCTCAGCTGGCGCTGGTTGCAGAGGCGGGATGCATGAAGAATTTGAGAAGTGAATCCAACGCAGTCGCTGGCCAACTTGCTCACATCCTTTGAGAACGAGTGGAATTGTAATTTTGTTTAGTCGTCGGTACAAAAATATTTCACGTCCGACATAAGATCACGGGATGACCATGTTGTATGAATTCGTTGAGTTCATCACTGGGCTAATTAAATGTACAGATTAGTAGCAATCACCACTTTTCATCCGTTTCACATCCCAGCTTTCTCCATTTTAGCGGTGAGAGGATTGAATGGTGGCATCCATTTTGGGTGAGTCCATTCGATGGTGAGAAACTCTGTTCTTTCCGGAAATGACGCGCTGTATAAATAGGGCAGCAAAACATTTGTGCAGATTCTTACAAAGCATCTCGGATAAAAATGAACTGAATGTAATCTGCACGTTCTTCGAGCAGAAAGACGGCAAGCTAATCTCACCCTCAGTGCAGTCTCATCGTTGCCTTTATCGGTAACCGATTTTGAAAGTCGAACGAAATTTGGAAATTTATTTATGGCTGTTTGCATGAGCGAAAGAGCGCTATTTTTAATTGACGATTTAAGCAATCAGCCGGTATTACTTGGCACACGTAAATACTGCTGCAACTCCTATCGGTGTGGTTGTCTGAAGTGGGGAAACAGTTCCTCGCGCCTGACACCTATGGCAACCCTCCCTTAATGAGTTTTAACGTGAAGCATTTTTAAAGTGTATCATTTGATTGATACAGGCGTCCGAATGCTTATTTGTTTATTCGAGTACATAGAGGTGCACATCTCTCAGGTAATTCAAATCAAATCTGTCGTAAAAAATTAAAATTCCAAACGGACTAATGACTTCTTCTTTCAGTGCGAATGTGAAAAAAAAAAGCCAAAGCAACTGGGCCGATGTGAACTCATCCTGCGAATGCACATGTGCGATAAGCGAACAATCGGTCAAAGTTCAAGCACCTCTATAGCCAATCGAGTGGGAAATTCATGCGGCTCGTGAATGGCCACCTCGGAAGGCCATTGAAAGGAAGGAGCTGCAGCGTACCTATCGCGACATTGATGAAAAATATCACAAGTGCACTCCGTTGCAGCCGCGAGGGCAACACGTGAGCATGCACTTCGATTTAATGAAGTGTTGTCCTTGTCGTTGATCGTGGTGAATTGCTTCGTTGTCAAGTAAACTCGCCCATTTCTTACTCACTTCATATATTATGTGCGCACTAGGGATACGTGGTATGGTGCATGCCACAGAAAAAGCTTCCAATTAGTACAATGCCTATGAAACTTCTTAGGCGGATGTTAAAGTATTGCTGTGTGAGATTATTCTGGTGGTTTTTATGAAAATTCCACACACCGTTTTCGTATAGAGATGTCGTTACAGAGACGAATAATTCTTGACCACGGTCGTAATGTTAAAAGCACATCGCAGCAGGATCAACTGTAACGAAGAAAGCGTACGAAGTTAAAGCAAATTGGGATTTTCATTTTTGAGCGCATAATAGCAAATAGAATGGTTTTATAAAATTGAACCATGCAAATGAGAGGATCCCTCGAAAGATCTTGACTAAACTGGCATACTTATCTCACACCACGTATTTACTAACAGCAATCGAAGACTGCAACAAAACCTGAGGATTGTATTTCACTGAAGAAGCGTCAAGTTGACTAGCGTAGAACAGGCAAAATTAAGATATATTAGAGAAGAAGGAAAGGAACAGATAGAAAGTTCAATGAAACCGATGTGCACTTCGAATGATGTAGGAATAAGGGAAAGCAGCTTAGAGAAACACAAAAATAAGTGCAGAAATCAATGAATGCGCCCATTTCTTTAGTAGGAGTTGCATCTAAAATTTCTCTGAGAAGGTAATACATCTCGAACGTTCATCCGCTGAACCGAACAATTTTTGGTGGATAGCACTGCATTTGAAGTTTCGGCATTTCGACATTTTTATTAAAATAGAACTGACGGATACCACGCGATATGATGTGGATTGGATCGCATTTCGTGATGCAGTCGTGAGCAAGTCATAAAATATTTGTAGCCTTTTTCAGAAAATTGGTCGATGATCTTCGCTGTTAAATGTAAAAAGCTGTGATTTCAACCGACCCAGTATTTAAAATACACTGCATAAGATCGAATTTCCGATCCTTTAATATGTTCTAATGGCAGTGTTCTACAGCTTCTGGCAAAACTGCATTCTGTGTGAGTTTGACGAGGAAAATGCCAATTAACTTAAACTCGTTATTTATAACAAGTTAATGTCATGAAAGATCATACGGTATTATCCTCGCTGCAGCCAGAATCAATGATGAAAAATTAATATACCTGAAAAATTAATAAAAAAAATTAATATAAAAGATATAAAAATTAATATGCCTTTGAGGTCTCCCTTTGAGGCATTATTCACATTAAATATTGCTTGAATGAAGTAGTATACAACTGTCATATCTTTGAAGCTCGGCCGCAGCTTTTCATTTTGTACATGGGCACTGATTCTGGGTCATTTTTCAGACTTACTCGTTTGTCGCTTGCATGCTTTCCTTTTCATTGAAAGGAGAGAATTCACTCCAGATCCCGCTCCGATTTAATAAGAAACGCCTTTTTAATTCACCGCTCAATGAAATCGTAGCGTTTAGGCGCTTTAAATAACTAAACAGTTTGCAAATATCTACAAAAGCTATAATTATGAGAATTGGTAGGCGTAATCTACGCCACAAACTGTCCGGTCGGCTTTTTTTCCATTTCACGGTGTCCCTTGCTTGAATTATAGGTGCCCAAGTGTGCTACATAATCTCTCAAGCGAATCTATCCAGCGTGTGTGGTCGTAAGACATAGTGTCATGCTTCACAATTTATGTAATGTAGCTGATCGCTTTCGACTGATTTTCCTGTCACGCCTTTCTCTTTGTTGGCACATGTGGAAATTGAATTCGGCGCCGAATATATCAAAAATGAGCAGCTCATATCGTGGCCAAAATGGCATGAATAAAACAACCGTTGACGCAACCATCAATCAGCATTCAGTTAATGGGACTAAAGCCGGCACTGAGGTTTTATTCATGGAGATAAATAATAGTTCGTTCCACGACATATTCCGCATTTCCATTCAGTGGCAACTATGAAAAAGAAACACCAGACAAGAACTTCCGCACGTTTTGTCTCGCTCTTTTTATTTCGAACAATATGATCAGAAAAAACTTCTTATTCGTTCCTTTCGTCGCAGCGATCATATCGCATGTTCACCTCTTGTCACTTATGCGTTAACGCCATTTCGCTTTGCTCATCTTTCACACGACCACAATGAGCGCTTTATTCAGAAGCGATATAATCGTTAAAAGAGTTGAAGAAAGGTGGATTGGAGTTTTTGTTTGAATGGTCTATGAAAAACTAGGATCATTTTTCAGAAGTCTAATATCTTCAACTACAGACAGTATTAAAAATGTGAAAGACACCGCCGCGCATAACAAAAATAATCGCACTTCAGCCTGCAGTGATCAGTAGCCCCTAAATATTACTGTTTATACCTTTTTGAAGGAAGCGGCTTTTTATGCACCTATGAAAATTTTCATCTCTGGTGTATGCTAAACGCTAACAGTCAACGCAGTCAGTAAAAACTTCATTAGGTAGAAGCTTATATGGTATACTAGTTCACCTACCCGTGAATCTTTTACTTTTTATATTTCTTGTGCATGATGGTAGCCATCGGCACGTTTACCTTCCATTACGAGCATTGCACACCTACCACTCTTAATTTTAAACACATTTCATATGTTACTCTCTAAAGCGCTCCAATTTTCTCCCCTAATTTCGATAACTTTTCGTTCAGTACAGGCATTTAGCTTTCACGCTATTTTTGCAGTGTTAGACCTTTGTGCACAATTTCTTCCTGGTCTACCTTTGTGCGACCGGAAGGATAGTCCGTGCTCACCGTCCCAATCAGCTAATGACTTGGACAGGTGAGAGAAGGAGTGGAGGCTAGAAGTACGACCATTCCTCCACAGTACCTTTCACAGCATGCCGTATGACTTTTGTTGCCCATTGAATTCGCCAGTTTTCTTAATTGTTCTATTTCAGAAGATTCTCTTGACAACAGAGTTTTTTTACAAATGTTTGTTGTCGCTATTTTTTTGAATATTTCTCGCTACAAAATCATGCTGGTGAAACTATGGCTTGTCGGCGTAACCGCATATTTTAATAGCAAGGTTTGGAACAACCCAAACTTCACAGCTGCGAACTTTGAGAAGCACGTCGATGTCGAAAATGAAAACCTTTTGTGCTCATCGACAACATCCTTTTGTTTAAAACTAGTGGTCCTGAACAGGGTCACTGGTTCCGTGCGTTACGTTGCAATCAAATTTCGCTACGAGGGTTTTCGGACAGCAGGTATCAAAAATGTTTTTAGAAGAGCGAAAGTTTTTGACACTGCGGCCAGTGTTCGTCACTTTATGCCCTCAAAAGTGATCCGTTTAAAATCTTTGGGTATGTCGAATTACTGAGCATAAAAGGAACCCAACGGTGCGTAACATTTTGAATCCGACGAAATTGTGGGACTTCGATCGGTTGGGATTTCTCAAGCACTTTTGCTAGTAAAAAATATGATTAGGCTTTAGGTCTATTGCGAAGTTACCTATGCCTTAAGTCGTCCGTTCTTCAGAGGAAAATTATCCACGATATTTACGACGAATTGATCTATACCAAAAAAATTAGTGAATTCTGATGCGTACGACGAGAAAGCAAAAAACGAATTGTTGATCAAATGGGACAAGCCCAAACCATGATCAAAGCAGCGACAATATTCCCTATTCATGTATATGACGTAAAATTTTTGTAAGTCATTGAAAAATCAACCAGTACCGAGATTTTAGAGAGAAAGCCAGCTTCTCAGAGGATTAAACGAATCTTTCACCAAATAAAACTTACAATAAAAACGAGAGTTATTTGCTACATGTCAAAAAGGACTGTCTAAAATGCAAAATCTTCGATTTGCTCGATGGCTGAAGTTGAGGAACAAATTCTCGACGAATAGATGGTAAAATCTGAGGTCAGCAAGTGAGAATCTGTTCATTACTAAAAGCTAACGGATTTCTGGACATTATTTGATGCTTACTGGAACTAAGAACATCAAAGCATTCAGAATAGTAGAAATCCGAAAGTAGCAGATTTAGTGACACAAATTTTCCTCTCGAGGTTCCGTAAATCGCTGCATTTTATTAGCGTCTATTTGAATTGTTCTATGAACATTTCGCATCATTCATTCAATGAACTTTTTTAAGTGCAAAATGTTCTAATTTTTTTTGCTTCAGACCTTTTGCGCAGCCGAAAGACATCGATTACAAACAAATGCACATAAAGTGGGAAGAAATAATGATACGCGTCGGTTTTTTTCATCGCTCTTTGCTTAATAGTAGTAATAAAAATAATATCTTTATTTATATAGGAATGTTAAAGGGCATGCCGAAGAGGACATCTCGCAAGGAAGTGCTTTTTACAATAAAGGCGGCGTCGATGAACAAGGCTAACGCAAAAACTCGTTAACAGCATTAATCGGGTGCACATGTTTTCAGTTCAGAACACTGAGATTATAGTGCCGAACAAATGAGAATTCGTACCAGCGAAACTAAAGTGATTGATGATTTTTGCTATTTCATCCACTGAAGCAGTCGATCGAATAAACATACAGAATCAAAGTGAGGTACTACTTCACGCATTTCACTCTTCGCACCTGTTAAACTCCCCAATTTACCCGACGAAAACAAGTTTCTGAGACAAAGCAACGCTATATATATATATATATATATATATATATATATATATATATATATATATATATATATGTATGTATATATATATATGCATATATATATATATATATATATATATATATATATATATATATATATATATATATATATATATATGTATATATATATATATGCATATATATATATATATATATATATATATATATATATATATAGATGTATAGATGGATAGATAGATAGATAGATAGTTAGATGGATAGATAAATATAGACATGGACATACAGGTATAGGAAATACAAATAACAGACTCCGAAATTGTTGCACAGTTTTGCAAAATGCACATGAAAATAAAATAAATGGCACAACTTTTGTGATTTTGAAATTTGCAGCTGTTCAGTTTTTTATCGGAGTTCTTAGGTTTTTATGCGCACGAATGGGCATCCGGTTCAGATCGGAATGAAAAAGGTTGAGTGGTTTTGACAATTTTGTTCAATAAGTTGAATACGAAGGCGCCTGTCAAACAAACTCAAGCGGATGTTCCATCAAGTACCAGTTAATCTCGTTATTTTGCGAACACATCAATAGGTTCTAACGGGTCTTATGAGGCAGTGTAAAATCTTTCCGACATGCCCTCAGATTTGTGCTCACCGGTAACACTTTCGATTGTTTTCCATTGTTGCGCCGTCTGTTATATCGCAGGAAGTGAACTGCTCAAGTCGCATATCTACATCCACAAGAATCATAGGAATTGAGGCTCGGAGCACTTCCTGCGTTCACTTCGCCAACGAACTATACAACTTGTCGTTGACTGGACTTTCTTACTCTCGGCCAAATATTCATCGTTTCCATTCATGGCTCTTTTTTCACTTTCCATTTCGATTCGACTTTTCTACTCAATTTTACAGAAGCTTGCAGATTTTATACGTAAATCTTTGCGTTAATTCCTCTTTTGACAAAACATTTTTCATAAAGTTTCGCTACAGTTCATTAGCATTAAGACGTCGATATTAGATACTGAATAATTACAAGAAAGTTTTAAAGTCCTAAATGCAGGGGAAGGTGAACAATATTTGGTTGAATGAACTTTATGGATAATTCGTAAATCGTATGTATCCCACTCTCATCGAGTCTGCCATTTTCTTGATGCGTTTTTGTCAGTCAGTTCCTTGTTAAGCACAACACCTGCTGTAAGCACACATAATCGGAGAAGTAACATTTTCAATTTTTATACTGGAAAAATAGAAAAATTGGCTTTCCATTGCAATTCGCATGCCTTCTTATCCTGGCGACTTTTCTAGTCAAACTCATCTTTCTCGAGCTTTTTGTGGTTTCATTTGGCGACCAAGATCGCTCTCGCAGCACATTTTCGCAGAAGATGCAAAGCGACGATTTGCCTTCTAAGATTTGGCAGTTGTGTGATCTCCATCTATCTTCAGTACAGACATCTTCTTTCTAATGCTTGAGTTCCTCAAACTGCGCAAAGCGTTCAGAAAAGATAGCAAGCAAATCGTTTAGAGTACGAAAACAGTATCCACTTAGAGCACAAAGTTTTACGTATTGGAGGAAATCATTAAAGCTATGAAGTGACGTAATGCTTCATCTGTTAATTGTGAGGAAAATGTGGAATCTGAAGTATTCTAGCGCTTTCTGCGTAAAATTCTGAACTTTTCTGTGTATTTTTTTATGTTTCAACATGAATGACTCTTTCGGAGTGAACAAAGTGGGGATGAGCATTTTTCATATCGGAACTGCGACAACAATGCTTCAAAGAAAAATCCCAATGAAAGCAATGGCATTCGAATTTCTCATCAATATTTGAGTTTGCTGAGCGAAATTTATTAGTCAGAACAGCACTTTGCAATCAGAATATCACGGTTTCATTCCTTTATGCTTCTTTGCTTCTGAATCAACGAGCTGTACAGTGCGCAGCGCTCATCTAAACTGCGCAGTTTTGTCATTTACAAGACTCTGTTACTAGTGATGATTACAGAAGAAATGAATCGTATAGACATATGGATGCTTCTAGTGGCTTTCCGATTCCAAAATTTGCTTCCGTTATCTTGCTATCCTTTTTTGTTTGCTTCCTTCCTTTGTTGTTTCAATCATTTCCAACGATCTCTAAGTTTTTCGTTCATTTTTAAGCGTTCGAAAATGCTTGAATGAATGTGTTCGTGCGCGCGATAATGAAGTGAACCTTATAATTATCGATGATTCAGATGTATTAAATGCTTTCTTTCTTATCATTTTTTTGGATTATTAGTAAGCGCTGTTATAGTGATCCGCGAGAATGACGACAAGTGAGGAGAGCTCGTTTTATAAAGCTGCAATGCGGTTTCTGAACAAATACTTTCTCGAAGGTGAGGTACGTTTTTCATTTCATCTTATTGGCTGGCAAACACTGATGCAGGATTCTTTTCCGGATCACCCTTCCCATTAGTCTTCATGACTTGACACAAAATTAGCGCGTAATCTTGCACGGATGACGACCTTAAAACATGCGTAGGAGAATTTTGCGGCTAATGGTCAACCAAGGAATTTATATTTTTAACAAAATAAAAATATTAAAATATTCTTATGCGCCAAATTCTTTAGCTGTCCAGAAAATACATGAAACAAGTTTCAGGATGAAAGCATTATTGAAGTGAGATAATATAAGAGTAGTGAAACCGAATAGAGGATATACTGCCGAGCATGTCGCACCGAGGCAAAACTTCGTCAAAACAGAAGCTAAAATTGCCGACATAGTTGTGAGTGAACCGTTAGCCCATAATAGCGTTGTTCCCACTAGTAGATTTAGAAAAGTGGTCTTCCTCATGAATTTTTGAATAACCTTGAAGGTAATCCGTTGCTTCCCGATTGTAGGTCAGAAGTTATCGGAATCTGAGCGTGCCAAAATGAACAGCGTCAATGACCAAACTCCTTTCATGGAAAAGCTTTTAATCGAGCATCGTCGGCTGTTGGGTAAGAGTGTTTGCACTCTACTAGGCATTGCACTGGTCTGTGATGATGAACACAGACAAGTGATATCTCAGTCTTTAGTGCATTATGGTAATGACGTTCTCTTGTATGTAATGGAATAACTCAGGAATTAAATCTTTTATTTCTTAAAGGAGCCGTATTGAAGTACAAATCCAGAATTTTCTCGATTAAGCTAAATTTGTTTAAGTCCTGACTGATACATGTATTCCTGATTGGCTCAGCTTAATGAGCAGTAACATAATTCTCAATGCACCCATATCGCTGGCCTCTTTTCATATCGTATTTCACCAGTTTTCTTTTGCGGACTTCATTTGTCTTGTCAGTAGTTTGCAAATTGTGGTCGATACCGTTTATAGGCGTTGCGATACCATTCGTATTTTTTCAAACGCTTTACTGGCTGCTGGCATTTCGATACAGCTTCTTCCGCTTTTACAGCGATAAGTACGTAATGACTATCGTCATGGTATTTGGAGCGCTGATTGGAGGTGAACTTTCATATTCGCAAAAATGAATGAACGACGAGAAAATTATTTGGAAGAATTTCTGACAGCGATTCGAAGCCAGAACGGTGTTCCCCGCAGAGTCTGGCAAAAAGTGCAAGGGGTTCCATAAATTTCAGTACTCACGGCTTACTCATCCTTTTGCAATTGCAAGAGTTTTGGGAGTTCCTTTTAAGTTTCCGATTTAGCAGTTTCCACGTTCTCAACAATGGTTCTTTTTGGAGAATCTCAGTGGAAATATCAGTTTCTTTCGGATCTTATCTAAAATTCACCGTCGTTCCATCGTTATTTACTTTTTCAGATATTATGATTCAGAAGCATCCTAAACCTTTCGTCCTTTCACAGTCTGAGAAAACTTTGTCCCCCCTCCCCCTATTTTGCCGCAGAACTCGCTTTTTTTGCGCAATATTAAATTCATTAATGCAAAGGATGCAAACCACAGGAAATTTCTTCTCTCAAGTGATTGTCGCAGAATTTTCTTTTCAAAGTTTTCACTTCTTTGCATTGAAAAAAAGGCTGCGAAGAAGGAGACGAAATGTGCAGCCCTGCGCGTTTCCTTGCAATCCGCCAACACCCATTAACATCAAAGGAAGGAAGCAAATCTTATAGCTTTATAAAAATATCTCGTCATTTGTACTCGCCAATTTCCGTTTGAAACAAGGTGCTGGCCAGTGTGAACACACGTTGAGTCTTGAAAGATGTGAGTTCGGTTATTAAGGGATGACAACGGAAGGCGGCGGTGCCATCGCGTTTCCGGTTATGACCATAGCACTCAATATCGACCCAATCGTGGCTCGTGACTTTTCGCTTATGATACAGTCATGTGGTATGTTTCATTGCCTCATTTCTTTACAACCCAATAGCCTGTTGCCGTTGTCCCACATCCAAGCACCCTTAGCTCGGCAGTAGTTTTACCTATAATCATAAATCATCAGAAATCAAATCATCTCCTCCTGTTGCTATTTTTCAATAGCCCTGGATAACTGCTCGCTCTGTTTTCCTTCTTTTTTAACGCAAAGCGTTTTGGTCACTGTGTGCCGCTTTTCATTGCCGGATTCCATGTTATTTCTAATGAATTTTTTGCGATTAATCAAGAAGGCTATTTAATTATGTCTTAGACGATTTATAGATAATAGCTGATCAAATAAATTGCGACGTTTAATTGGGTTTAATTAATTCAAATGATTTTTAAAAAAGCATTGGCTATTTTTGCAGTTGCACCAAGTAGTATCACGGTTTGTAACTATAAAAAACTCCAACCCCCTTGACAACAATAGTACAAGTATGTGCTCGTACGATGTCACCAGCACTGATCCGTTGGAAATCCTTGCGTTTAGTTCCACAAAGTCTCCTCAAAAATCGGCTCCAATATCCATTCAAGAAGGTACCAACAAGCGTTGTTACTTTGAGAGCTTCAAATGAGGTAAACTTTTTTCGGTTTATTTTTTCGAGTAAATTAGCGATAATCTTTTGTTTATTCTGCGTAACAGTTCTTTGGAAAAAATGGCTTACTGATGAAAGTGTTCCGCCACTTTTTCCACCTATCACTGCTACAAATCCTCATGTTAATAATACTGCACCACACGTCGCCCTTCCAAGTGGTTAGCCTCAGTGCACTTGCGACGAGTTGATGAAATGTGCTTCAGTCATCGCATTAGGCCACAAGATATTTTCGCCTTGCTTTCCTGCTGCAGACCACCCATGATGCTAATAGGACGAAAGGTAGAGTTCTTGTGTAAATCATTTTAGGATGTGTGCTAACATTCGGAACACTGACCGGTGCATTAGTTCTCGCACTGCTAGTTTCGTTATCGTTTTGCAGACAGTGCTGCACTTATAAGTTTTGTTCGTTGCCTTTTACTTGTGATACTCTCTTAACGGTTCCTCTTCGTCGATTTTTTCACGTACTTTAAGTATGCTGTTCCTTTCTGAGGCGTTCAAATTAAATGAAATGAAAATCAGTCGGTTTCGGATGAATTGGTGAAGTTTTGCAGGTTGAGATAAGAAAGCTTAGCTCTCTTGCACGCCGCGCTAAATTCAAACAGAGAAATTGAGTGCATTCCACCACGCGGATAACTGTCCCGACTACATTTCTCTTGCCAAAACGTTATCTGCAGTAGCTCAAACTAATTTACGAGACACACCGTATGTCTGCATCTCCCGTCTTTATTTTCAAAGTTCATTGTCTCGTAGAGACACGATCGTGCTTCAAGGTGCAGACCACTGCACAAGAATTCTTGATGAGAGGAAAAGTCGATCTTTAAAAGAGAACATTTTCGAGAATAAATGGGGACAGAGGAAGAATAAAGTTGATTAAAACTTTCATGTATCTGCTCCAAGCTAATGAACGAAATCTCATATTTTAGAGTAATATTTTCCTTTAAGGTTATATATGTATATATGTATATATGCCACTCATTCATGCTTCATTAGCACTCTGAAATTTCCATTCGTTTAAGGTTTAACTGCTGCGGCATTCACCATATTTTTCATGTCAATCACCATTGAATGGCATTCACTTGTGTTTTCAACGATTGGAGCCATTTTCGGGATCGTTTTCGGCCTTGAGGTGATTGATTCATTCGACTGGTATCGATAGAACGAAGTGAATTCTTCTTTCCTCCACATGTTAACTTGGCGCTTTCGCTAAATTGGCTTATTGTTTTGCCCGAAACGCTTATCGCAGTTGCACACCGCTTTTTCTTCTTCAACATTACAACACTATTTCGTTGATCGTTTTCGCACGTAACAGTTCTTTTGATGAGCCTTACCTCAGGTAAAATGAATCTGCATTTTAAATCCACTCAAGAGAAATTAGTCTAGCTGAGACAGTCTCTGCCATCTATTAGTGCCATCTATCAGAGGGAGAATTATTATTCACCGTGTAATTTTTGGAGCCCCATAAAATCAAAACACGCTCTTGAGCGAAAAATTTTTCATTGTCTGAAATATGAATTATTTCCCTCAAGCTTCTATACCGCATAGGCAAAATGTTTGCACAAGTGAGTGAAAATCACTGTCAAGTGATGCTCTAGTATATCGCAAACTACAGTTAAATTTGAATGTGCTCAGCAACTCGTAGAGAATTTACTACTGTACAGCTAGATGGTAGTTGATGATATAGTGCAGTGAATATTAATTATAGGTGGTGGATTCTTTACTGTCGCCTGCGGAAAAGAAAATGGCGTTTGTATCCATCTTTTTTTCATTCGCACTCGCATTATATCTACTCAATTCCGAGAAGAAACGAGTGACATTCGATAGCATCCAAAACTTTACTGTCATCAAAGCGATTACGCTGATGGTAAATGGATTCATTGGAGGTAAAATGAGTTCTCGATCTATAGTCCTCTCTGAAACGACTTTCATACTGTAGCGATCATTTAAGCAAATAGAATAAAAATCCCGTTGAGCAAAATGAAACAAAGTGTTAAGATGTCGTCATAGATAAGGCATCTAAAGACGTTTTATAGAGATATTCAAAGGATTTCAATTTGTTAAAATCTGTATCTTATGTCGCCATGTTCACCTTTATAATGATGTCGTCAACACATTTTGGTTGAACAAGTTGCCCAAAGCGTACAAGTAGGTGATTTTCAATGAGCGAACACGTCGATGAGCGATTTTCAATTGAGGGATCTTCACTGGAGTTGCCGGCTCAGGGATCGATGTGTACTCATTCTCTATTCTAACACTGTTGTTCCGTATAAGCGAGAAAGTGGCCACTCCAACATCGGTTGTACTAATGTCGGCAAATAGCATGGCTGGCTTCTTTTGGAGACGCTTCATGGATGACGCAATCTCACAGGTGGTCTCTACTCCTTTTACATATCTCTTCCGGAATCTTTTTCTTAATAAAACCTTAATGGGCAATAACATAAATACATTAGGCAGATATTGATACTGCATAAATGCATATGCATGAGTCGAATGTAACAAACACTATAGTCTCTTCAGCACCATCACTTCAACTCCCGTTTGAAGAAGAAACATCCTTCGAGAATAGACGACACTAATCTAAATGAGTCTCGCAAAGCTGTAGGATAGGCTACTTCAAAGCACTAGTCGTATTACTGCATAGGAGACTCTTTGAATCCATTCCCATGAAGAAGTGCCTCTTTTTGATTCATATTGTAGTCACTTATACGTGAAGCGTGAATTTCGCGGTCAGTATTTTCATTTAAAAATCAGTCCACTTTTTATGAATCGATTATAAACGAACTAGAGCTTAAATAAAAACGCCGCATTTGTTAACCTCATCCAGCAGCAAACTTGCAGGACGCATGGGAATATCTTGCCGTTTGCTTGCCCGTCGTTGTTTTTTTTGCACCTCTCGGAAGCTTTATTGCATCATATTTTCATCGTCTAACCCTTGCAGTTCTTATATATATTCTTGAAACGGTCGCTTTGGTTGGTGGATTCAGATATTTAATCCATTTGTTTACAGTGTTTTTTTTTTCAGATTCCTTCGTTTTGTCTAAAGATATACTAAAGGCAATGCTTAAGTCGTTTGCAGAAATCGGCAACGATAGTACTATTTATTCCTTCTGTTTCTCAGTCGATTTCTATCACCTTCGAAAGGGACGCTTGCGGGATCTATGCGTAACGCTTTAAAATTCCAAGCAGGGTGATTAAACACGAACTTTCAATCGTAGGCCAGCTTCCATTTCCCCGTATACTCTCCCGCAGGACTTCATCTCGTGAGCTGCGGTTTGAGATTAATCAATGCGACTACTGCAGATTAAGTTGTATTAGGTAGAAAATTAATTAAATAAATTGGTTCTATAATCAGAATTGACAAAGATAGAACTTTTTAGCGCAAAAAATGTGGCCTTTTCTCCACACTTGCAACACAACATAAAGCATCGGAAAAAGCGGAACCAGTAAAGTAAATATTTTGTTCAGGTGGGCGCAATCATAGTTATCCGTCCAGCATTGCCACTTCTCTGCGTCTCCGCAGCACTCATCACTTTATCGTTTGCATTCTATTATTCAATCGGTCGTTATGGTAAACTTATGGCAAATCGTCACTTAAAGCTGCAGCAAAAAGCTGTTTCCGTTGCTTGCATATCGTAGGATTGCTTCCACTACTGCAGTCAAAATGTATTATTAAAAAAGGTTGGCTTGTGAGCAGTTAGACTAACTGACCTTTTTCTTGTAACTCTTCTTTAGAATTACAGTTCCCGTGCAATTTGGCACCGGAATGAAACAAAATGCTTCAGCTGTTACGGATATGAAATGATCGGTGATCGGAATGAAGACGGTGCTGTACTTATTGCTACATAAAAGCAGCCCCATTTCATATTGGTTTATTTGGAAGGTACCACTTGGTAGCACTGCTCTCTCTAGATTCACATAAACACTTGGAACTTGCAAATAAAAATATGGGTGACCGTTGTTGCTAAAATAACATTTGCGAAATTTTCGAACATGGAAAGAGAAAAAGAAACAAACAAACAGGTCTACCAAATCAATCATTTCGAAAGCATTATCTATATGAAACGGTTAACCCTCATTACTCTTACTTTCATTTATTGCTGTAGTGGAATAAATGTTGATTGTAAGAGATAAATGTTTGGGGTGTGATTATAAGCGGATTATGAAAAAATAAGGGCCATGAACAGAGAAAAACTAAAGTGGTTGTTCGCGAACCGAAACACAGTTTCTATGATCCTTGGAAGGTTCTGGGTGATGTCGGAGTCTTGTAGTTTTTTGGCTAATGATTTTTGGTGAATTCTCCAATCATTCTGGAAGCTCATCATCAAAATCAAAATGTGGTTTTGAATGATGAGTTTTTGGATGAGAAAACCACAAAGACTACGTCGATATTTCCGAAGAGAAAACAGGCGCCATAACGCGAGATTGCAGAGGGACCGTTGTTTCAATTTTTCCGGCAACTGCCTGTTGCCTTTTTATTATCATCGCCACCTGAATTTCGCGTGCAGATGTATCAATAAATTAACGTCACAGTGCGTTGCCTTGTTACAACTCACACTTCCCACAAATTCTGGTGGTTTCATAAGCTTTGTTTTAAAGTCACCATTAGGTCATCTACTGTTCCAGCCGAGAAGGTTTAGTAGGAAGTCTTATCAGAAACGAGATAAAGTGGCGAAAACATTTTAGACTTTACATTGTGCTAATCTTGGAATAAAGAAAATTGTATCTGATAAACTGCGTTAACTTCCTTTTTATGAAGGCGTTATCTTTGAACTATTTATTATTAGTTGTTCTTATCACATAAAAGTTGCAAAAGGGCAAAAAAAGCCGTATCACTGCAGAGTTGAAATAAATGAGAGCGAGCTTCTTCTGTGCTAAGGGCAAACGGAGCTTAAGAATTTGCATTTTTCGCATCATCTTTCGACTGGAAGAGTGAGACCCAGCACAACTGTTTCTATCATGTACATTATATGTGCATTTTGAAGACATCAACATAATATTGTTGGAGATCTTCGTTGGATTCGCCGAGAAGGTGCTTAGCAATGCTAGAAGATGCAAAACTTCTGAAGGCAATTTCGGCTAGAAGAATTCTGCAAGCTGAACGTCCACAACGCTGCAACTGCCTAGTTGGGCAGTTGATTCCACAGTCGCCTTTGATTCATAGCTATAGAAGCAGTGATTTCGTTTGATGGGTGGCTAGCAGTGTTACACTAGCAATTCCAAGAAGTGCGTTTATATTTTCTGACGCCGCAATTTTATTAAGTGAACGCTACGAACTCTCCAAAACTTTTCCTTGTGACTCCAACATCACATGAGTGCTCATTTTTGGAAGTAAATTAGGCAGTCAGACCTACGTATGTATTGAACATATTTAAAAAAAACCGTTTATCACATATGTACCTTATGTTTGGAAAATCACTTTTGAAATGTACAGCTTATCGTTCGCACTATATTCAATACGGCACAAATTAATCCTTTCTGATAAGAGAGGGAAAAAATAAGCAAAGGCAGATTTACATGGCTCTTTGAAAGTGCCGATCAATCTCATCGTCGTACCTTCGTCACTTCGGTCCAGTTTCTTGCTCGAAACTTAAACAGCAGCTTTATCAGGCAGTCATCGATATCCAGCTGTGGGACATTCTGGGTAGTCGAGCCTTTCAATTTTTCACTTTCATGCACAAAGTTGAAGTTGTCCTGCCTCCAGCTGCAAAATGCGACCCTCAGGAGATGAGAGGCATCTCCTAGCCGAATTTGTGACCTCTCAAGGATGGGCAGACGTCATGTAGGCATCTCGTGATACCTGGCCAACGAGGGGTTAGGTAAAACATAGCAGAAGTTATACGTGTTTAAGAATCACACCATTCAAGCCGCCCTATTAATTGCAGTGGAATGAAAACTGCGAACAAAGGGGAGTTACAAAGAAGTCCAACACGCCATTAGCTAACGTAGTTGGCCAATTTAGCCTGCAGGCTCAATAGCAACAGTTTAAGTCGATTGTTTGGGACGGAAATTGTTAACGTTTTTAATTGCTTTAAAAGCACACACTGCCTTACGCCAACGGCCTTTATTCCATCCCAGCGTCTCAAGAATCTCAAATCGAACTTCCACTTAATTTTATTTATTGTAAAAGAGGCAAGGACATCAAAGATCTGCTTTGTATAGGTATCGCTAGTGCTGCGTGGTATTACTGTGCCTGTGCTTATAAATTAGGCCGATCATGTAAATCACAATTGCGGTTATTGAAATAGTTGAATGCAGTAATAATGAGAGTGGCAGGATAAAGTGACTCTGGGGCCGAGTATTTAGGCGTTGGCATTCGACTTCAACTGCGCAAGCGAACTGACTCTTTCCGACCCACACTCCAAAAGAAGTGGTCAAGTTTCTGTCTTCGATTACCTCTACAATATGAATTTCCCTTTGTTATTCTACTGTAGTACTTGCCCTATATGTTACTTACTATCGAATGCTGTAGGGGATATACGAAATATTCGATATCTGCGACAATCCAAAACATTTCTTCGAACGCAGAACCAAGCAGAACAGAATTTTGTGACAGTAAGCACTTGACGTGGAAGCCTTAACAGTTGGTGAAAAGCAGCTAGAAATAATACACGTCTCCTAACTTGAAAGCTATGTATGGGGACTGCAAATTATCTGTCCATAGAGAGGTTATAGAGGAACCTTCCTCATAGAAGAAATATAGGAACGGTCTTACTTCAGCCGTTACAAAGGAAAGGTGCTGAGTTTTTCTCAAAATCGAACGATTTTAGGCAGGTGAAAGGAAAAGCGGAATGCCGATCAAATCGTTTAGAATTCCGATCCACTGTTACGTTGATGTTAAGTTTATGATAGTGGAGAGTTGTGGCAAGAAGTTGGCGACGATCGAACACGCGACTGTTACAAAGACAGAATGATGCGTTCGATACTTTCTTGGGAAACAACGTAGTTGATAGCGTTAGTACCTGAAAGCTAGAGAAATCATTTTCATCTGCAAATACTTTTTTGGCTCTCGGCTCATAGTCAGTAGCGAAATGTTTGGAAAACTTCGGAACTTGAAACGTGAAAGAGAGATCGCTTGGATTCTTGTCCCTGGTTTTTAACAGAAACTTGTGAAGTTCACACGGATCCCAACATCGCTACGTTATCTGTGTGCACCCAACCCTCCAAGCTTAAAACTGTTCCGATCTTTAAGCTTGTAGATCCGTCCGTTTTAAGCTTCGAACCGAGTGGCTCCTGACGGCTTCAACTATTTTACGATCTCTGCCAACTTCAGTGGCAACTCTTAAAAGCATATCTGCTGAGACTGTGAAAAAAACCTTAACCCGCACAATCACATGATTACTACGCAAATGCTTACTGATTAGTTGTTTACGGTAAAAGCGTCCAAGGCGCGTTTGCCCTCCTCCAACCGATGGCCGACGCTTTTCCATTCCTAGTTCTTCTAATTGTCCCTTTCCACACATTCCCACAATCCGCTGCCCATATAAACCTGCTATGTCTACCACATTGTTTCCTACCCATACATCCATACCTCCGAAAGGCGTTACACTCATCTTTCCCAAATCTCAAACAACACATCCTCCACCACATTTCGCACACTTGCCCTCAGTACCTGATGTACACGACGATTTCGTTTAGACGTATCAAAACACTTTGGCTACACCTCCGATCCGAGAATAATTCCTCAGAAACAACCTATTGACACTTATTATCACAGGCTTTACCTAACGGCCGACCAAATGCAACCCAAAGCAAAAAACACATCACACTCGCCTAACGTAGGCCGAGCTGCAAAAAGCACATGCCCACCAGCCCAACAAACCCTCTTTGGCTGTGACCTCATAACGTGACCTTTACTGTGTACTGCAATGGAAAATGGCTAGATGTGTGCCATGAGAAGTTAAAAAGGAGCGGTTTATATTGGGACATAAGAGACGAAAAACATGGTCAGCAAATGACAAAGAATGCAAATATTACTCCCCAACCAAACTTACTGGTAATGAATAAAAACATGACGAATATCAATACGGTGCACCTAGCTAAAAATATAGGACCTCACGAGTATAACGACACAGTTCAGCATTTGAAAAGACAAAAAACACACAGGTGGAAATGTGCCTAAAACTGATAAGCCGAATACAAACGAGGGCGCAGTGGAACTCTTAATTAACTGCAGGACAACATCATTTTACAGGTATACGAATTGAACAACAGAAGTAACAGTTCGAAGGTAAATCGACAGTTGTGCTTGCAATAATTGTCTAGTCAAATGTCAAAAACAAAACACTGAGAAAGAGAGAGTTGATGCTCAGCATGCAGATTGCACCCATAACGATGACACATGAAACGAAGATGCGCTGCGTCAGTAAATGCTCCCTCTACTTTCAAGGATCGACGGAATTCCCTCTACTGAGGAAAAGGTCACGCCTACCAGAAGCTCATTAGTTCGGACACCGCAGCTGCAAAAGATGCAAGCAGTTGCTTGAAAGTTTTCCTGATATGTTACTTCCACGTCAAGAGAAAGAACCTACTCAGATATCCACTTTCCCAATGCAAGTACAAATGCACCTTTCAGTCATATTTTAGGCAATTTAAAGAGTGCCGACTGTGAGGAAATATAACTGCCCGACTTACAACTGCAAACCATAAAGATAGCATCGCTAACGCCGAAACAGGGCTGACACCGTTTGAGCAGCTTATACTGCCGATAGACAGGACGAATTCCTCCAAAGAGCAAAACGACTACGAGATATATGCAATATGTCATGCAGCATGTGCTGCTCAAGGACTATTCAAATAAAACGGTTGTGTTTGTAATAAGTTAAAACAAGTGCCTCAACGGCGATAAGAGGCGTCTTGCAAAACCCGACCAATGTATTTCTCGTTCAACGATTACTTACAGCGATGCGTGGATTCAGATCGATTAACAGGCACCCTAATTACTCAGACCGTTGACGATTGCGAAATCATCAACTGATTGAATTTTACAAAGCGCAGGAGGAGATGGAAGAAACACAAAATGAGCCACAAATCTAGACATACTTTCACCCTATGATTCAAAAAAACAAAAGTTGAGGAGTCTTTCAATATGCTGAAAAAGTAACGTTAACTTTCTTTTATTTCTTTTTCTTTTTGACGAGTTGGAAATGAACACAGCACTTCTGAAACAACCTGCGAACATTGCACTATTAGGACCTCAGAAATCCTTCCGGGCAGTAAAGAGATCACAAACTGGCCACTTAAAAGCTCATCAACCTTTTCAAGTTATTTGGTTGAAACGATTCTGGCATTCCCACTACAAAGCGCTTTCGTTGCACCGTTCAGCACCACCGCAAACTTCAAAACTGCCTAACATGATTAGGTCTGCTGAGCAATAAACAGTGATACTAATCTGCCTTTCCACCAAGTAAGTTGATTGTGATAGATGAAACCACAATAAGAAATTAATATTGTTAGATGATACGGGCTCTCTAGTGAAAGAATAGAGCTGTTCACGAAAGCACAACTACACAGCCGAAATACTGGTGAGTGTCCGCCTTCTTCAGATGCTTTCAACAGCAGAACTTATGAAATCAGTGATGATGGCCGAGGAATCAAAGCAGCGGTAGATACAACTGAAATGCTGCTGCCTACGCCATAAAAAGGTGATTGTTCCGAATTAAAACAAATTAGATGAGCTCCTGGTATCGGCTGATCATTGCCGACCGAGCGCGCTCACGACGAGAGGCATTCGCACCGTGAAGAACGCGCGACCCCGCTGCACCCAAACCAGCACCCTCAACTCGACGTTCGGTTGCAATTGGTGCCACAATGCCTGCAATGCATCGTTCATTTACCAGGATACCACTACGCAAACGCACACACGCATATTTGAAAACACAGAAGCACGCACACACTTCAGCTGCAAACTATGAAATCCTTATTTGGTGCAAGTTTCCTGTCCCAGCCGGAGTTGCAGATGTGTCCTGCAGCGCATTCACTTCTACTCTCCCTTCTATGTCTTCTTATATTTACATTCCCCGAACTAGATCACTGCTGACACGGTAAGCCGACTCCCTTATCACCATAACCACTGATCTTCGATAATATCTTCTACCTTCCTCACGTTTCTATTGCACGCTCATCTTGAGCAACCTTGAATGTGCAAGTTCATAAAGCTGGCATTCTCTGGACTCTCCTACGCCAATTTCACGTGCTGCGTACTGCAGTTATACTTTCCCAGAACATTCCCGCAATAGACGAACATATTCCTACGAGAGACGAGAAGGGTGCAAATTGAAAATACATTTTTAGACAAGTTTTTTCTCTAATCTTTAAACTATCTTCCATCCCAACGCAAGTTTCATCTAAAATCGGACTGCAAAATGCAAATATGAATCCCAAATGAGAGAAGACGGAAAGACTGGCGCCACTCAACTTTGCGCACCCGCATACAGCCGACAATTAATACATGACCTTTCACTTAGCTACACCCTTTTCCAATCATCCCTTTCTCCAGCTAACTGTGCAAACGTCAAAAATGTAGGCACAACCTATGAAGCAACTGGAAACCTGATTAATGTGCAGCGCACTGCAGTTTACGTAAAGGTGAAAAACATATCACCGTCCTCAAAGAAAAGCAGATCTGTTCGGGTCCAGCTGAAGAAATTACCTAAATTATGCACAAGACGTCGCATGAGAGGCTACTCCAGAATCCAGGTAGGCTTCGAATTATAGAAACAGCAAAAAAGGGAAAATTACTGGGCAAGAACAAGTTCATTTCAAAAATGATGTTCTCAGTAAAAACGGCCAAACCTTGCATTTCCACCTGGATGCATCATACTACAGTTAGACCTTTTGAATTATCATCAGAACTTAAAAGCAATGAATCCTCCACATGTCATAGAGGCCTAACACATCTTCGCCACTGATTCGAGAAACCCATAATCAACCTGTACAGCAAAGACACTATAGAGGCGATCGAGCGTGGGAACATCAGATGAATGGACCTACCGTGGGCCAAAAATTTCTGATTAGAATGTTCCGGAATAAAAGAAATTCCAACTTTCGGAAGAAACACTTAAAAAGAAAACACAGGACGTGGGAGAGATTTAGAACATTTCCGAATTCTTAGAATGGGCGAATAAGCGTTTAATGAATTTTTCTACACATCGCTAACAGCTTACCTATTTTTATCAGTCTGAACTCGGCTTGAAATATTCACTTCAACTAAGCAGTTACCCGAGGGAACTATGTCCGAAGTGGAATCCATACTTTTTATCATTTCGCTGGAAAAAAGAGTGTAACGGAAAAGAAACCCTTCGCCGACATGGAGTGCCTAAAAGAAAAAACAAAGCCTCTCAGCAATAGAAAACCCCTTCAACACTCCAGAAAAATTCATACCTTGGTTGTTCTTACCAATACCTCTTCCCTCAGTCCAGCCCATTGACTTGAGCAGTTTATTTCCGATGTTCGTTTCATCAAGTGGAACATCCTGTGATCTCACCGCATAATCCGTTGCCTCCGCATCGGTCGTGTCACTTGAGAAACCTTCAACTTTTGAAATCAGCGATGCAACAACACGGCATTCAACAACTAAACGCACTCATCCTGACCTTATTTTGTGCAATAAAAACAAGTTAATATTACAGATGCAAAACGGATATGGCATTTGAGGCGGCTTAATTCGTCGTATTACCCCCCTTTTATATTTTCAGTGGGAACTTTACGACGAAACACGAGTCAATTCTAGACAAAAAATGGGAAGGAATGAGGAAGATGAAATATATCGAAAAAAATATGTGCCACTGAAACCTCGAACTGAGGCAAACGACGTGGCAAACACTTTCCATTTACTCTAGTCCGCTTTTATTCGAAACAACTGATTTTCCTGAAGAGTACTTCTCCGTCTGCAAGATTACTCTTCTTTCTGTCTATCTCATTACCCTGTTTAGTTTTACTTTTCTTTCACTTAATTTTTTTTTTCAATATCCCCTTCCTTCTAAAGTTTCAGCGTAGTGATTACTGCCACATCAAACCGTCCCTCCGTGAGAAGTTATATTTCACGCACAATATCGCTGCTCCACCTTGAGATAACTGACAACTGTAATCAAAACATTGATATGCTTTCACTTGAGCTAGGGAGCTTGAGCTAGAGAACCCGTGTCATCGGACATTTGCATCTGAGATGTTTGCGACGTGGTTGCCTCCGTCATGGGGTATCTACCTTTCCAGGCTTTAGTGCTGTGAACAATAGGATCGCAAGATATCTTGCCGCACACCGTTAGCTGACTTTTGCATCTTCAACGAAACGTACACAAAACTGTCTATCGGTTGGGCCACTGTCAAGAGTATCCATGCAGTTGCCGCTTTTAGTCAGTAGGATAGGAGGTATAGTCGAAGATGAGGCACTAATAAAAGAAATGGATCTATGATTAATCTACAGAACTGTCGATAAGGTGCACAAAGTGAACATGCGCCTAATGAATCCTGAGCACACAATATAAGGAGCTTAATGGAAAGCTTATCTCAATGGGTAGAGATTCGTATTTAAAGCAATTATTGAAGATGCTAAACGGGTAGTGTCTAATTTCTATATAAACGCCATTTTGGTCACCGATGATATGCGTCTCGCGGCGCAACAGCAATACTGTGACATATATACCGACTCGCAAAAACCTGTGTTCAACACAAAAACAATCACGAGAACTATTCTTTAGAAAGAGCGAAAACGAAACGAAATTTTTCGGACAAAAGAGAACAGAATAAGATAGGAAAATAACTAGGTAGCAAGAAGTATTAGAGAAAAGAGAAGGAAAAGTGCAAAATCACTTGGAACGGGAAATTCATCGAGAAATAGCCTTCTCAAAGTGATCTTGCTTATTGAAGTCATGGATGTACTTCTTCAAGGGGAACAGCAGTGTCTGCACACTTGCTATGAAGTAGAAAATCTTGAAGAGTGCTAAAGAACTCACAATAACTTACAAAAAATATGAGATGTGAAAAAATATGAAGAAGAAAGATGGGAAAAGTCTATAAACGGCGAAGATTACAAATAGCGAATTCATCGAGGAGAAAGTAGAGTTAACGAGAAAAGCGCTTTGAAAACGTGTAGTTTCCTTTAAACAATCAAGTGCCACTTTATGCCGAAAATTTCAGTGCGGCAAACTAGCGTAAAGGAGGCGCACTGAATCGATACGCTGCTGGTTGCGGAAAGCGAAATCATAACTTAACAAAATCTTGTTATTCAAGGCCGCCGACAACAAATCCCTCTCAAAATATCGAAAATTCCCTACTTGAGAGATAAAAGTGGTCATTCAGAAAACGGTGAACACTAAGCAGCATTCCCAAGACCAAATGCTCAGAACCTTTGTCATGCGATACATTGGAAGAATGAGACAATATAAAAAGTAAGGAACGGGCAACTATACCGCAAGGATCAAGGCCAAACATGATTCGGCGCTCCTTGGCGCGGTCCCGATATTGCAAGGGCTTTGAGTTATGAGAGGCAGTCTGATCAATAAAAAGCGGTGGCGAGTGCGATGTTGGGCGTTCACCTGATGCACTTCTTTTATATTCTTCGAGATTCTTCTGCAAAACTCGATACGCGAATGCAACAATGTAGATGAAAGAGTGGGAAAATGATCCAATACTCAGCCCACGACCACCGATATCAATAAATATTCACTTCCCCTCGAAAAAATGAGCGATTTGAGCAGAATACAAAAGAGGAGGAGCTACCTTAAAGCACGAGACTCAACTTTTTTTTCTTCAAAAATTTCACTTCTCTATCAGTAATCTGGCTAGGTAAGTATATCAATAATTGCGCCTATTTACCTAAAATGTTTCCACAAATTCTGAACCTCACAGCTTTGGCCAGAAGCTGTAGCTCCTCAACTGGATGGCTTTTTCAATAAGCACATAACGACGCTGCGTCACTTCCGTCTGGCAAAAAAAACGCCGAAAGTGATGTGCTCACTGATGACTTCCTATTCAATGTTTCGTTGACTTTCATATCCCCTTAAAAACGACCGTTTCATGTGTTCCACACATTATTTCATTAGAGCTCACTTCGTGAAGACTGAAAAGGCGTGTTTGAAGCCGCATATTGGCAACTTCCTATGGAAGCAAGATGCGAGTGTGCAGGCATTAGAGCATCCCTTAAATCAAAGAATACTGAGAGTGGTTTCTCGTGCAAACAAACAAATTGCTCGAGAGAACAAGACGGCGTATATCGCGATAAAATAAGATCAAATTCTACGCACTGAAATAAAAAAGGCCTACTTTGTGTAGATCGGAAAGGCGCACATGCTTCATTAAAACTTCCACGCTGGCAAATTTACGCTTACATAAGACACACGACTTCTTCTCCGCGTCAACGAACCAATCCTCGGTATGCAATCTGCAAACAAGAAAAAAATGACAGCAAAAAGAAGTTGTTATACTCGAGCAGCAAAACGCACACAATTGCAATTTATCATGATCGTCGACAACGTTCGAAAATTCTCTCTTCCCAAATGATGAAACCTCGCTGCGCTTCAAACTGTTACTGCTTCCTCTATAACACAATCAGCTTTCAACGATTCGATATGCCGTTTTCTATTCGAAACGGCTTTTGAGGTAACTCTTGTGCGTGTATTCGATAATCCCCAGTCCGAAAAATCACTCATAAAAACGTATTTAAATTAAAAAGTGAAAATAAATAATTAATGGGACTCCTCATGCGCAAAATATTTAGATTTACCGATTTATTCCAAAATATGAGTAGTCCTACAAGTATTATCATTCTGGAATCAAATGACTATGAATTGGTAAGATTGGCTATGATTTGCTATGAGCCCACATATAGTGGTTTCTGCATCCAAAGCGAACGAATAACAACAGCAGAAATGCTGCGATGGGCCTCGTATTTCTAACATTGGAATTTTCGAAGGGAAATCAACATATCCCCCTCTCCCTCTCCGTACTTCCTACTGATAACAGAGAAAAACAACGACTTACAACTGCAACTCTGTGGTGAAAATGCTGCAAAAGTGAAGAAGTAACATCATCCCGTAGATGAAAAGAGAAACGCACCTTCAACAGCACGATGCAGACACTCTCCAAATTGCAAGGAGGAATGCTCTATGCGATTACAACTCATAAATTCATGTACAATTCTTGGAATCCACTTAATAACGTTTGAGAGAGTCCCTATTCTTCCTATCCCTCCCGCTCCCTCCTCCGACCTCTTCCGCCAATGAGGGGAGTCACTGACCCAGAAATCATAAGATGGGAAGGAGCGATAAAAAGGCTCATTTTCATAAGCAGCTTTGCTGGGAGTGGTTTAAGTGTTTCAGGCAAGAGTTTACCTGAACAAACGAAATTCCATTATTACAAAATCTTATCTCATATCGCAAAGGTCAAGAAAAAACCGATTATATGGCAGTAAAATGTTACGGGCTTCAGCTAAACGATAGTTGCATCGAAAATCTTAGCGCAAAGATTTCGTCGCTTGATGAAACTGCGCACTGATTACGTGATGAATCGTTAAGGCTATGAACAAGATGCAGCGAATCTGTATAATCTCAAACAGAACTGCGCCAACCATAAGATACAATTTATGCTGCCAGAGCCTTCTTCTAAAACAAAAGCTAAACGAGTAGCATTCAGCATTTCCCTATTGCTAAGGAAGTTGGCCTTTGCCCATGCTCCTCGCAAACAAATGGAATTGCACGAAACATAAGTGAAAATCAAGGCGCTTGCGAATGCCGTCATCCGCTTCTAATGGCAGTGAATGGAACAAAAAAAGGTATTACGGTAAATTCAAACATACACTTCTGTAGCATCAATCGGACCGGGCGGATTTGGACGGCTCGACGATGGCAAGGGTACGCTGTTAAGCGCAGCACGACATATCCCGGTCGCAGCAACTTTCGGTGGAGGAGGTAACTCTTCTTCTTCATCGCTTAAGGAACCAAGAGGATTCTGAATCGAAGCAGTGTTACATCAAGAATCTTGATGCTATTCGAACGCGACACTTCAGCAAGCATGCACTTCGAAAAGCGCTTTTACTCATGAATCACTACATGAAGACAAAACAAGGGTCAAGTGAAAATACTACAAGAAAAAATTGCAAACATTCTAGAAATTAATTCCCTGGAAGACTCCCTTTCTTCTCACTACATTTTACTTATTCAAAAAATTATAACTCTGGCCATTAGTGCCGCTTTCACATGTATCTAAATATGCGCAAAATATGCAGGATCTGCAGCTCATAGAAGAAAAAGCTGCATTGCAGGAAATATTCACTTCACTTGTCACAGGGATCATGAGATGCTTCAAAATCTCATCCCTGTTTCCGCAAGACCTGAAAGGACGTTCGGACAGCGGTAATGCCCTCTACTTCACTGGTATTATTTCGAAAACTATGAAGGATGCAGAGATCACTAACAGAAGCTTTCTCGAGCATCTTGAACGTGAGATCTGCGGTAGCTTCGCTGACTTTGGGTTTGGAGGAAGTAGCCGATACGAAAGCTGTATTGTCCAATACCCTCGTAGTTTTCACAGCCATCAGCACTTTACTCTGTTTCTTCGCCCACTTTGCCATTTCCCGTGCTATATCCTTTGCTGACTTCTGCGGCTGAAATTTGTCACCAACAGTGAACTGGGCTTTCATTTATCGAACGTTACATGCACGGAGCACCGCCGATTCAAAATGAATAAACGAGAATCCTCCGCAGACTTTTCCCCATCGCTTGCAGTTCACACATAAAATACTGCCAACTCTGCTAACAAGCGAAGTCAATCTCGACCGCACTGGAAAGCTAAAAAATTTCATTAACCTCAAGTCAGAACAAAACAGCATAAAAAGTAGGTTAGAATGAAGAGACTGGAAAAACGAATATGGCGATCGAACCACAATGTGTAACGTTATGAGAAAGCACCTCAGTTTTCTTCGTCGATTCAGCTGCAGCCGTGTCTTTTGTCGTATCTTTTGAATCCGTCGCATTCTCAGTACCCTTTCCTGTTTCGCTTGTGTTAGCACCGACTGTTTCTTGCGCTAAAAATATGCACTTAATAAAATACGCATTAAAAACATATAACAGCAATGAAAAAAAAAAACCAAAAAGGTGTCTAGTGGGATGACAAACACCACTAGTACATAAAAGTACAAACTGCAGTACAGGGCATGCTAACCAACGCTTCATTTATGTAACCATCATAGCAACAGCAACTATGCTTTCTGCGTCACGGAATCGAAGACCGTAGATCCAATTTTTCCTAGACGGTATCGTCTCATTCCCTTTACCATTTTTGCGTCTCGATCCCATCCCGGACTAAAAGTGATGCTGCTGGGATTCAACATTAATAAAGAACAGTATAACGTCGCGAAATATGAAAAACTTCAAAAACAACTTCTCGAGAACGAGAACCAACTTGGCAAATAAACATAAGCAACGCTGTAATCAGTTACATCTAATGGAAATTGACATCAGGTAAAAGGATAGATAAGGAATATAAAATCAGCTGAAAGAACAGATATTTTCCCAGAAATCGTCCTTGACTGCGCTCAGTCGGGGACGACAGCGCCTCCCTAAAGAATCGATATTCTCTTAAATATTCACAAATTTTAATCTTGCAACAACGCGAAAAAATGCACCTTTGGAAGTGCAATCAAAGCTCAAAATACAAATAAAACATCGAAAAGAATTTATTAGGCAGAGTATGTATCCATACACTGTAACTGCTGATCGAGATGCCATTACGCTTTATCGAAGCATCCTTAAAAGGTGAACAGATTTTCGCATACGGAACAATGAAGAACCGGAGACACAGGACGCTGAAAGCGTCCTGCGCACTCAAGAAAATGCTCTGCGAAACGGTAATCAGAAAATCTCAAAAGTATGGATCAACAACAACTTACCTTTCGCATCGGGTTGAGCATCCTCAACGACGGTTTTGATACCGGCCGCATCACATGGGATATAGGTCTGATAGGCGACATTCCAGCTATTCCATTTCTGCGCAGCTGCATCCCAGTAATATTGTGAATTGCAGTCGTAATACAGCGTGCTTACAGGGTCATAGTAAAGACCGGATGAAGCTTCATACTGGTAGAGGGCTGTGTTTGGGGTGGCTGCAAAGAGGATCTCGTAGGTGCGGTACTACAAGACGCTAAAACCGACTGTAAAATGGAAATGCAGCGGAAGAAGCAACAAAGCACTTCGATGTACACGAAACGTGATTGCCGCTTTGTCACTAAGTTAACAACAAACATAAGTACCACCTTAGGAATTTTAAGTAATTTCCTGATATCATAATTCCCTCATTAAAAAAATCACCGGAAACTAAACACAGCGGTTGATAGACGCTTTAATTATGATGTCCCTATGCCTATTTCAGTGCAAAATTGAACGCTTAAGAGCTATATCGGAGCTTTCATAATGAATCAGACAGGTCAAGCTTTCAATTTGTGACAAACAGCGAAAAAAGCAACCCTCTAACGAAAAACAGTATACATTGAAGTAGTTCCTTTAACAACTGACTTCAACGATAACTAGCTAGTGTAACTATGAAAAATATCAACTAGAAGATGTTCGAAAGATGCATCACAAGTTGGAGGAGTTTGAAAAGGAAATATTGCATAGTCTTCACAACCACGACAAAAATAATATCGCAATGACGTTAAGCCATAAGAATCATAACAAAACAATACTCAGAATAAATATTCCAACTAAAATCGAACAACTCGACTAGCTCACGCTATATCTCTTCACTAGTGAGCAACTTTTCGGAACAGTTTACCTCAATTACCCCATCACGAACTTAGACATTCCACGCCGCTATCCATAAAATATAACTTCTCCCAATATAGGTGACGCCACTGCTACTTTCGCACCAATACTGCTTTTATCAACAATCAACTCCAAAAATGCCACAACAGTCGATCTCACTGAGGGATTTCAGAAAGAGTGAGTCAACTGCCGACAGCTCAACGCTCCGTTCACTCTTCCAAATGTCATATTGCCCATCCTCTACACTCCATCAGAAGTCACATTTTCACTCGTAACGTCAAAAACAGCGCTCTTTTAATACAACTTTATGCACCTCCTTTCCTATACTCCCACGTTTCCTCCTCAATATTTCAATGTTGCGTATATGCCGCTACAGCTGCCGTGCTTTTCTCATCCGTTTCCGCATACAAAGGAAAACGACGTCTCCCTCCGTCACTTCTCTCCTTTTTCCTTTGCTGTGAAACGTCAAGAAGTGAAATTATTTGCACACAGATATGTCGTTTCTGAGCTGGAAGAAGACAGCTTCTACTCTCTTTTATAGGAACGGAAGGAAAATACACATATTCCCACCAGCCATAAAATAAAACTAGCCAGTTGTGCTAAGTATGAACTTGGATTTAAGAAGAATAGCATATGACGAAAAAATGAAAACCTCCAGAATTGCTGATTTCATCCAAACTACGAAACACTGTTATCCAGGAAGGAGAACGATGTTTCCGGTTCCACGAATGTTCCGTTCTCTTATACTCCGTCCCCTATGTTTCCCTCATCATCCAGTAACTAGCTCATCCATCGGCGTTCAATTTTTTTCTTTTTCTAACAGCAAAATTCTAGAAATGAATCACATGAAAACCTCGTAAATCATATCGTAAACAATAACGCACTTCATCAAAGCTTCCCTGATCGACGAAACGATTAAAAACTCATAAATTTTCCACTAAACATTCAGGAATCATTTAAATAAAAATAAACATACGATATTTTCTGAAAGTTCCCCACGGAGTTTCCACATTGCCAAGTTCAACTAGTGCATCGGTTTGCGGATTTGCCGCTGCCGCAGTTTGCCCGGTGGCCTGATAGTCGCCTTGTCCGCTGAGTCGCCCCTCCTGCAAAATAATCATACAAGCTGTTTTCCTCATAAGATATATTTTCTCAAAAAATGAAACCCAATCGTTGTTCATTCACATATACGATCAAATCGAAGTCATTTATGATTAAGCTCGGCTGAACACAATTAGATCTAATCCAAAGACGTTCACATGAGAAAACTGGAAAGCGCCATATATGGAAAAGCAAAACTAAGAATCAGCTAACGTTAGCTAGAAAAACGGTACAAAGTTAGTTCTAAATGTAATATTGCAGAGATATACATTCTATACTCCAATAATATTGTCAATAAAGAGTATCTTCTATAAAGACGATTAATAAAAATTTCAATTTCATAATTAAAAACTAAGAAATATTAAAAATCCTAGCAAAAACCTAGAGTACCTCGGAAAATATGCGTTGATGTGCTGAAACCTAAGCACATGAAACCTAGACGCACAAATGAAAATTCCACTTGAAGTTTGTGATAGATGCCTATATCTTAAGAGATATATGCAGAGAGAGAGCTTCTCGAAACTATCATATATCTCCTCATTGAGATACTTCTTCAATATCATCTACATCACATTCAATAAATTCAATCGCTACAATAGATGATTTTATGGAAACTACTATGAAATTTGCACTCCGCCCATTTCCTCCTCAATTTGATCATATATTCTAAGAGCAAATGAATATTGCATATTTTTCTTCGACATGTTGAGCGAATAATGAATACATAAGATTATGAAAATGGCCAATTTCTTAACAATATTTCTATAAGCGAAATGAAGCATCACGATACAAGCTCTATGGTCGAATGAAGAAATGAATCTTTCATTCAAAGAAGCCTCGAATTTGCCTACGTCTAAATAATATTGTATTCATATGTTGAGTGGAGTGATGAAAGACCGATAGATGCAGTCGACTTGTCTTCTCTCTATTCTTGGCCATTTATTGCGTTTCATCTCCATGAATCTATGAGCCGAGAAAAAAAGAAAATAGCGATCATAATTTCCTCAGAAATAGAGAAATAAAGATTCTTCTTTTCGTCATAGTTATGAGGCAAAAAATGCTAAGAAGAGGTTGCTCTCAATGCTCTCACTCATCGATTGCATCATAATTCCACCGAAAAATAAGATCCACCTTCTCTACTTCGTTTATATAATATCGTCTCGAAAACGTCGAAAATCTCTTTCGAGAGGAACTTTGAAAAAAATACGATGAAACGTCAATATCTTTGTTCCTCAAAGCTTTCTCATATCGCTTTCGTGAGGCTCTATTTTCTCATCTCTTCGGCGCAATCGACGAACAAGAGGACAAAAGCTTCACCGAAACTTTTGAGAATATGGCGTGATCTGATTGCGTTGAAATAATTCTCAACGCCTAGATTTCGTAGCACTCCCACTCGGTAAGGCTCCGTATTTCATCGGATAAGCAGAGAAAGATCTCAATGCTTTCCAAAGATCCTTTTTTTTTTGAATCTATCCAAGATAGAAGCTCTTCGTTGTCCTTTTCGATACGGCGCTAAGCCACAACAAAAAAGGTACCGATAAAAAATGCAACAATGTTCAGAAGCTCACAGAAAACAATTGCTCGAATAAAGAGCTATGTTTTCCGGAAATTCAGCATTTCTGGACAAGAAGTTGAGGACTCGAGGATTGGATTTGAGGACTTTGAGGACTTTTCTGGATTTTGAAGACTTGAGGTTCATAACAATAAGAACGATGCTAAACAGCAAAATGAAGATCCATATGCTACATACGTGACAAACTCCCGCTTCTGCTTTTGACTTCAGTTCCGCTTCTCAACAACTATTTGTATTTTTCTATGAGATCAGCCGCATAAACCTCCTTAAGAACAGCATTTCCTGTTTAAATCTCTTCCTCATCTTTTCCTCTTTCCGCCACAATCATTGGTAGTTCGGTTAGGCCGCGAATAGGCACAGTTCAGTGCAAATGACTATGTGCACATGATAAAGCTGCAAAGCAAATAACCGGCGTGTAGATGGATCATGAATGGCCGCTATTAAAGGCTTAAAACAGGCAAATTAAAACAAAATTCTTGTAGGTTAGAAATTCCTTTCATAACCAGATGAAAGCAGATGGATGAGCTATTACGTGAGAAAATTCTGCGAAACGCTAGTAGAAATATGAGATTTCGAATATTTTATGAAAAAAACCCCTCTCACCGATTTCAGATTTTGATATTTCCGGTTCCGGTTCCGATGATCCAAAATGGAGCCTAATCAAATGCTCATTTTACTGATAGAAAAGAAAAAAAAATGAAAGGAATAGAATAGACCACTTAAGGTATTGGAGAAAGATGACCGCAAAACATCAGACATTCAGTGTCAGATACTGATGAAATCTTGGAATAAATAGTAAAAAAAAACTGTTCCAATTCGTGTGAAAAGCATATTAAAATGAGCAAGAAATGACGAGAAATATGATGAGGAAAATTGAGACAAAGACGATAGCCAAACCTACAAAAAGCGATATTTGAAATTGCCAAAGAAAATTTTAAAACGGATGGACGAATGGACGGAAGGGGAGGGGAGCGGAGGAGAGGGGAGGATGAGACAACTGGGACGAACTATCAATCACGAAAACGAAAAGAATCGACAACAAACGACAGTGGATCCGATCGTAAAAATTTCTATATTCTATACTCGTAAATCGAGCTATTCGACAATCACTTGCCCTGATCTCATTTATAATATTCCTCGCTTAGAGTAGCAGCTCTTTGGCATCAATCTTTCAATGAACAAGCGAACAACTACTGTACCGCCGCGCTTTCTATGAGCTCTTCTCTCGAATACGGTGTACCTAAAAAGCAGCTAATACTGTAAGCTTCAAGGATGGTCGAATAAAAAATATAGCGGTGCATTTTTAAAAAAAAAAACGAAACAATTATCATCATTTCTAACAAAGGAAGTGGCGATTCTAATCGCATTCAGCAATCTAATCGAAGATATCGATGACTTCAATGCGAAATGAAAGCTGATCCAGCAGCAAAACGACATGATGACATTTTAATTGCATCTTGCAACACGAATAGTCATGCCATCACATTTCCGTCGGTATTATTCTAAACTCATTCATAAATTGAAGTAGCCAAATGCAGCGAACCAAGTGTCTCACTTCTGTTCACGTTTACTAGGCGAGCATCACACCCAACGCTCTCATCTATACAAATTTTGTGGCCAACAGCGATGGGAACAACCTCCACCTTGCCTCAATAACTGATTTCTGGCCATGATCAAGCTCAGAAATGTTAAAACTTGCAGCATCTTTGGCACTAGATGCATTCCCCCCACTCCTTCACCTTCGCATCTCCTTTGTATTCGCTTCCTCGCTGAAATACTTCCTCGCCTGGTGAAGATAAATCGAGCAGCTGGAAAAATCGATCGATGAGCACCGAACGAATCGTAACACGATGGCCACTGGTCGAAATTAATTCGACAACGATCCACAGGTCGTTGGACAATAAGTGCTTCCCCACAAAGTGTATCATATTTCAGCAGCATATCACCGACGGCAACGGAATACAGAATACGCTATTAAATCGATAATCGAAATAAGAGGATCGATTTTTGATGTTCATCGACCAACATTGGCTGGCAGATCGGACTTGTGCTATCTCAGATTGTGACGGGCAGCACAGAACCGTGCAAAGAGTGCGATGTGTGCAAACAGACGCAGACAAACCTGTGTGCCAAATTCGTCAGCCCAAACGAAATTACTCGCATCGGATTCCTCTTTGAAGTAACCAGTGACCACATAATTATCGTTGCCCGCACTGTCTCCACTGCTCGCGGCAGTTGCCGCAACAGCATGGCCTGACTGCAACTGCATTTGCTTTAATAGTTTGCAAGCAAGATCCTCTCAACTTCAGTAAACCGAATCCCGCTCACAAGTCTGTATATCGGCCAATTCCCGTCATTCTGTCCGGAGAAGTCGGTCTAGAGAGTTCGATATCGGTAGTCAAGCTTCCCAACTCAAAAATTATCAGCTGCTTCTTAGAACTTCCTGTCCTCATCGGCTTTCTCCTGCGTTCCCCACTCACATTTTAAGGCGTGCCCATGATTTTTACCAAAGTGACGAGTTGTGTAGTGTATCTGTAGGAATTGGTGATGTGAGGGACTTCCGATCATAAATCTCTCCCCATTCCTTCGAATTGCACTATTCTGGCACCCTGACTTACATCGATTCTTTCAATGTCTTTATCCCCGCTGATCCCCATCCTTCCTCATTCTCTCACTCAACCTAAAAAATGCTTGCACAGCACTCCGCCGAACCGAGCTGCCAACATGTTCCTTCAGTAATACAACTACGATGTGGTGCTGTATCAAAATGCGCTAACGAATATGCAATTCATGGCACACGACATCCTTCGAATTTGAAACGTTCCTGGGGATAAAAGAACCATGAAGGATGATCCTTGCTGCTCCGAGTTCCGCATGATGCAAGATGTGTAAATAGGGTTTGCAAAAGCCGATAAGCCACCTAAGTAACACTTAATTTTCTATAAAACTCCATTCGACTAGTTAAGACATCGATCTTCAGCTCTCAATCTGAACAGCGCATCGATAGGCACAATGTGAATATTTCCGGCTTCAAGAAATACAATCGTGGAGTCCGCAACGATTGTGTAGTTGAGTTAATAGCACGAGCAATCGTGACTACTGCTTTGCTCACCTTTTCTCCTATTATCGAAATAATCATGCAGCAGAGCTTGGTCAGCGCTATCACTTGTTCTCGAATGTGGCGAGAAACTACGTGCAGCCATTACTGCACTACGTGCCACAGTTTAGCTAACAATGGACCCACTTTCCCCAACAATTACAGCAGCTGCTGCCATATCACTTCAGCACTGTTTTCTGCCGTATTTCCCGCTCCATTCAACTTATTTCGAAGCTTTCTAACCATAGCAATCAAATCTATCATATTGACGATCATCTTCTATCGATTGTGGGTTGCCTCGAACTACAGCAATGCTCTTTATTTATAAACTTTAATGGTTGAATGAGAGTTACGTCTCAATGAAGAATATTTTTAATGAGACAGGGTACTTTCCATTCACCATTCTACTAGTGAATCTGTTAACAACAGCCGAAATATGTACGTTCTTCCATTATTGACAGCAATCTTTGTCAATACCTACGCCCGCATCAACATGAACCTTCGGAGTTTCGACGCTTCTATTTCCACTTTAAAGAATCGCAATAATCAGCGCCGACATCCATCAACCAAAGAGCATGTGTCGATTACGCTGAATCCTCAACGATCAACACTAACCATGATGATAAACGCTAACAAATTGCCTGCTAATCCTAATCAGATAAAGAATCAGCTGCCTGTCGATGACCCTTTCTCGGCGACTAGCTCCCAATATGGTTGTAAATGAGCACAGATGAGAATTTGCCCTAGTCTGACGTATAGCAGCACAGAAAAACACAAACCTGATTGACAACATTGTCGACGCAAACGAAGTTGTTGTTACGCATCTCATCGTTGAAATAGTCGGTGACAACGAAATTCGGCTCCTGCGCTGGATCTTCTGCTGCACCCGCAACCGGCATCGGATGACTTGACTGTAAAAATCTGTACGATGCTCGAGCACTCTAAAAACTCCATTCAAAGTGCTACTGCACACCTCTTCACTGAGAAAATGAGGAAGTTTGTTTCTGCGGTTGCAAGATTAACATTACAAACTGAAATTCCCAACATTTAAATCGCCATCGGAAACGCTGGAGCCACTTCCCTATTCGTAAACGGAACTGCCTGATTTACAGTCGCATTGCTTGACACCTTCAGCACTCATCCACTTCTAACAGCCTTGCGATGAGGAGTGCAACAAGAGGAGGTAGAAGAAAGAAAACGAAACTAGCTAATAAAAAAAACATCCGCAGTTTATTATCAACAACTCCTTACGGTTACGCCTTTTACGACAGCCTCTGCATTAAGATGACTCCAAAAATGGTTAGTCCCTGCGACCCTAAAAATCCCCTACCACGGCAAGCAATCTTCTGTAACTGATATTCTCCCCTACCACGGCAAGCAATCTTCTGTAACTGATATTCTCCCCTACCACGGCAAGCAACCTCCTGTAACTGATATTCTTCCCTATCACGGCAAGCAACCTTCTGTAACTGATATTCTCCCCTACCACGGCAAGCAATCTTCTGTAACTGATATTCTCTCCTACCACGGCAAGCAACCTCCTGTAACTGATATTCTTCCCTATCACGGCAAGCAATCTTCTGTAACTGATATTCTGCACATAAAAAGATATATCCTCTGCGACATTCCGTCTGCGTTTCCTTATCTCTATTGAGGGATGTTATGCAAGCGAAAGCGAGTCTTGCCTTCGCGAGTTGAAAGAAATTCTCGTGCACTCGCCGAAGGAGGAGAAAACTGCACTAGGCGATCTGTGTGAAGAGGATACGCTGAAGAGAAAGTTGGTGCAAACGCTGCAGCTGAGAGACAACAATCTATCGCAAAAGAGGACAATGGCATATAATGAAGAAAAAATAAGAGAGAAAGAGAGAAGTTGCAGCTGAACTCGACGTCAATATTTCATAAAAGCATTCGCCTATATTTAATCAAATAAAATAACAGCTCGACTGGAAAAAACGAATCAAACGGTGCCACAAGTGTATTTGCTTTCTGATGAATCATTTCAACGGATAAAACTGTGAGTAACAATATATTGCAAATGTGACCGTCATATTGAACAATGAGAAACCGGTCTCGCTATAAGCCAGGCGTTTCCTAGCCTTCCATGGCTTCGTCTTCCCAAAAATGCTCTATAACGAAGAGGATGGGATGGGTTTCCAGAATGCGCAAACTCCGCGGACATAAAAGACTCCGCTCCGCTAAGGCATCATTCATCCAACACACAGATGAGGCAACCCCGTAAGTAGGGCTTTTACCCGTACAAAAACTTGCAGTTGTGCTCGAAATGCGCAAAATTGAATGAACAAAACGTGTGCGAAAACTGTGACATGGGATGATAGCCATAGTAGACAACAATAATTACATCGATGAGAGTTACTGAGTCCTCATTCTACAATATTCCGACCTAGAATTTATGCAACTTAACCGGCCAGCCGATATTGGATGTAAAAAATGGTTTGAGCAAAACGCTCGAGCGCTTTTCATAATGAAATTTTGCGACAACACGTCTAGTCAATTGCCCGTATATAAAAGCTGCTATAGTATAAAGAATTGCGACTTGTTACTACTATGCCAACTCCGATGAGTTATCCCGCAAATGTAATGCGCCAGCAGTAAGCGCCATCTTCTTTCCCACAAACCTACCACCGCATAGACGCTTCGCTCTGTTTACCGCATTGCTGTTTATGAGAACAACGATGATGTTAGAATGTTCCGCAATGAACTGATGATAATTTATTGCAATTTCAGTCCATAGATGCTTTTTCTTCGGAACTTTCTGCCATTTGCTAAAAGCATTCGAGCAATTCACCTAAGCAGAATTACTCACAAAACACCTACAATAACAATATATCAAAACTCGATGCAATCCATCCCCAGAGGTTATTTCGGCTTCTATTTGGAAAAACTTTATGCAGTGAAACATGTCATAATCAAAAAAATATTTTAGTTTGCTAATCACCTCGACCGGCACTGATTTCCTCTCTTCTTCTTCTTCAAAAAGAAATTATTTTATAAAGAAAGATAAAGTAGATTACTCACTCTATCGCTGGTCATCACTGAGTTGGCCACCTGACGTAGCAGTGTTGTTTTTGCGATAGCCAACTGAGCAGCTTCTGCGCCAATGTGACCGGCTATGCAAAAAAAGCTCTTTTAAATGCACTACTTCACCATCGAAATATTACTTTCTGCCCGCATCACTTTCACACTGTTCTATTCCACTTAAACAATCAAAATACAATCTGGTGCTATAAAATGACAGAGTGGCACTCCCATCTTCGACGATCACCTTCGGATCAAGCAGTGGAAGGATGATAAAATTTGTACACCTACTCGCTCGACGCACAATAAAGTGTTACCTGTTCCAACAGTGGGTCTGAAATCAGGTAACGTATTCACATATATGGCCGCCTTCTGCATTGACTCACTAGAAAGCGACATCGACAGCACTGTGTTCAGAGGTAAACGCGAATAAGTGACCATCACTGAAAAACCGTGCTTGCAACAGGCAAGAAGACTGCAAAACAATTATCCGGTCGTGAAGAGTCTCAATTAGATATGAATGATAATGCAGCTGCTCAACTACAGAAATACAGAAGGCGATTCAGCGCTTTTAAGTCCCACTAATTAGATCTTATCTGGACCGCCGTACTGTGAGTAAAACACTGACGCACAATTCCTTAATGACCTTTTTTCCCTACTGCTCTTTTATGCGTCAAATGCGTATGTGGTCCTTCCGGTAGAGTAATGGCTAGCCGCTTAATTATGCTGTTCAGGAACGAACTAGAATCCTTGGGTATGCGCCTGAACAACAATAGCGGGAACTGAATACAACCCAGGAGACTAACACCACTCTAGTGGTAACTGCTATAAAATTCCCCGCTTAGTCATATTTCCTCCCCTTATTATTCAGTGAAGGACCAATAAGTACTCAACGCCGCAATAAGCATTATTGTTCTTGGTAGAAGGAAACGACAGAAATAATTCGCAAATGAGACGATAATAGTAACCGAAGCATTCAACATAATGAGATAACTGCTTTGTCGCAAACCTCTCATCCTCTCACAACGAAAAACAATTTTTCAACGGGCAAAACTGTTATGCTGGCTCATCGATAATGGACGGGGCTTATAAACTACCCCACCCCTTCAGGGCTTCAAGCAGTATTAAGCACGCTGATTAGGGAACACTTTCCTCATCTGCCTACCGTATGCACCCTGATAAGTACCTTGACGATTTGCTTTGGAACAAGGTACCATCGCTTCGGTCACGCAAAAGCACTTCCCTCCCGCTTGCTCCAAATACTGATATCCTTAAACGTTCCTACATCTTTAAATGTAAATTGTTCAAAACCTCTCTTGTTAAACCTTTACTAGCTCACTTCCCAGTGTCAACACAGCAGAAACTCCATACTCCTAGTTTCATATGAAAGACCATATTAGACCTAGATGAGTGTTCATAAGAAAACATTCGAGGAAATCCCTAAACGATAGGAGGAAATCAAAGTGCTAACTCACCGGCGCACCCATCAATAAGCAGCGGCATCTTATTAAACGAAAGCAGAAGTCTCTCAGCATCATCAGCACTGCGCATCTGTACGTACGCATAGAGACCTGAATCTGCGATATGCACTCGCAATACATCCATCGATGAGATTTTGCTCAGCTCGAAATGGATCTTCGCTTCGGTGCATTGTAGAGGAATTTCCCGCAGAAGTAGTGCTGCAATGAGAAAATATTCAATAATCCAAAAGCGATTCTCACATAGCAACTACCTGAGAAAGTAACACGCCGACGCAATAGTGTGCTCCACAGATTTTGTTTCGCTTACCATTATGAATAACTCAAGAAGGGGATTTTACTAGAACGAAAATATATTAGCACAACATTTGTCTTATCCACACATTTATGTTTACCTCACCCACACTTGTATTCACACCTTTCTAATTCACCTCAAGCGTTCAAATAGCTTCATCTCACTTCATCTACACCTCAAGCGTTCAAATAGCTTCATCTCAAGCTTCATCTAATTCACCTCAAGCGTTCAAATAGCTTCATCTCAAGCTTCATCTAATTCACCTCAAGCGTTCAAATAGCTTCATCTCAAGCTTCATCTAATTCACCTCAAGCGTTCAAATAGCTTCATCTCAAGCTTCATCTAATTCACCTCAAGCGTTCAAATAGTTTCATCTCAAGCTTCATCTAATTCACCTCAAGCGTTCAAAGAGCAAGAAAGTGAACAACTGCGAACCTCATTTCGAAAAACAACATCTACTTACTGTCACACTTTGCAACACCAATAGCGGCGAATCCCTTTCGTGTGAGAGCATCGGATTCGAGACGGGTCAAATTGCACTTGAAACACGAGTCGCGATTCTTGAAGTTCTTGATTGTGCACTATAAATGAAACTGCTAAATTGCAACGATGACATGAACTCCTGACCATTTTAGAGAGACTTTAGAAAACACTAACTAAAACGTCACTTCCGCTCATTTAAACTACAGATGAAAATGGTATTGCCTGCCTTGCGCAATATGCGGTGCAAACGAGCACTTACCCGCTTAAAATGACTGAATGACTCATTTATCCCGCATATCCTTACTTCCTACAGAGCTATGAATATATATACCAAACGGCTTTTTCAAGTGCTCACCTTCGCACACATCCAGTTTCCATTCGTACCGGTTGACGAGGCACGCCCATCTAAATTGTCGTAACGCGAATATTCCAACCTCGTGACGTGTCCGTTCTCGAGTGTGAATGAGCCCTATAAATTGGAAGTTTCGCAAGGCAATGGTAAGCCCAACGGCAAAACAGAAACACGAGGATTGTGCGCGATTTGATAAGCCTAAAACTACGTTTTCGACAATATCGACACAATTGTACAGCAACCTGACAGCATCACTGAAGCACACGTCCCCACCACCAATCCTGTCGACTGCTCTCGAATCCTCCTCTCTGGAGGTACGCTTCTCTTAAACACTCAACCTGCGAACATTCTAGCCCCTTTCATGCCTCAATTCGATAATCAACGAATCTTTCTGACGTATAACTCAGCTTATCATTACAACTTTGCGCTAATTAGAAAACGCCGCACTCTTCGCGCCCCTAAACTCATTTGAGTATTAAACGATGATAAAATAGTTGATATGTGCCTCCAAAAGCGCAACATCTAAGGTGCAGAAAGTTTTCAGAAGCGAGATTCACCAACTCAGAAATGATACTTTCTTCACTAGAAAAATATAACTCACACTATAGCACTCGAAAAGCGCTATCGTAAAAGAAAGGTCGGAAAGCGCTATGTATCTGAACACCTAAACTAAAAAAGGGTAAAACGTTACAGAATGGGACAATGGCAGTTATTCTAGATTCCTAGCTCGTTTTTACGGACGCAGCATATTACCACACCACCCAGCTCACAATAGCACTCATTACCATCCAGCTGTCAATAAAGATGCACTTCGAATCTGTAGTGCAAACCTTGACGCAGATTATTGTATTCTGGAATTGTTCAAGCTAAAAAGGTTACATTCACATTGAAATATAGTTGGGCACTGTAGACCCGTTAGCATCTTCCCCACTTGGGTTATTCTCAACGGTTCAGCAGCAAATCTAATCAGTGAATAGCTTTGCCGATGAAAGCCCATTTTCGGCTCTCTTAGAATATGAAACGTAACGAAGGAAATAGATGAAAAAAAACGGATAGAAGCCTCGGGCAAATGATCCGATTAGGCCCTGCAGAGAAAAGGATGTATGCGATTGATGGTCAGAATGTTTTGTTTCTGCTTTTTCTCAATCGGTCAAATTCCTCGTAGTGCAATAACTATAACGTTTTTTCGATATCCATAACGTCACTGCAAATTTTCCACAAAATCCGATGAAAGCATAGAGCAATTTTAGTGGTGGAAAAGTGGGGAAAACTGCCAGAGAAATGCCCACCGAAGAGGGAAGCGCAATAAGCGGGAAGAAATGTGAAAAACACGAGTGGCACTAAGGACGGCATTTACTCATTACGACGACGTGCAACCGAGATCGGCTGCCAGCACAAACAGCAGTGACGCATGAAGTAGCAGCACCTTATTGAACTCCATCCACGCTTGCGCGCTATTCACGTCAGCAAATTCGACGAACCCGAAGCAACGTTCTGGACCTGTAGAGAGTGCAGATGTTAACACAAGTTGTCCACAAACAACAACACTCCCACGAGCGCCTTCAGTCCACTCGGCTACAGAACGTCGTCCCTCTCTACACGAACTCTTAACCGCTTACCCAATCCGGCACATGCCTCCACTACTCCACTCCGGCACACTTCATATTCAACCGTCGTAGATAGGATACTTACATAACGGATCCTTGAGATGAAGTGACGGTTTAACGAAAGCTCGAGGCTTAAAAGCTTATGATGCCACACATTGGATGTGAAAATTAAGAAGAACTTCCCAAAAATTCACTGAATACAACTCAAGCAAGATATTTGTATGCAGCAACAAACGTACGCAAACAAGAAACCGCACTTTGCAAAAAAAAAGTTCACCTCCAATGAAACGACGAATACAATTTGCGTTGAACAGTACGGAAAATAAAAGCTAAACGCTCAACAGCAATCTAGACGATTTCCAGTCTCTGTACTTTTCAATAGCGCGAGAGAGATGTTCGAGTTCGAGATGGGAACAATATTTCTCATCTAACTGCTTACTTAAGTATTTCGATGATGAATCACAAAAACTAGCAAAGATCATTGTTTAAGTGAATGCTATTGCATATCACACTGTTTAATATCTCGAAGCATTAAAGACGCTATTAGGAAGGATTCGTAACTGTAAACGCTTCTGAGCGATTAGATTAGATATTCGAAAGGAAACGCAACTACAGCTGAATGCTTGCATAGAAAGAATTCAGATTGAGGAAACACAATACGCCCTCGCTCACACTAAGTGTTCACTCACACTATAAGATCTCCGCAATTAACAACATCAGATACTGGTAGACACCCTCATCCAAGAGAATCGAAGAAAACAACCAAACAAACACAGGGACAACGTCAAATCGAAGGAAGATTGATTCCATAGAGAAAAAACAAAACAAGTGACAAGAAAAGGAGCCAGGTAGACATAACCTCTCCGTGCACCACCTCCAAGAAATATCTGATGGCATTTACCTTTTAAGGTACTAAAATCACTTATATCCTTCCTGAGAAAAATGTCTTCTCACTATTTCGAAGGTTCTGCTGAAGGACCTTTTCGTAAGAAGAAAAAGCCAATCCCGGTCGAAGGTAACTGTACACAACAAATTACAACCAATCCATGTTCTGAATCAATAAGTAACGCAATGACACTATTTTCCTTTCACTGTGGGACTCGCGCTCGATGACACAACAACACAACTTATTAAAGGATAGTAAAAACACTTTAGAATAAACAAAATGGAAGGAAAACGACCCACAGTGAGAACATATATCAGCGTTCGGTAATGCGTGAATTGTGCTTGACAACTTTCCAGGTGGATCAGCACTCGACTACTGATATGATGGAAAACCCTTACAACGGGTATCACCAGAGAACTGAGCATCCTCGAGATAGCTAATCCCGAGGTAATGTTGCTGATGCTTGAGGCTTCTTGAGAAATGGTAACGAAGTGGAATAGAAGTAGGGTCGAGAGTACTCCAACTACAGGGTCGGAAGCACTCCAACGATGGGGGAAATCCTCAAAGGTGGAACAACCTCGGCGCCCACTACTAAGAGTTGTATCAATCGAAAGTCTCAACGTCCGAGCCATCTATACCGCAATGAAACTTTATTGCACTGATACTACTATACATATATGAAAGGCGTCTTGATTCTACTTTCGAGCATAGGTGCAAAAATTTTTTTTAATTCCTTTTATGAAGTTTCTTGCATAAATGCGCCCACTTACTTTTACGTACGTCCGATGACGACTAAGTTGGCCCGAGTCTACTTTTTTTTGTGCATCACGACAACGGGCAGTGGATTCACTCGAACATGTTTACTTCCAAATATCAGAATTTTCATGAGAACAATGTTTAATCTTTATCGCACCCACTTTCTCGGCATACAGCAAAAATAACTCTATGTCCCGATCCTGCTACAGACAATGGATACCTCAGTCACTCAATACCTCAGCAGCCCATGACTCGCAGTATTACACTGTGGCAGAATTTCATATTTGATTTATTGCATGGATTTTGGAAACAAAACCTCTGTTTCACGATCGCTTAAAGACGATTATGAGTGTTAGAATGCTTCCCCACAAATTCCCTACCGTTGACGAGTTCCATTTCCGTTCACTCGTTCCAAACATTCCCCTAAGTTCATTCTACCATAGCAGACAATGGCATGCTTCGAGGCACACATTTAGAGCCTCGGAGGGTTGTGGACCTCCAAGAGCGTAAAGGCATCTCAAAGACATCCGATGATCTGGAGACTCTGAAGCGTTGCAACAAGGTTGCGGCTTTCCCACTCCGTCATGCGTGCATGCAGACTTAAATCGATAAGCGCTATCATAAAATCCTGCAGATTAAACGAGCACTACCATTTTTGGACGCTCCAAGCGGCATATACCTACCTCACTTTGATATGGAAAAATTCTTCCTGTTATACAATAGCTGCAACAAGTTCTACAAGAAATAAGAAATAAAGTGCTTCAAAGGTGACACGGTTATCGAGAGAGGAGTTATGCCATCAGCTCTGAAAGTACGCTATACCGTGAACACACCTAAATGCAATATGATTCATAGGTCAAATTTTTTATTACATTTCACTACCTTAGTTGAAACGTTGGAAAAACAAATGGAAATAATAGCTACCTTTGCGAATGACGCGAATATCCCTCACAGGGAATCCTTGACGTTCCACCTGGGCAATAATCTAAAATAAAATGAAAACATCGAACGAGGACGATGAAAGAGCAACCTGCCGTTTTCTATGCGCTCACGCTACCAATGAGCTAATAGTTCTTGATCAAAATTTATCACTTCAAACGTATGCGCACAACGCACCTAATGAGCTGACAACACCAACGACCAGACTGAAAGTGACATCGGCTAGAACGAACGCTACTAATCTCATGTCAGGAAAACTTCTAATGCTGCCTATATACACATGAAAACACTGCCTGACGTAGAGTTGAAACACCTACAAGACGGCGTGAACACTTCACCTCCTCTTGCGAGCGTGCTGCCCTACTACTGAGCTATCGTAAGCGCTTCTGACAGCGATTATTGTCTTCCCTAGGGACGATCTGAATGTTTCATATAGGTTTCAAGGATACATACATCTCCAGCTGCTTCCTGGCGAAAAAGAAAAAAGATAAGAGAGAAACAAAAAAATCGGGCATTAAATCGAGTGATAAAAGTGGAGGAAATAACACTACAGGAAACTATGAAGAGAGTACAAAGATGATACCTACACAGTGGGATTTAAGCTCAAGTCCCACTGTTGTGGCTGTTCAAACTGACAGCGAACTTTGATCGGCGAATATGTATACGAAATTGGAAAATTCGCCCAAAAAATGCTTAAAATGTATATAATCTTAAACCGACCTAATCACATTTGTTAATAAACATGGTGCTTTCCTCACAAACCCTTCATAAAACGGTAGTGTTATCTGGCCACTCGTCTTGCGCCTCCAACCATGTGCCCTGAGTTCTGAGGTTTCCGAGTCAGCTATTCTCACATCACCCAAATAACAATATTTCGTTCCATTTTCCTAGCAACCAGATCAAGTAAACGTGACGATTAAAGAGACGAAATAATTTGAACCTGGCAAAATGTTTCTACCAAAAGTCGCAAAAAAGTGGCTGAGAAAGGATTTAGGCCACAGAAGACATACCGCTTCCCGACGTATATCGGAAGGTAATACTTTCATGACGATTTTGTAGTGCGGTTGCCCGAATGAATGCGTCAACGAAGAGTCATTTCGTGAGTTCAGCGACGACAAGTAGGGCAGCGCACTCGAGAACTCTCCTCTCTCCTGTTATACGAAACAAGTTCAAACATTTTAAGCAGATTATGCAGCAACCCCATAACTGTTCACTGAATCAAAAAGACTCATTGAAGTTGCTTCCAATGAAAGCCAGCTCTTCGTTTAAGCCAAATTTATACAGAAAGCATGCCCGCAACGTTTTTGAGCCCCTTTTTCACTTCCATAAAAAATGATGCAGTGCAGTGGCACATAGAATCTTCTGCTGACCACAACTCCAGTCACTGCAACCGGAGAGTGCGAACATACCCGCAACCTGTTACAGGTGCATCATTTGGCGATTTCTGACAAAACTCCATCGACCATCTATACTAATTTACAAGCTGCCTTTCATTATAATGTAGATCAACTAATCAAAACCATGATACCTCGGAAGAAACGAATTGAGAGATTAGATGTAATTTCCTCAATCCACCTTCTTGAAGAAAAAGTGACGACGACGAACGAAATGTACTGTGATGTCATTATCCCATAAAAAAAGAATGACGTGAATGTGACTATCGCTAATTCAGTACTCCTCTAACTTTAGGAAAGCCCGACCTCCAAAATTAAATCCGCGGACTGTATGTATTATAGGCGGTTACTCATCCCTAACTTCTTGTTTCCAAGACTGCACATATCAGTGTGCAGAGTTAAAACACAGCAGTTTTACAAATTTAGTGAATCAACATCCAGCGGATGAAAGATAAGTCATGAGAGTTTTAAACGAACGCGATTTGATCGCCGATCAGATGGACTTCGACTGCGACGGCTTCTTTCCCGATCGTAACATGGTGACCGGCTTCGCTCTCTATCATCGCGCTCGACAGAACTTGATCTTGACCAGCGACGACTGCGTCCTGAAGCTTCTTTCTGTAGCTACAATTGATTAGGTACCATATTTGTATGATATACCACCATCGCGTGTGTTGACGGAATGCAAAGCACTGGTTTTATACTAAAACAGAATATGATAAATGACTGTCAAATTTCCCAAACCAGAAACGGCAATCCAAAATGCTTATTATGCTCGCCGAGTTAAAATGCATGAGCTAGGCACGTTCTAGCTGGCTATCAATAAGCGACGCCACCGATCGGCATCCACTTGGAATTTGCTCTTCATTCCTGTTCTTAGGAGAACGTATGCACTAGCTCCCTCTCATCACTGCTGATACCCTCGGCACTCGTACTCTAACTGCTCACTCCGATCTTTGCAACTCTAAAACATACCTGAACGCAGACAACCGATCGGACAGCCAAAAGGTAACGGTGAGTTTAAAGCTGCAAAATGTTCATACCGGATACTGTGGTACCTCGTTCAACTGAACATTTCAGCATAGATAAGAGATTATATGGGATTTGAAATGAGAATTAACAACTGAAACTGGTCACACATGATTTATCCTCATGAAAGAATTATTACTTCGACTACGGTGTGGTGACCTTGATCCAGAGGGTGATCGATTCCTTGAATTGGAGCGTGATCTTGAACGTGAGCTTGATCTCGAGCAGCTTCGTGAGCGCCTTCTTCGATAACTAAATTGTCTCGCTTAATATTTATCACCTCAGTAATAATTCACAACTCTGCTCACAAAGAGCACTGAATATTTCAATGCGATTTGAAATTCACTCAGTCCCGACGAAATGGTTTTACGAGTCTTGTGCAAATAGTACAGCATGTTTCAATTGGGCTAACTGTAGCGTAATTTTCCACAAATGTCTCAATTTCGCGACCTCATCATTCTTTGAAGTGATCGCTGAAATAGCCGTAAGCTTTCAGGCACTTTTGTGCGCAGAGATAACTTGAAGTTGGATCCGCCGCCAAACTGAGCAACTTCAGTGCGGGTTGTCCAGTCATTCGGATTACGCTTATTGAGTTCCAGAATTTTTGCTCCAATGATTCCCATGATCCACGGGAAAAATAACGACGCCGCTGGCATTGTAGCAACTATTTGCACAGTCATTGCAGCAAAAGGAAAAAAACGCCCGAATGCGGCGAATACCCTTTCATCTTAATTCCCTTCCCAGATATGACCTTGGCTAGAATAGCCAAATCTGTTTTCCCTTTGGAATTCGGCCCAAATCAATAAACCTCCACAAAACGCTCGAATTCAGCGAGAGAAGTGAACAATTCTCACGGGAGAATATTGTGTGAATTGCGGATGAAACTATCATTCGATATACAATCAAATGTCGAGAATATCATATTCTGCACATAACATCGCATTTTGCAATTTTATACGGCTCGCCGCAGTCGCCAACAATCATAGCGGATAACGGAGTAACCAATTCATCGCATGACGGCGACAACCAACATCTAATTCAGCAAGATCGAGCAGGAAAACACTTCAAAATATGCGGAAAAACCAACCGCTCACGATCCTCTCTCTCATGATCGCCATCATCTCCGCTATAGACGAATGGAAGCATCCTTCGAGAAGATATACCGGGCACTGATGCCCCCTCTTGCTGCAACAATCAACTTACAAGTATTCAAAAGCATCTAGAGACATTAGTTCGAGAGCGAGATTCAGCAATTGCACTAAACACTCTCACAACTCTCCCTCCCTCGCCTCATTCGACGAAAATAGTCGACAATCATGCCAAATGGAGCAGAATCAATTCAGGGGCGTGCAAAGCAACAATAAATGCACAATTATACATTGATATCATAAGTGAGCTAGTATCTCGTACAAGAGTCTATGCAGCAATTTTATAAACATGAGACCAGATAGGAATGAAATGTGTCCGGCTAGCAGAAGAAAGCAACGAAGTTCGCGACCTTTAGGTGACTACAGCTGTGAAAAATACGAACCACTTTTGAGCGTGGTGCAAACGTAGAAAAACGATCATCGCAATCTATGATCCGTAACAGAAATCTGCTCGGAAAGTGGCGCTTTTGTCCGTACAAGGGAATTGTAATGTGGTGCGGGAATAGGCTTGAAGTTTGCGCGGAGCGGAACGGTCACCTCACACATAAGGCGATAAAGCACGAATTAATGCTGAGGCACGTTTGCGTGACTTTAACGGTGGTTTATTTCCGCTTCTCTCCCCTCGGAAGCGTTCTCACGAAAGAGAAAGAGAGTTGCAGATTGCGAGATGCTCCAGCGCCACTCTCAATCACTTCATCCTTCTCCTATACATAGCTCGATTGAACGACCTGAACGCAATCAACGAATGAAAAACCCTCCCGGGAGGTGCAACGGGGAACATTGCGATGTGGAGGACACCAATGCAATCAGGTTACGAGATGAACGGGGCCATTGCTAGCGCTGCCGTCCCATCCTTATGGCTATCTATGCACTCGTCAAGAAATCCCTCTTAATTATGAGTACTTTAAGTGTTCGCCGAGTTTCGTCGGCTTTTCGTTCACGCTCGAATATTTCCCACTAAAGCGAAAAGCGCTATCTAATCGTCGTTCTCATATCGAATAAAGCGAATGATAGGAGGATATTTCACGATTCTGTGCATAAAGACATCGTGACGCGAATCGTTCATAGTGCGAACGCATGGGAACAAATATTTGAATTCCATCATCTAATGCAACGAATTCGCATTCTCTCAGCAATAGCGGGGAATAATTTGCACACATGTTAGCCATGCTTGCTTCGGTCATTTGCGCCTTAGTCAGTTGCGCCACCGATCTTTTTTTTTGCTAACATGCTGAGTGCCATTTGAGAGGAGGGAAGAGCAGAAGTAAAATGAGAAACGAAAGCTTGAGTAGTTCGTCGTGCACAAAACATATGCGTCCTCATATTTGTGGGTAGCGTTGTTCCTACTGCTATGAACCTGAACTCGACCCGGGACTGCTGAATGTCTCTAAAGCCCGGCTGCACTTCTTAGCAATTCTCTTTTCTATGCCTCTAAAAATTTTCTTCATCGATGTCCCATTGTTCCGGCTGAACTTCGTATCGAAAAGGGCGAGGGGAAGCTCGAATCGTGAGGATTTTTTGCGCTCACCTGAGGAAAACATTCTAGAAAACATAAAGCAATAAAATTGACGTAAGACCGAAATAGCCGAGATGAAACGATATTCGTACTTTGTAGTTCGTTTAGCACTCTCAGGCCGACATCGCTTTTCGCAGAAAGTAAATTATCTCAGATCCTAAAGAAGCGTTCAGGATTCTCTTACTCTTCCCATTCTCCACTCTTCCGACTTCATGTATGAGAGCGAGAGGAAGGTCTGTTCAGTGGACATGTTCAACGTGCTAAATAGCTCTTCGGAGACGGTGCAACAAGCTTCACTAGTTGCTTTTTGTGGCCGGCATTAACTGCTACGAATCATCGCAAAAGAAACGATCTATTCTTCCGGGTAAGTTTCCGATCTCAGTCTTCAGTGAGCAGAGAGAAAAGCACAAAAAGCCTTAAGGAAAGTGGTTAAGTCGAGGAATTTTATGCGTTTGATCGATCGTTGAAATATTCGATGTGAAGGTGGAAGAAACGAGAGCGCTGCTTTTCATTTCTATTTGATCTTAGTTGCCTCTGAAAGAAGGAATATAAGCGAAAGCGAGCAGTTTAGGTGAGGAAAGAACGCTCAGAACTGTGATGGCCAGCGTGATCTCTATCGCTTATTGAGCACAAATATCCTTTCTGGATACTTTTTTATTCTCTTTGTTCTAATCCACTTTGCAATCGGTGCAACATAGGGCGGGGAGACTTCTTATCTTCCAAATGCCTTCGCATTAGCAAAGTTGAGGTTGCACCGCGTCTTCATTGTTTTAAAGAGGATAAAAAGACACGCCTGAATTATGCCTGGTCTTGATGTCGACGGGTAGCTGGGCTCATGTTGAACGTGGACTTTCCCAACGAGCTAACGTGGACTTCAAAGAAGACAAGCATACACTTCAAATAGCACTGCCGTTTGTTCTCACATGAGTGAAGTACAATTTTTCCATAGTTATCGACCTCGTCATGCTCAAATATCCAGAACTCTGTGTGCATTTGCTCGAAGTTCCCTCATTTTTTTGTGCTCAACTTTCCGCTCCCCCATCTACGGGTTCCTCGATGATTGATTTTTCGGAACTATGCAGACAACTCTGATCGCCGATGAATGAGATGCGGAGTAAACTCTCATTGCCGCTGTTGAATTCGTTTTTTTCTTATTATGCAAGCAGTGAATTCGGCTCTCGGCCAAATTCACTCTTGAAGTCGCTATTTAGAGAATACGGCGAATCGTCTTACGTCTTATTAGCGCAAATGTCCCATTCGGATTGTTGGTTTTTCCGGTGAAAAGTGCTGGCCGGTATGTATTCGTGGAGTTCCAAACGTGTCGTCCACATCATACAGTCGAGGGATTTTTCGCTCTTCGGATCGCATTTGAAATGGCCGAGAGAGGTTCGATTTATGATGTTCAATCGATTTCACTCTCCGCTCATAAGAAAGCTTTCAAACCCACCTCTTACTACTTTGGAGGTGGGCGGAGATTTGATAATTGTTTAGATGTGGCCAGAAATGATAGAGTATTGCTTATTGGAAAGGTTTCTCTTCAGATCTTTCGAAGTTTAACGAAGTTAGAATTTGATACTCCATTAAATTGATATTCAACCTTCGTTCGAATAATGGCTTCAGACTGTACCTTCTGCTGAAAGAAGTGCTTTGATTGAGGTACTTCAGGATTCATCAATCGTTGCCAATTTGAAGGAGGTAGAGCGTCATTGGCGTGATGCTGTTCAGCAGTGCCGGCGCTGTGGAAAGGTTTGTTTAGCCGCTTAATTAAGTCAGTCTGCGTGTTACTCATTCCGTTGATCGTCCTAGCTCACATCAAATTTTGTGTATTATTTGTGTGTTGTTGTGAGAGTCACTTGAGGTTATGTCAGATGATTATCGAAAGTTTATGGACGCATTACTTGATGCCAAAAAATCCACCTATAGCTTGCCGCTCTTCCTATGAATAACTCATACATCCGGATGGTTAAGTGAGCCGATTCTAAAAATGCACATTGTTTCCACTTTCTACTTCCTACTTTCCCACTTATTAGTGTATGAGTGAACAGAGTATTAAAGAGGAGAATCTCATATATAGATTTGCGGAAGTTTTCTTGTTGAGAATGGATGAAATTACCGATTCATAGAAGTGGAGAGTCTGCAGCTCTCCTTCATTCGTGGTTCATTGATAAGTTAGTGTTATAATCGGAACGAAACGATACATTGCAGAGGTAATGTCTAACTGTGAAATGATCGTAAATTGCTATTGGATTGCCTCCTTAATCAATCATATCTGTTCTTCGTCGGTGTTCTTTCGGTCTCCGAAATATGGCGCACAGTTTCAAGACCCACTGAGGAACGAGGAGACCTGAGGGAGTACTTGAAGTTGTAAGCAGAGATGAAGGGCATAGTATAGATTTGAAGTATAAGAAAAAACGGTAAATGGAGTGCTGAAGCCAATGAATATTTTATGATAAAAAGTAGAAAATAATGAAGTAACTGATAAAAGATGGAAATTGAATAAAGTTTACGACCACACGGATTTTTTGCTCCTCGCAAGGAGCCTCTGATCTCGCAAGCGGTCTTCGAAGGAGGCAACTTGAAAACTTTGGTGGTGTCCACTGGGGACGCTTGTTGCGGAGCCGACTGATTGTGAGCATGCGACTACTGAGAACGATAGCATCGCATGCATAGTTATTGTTACGTCTGTAAGGTGCACAGATAAGGAACCTTGATCGGGACAAATTCAGATAGATTGGAGAATGGAATGTGAAAATTTCCTCAGCAATATTGCAGACGATTTCGAGAATGAAATCTCCGTCACTTCCGGGAGGAAGTCGTTAGTTATTTAGGGGGTTCGTAATAAGCGATATTTATTCTTCATAGTGGAAGAAAAGACACCGTTGCGTCTAGTTAAGATTAGTCAGATTTTTCGCTTACTATAAACTGTAGGAATAATATCCCCCTTCAGCATAGGTTACTCGCTGAAAATTGCATCTTTTCGCAGATTTGCAAACCCGTAAGCGTGTTGGTTTATTTTTGAGTTTTCACATTATACGTTTTCAGAGTTCGGCAGCCAGAAAGTATATATTGTCGATGTTCCCTTATCCGTCTGGTAATCTCCATATGGGCCATATGCGGGTATATACGATATCCGACGTTATTGCTCGTTATTACAGGTGAGAGTAAGATAAAGCGTTTGCAACGTTGGTCGTTGTGCGAACGCTCGCAACGTACGCAACATTTCGCTGCGTTCATTGTTTAGCCTTTATATGAGCTGGCATAACTTTGTTAAAGCCGTACCAAGTGTTGTTCCCATCTCTGTTCATAGCAGTAGACAAGGGCGAAAGGTTTGAGCGCTGGCATCGAGGTAAGGCTGAGTTGCCCGCAAGAGCGATGATGATGAAAGAAGTTGTAAAACATCGTGCTGTTCATATAAAGCATTCTATGAATGTTTCTTTCCGCAGTGTGTCTTATTGGGTAAAATCGTTTTGCAATCGCTCGATACTACAGCGTGACTCGTATCGGACATCTAAAGTCATCTTTCGCAATTCTTCCATCTCCATCAGTCTCCTTTAAATTTCTTTTGAAAGCAGTCTAGTGTAAATCCCTCGTCGCTAGAGATCATACTTGTTTGATACGTTTTCAACTACCATAGATTCTATCAACAATTTTCGGTGGGAGTTGGTGACTGCTCGAAACAAGAAAATCTGCGGACCACTACTGTGGATTCGCCCTTCTCCTGTTCGTGTATTCAATGTTGCACCGCTTGAAAGAATCGTTCTCACCTGTCTTCCCTCTTCTCCTTCACTTTGTGCTCGTCTGTTACAAGTATTAAAATCACTTTCGATCACGAAAGAATACTGACTTCGCTCATAAGCACTGTTGTAAATAAAGGTGATCAAGCGTTTTTAAAAGGATTGATTAGCCAGAAGAATGTGACTTTAATGCATTTAACACAAGCACATTTCTCAGTGAGATGCGGAACATTTGTCATCTATGACATGGCCAGTTAAAGGGAGTAAAATTTGCAGACTAAGTGGCTTTAATGTGATTCATCCAATGGGATGGGATGCGTTCGGATTACCTGCTGAAAATGCCGCCGTTGAGAGGGGAGTCGATCCGGAGCAGTGGACTCACACGTATGGTTTGATTTGTTGTTTTTTTTTTTTTTGCGTTATTATCATTATACCATATGGGTTTTTAATTGTCTATTCTTTTTCTTGCAGCAGTTTTAAGGTTGTCAGGTAAAATGGGACTGCCTCTGTACAATCTACGAGATTTCATTTTACCGATAAGGTTGGAATCTATTCTTTTCGATATTTGTTTAAGAAATCATGTGAATGGGAGGTCGGCATAGTGGCAGTGGAAAGCTCGGCGAGATCTCGAAACGTTATCTTCCTCTTTCGGTGCTTTTTTTCTTATTGCGTTATTAACAAGTCAGAAAGTTCAACGATAGTATTTTCTTCCATACTCAGTCGTTAGTAGTGCGTAACAGATATCTGCTGAGGCATATGTGCCATTTAGACGTCCATTTTGGACGGAAGAATTGCGTAAGGTCTCGGCGAAACATACTGCTTTTACGGCGACCGGAGTACTATTTCTGTTGATAAACAAGGACCCATAGCATGGAATGGTAACTAGGTAGTGGTAACCCGGAAGCCGTCAAATCATTGCCGATACGAGCTGGCTTTATATGTGCTGAGATCCTATGTCATAAGTAGAAAGACGCGCTTCATATGCATAGCAGCTACTTGCTTTTCACGTTTTACAATATAGTCATATTCATTATAAAGGTTATTTTTAAATAATGCTGCTTTTGAGTATATCTGAAGCAGATAAATTTGCAGATAACATTGAGTGAGCTTATGCGGGATAATAATTTTGTCATTTTTGAAGGGAGCTGGGTTATGACAGAGGCTGAAGGAATAGTCAAAGGTGGGGGGATAGGGAACAATGTAGAAATCGGGAACTGGATGTAGAATATCGGGAAAAGCTAACTCGAACTATTCAAAAATAATTTCGAATTTTACGCAGTAAGGGTATGCAAAGTTGACGCGAGAAATTCGGAAAATCTCGTCAAATGAAGTTTAAAAATTTTGAAAAAATTCATTTTGCATAGAAGATCTTTAACGATGAAGATTCATTGGAATTTTTGTGTGAATTTTTGCATCGAATATATCGTATTTGCATTTAAAATAACGTTGAATTTATTGCAGTAATATAAGAACAATGCGTGAGCAATTGCTGAAGACGGGTATAATTTTCGATTGGGATCGTGTAAGATTTATTTCACAGTTCATTTTTTTTTATTTCCGCTCTATGATAGCACTAAAAATGAGTGAAATTTTCAATTGTTTTACATAATTCGACAATGTTGAAACGTTAATTAACGAATCTTTCCCGTCATTCTCGTATGGGGAATTTTTTTTTTTTGGTTTTATCTTGCCTTAAATGGATTTATTTGTCGAAAAAGTGGCTGAACTAAATGCTCAGAAAGCATCCGATGATTAGAAGAGTCGTTTTTTTTTTGCAGGAAATCCTCACATGCTCTCCGGAATATTATCGTTGGACGCAATGGATATTTTGTAAACTCTACGATCATGGCCTTGTGTATCGTTCGCTTGCAGAGGTATATTTTGCTTTATTATTTTGTTACCCGGACGAGATACAAATTTGAAAGCGAATTTGCGTGCATTGTATGATTTGAGAATATTTTCTCACTTAATCGCCCCTCCCACCTTTCCTCTATAACGCATTTTCTTTCCGTTCTTCATTTCTTTGCAGCCTTTGTCATCAGATTGTTTTTCATAAATTTACCCTTTTACGGCTAAAATTTCTTCTGTGATGATTAAGGTGAACTGGGATCCAGTCGACTGTACAGTATTAGCAGCTGAACAGATCGATGAAAGCGGCCGATCTTGGCGATCGGGAGCCATCGCCGAGAAGCGAAAGTTGAAGCAGTGGATTGTGGAGACACCCAAATATGCCAAGGTTGTCGGTTGTCATGTTTTCCACAGCCATTTCGTTCTTTAGTGGTTTGATCCAGTCTGCGTTGTTCACAACACTGATTTTCATATTTTCTCTCTTTGGGCTTTCCAAACGACAGAAAATATGTTGAAAAAATTTGTAACGTGTTTAAGAATATTTTTGAAAATTATCAGCAGTTGACTGCATCTTGTCCATAGGTCGGTCGATTTTGTAGTGGCTCAAGAGCAGCTTCTTGCTAAGTTAAAGGAGACGAGCAAAGATTTTTTTCTTCTCAAACAAGAAATCTCATACAGTCTTTCAGCATCTCTTGCGTAGTGATGCTTGAGATGAGTGATGCTGTTTGATACAAGATAAATATTGAGCGTACGTGATTTCACTAATTCAATATTTCTGTCTTCAGAGGCTACTCGAAGGACTTCAGAAAATGCCGCATTGGCAGGAAGTGGCCGAGATTCAAGCGAACTGGATTGGAAAATGTGACGTTTGGCGTTTTCGATTGCCTCTTAAGGTGGTTCAGTTGTACTCAAAGTAAAGTACGTGTGGGTACCGGGTATGCAATTCGTATGGAACGACAGTGTTATCTGAAAATCAGAGACCTTTATCATATTGGGAAAATGGATGCACTAGTAGGCTTTGATTCGATAGTTCATTTTGAAGTTATCTGTCTCATCTCAAGAATACATCTATCGCGAATCGATGAGGACTCTACAGTTCAAAAACTTTCAAGAATATGTTATTAACGGAAGAAATTGAGAGAAGTCAGATTGCACAATCAAGATGACGTATAGTGCTTTCAAATGCAGACACTGGCACTAGCATGAGTCGTTCCAATCCTCCTCGTTAAGTAATTATTTGAAGAATGGCGATGGTACACTTCTTGACGAGACGTTTGACCTTCGAATTCGTCAGCCGCATCGTCTAGCGAGTGCTCGAGCACTTTTCATTCGGGGTGCTCATCCTTTAGCATCTCCAGGTGCTAAACTTCCATGTATGTGTTTCACTTCTCTCATTTACATATCAGCGAGAAATTCATCTTTCTGCGAGAATATGTTCTAGCGCTCAGGGAGGTTGATTTAGGGCTCATATGAGTAGAGTTGGCAGTGACTTATACTTCGATGGGCATTTGATCGCAGCCTAGTGTTGCTGTTCCAATTTTATTGAAAACATATAGAAGTGAATTAGAAATAAATTGGAAGTCTAGACAAGCAGTTCATCACGGTGTTGTGAATAAAGTACGCAGCGTATAGCGCTCACAGATGATCTAGCAATTGCGTCGACACGAATTGATCTGATGCGTTATGCTACAGAGATGCGCAGTATGTTGGAGCTTATCTTTGCGTTCCCATACGAAAGATCGTTTTGTCAATCAAATGTGATCTCCGTTTGAAAAATAATATATTCAACTTCTTCTTTTCGAGAAGTGTAAGCGAATTTCTCACAACAAATTCACCATTTTTAACACAATGAATCTAAAATTGGAGTAAATTACGTTGTTCTCCAATAGAATCGTTTTGCGCGCATAGTTCTTCTAGCGTTGTGCGCCGTACTTGCCTCGTTAATCAGACTTTATAAGTCACATCGGCGCATATGTCCCACGTATCGTTCATTTCTAAGTAATCTCTCATGCAGAGATGAACGTTTGTTCCTGCAATCTCAGTTAATAACGCTTCAAGCAGCTTTTAGTGAAGCTTTGTTTATGATTATAGATTCGGTCAAATTTCAGATGTTGAAGTTTTAGTGCTGTAATTATGAATTGGGGCATTTTTAAAGCCTTGTTCCTCGATGTTGCGCTCTACGTTTATCTTATCTAGTGGATCGACGTATTGCAGACATTTTGAAGGAAACGGCAATGAATATCGTTAGAGGAAACGAAATGCGTATCATTTGGGTTCCTGCTGAAAAGTCTTCGTCAGAAGAAGAATATTTCCTGGACGCTCGAATTGCTTCCGAGGAAAGCGATTTAGATGTGGCACTTGCTCGCAGTCTTGGCGTGGAACTTAGATCTTCTCCCATATGGTCAACACTCAATGACAAAGATGTTGTACAAATTGCTGAGGTTAGCTGAATAGGCGCTTCCAACTTTTAATTCTTCCTTGTTATACAAGCATTTTTAAATGCTCTTCTTTATTCTTATTTTGAAGGACTCTAAACTTGACGCATTTTTTCACAAAATTGAAGAGAAAATGGCTAGAGAGGATTGACGGTGTAAAAATTGCATATGTTGTGCTGTGGCAAGCAAAAAGAAGTTATCCTTCAGCAGTGCTTCACATAGAATAAGGGAGGTTTCGAAAATGAGGAGAGAGAGAGAAGCTGAGGCATGTATTCAGAAGGGAAAGCCATCGGATACGCTTTATGCAGTTTGGCAAATACGGAGGATACGAGACCAGCGAACGACTGCTCGACTGGGTTGTATCGCGGCAAAGACGTTGGGGAACGCCGATACCGGTATTGCTGTCGGATGACGCTGAACACAGGCACGCGGTTCGTGTGAGAGACGACGAGTTACCGGTTGTTCCTAGCACGGGTGACCGACCACAGCGGATTCCTTGCAGTCGGTTGGTTCAGCTCATTTCTTCTCGCTCGCCGTGGTGCTGCATTACTTAAAGAGGGCAGTTTCATTTACGGGTGAAGGTGGCAGTGCGTTGTTGAAGTAGTGACATATTTGTTGCACACCCGATTGTAAAAGGTTTCTAGTTCGCGTAACCGTTTGTTAGTGGAGTGATGGAACGCCGCCGAGTGTACATCCTCTCATTTTCATTGTGCTTCATTCTCAACGAATTTTCCCAAAGTTTTAACGAAAGCGCAAAATTCGTGAAGAAATACGCTCGCTGTGTCGAGCAATTTATCGGTTTAGTTTCAGAACAGAGGGGAAGGGTTAGGGGAGGGGAGAGAATAGGTAATAGGTCCGAATAAACTCTGAACTAATTTTCAGTATTGATATCTGCTATTGATAGGATGTCAAATGAGGTATTTTATAATAATATTGGAAGGGTTTTTTCTGAAAAGTAGACATTATATTGCAGAGGTGACCGAGTTGTTTCTTGTAAGGTGAAAAGGTGATGAGCGCATTTCCAGTGTTTATTGGTGTTTGTTTTTGTGCTCAACATAAATCAGATTGGTTATATTGGAATATTTCCGTCTCTCCACGAATTTGCACTCGAAAACGATTGTATCGAATTTTCGTCGGTCGTTTCAAGGATATTTCTGAATTTAAGCTCAAAAAAGGCACGCCTTCTCATCGTGATCCTGGAATTTCACATTTTGTCTGTCACTATTGATGCTTTTGGTTTCAACTGTACCGTAAGGTCACTTTTCTTTGTAGAATGTAATATAGGTGCTGAGATGAGTTATGCAAATTTAAGCAGCGAGAACTACGCAGAACCTGTTGGCCACATCCCTACTGGGATGCTGAAGTTTTCTGGAACTAGTAAAGATGGATAGTTTCATTAATCACCTCGATCATTATTTCCGTTTACATGCGTTAGTGATCTCAAGGGTTGCCTTATGATATCCGCTTGCCAAGAACACAATGCCACTTTTCTACTTAATCTTGAGTTGCAGACTCCCAAATGGTTTTGGAATTCCGGAAACCGATACGTTAGATACGTTTTTCGACTCGAGCTGGTATTACCTCAGGTAAAAATTCAGTGTGCTTTATATTCTCGGTCAATTTTTCCTTTGTTCGATGAATTTGTTGGTTTGAGTGCATGGATTATAAGCTGATCCGGAGCAGAGGATGTGCTTATTTTCTTCCTCGGAGGTTCGGTGAGTTTTTTTATCGAGGTTTCGAACGATAGCTAGGGATTTGCCATCGCTGAATGATGGTATATGTGGCGATTAATTGTGCACTCTTTTTTGGGTTGATTTCAAGATGTAATTACCTCTCAAATTACGACAAGATCAAGTCCCAATTGGTCTATTCTAAGGTGGAAATGCATTTAGTTTGATCTAGCTCGCCGAGCATTGTAATTTAACTTCACTTGTTTGGGTTGCCTAATGGGTTCAGGCCAACGATGGGTTACATCGTTGGCCTGAAGACCAAAGTTCACGGTTAGAAGCGCATTTACTACGACATTTATATCCTTTTGGGTCATCATGAAGTCGAGAAAATGGTTGTTTGCTGAGTACGTATATTGGGAATGTAGGCATTCTGCGTATACAATATTTTCTCAGTGAAGTCGCTGAAATAGCGTCACCTCATTTTCATTCGAACCTTTCCCTCTCCCTCCCTTTCCTCTCTCCCACCTCCCTCCTTCCTGAAAAAGGGAACTCGCTTATATCAATAATGGCGGTATGTGCAGTAGTATGATGATGGGAGTTCGTATTTATGTTGTTTAAAGAGCGGCAGTATTTGTTGGGATACTGTGATCGGTTTCCTGAGGCACATGCAATGTCAGGTTTTAGCTGAAGTGATGAGGTCAATAGATCGCGTTGAGAACTATGAAAGGCTCATTCTAGGAACGTCTTATAATATATAAAGTTGTCAGATTTGCGTAGTGAAGGGAGTGCTTAAGTAGAAAATGGTTTCAAAGATCGTTTTTGTTCATTCGTTCTACGAAATATTATGTGCGCGTTGTTTGCGATTTCTTTCTATGAAATACTCTGTTGATCTTTTTACAGTTATAAGAAGAGATGTGGGATGTAGAGATGACTTAACTTCGCAAAAGAAATCCTCTATTTTAAGATATCTCGATCCGAAGAATGACGAAGAGATAATTGCTGCTGACAAAGTCGCTCAGATGCCGGTCGACGTTTACATAGGAGGCATTGAACATGGTGAATATTCACTATATAGTTCATCATTTGCGGATCATGTGGATAGAGCTTGCGGAAGATCAATTGTGCAACGTTTATGTTTCTCATTGCAACGATGAAAATATCTGCTTTACTAAACCGCCTATAGGATGTGCGCCTTGCATACATTCAGTCAAATTTCTCCTCACTCAAAGATCGTTCACGAATAAGTTAGCTAAAGAAAGAGGAAGTAAATCGTCACATTCACGTAAGTAGCGATATTTGTAACTATCCGATCACATGAACAGAGATATTTTTCTGCTTTCTATGAAAATATTCACTTTGCTTTAGGAGTTTGATTTAGTTCAGTGGAGAGATGCGAATATAAGTAGTTCGTTATTTGAGTTAAACTCTTTAAATTATTATCTTGAATCTCTCTATAGGCAATTTATTTTATTTTCTAATATTTTATAGCCGCAGTGCATCTATTCTTCGCCCGTTTCATCTCATATTTTCTGAACGATATCGGTGTGACGAGAAGCGTCGAACCATTTGATCAACTGTTGCCGCAAGGAGTGGTACGTGGACGGACGTTTCTACGTATTGATAACGGTAAATATGTGCCCGAGGCGGATGTTATCCAGAAAGGTTCATTTTCCAAGCATTTCCAGTCGACGATTTAGCTATCGAAACTTAGTTAATCCACATTACTTCAGAGAGCTTTCTCTCGAAGTAGCATTGCTTTCATAGACAGGCGATTCGTCTTCTAGTATTACGATGCGTTAACGGATGATCGGCCATGTGTTGCACTTTAATTTTTTGCAGTGGAATTATTTTCTGAGAACTAAAACCAACCATTTCCGTATTAAACGAGTCTTACGGGGAAATTTTTCAGTATATATTTTTCTCACTTTAACGATTAGTTATACGCATCCCACTTTTTATCTGAGAGGAGGCGACATATCCAGATATGCGTCACAGAATCTGCCTTATCCTCAAATCTGCCAGAAATCCACAGGGAAACATTTTTGTTGAATTATTTCAACTTCGAAAACTCTAATATTTGATAGCAAAAATTCGTGTCATTGCTTAGAAATGCAGCATTGCTTAGAATGCTGACGGTGGTCTTGTGGTGTCTGTGAAGTAGCAGCTTAAGCTCGTTTGCTTTAAGAGTCGACTTTCGTAGAAAAGAGCGACGGAGGTGAAGTGATCGTGCAGTATGAAAAGATGTCGAAATCGAAGCACAATGGAGTGGAGCCGCTGCTCGTTCTTGATCGTGACGGGATTGATCTGACAAGGCTGCAGTTGCTCAGCTCGGCTGCACCTCGAGCTCCAGTTAACTGGGGTGATGCAGGTTCTTTTTTTGCTCGGCTGCACATCCCTTTCCTGAGTTCTTGAGAATAGATACCCTGAGGTCGAGGTTATGCTACACATAGTTATGTTGAACAGAATGCGTAAAAATTACAACTCAAAAATTAGAAAGAAGTTTACGAGTAAGGAATTCTGGAAGAGAGAGGGTGATGTGTGAGGCTTGGATGGGCGAGGAGAACTTTTACATATTGTAAAGTAGTCCGCAGAGTTTCTCTACCCTTTTTTATTGAAGAAAACACGACTTTTATTTCGCGTTCAGAGACAAAATTTCTGCAGATTATCTTCAAACCTCAGAAATAGTTTCACGATTGTTTGATCAGTGCCCATAAACAGCTCAGAGATGTCACTGTTCTTTCTCTCACGCACACTTCTATGCTGGACAAATTTTGAGCCTCTTAACGTCGAAGTTAATGTATACGACTGCCTAGTTATGCGATCGGTCATCTTCACTTGAGGTTTTTTAGACGGCTCTTAAATGCTGCTTGCAGACATGAAAGGTCTCAAGAAGTGGCTGAATCGGGTCTCATGGGTAGTCAACGAATATGTCGCTCAGCGCAGTTCATCGTCGCGGAATTGTCGAAGAGTAGATAGTGCTACAGAGGCACATTATCGCGAAGTTTACAATTATGCCGTGCGAAATGTGGGTTCCATTGATCCACGATTATAAGTTCTTATTTCATTAATTCAGTGTTTTCTATTTGTTTGTACTGTGAGCAGGAGAGGTTCCTTCTTTCCAAGTAGACGAAATGAAGCATTCTCTTTAAATTAGTACAATCTTCGCTTTATTGTTAACGTTTATTTTATGTACAATCCAAGATAGGCTGTCAGTTATGCTTTTATTTTTTCTTTGTTGAATTTCTAAGTAATACATTGTCTGAGGGATGTGTAGTTACTGATATTTGAACTTGATTTCTCACTCCGTATCGGTAACAAACGAAGTTCACCTGATGCTCACTTGCAGTGACTGAGGGGGGTTGATGGAGATGAGGATAGTGCAGGAAGGATACGAGAGATGCAGAGAGCCGACTGGGTTGTCTGCAATGCCAAGAAAGAGAAATGGTTTGAAAACCGCAGAAAAATTTGTGCATCGGGTTGCCAGGACTTTACCATAAACTTTTCAGGCTGTGTTGGAATCGTTTTAAATGATCTATATAATGGTTGTTGTGGCAGTAAATGCGTTGTTTCATATCTTAACGTCTTCTGCTTCCGTTCAGCAAACCTCCCGTTACCTCTCTGATCCAAAAGAGGTGCTATAGCCCTCTTGGTCTGCCGGGTCCCTGCTCTCATCCATGGTCAAATCCCCATATAATCTCTATCATTCACACAGTTGCATCTTTTCTATTAGCTTAAAATATTTTCAAAAGCGTTAGTAAACTAGGTGGGTCAGTGACCTCAGTTCTCGGAAGTTGAGATTAGCAATGTGGCTTTAGGTCTCGATGTTGCTCGAGGTTCTTCACTTGCATAACACTGCTATTGCTCGCCTTATTGGACTCACGAACTCACTTCGGGTAATTTGCAGATTCGCATCTTATTGTTTGCCTTTCGGTTTGGAAATTAGAAGGTACGCTAGGAATCGAAAGAACGTCAGTTGTGTTTGATAAGAATACTGCATCAGTTTCGTTTTTCAGAAAGCTTTTATTATGCACGCTGAATGATGAGTAAGTTTTATTTTCTACAACTCGGAACCATCGTTTCCAACGTTAATTCTTCACCTCGAAAACTTGCATTCACATTGATGGTGTGGAGAAACCTTCACCTTCATTACTGACTGCTCCTCATCCCACAGTTGTTCGCGTTGAGCTCTTTTTGTGCTTTCGTAAAGGCTGTTTGTGTTAATCTGTGTAGGCGATCATGTGAAAGGAAAGGAAAGGAGAAGGTTCTGAGATATTTTAAGCGTGCCTACAACGCAGTACTCATTTTGTCGAAGAAGGTTCGTTGTGTGTTTCCAGAAGGCAGAGCCGTCGTTGTTTGGGCGAAGCGTCGAAGTCGAGCGTTGTGTTCACGCCCTTGTTATTATGATGCAGGTAGGATGTTGTCTTCCCTTCACTGTTAGTCACGTCTCATCTCCAAAGATCAAAATTGCGCAAATAAGTTGACAGTGGGCAGCTGATCAACTTTCTAGGCCAAGAGGGGAGTGGATTTCAGAAAAGAAGTAGTTAAGTTTCGACCCTTGGAGGGGATGGATGGTTCACGGTCTTGCGGTAACAGCACACTGAAGTGGATTTGCAAGTTTCGAAAGTTGGAAAGAAAAACGGAAATGAGAAATTTCCGTTGCTGTTCTATAAAAATTTAGGAGAAAAAGGAACAGTCTTATGTGTGGTTGAATTCTGCAGCTGATATTCGTCCACTGTGGATAAGTTATAGGGGAAAAGCTTTTATTCATTATGCTGACATTCGGTTAACTTTGTTGCACATATTTGGCTTCCACTTCGGGAGGATAATGTTGTGGATATATGGTTGGCGTGGATGATGTGCATCTAACAAAGAGTCTCTGAACTCAGAATAATTTTTGGTAGCTGTCTTGGCCGTGGAGTGTTCTACAGAGTCTTCTCGTTGCACGTATTTTCCTTCAGCAATTGTGCACTCGTTGTGGAATGATTCCTTCACTGTGCCTATTCGTTAGGAGAAAGCTTTGAGAGGAAATAGGCGTAGATTTATTCGACCGTTGCAGCTAAACTTCAAATCGACGCTATTTGCGGTAGTTGGAAATCCACGTAATAAACCCACAGAAGTAAAGCAAAGACTTTATGACGATGAAGTTGGATAAGTTAAAAAATTGGATACCGTTGATTTCGGGAAAGAAAAAGCTAAAGGAATGTATATGTGACTAACGGAAAGGAGATTAAGTATAGCATTTGGCAAATGCGAACATCACCGAAATTCCCGAAATTAGACGCGTTTTTTTTTCAGAAGCATTCATTTTCTTTTCAGTGAAAGACGATTTTTTTGTTGCATTCGATTTGCTTAGTCCTTTCTTTATGATATTTTTATTTGCGCTTTGGAATATTGCTCAAATTTAAGGATCGGTGAGGGTATGGGGAAACATTGACGCTGAGTAAAAGTTGAGCTGTATTTTTGAGGTATTCGCGCCACATACGGCTGCCGAATTGTGGTCTGCATTATGTTCGGTCATAGCAATCGATGAAACTAAATGGCGAAGGACTGAGGCAGTTACCGAACAGGATTGGCCTTTAGTCGATGCAGATGCCGACATCGACTTCATACTTAAAGTACGATTGTTGTTCTGTCATTTTTCTCACATAACTATCCACATTCAATGCGTTGTTTTCACTTTCCGTTTCTTTGTTTATCTTTTTTTTTAGCTAAGAGGTTTCAGTGATGATAGCTAAGAGGTCATTACCGAATTACTGACTTGTTGGTGTAGTGTGTGAAATCGACTCGAATCACTGCTTCAGTGTTGAGGAGGTAATGTATAGAGGTTGAAGCAATTGCTAACGTCTGCAGTAGCTGTTACGAGTTCACGTGTACAATATTACCATGCCGTTAAAGATTTCGAGAAAAGCATTTCAGTACTTTCAAATATTTCCTTCTCGATTTGGGCCCTAGGAGCATAAGGCGCCAAAGAAAGTGGCTCTTTTTCACTAAACGAAGTGATTTTCAATTGTAGCGGAAAGGATTTCCTTGGACCATTGCGACAGTGGATTGTAAAAAAGCCGGTAGTATTCTTTAAGAACGGGGGTATACTCAGGAATGCCTAAGAACTGCTGGAGATGATCCTGATCCTTTCGAATCTTCCACCAGTTTAGGCCCCACCTAGTATTAAGAAACATATAACCATGTGAATCATAGTGGTTTCAAAATGTGTAATGTTAAGAATGACCAACTGTTGCATCGTTTTTGGTAGTAACGAGGCGATTTGAGGTGTTAGACGTGAGCTGTGGACGAGTGGCAATGCCACGACAGTTAATTGAAGGACTAAGTGCTGAAGAGGTTCTCAAGGTAGCCTCCGAAGGGTCGCACAAATGGTTCCTGGAGGAACTTGCTAAGGCTGGTCATCAGCCTTTAAAGTGTGAGCTGCAGCAACGTGAAGGTATGTTGTATTTTATGCTGTCTCTTTGAGAAGTGAAAACAACCTTAACTTGTTTATTCAATTGCGTTTTGCCTTAAACAAAGATGTATTGGCAGAGAGATTGCCGGAATTATTAGCAGTTGAATGTATAGAACATGATTGCAGGAGGAAGTAATTTGTTGGTAATTCTTGAAGTTTCGAGGAATATAGTACAGGTTGTGGATTGATTTAACTAACGAAGTGATGCCCTCACGTTGTACATCGAAACAAAGAAAAAAACGTTCCTCGCAACCTTCATTAATTAACTTTGCAAAGGTGGTCGTGAAGTTAACGAAATAAATAGAAATTATGTTTGTTTTTCATTCTATAAGCGAATAGTGAAACACTGTACTGAGCTCTTATTCAACCGTAATGTTTTCATGGTTTCATGCAGGACTACATGTAACGTTGACGTTACATTTTGGGGATTCACTGAAGCAGGATTATGTAAAAAAGCTGCTAAATGAGATGGCTGCACGTCGTGTCAAGAAGAAGAAATCACAGAAGATAACAACTATCTCGAACTGAATTGCATTCTGCATCGGCATCGCGATATTGTGGTCGAGCTGTACTGCATCCTTTGGCTTGAAGTTTTCTCTTGATGGTTGAGTGGCTGAACTGAGATAGTGCTCGTTATTTACGATTATGATGTTTATTCGAATTAGGTTGTTAGGTACGTTTTTTTTTTTAAATCTTATAAGCCACGAGCAGGTATTTTAAACATAGGTAGTGCGAGCGTGCTTAGTCCGTATAAGTACGAGGGGGGATCCTTTTGTGACCAATGAGAATCTCACATAACGCAAAAGTAATGAAAACATGCGTTCTGAAAGCTTCTCGAAACTGAAGCTGCTATAGAGAATCGGAATTGTTCTCTAAATTTGCCGATCCGCATTTTTCCCTTATTGAATTTGGACTGTGAAATAAAAGGAAATGGTTCCTGTGCTCTTATCGATTCCTTATAATATTTAGCTTTCTTTGCTAGAGATTGCTGACTGGTCGCATCCTGCTAGTGAATGTTTTTCCCCTGTTGGGCCACGGTATGTATTCATTAGCTATGTTCTCTTTGTTAATTCTATTTGTTTGTTGTATTTTGTTTCTTGTTTGCTGTATGTTTCAATAGTCCGCAGCGAACGTCGACACTGCCTCAAAAACGATTCCTTAATGAACCCAACAGGGACCAACCTATAATGTTATACAAGTATGCAATATTTGATCTGTCCTATTGTTGGCAGGCTTCCTCGACCGATCCACAGAAGGTGGGAAGTTCCTTTGCGGATGCTTTCATTCTTGCAGATTCCGGCGACCAGCCGTTTTGAGGAGAGAAAATATTGAAACACATGTTGTGCCGACCATGTTGACACGCTTTTCTACTTCTTTATAAGAGGAGGCTGTGTGTATCACGTCGGCAGGTACGTTGAAAGGAGAGTCTTGCTATTAATTGTTATGTTAGCTGCACAGAACATCGTGGAAGCCGCCGCATCCACTATGTTTCGGCCTTATGTTGCCATATTGACCGTTCGTGGATCTCGCTGTATAGGAACGATTCTGAGGACAGGTGCGCATTGAGTTGAACACCTAATCTGTGGAGTGGCAGTAAATCGTGTTTGTTTATAGATTCTCGCAGGTGGTTCTCAACGGAGCATATTTCTGTGATTTTACCTAGCAAATACTAATTATATCCACCTGTGCTTCCCTTTTTTCCTTAGTTTTCTCAACACATAATTTGTTTCGTCGATTGCCAGATGATTTGTTGAGGAATTGTTATTTCGGACTGATTGCAATCGAAATAATGCGATGCAGTTTCGAGATGATATGTGATACAAAATAATTACTATGAAAGAATAAATGATTGCACAGATACGTCGAGGATATCTATTTGTATTGTTATTGTAGTGGTGCGAGTCTATCGTGCAGTTAAATGAAGCTGAATGTTTGCTGTAGCGGAGAGGTCCACAGGTGATATGGGAGACGAAATTGAGCAACGCTGCTGACGGAAATAAACGAACGTTAATGATACGAAGAAAACTTCTGGAGACACATCGTGCACAATGAACGAGAGATAAAACGGTTTCCTATTGTGGTGGGGATGGTCATATCGAGATGTGCTGATCCACATAGTCGTACTGTACATGTGCCCGATGTACGGTATGACAGCTATCTACTGATAGACACACGACTTTTTTGAAACGGTATGTGATGAGAACCTTACAAGAGAGCAAATGGAGATTCTGCCATGGAATTTGTGAAAGTTTGTAGTCGAACCCGAGAGCAACAACATTCAACGGAAATGGGCGCAAAGGATAGGGCGAATGCGAATAGCGAAGAAGACGTTATGGAATGTGAGCAAAAGCATAAAAACTTTCCACATAGTGCCTAAGGAATAAGGTCTTTGGTACCTGCGGGTAGGACGCAGCACTTTCTTAGGATTGCCCAGCGTATAATTGGTGAACAGAAATGAAAACATTGTTTCTCGAGGGAGAAAAAGCGCTCGCCATATCTGCTCAATATGATCCCATTAAAACTTTTTGCGGGCAGCTCTGACCTTACTCACTTTCTTCCCATCGTGGGTCATCAATAGCGCCAACGGGAATCGATTTCCTAGGCGGAAGATTTCAACATATCGATATTTGTGCCATGCTGCTTTCGACTGCGGCACATTATCTATTGCGGAGATATTGCGTACTCTTTTTGCTTGCATGAGTACGGAATGCCAACAAGGTGGATATACGAGACCGAAAAACCTTGGGACCATAGGTGCTGCTGCCTTCACTCGCGAGCATTTCAGACTGTTGGTCACTACGTAGATGAGACAGAACACCCTAGCATCGAATATGACTTCCATAGTCATAACTAATGTGCTTTTGTGGCCCCACTGCTTTTCGTTTATTATGTCCTTTTCAACTGACACCTATTTTGGGTCTTTTATAGCTCGGATGACGCCTTTACGATCGCTCCCATCGCTATGAAAAATGCTTCTAAGTGGCAAAGATCTCCGTCCCTGAATGAAGTTGTTACGCTTGGCGCAATGAGTGTATTTGTAGAAGAGTGAAGAAGAACGGCAAAGAGATGACGCACGTTAGCTATCCAAAAATCCAACAGAGAACGAAAATGGATCCTCAGAGGTCGTCGTGGGAACAGCCACTGAGATCGAGGCAGAAAGCGCATAGATTCGAGCTTCAATTACAAAGATGCACACGATCGAAATGATCGTCAATTTGCTATGTACTAAAATGTAGGCGGTCTGGAGCAAACAAGACAAAAGTCACGTTCCGCGATATCCGGTCCTCCCTTCACCACGACTCTCGACATAGCATCCTTTCCCCACGACCTCTCCCCTCTCTCTCTCGTCACGACGTGGTGCTTCGGTCGGGAATCGGACCGCGTTTGGTTGAGGGATTATTCTTTGATTTCAAGCAGTTAAATGTGGGGTCTAAGCTTTCGAAGTTGAATACGAACTTTCGAGTGATGTCCATGTGGCTAAGCATAATTTGGAAGTGAATTGGAGTAAAGTACTACCACCATCCAAAGGTGGTTGGACTAATGAGGTTAGGCTTGCTGCTGTTGCAATAGAAAATGCACCTCGCCTAGAGAGGCTTATCAACTTTTCGAACATCTCGAACTCCCCTATCCGTTGCAGCAAATAGTTTTCAAAGAGTGCTTAGATTGAGACGAGTGGTTAATGGACTTACAAATGCTTGGAGGACTCCTGATTTAGAGAGGTGTGAAGCTCGAATCGATCGCCTGCGTCTTTATATAAGTGAGGCTCGAATTCAGTGTGTTTTGCTTTGATCTGAACGCCTATCGCCGTCATATCGCATATGACGATCCGTGAGAGTCCATTTTGCTTGCGGTTTTCGATTTTTGCGTATCCGACGTTCATCATCCACTTCGTCGTTTTTTACTCTTCTGCATGGTGCATCTGATACCTGATATATGGTGATTTTTGTGTGCCGTTTTAGTATTTAAGAGTACGAAGTCTCACATTTAGTGAGACAAATGGTCTCACGTTTGCTCGGCTTTCTCTTATACTGCTGCTGTTTTATGAGTAGCGCTTAGCGGTATTTTTGATGGAGATAAACATGGATATCGTCTCCGATCACCTCACATGGATATGACTCTTTCAACGAATTAGATGTAGATACTTAGCGGCGACTGTTGAACAACGTTGGGTAATAACTGTGGTATTTGATAGTGAACAATAGTGGTAATAATACAGAGGTCTGAATTTTTGAACATAGTGCCGGTAAAAGACTACGAACCGGCGTGATTTCACCATATGAATGCTTGAGAACGTGGGTACTTTCTGGGTTATGGCTCAGTTTTCTATTCTCCAGTAGAGGAGCTTATAATCGAACTCATTCGCGCTCAGGAAGATAGGGGACATTCTCGTCGAGTCCTTTCATCGATTACGAATCGGTGTAATCGATGAAACGACTTATTTTAGCGTTTCGTAGTTATTTTATTAGCGTTGCACAACTTTCCACTTCACGCTTGCTCAGCGATATCAACGAATCAGATTGCTCGTCGAAACATTATCGAAGAACTCTCCCCGTTACTTGCTCTTCCATGCCCGGCGTCGATACTACTGTCACCGAACTTGATCATGTCGAGTTAGGTGGGGAGTGGAGTGTTGAGCTCGAGGCTTTGCGCTGCAATGTTTTCCTTTTTCATCAAAACTATTATTTGGGATACGGCAGCGATGAAATCTGTAGAGGGGAGAAAAGTAGAGTAAAGAATTGTTTGGGAAGTGGCAGTTGGAGGGGGTATGTGGATGTTTACTGCTTTCCCCAGTGTTCAGTATGGACGGGTCAATTTTAACGTGGACAGTGGTCGTTATCCGATAGTGATGTCGGAAATGTGCTGGCAACGAGAGACAGCGGATGGGTGGTGAGAATCAAGAATGGGTGCATTATTGAGCATATATGTTGCGTAGTAAGGATAGTGATTGTTAGTACATTCTGATTTACTGTGATTTGTCTGATTTTTGAGCTCACTACTACATTCTCGTCTCCCTCAGCTTTTTTATGCCTCCATCACAAGCGTCGATCCCCCACAGCTGTTTTTTCCACTTAATAATTTGAAGACCTGGTTGCTGCTGTGAGGAGTTTGAAGCTAAAATCCGGTCGACGCCACTACCTTGAGGCTTTTAAACTTTCCACTGTTTGACGTATCGTGATATGCATGCGTTCTTCTTTAAGCAAATGTTATTTGAGTGGTTCAAAAGCAGTGCACTTGAAGCATTTCGTTGTGCAGGTCTGTGCGAGCTTCCAGTGAGTGGACGTGTGCGTGATGGCGACGCCATCGGTCGTTGCCGAAACCGACGACGACGTCGAGCTGTGCGCCGAAGACTTTGATGCAGCCTCCTGTAAGCGCGGGCGTTTGCGTCCTCTTTGTTGCTAGGCTGTGCATGCAGGTGAAGTACTATAAAAAGTTCTGAGAACACGCCGATTTGATAAGTGACTCTGTCCAATAGATGAACATATTATAGTGTTTCAAGTCGATTTTGAATTTGTCGTTTAGTGGAGGGTTTCTGAGGGAACAGTCTCCTGGCGTCAGCTTATTGCTTCTCGAATTGCTGTGTTTGAAGTGTTGGAAAGTTTGCTCAAGGCAAACATTCACTTTGAAGTAAATCGCGCACATCAGTGCTTGCAGAGTCCGTGAATATTATGCTAGGAGGTGTGCTATAATCTTTCCCCGAGCTAATAATTAATCTAACCAGGGTTGGGCTCATACTTACAGTTAAATTGATGTACTAAGAGGGCCTCAACCCTAGGTAAGGGGCCGCAAGTGTAGTATCGACGTCAAGTTAAGCAAAGGAATTCGTCGATTTGCATCAGCCATAAACCGACTATTGCATAAGAGGTTGGCGTTTATGCGTAAATCTCCATTTAAAGGCAGACTGCATTCAAATTGAGATGAAGAAATGTTGATTTTTAAACATAATTATACTAACAGACGTGCGTGAACAACTGAAAGGTGCGAAAAGTGGCGATGAGATGCGACATTTGCATGCGTTACGCTCGAAATTGCACACAATCAACGCTCACTCGATCGATTCGATCAAGAAGAACGTTTTCCTCAACTATCAACAATTCATTGACACTTCGAAGGAAATTTCACGTTTGTTTTTAGAGGCAAATTCATTTCATTACTTTTGATTCATTGAATTCGGCTAATGGCATCAGATATATTTTCGATTTATTCTTTCGATGTGTTTTTTTTTTTGTTTCAGATTTGGAGAGGGAAATATATGAACTATCCTCGTTATTGTCCGATCAGAGAGTCTTAATCGAGAGTCTCATGCAAATGAGTGGAGAGGATCGATCGTCGATTTGTACTTCGTCAAGTTTGCATACATCGAATGCAGCCACCAATCCGATCAATATTCTCATGCAAAAAATGGGTGGCATTGCGGTTCGTTACTTTATCGGCTAAATTCTGGAAGCGGAAAGGATGCAATATGGGAATTTGTGCAATAAGTGCGCAATCTATCTAGCCTTGCGAGTAACTCACATTAACGTTTCTACTGCCTTCATTCCCGTTGCGTCATCGAATGACGCACAGTGGTCACTACCTCAGGTTTCCGTTAGAGATAGCCATCAGTCAGGCGGTTTACTTATTCTACGAGAGATTTTTACTTGGCAGGCATATTACAGTTATGTTCGGATTACGAAAAAAGCACTCTCTTTCAGCAGTCTTAGCTCGCCTAGGGCGTGGATGTATTTCAAGAGGCAGGTCCCAACAAAGGCAGAAATTTATTGAATTCTTTTCGTGGAGCGAGAAAAGTAGATTCTCTATTTCTCCTCTCTTCCGTCCCCATCTCCGCTGCTTCCGACCCTTCCCTGACTGTCCATTCGCTGAAAAGCCTTTGACGAAGTTTGCTATTCTCCTCATCTCCTCCCTTTCCTTCCGCTTATTGCAAGTAAGATGCTACACCTCACCAGTCTTAGCTACTGGTTCATTCTGGTCTCCATTGTACGATGAAAATCCTCTTTATATGGATTGTCGTGTGCATCATTGTTGTGTTAGTCTGGTACTAGTCTGTTGACGAAAATGGATTTAACATTTTTACCTCTGATATCTGTTCTGTTTTGGTATCACCTATGGTCGCTTTTGATGTGTTATGAGCCAGTAGATCCTCACGCAAGCAAATACTGCTAGGTGACTTTTCTGCTTTCCTCCGTGAGGTTATCCCGTTCAACTGTGATGGCCCAGTATCGCCGAACAGAGGTACTTGTCAACCCCTTTCTTGTTTTCGTGCATGTCCGATTTGCGCACTGTTTCCCTTCTTCTTTCCATCCCTCCCCTTCCCCCTCCCCTCCCCCTCTTGAAACCTAATGTGGTTAAATGAGTGGGCAGCAGTTGCAGTAATGAAACTTTTCTTCGTTAATGTTGAACGAGGCACACGTTTATATTGTGAGGACGTATTGTAAAAGTCGTTTTCAGGAGTTCCCTTTCTTCCCCACCTGCGCTAGAATCTTCCACTCAGTTTTTAATGTTCTTACCCCGGTTGCGTTGCTTTTGCCAGACTTCATTTGCCCTTTTCGATTTGTTCGAATTACATAGTTATATGTCCTATAATATGGTGACGTATTGTTATAGGGAGTACTGAACAGCATGACAAGCTCCGACAGAGTTATTCTTCATGGTGAGGTGACGCAACTTGACAGTGATAGCAAGCAGCCGTTGCATGCAGCAATGCTTGTTCTGCTCACAGATCGTCTCCTAATTGGGCACCCATCTTCAGGTGTTTTTGTGCTTCCTTTTCTGAGGTTAATTCTCTTCCCAATAAGGAAATGATAAGCATATCGAAGGCACACCTGCTTCAACTATTACAGGATTATTCGTGATTCGTTGTTTTTTCCAAAACCCAAAGAAGTTTAGATCAAACATAGCCGCTGTTGTACAACCCGACCATGAATTGGCCGTGGTGGTGTTTGCAGGCTATCCCGACTCGTGGAAAAGTGATATGTGCAGTTCATTTAAAGTTGTTCGCAGTCACTGTTTAATCAGTTCTGTCCGTGTGTACGTCTCTTTTTGTTTATCAGAGTTCAACTCGCTCTTAATGAGCACTACATTAGCTACAATCCGATTTTGATGAATGTTACTATATAATTTGCTTACAAAGCAACTCAACACACGTAAATGGTGGATTATAGTTAATACTGTGTATGATAAACAAGAGACTGGTTTTTTAAGGGAAATATAGGTTCCATCTGGAGTCGTCTCATCCACTGAATGCACTTGCTGCAGTCAATGTGAAAGATCGTGAAGGGGGTGAAGCGGTGGATAATGCGTTCAAGTTGCTGATTTTTCCCGAGCAGAGGTTTGCTTTAGCGCACGTCGCTATATCTTTTAATTTTCCCTGTGCTTTAATTCCATTTCTTGTTGAAGTATTTTTTCGAAGTAATGTTGATAACCGACTGGAATTTCATTTAACATTTTGTTTTGCTAGGTAGTGTTAAAATTGCGAAGTGGTTTTGGTCACATCAGACGCAAACTTGTGATATTATAATGCGATTAGTGATAGACGTCCGGTTGTTACTCAGCAGACTCTGCGCGCATTTTTGGCAGTTTTTTCGGTTGTTCGTCGTGGAATGTAAGTGGAGGACAGTTTCTCATCCATTTTTTCGAATAAAGCGCTAACTGCGTTTTTGAATCATGCCGTTTTTGAATGGATTAATTAGATAATGAAGGCTGTGAAGCACAATTTTAGGGTTTTTCGGTGCGACAGCAGTCGCATAAAAAAGGATTGGCTGGACGCAATCGAAGCAGCCAAGCGAGGGTTGCTACATGAAGGATCGTTGATGCGACAGGCGACGATTCGTGGCAAAAGGCGCAGCGTCGATCAGCCAAACAAGAATAATCCCATGGGCACTTCCTTGCTTGAACCTATTCTCGAGCCGAAAACTCCCGACGAGAGCGCATGGTTAAGTGAACTACCCGCTGAGCTGGATGATTGTATCGCGCATAGAGATATGGAACAGGCGGTACTTCTCTTGTTCTCTTCTTTCATTCCCACTTCATTTTAAAAATGCAATAGATTGATGCATTTTTATTTACAAAAAAGCTCGTTTTTTGCACATATTATTACCGTCACTCCGGGAAGTTGTCTTGTGGTTGTCGTTCTCAAATGAATCCTTAAGGAAGTAGCCCATCATTTATGTGGCCTTCTTTAAAAATATCTCTCCTGTTAGCGCTAAGGGTTCCTGGGTGTTGAGCGCTTACTGGACTACTTAAGTGCTATGAACACTTATTGTTTTTTTTCTGTTCTACTGTTTTGCACTTCAGTAGGCGTGTTAATTGATTTTCTACTACTGGTTCCATCATTTCCTAATAGTTGTTACTTACTAAAATTTCTCTGTCTTCTGGTGTTTAATTTGCAAATGCGGAGTATCGCTTTACATTGCGAAGCAACCAATCTAGCGCTACAGAGAAATAAGGTGGCCCCCGATGAAACGCAATTGAAGTGCTTTATTCTGTTTATGTTTGTGAGAAGATGTGAAAGTTTTTAAGGGAAACCATATTCGTATCCTCAATTGAGATATTGTTCGCTGAATTCTTGATTGTTGCATGACTGAAGGGTCATTTCTGCAAAGCAAGAGGATTTCTAAAGGCACAGTTTGTGACTCGTATCTCTCAGAGTTCTTTGTTCCTGATGACCCTTTTCATTTTCACATACTATCGAGCATTTCCTGATCTCCATAATGGTATGAAAGTCTTCAAATTTCATCCAACAGTTTCATATGTCATTCACAGCTGTTCCGTTTATTGTCCCGCAGTACAATGCTACGACTTGCTTCGGTTGCTAAGAATGCGGCATGAGTGTAAAGGTAGGAGGAAATTAGTTTCTGCCCACCCCAAAGTATTGATCACATATGAGATTTTAGTTTCCGCGTGCCACTGTTTCTGCGATATTTCTTCTTGGATTCCAAAAGTATGAAGTAAATAAAAAGTCTGCGCAAAGTTCATAAATAACGCCATTTCTCCAAAACGGTGATTAACCGTTGCATGAAGAAGTTCATTCACCATTCCTTTTTTCTTTGAAGAAACCGACTTTCAACGTCATTTTCCCGTTAAAAAAAGTATCAGTGTACTTGAAGAAAATACCGATTAGTTAATTCATCCAATAGTATGAAGAGCCATATCTTGACGCATTTATTATTCCACAAATATACACATCAGGTTTTTATTAAGAGAGGAGAGGTGGAGTCTTTTGCATTCCCATGTTATATCAGCAGCATTGGTCCTTCCAAAAAACTTAGGAATAAAGTCATAAGTTGTAGTAAGTGTGTAGAGTGTTGCACCACGTATTTTAAGGGTTGTTTGCATGGTAGTTGAGTTGAATGAAAGTCGTGACATTTCAGGTGGAATTGATCATGGAATGGAAGAGCTGCTCGTCGCGTGATGCAGCTATCGATGCACAGCTTTCCTTGCGCGAGACTCATATTGTGCAACTACTAAGTGATGAAGTGTGTTTACTTTATTTCCTTCTCAGCGCTTATTGCTTTACTTTGGTGAATGATGAATTTTTGTTGCTCTTTGCTACGTCTACGAACCTTTTCTATTACGCTTAGTCGCAGTTCATCGGGATAGGTCGATTTTTGATTATCACTATCAGTTTTTTCAAATGTGATCTAAAGTATATATGTGCGTTGGTATATGCGACCGACTCACAAGCAAGTTGAATTTCCATCTCCTTTTCGGAGTGTCACTTGGAAATGAGCCTCTTTAATGAATCGCTCTTTCATATACTAGCAACACTACCGCCCCGGAATCTTGTTACTACAACCCCCTAAACCATATCTCTTTTGTTACATTCCACCGCTTGGTTCACGTGGCCTTATTTGTCACAACGTTTCTTAAATAAGTGCTTGCTGCGTTAGATAAGTTGGACCATGTGTCATTATCTTGTCAGTTTAATTAAGGTATAAAAATGCACCTGCGTTGTCCGTTAGTGTCAGTTCCACACCAGTTGGGCGAAATGAATGAAGAGTAAGGAAGGCTGTGTTATTTAGGTAATCACTGGAATTATAACTTAAAATTCAAGCAATTTGAAGAAAACTGCACCAGCGTTTACCTCGACACATCACAGTGACTTTAGATATATGTTTGTATGTCTGTTCTTTGGTTCAAGGAGTTGAGCCTAATAATCAAGTGGGCTTCATTTTGAAGTAGTAAATATCAGAAGTTTTAGCTCATATTGGTTCAGTCTAAAAATGATCACGGAACTAGGTTTCATTGTGTACTACCAAGTTTTTCTGAATTCTTAGGCTCTCTCTGAGAGCTAACAGTGATTTTTTCTTGCTGAGGTGCGATCCCCGCCGCGCCTTTAAATTCTTAGAAGAAAGTTTACCAGAGAATATTGACGAAATATGAAAATGACAATGATGTTTAGATGTCTCCATCTCTCCAATTGTTGGCTGAAGCGTCAGTTTTTATCGTGACAGATGTCGCATATTTATTACTGCATGCAATTTCGTAATTCGGGTACCGCAGTAATCTAAAAACCGAGCGATTATTTAGTGAAAGAGTAACTCGAATAGGTGGCCGACTTCCTTCACACTGAAACAAATTTAACAGTTTCTCATTTTTATCAAAGAGATTGGAAAGACGAAATATGTCTTCGCATTTTTCTAAATGACAATTAACTTATTGGTGGTAGGCTGTGATTGTTAAGTGTATTTGTTATTTGTTGTGTATTATGAGGTTGCAGCTCACTCCTCAAGTAAGTTGGTTGGTTGCTTGACGTGAAGCTAATGAGTTGAAGGAAGGATGATAGTAGCCTGAATTAAAGAAACTGTGAGCGGCTGTCATCCGACTGCCATTGCGCATAATACGACAGTTCTTACAGTTCGGAATTTGACCACTTCACTTTTGGTGTTTTTTATAGAGAATCAAACATATGCAGCAAAAAACCACGCCAAATGAGATGTAACAGCCGCAATTTGATGTATGTTTTACACTTCAATGTATTAATTTTCCTCAGTGATCCGTTTTTAACGTTTGTTACATTTATTTTACTATCTGATTAAGATCGTTTAGGTGCGTCGACCAGGTGCCCTTCATGGAGGACCACGAGCTGTTCGCAAGGCAATAAACCTGTTGAGCAATTTAGGACGCGCTTCTCAAGCCATCGATCTTTACCTTAAAAAGAGAAGTGCAGCGGTACTCTTTTATCGATTCGTTTTTATATCTCTGTTGTGAATTTTGTGATGTTGTCCCTATTAAATATGTTGCTGATCATTCGGAGTGATCACTTCGTCGCCAATATTGTAACTCTATATTTTGGGGTTTCTAGATTTTGAAATTCGCAAGATATTTGCCATATGAAACGTTTATCGTATTTTCGGTTTGTTATCGTCATTCTCGTTGATTGAAGGTGAAGTTGACCGGGGCTGAAACTACGAGCATTTTGTTTCCGATAGGTGCAACGTTCATTTGTAAATATATGGAGGGGAAAGTCTTTTGGTTGCATGTTTATTGGTCTCATTTTGCCCAAAAATTACATCGCACTTGTGTTATATGACCTCATTTGTTTTTAATTACGAACTTACAGAATTTGCCTGGAGTCTTTTAATTCCCGTTTCACAGCGATACAGGCTTAGTTATATTGATTCGTATCCCATGAATCATATTTATACAGAAATATTGCAGTAACTAGATCAAGTTATAAAGAATAACGCAATAATTAAGACACATTGAAGGGGTGCATATTTTTAGTTGCGGTCGAGTGCTCGCGAATTGACCGTGAGCGAAGAGCCACTGTCCTATGTGCGGCAACTTTCGCAACAATTCCTCGGTGCGATCTCAGACGTTGCCACCGAGTTCACTGCACAACCCGAGCATTTCGCACTAATCCTGCATTGGTGTTCTGGCGAGCTGTCAGTTATGTTGTCCCTCATACGACGACATGTTATTGAGGTACATCACCTTAATCATCTTACTGTGTCTTTATGACAGGCTTTCCATTAATGCTGTCTGCCTTATTCTCCTCCTCTCATCTCCTTTTTCCTCGTCTTTAAGATAATACCCCTCATCCATCTTTTTCAGAATGTTAAAGCGGTTTCTAAACGTTTAGGTCTCGACGGTTTCAAGCACTCTAAATCAGCTGTTCTAAATGAGCGTACGTTACGTTAGTGCATCAGTTAAGTTCTCATTCAATGTGTAAATGGTTGTAACTCAATATTTCTTTATTGCTATGTAACAAGTATTATTAGTAACTATAGCTTTCGATCATATTTTCAAGTCTAATTGTATTTCTGTGCGATGCTGTTTTATCGATCATCTTTATGTAAAAAGTGTGGCGTATGAGATTAGACCGCGAATCTTGGCCTGTAAACAGGTTCACTCATACCGAATAGGCCAGATATAAGAAAAAATTAGGGAAAGCAATGGATCTCTCGCCTGATTGAAACGAAATGCCCGTCCTCCTTCTTCCCACCCTACATGTCTCATTAATAAACAGATGGTATAAGGTATTGTCTTTTTAAAGGTTGCCCCAACAATGGCTGTTCTGGCTCACACCTGGCGTATTTTAATGGCGCATTGTGAAAGCTTGGTGGCAATTGGAGTAGATTTGACGTTTGAGGTTCATCGGCTTTTAGCGCCGTCGCTGAAAACAGCACTGGAAACGAATTTCGCCAATATTATTGAATCGATCCGGCTACGCATTTCGGTTTGCTATGTTTCTTTGCCCATTCTTCATAGTTTATAATATACAAGCATGCTACTCCCACCGTTTTCCCGTATGAAGAGTAATTGCCTTGATATGTTTATTTTCTTTGTTCGACGTGAAGTTTGCATGTAACAGAATTGAAAAAAGCAACCTATAGGTGGAGTACGAGTTATCTGAATCGTCACAGATTTACCCGCAACGTTGTCATCATATCGCACTCCGGAGTAATTGTTTAGCCGATCGCATTAGGCAGTAACAGTTGAACAGTCAACGAGTGGTTGTGACTGCAGGAAGAGCGTTGGCGAGTGTATAATATGGAAAGCGAGTCGAACGTGAATCGCTTTCTAGAGGAGATGTCAGACATGGGATTGTGCATCGACTGGGCCATCTCCTCGCAACATCGTTGCAGCATTTGTATAACCCAGAATGCATGTCACTTCTCCCGTGTCGCGCACTCGTTGTGTCGCGATCTCGCAGTGCTCAGGTAACGCGCTTTTCTTAACATAACGTCATCAGTTGAATGTGACGCGGTTGTGTGAGGGGAAAAGCCATAATACTGCAACGAAGAATGCCTCAGGTGAACGTTTATTGGGTTCATAAAGTTATGAGGCTGTTGCAGGGAAAATGTGCGGGAAGTTTTTGTAACGAACAGAGTAATATGCTCACTGCCAGAATATTGCTTACTAAACGTACATTCGACATTTGCACTGCGAATGGGCTGTTTTATAATAATGAGTGAAAGTGCTGTAGCATGACTCTACTCGATCAATATTAAGTTCTTGTTCGCGATCGTCGATAGTTTAGTTCGCACTAATTTTCTACCGTCTTGCTGAGATTTGCTGCCTTTTTTCAGATCTTCTCACCTTCGCGCGCTCACGAATTCCTTCATGGAACAGTTGTGGAGAGAGTACCTCGAACATCTTGCGAGTGCCCCAAGCTCTTCGGTACAGCAGTACACATCTACCTTCATTATTTCGCAGGTGCATATTATTACCTGTTCTAAACGTACTTCCTCATAAAGTACGCTACTTGTGCCGTTATTTGTTAAGCAGTTTAATGGACAATGTCCCTTCATTTCCCTTGTTTTTTGGAGTCTTAGAAGTAAATTAATGAACAAAAAATTGGTGGTAGTTTAATTACGAGGCCGAGATTGATTGCTGCAAAGTGATATTTCTTCATTAATTCTTTTTCTTCATAAAGTTTTGCTTCTTTTATTCATTTTAAAACCCACAGAACCTATTTCCTTTTACGCAGCAAATGTTTGTTTGATATATAATAGCTGTCTCTTTATTATCCAAGCGGAGTTTTCATCCCTTATGACTCGTGTTGACCAATGACATTCACGAAGGGAATAAAGATGCATCTGCCCTTTCCGTTCCTTCGTCTTCAGGTGCAAAGATGTAGAGTTTCTGGCTTTCTTGCGAGGGAATCGAAGTTCTGAAGAAAAAAGTTTCTTTTGAATGTTGTCTAGAAATGATGTTTACTTTGAATAATAGATGTATTCTGCGTCAGCACGTCGAAATGTTCATATAATTGGGAAAGAAAAGTCTATGGAAACAATTGCAGAAACTTTTCGGTCTCTAAATTTTTTAGTCCACCATTGAGTGCGATGCGCCAGAATATCAGGTGGTTTGACGGTCGTGAAAAAGGGCAAATTCTGTGAGTATCTTGAATTACCTGATAACAGCCGATTCCACCACATATCAACTCTATATTGTGTGAGTAATTCAAAATTCACACGAAGTTTTTTTTGTAGAAAAGCACCTTCCAACAAACATCTGTACGCTCCACTTTCGTATCTGAAACATTGCTGATCGAGAATTCACTTTCTTAGTTGTAAGGAAATCGTCCAAGTTATGCCTGGGTAATTTAAAGCATTTTGGTCTTGAGGTTTTCTTTATTTCGCATGCTTGCATTCTTCCTTGCAAGGAAGCAGAAATCACCATCATATATCCCTGTTTATTTTCTGCTGATCGCCGCTAGCAGTTCAAGGATGTTACATATAGATTGTGCAATTTTAGAATCTAGGCCATCTTCGTAGATTAGCATATATCTGTACCTCATCGAGTTAACGCTTATTCGCTCTCAACGGAAGGATTTTCAAGAAACCGAATCGGTGAATTTCAGAGAAAGTGGGGAGGAACGAGTGGGAATAAAAAAATTCTTTTGTAAATGTCCCTAGCCAGTAGGTCTTGGCCTCTAGGAGGCGGCACTAAAAGTACTGATATTTCGTGAAAACTTCTCTGGTCCAACTTAAGGGGTGTTCTGTAGAATGCGCATGCTTTTCCACGACCATTAAAATTTTTAAAATTCGATGCGCATTTGTTTCGCATAGAAACGCGAAAATTCCTTTTGATATGGAAGTAGGTGTAGTGTTAAAGTTGGTTGTATTTCTGGAATGTAGTTTTTTAGGTGCTTCGAACCGTTTCACTAATTCTGTTTACACTGTGTTTGGAGCGCTGACCCGTTTGCTTTACGAATGAATTGGTAAAAGCCGTGCTGTTTCAGCTGTTGCCGTTATGCGATTCACTGTACGATGGTTCTACGTCGGGATTGCTGTATCGTTTGCTCAGTACAAATTTTCCGCAACTTCTGCGATACAAAACCGAAGAAGACGGCCAGTCGGCTTTTTCAGATGAAGAAGTCGCTCACGTTTGAAACTAATCTCCGTATTTTCTTGCGAGACCTAGTGATATGATGATTTTTGAGAAAGCAAATACATTAATCACCACCGTGAGTTATTTTTCTTCGGACAAGATTCATGGTGTTCATGAATGAATCTAATATGTTCTTTAAGAGCGTTGTTTGATTATAAGCAGCTCTTGGTTTCGTTGGAGGGAGGAAGGTGAGACTCAGCTATTCGAACAAAGGTTGCTTACGATCGTTTTTTCCTTTTTTTTTTCTTAACGAATTGTGCTTTTGTAATTCAAGGCAGTCAGAATTCGTTGTTCCAGCGTTTGTTTTCATCCATTGGAATCAGCTGCTGAGTATGCTTATTCGTTGATGCCTCAGGTTTACTTCATATTACCATCACATCAGAAGCGCCTAAACGAAGTCTTTCAGTAACATATTTATTTTTGAAAGTCCAGGTATTATTTACGATATCTGAGCGGATTTTAGCGTCCTTTCAATTCTCGCTCAGCTCACCGCAGATGTTTAATGCCGTGGGTTAGCATTTTGTCCAGTATGGAAAGAAATTCTCATCTAGGTGTCGTATTTGTTATAGGTTCTGTTATTGTTGCCATAATTATGTGTTGCAAGTGTTCCGCTTACTGCCTGTCTAGGCTCGATCTTGAGTTCTTTTTACCTGTGATTTGGGGGCAATTTTTGTGCAGTGATTTCCAAACTACTGTTCAAATAAATTGTGGAATATGAGAGCTGAGTTACTGTATATGCAGGAGTTAGGGAATGGTATGAGGTATACATTACTGTGCCTATTTGCATAGAAAGACTAAAGGTGAGTATCTGAAAGACGTCTGATTGTCACGTTCGTTGTTATCGTTGAGGAATGCAGGTGGACGATTGTTTTTCGCATCTGCTCGACGACAGTAAAGAACATTTCTCTCCGGAATTGCGTTCGCAAGTGAGATGCAGAGTAGTGAACTTAAGATTTCCCCAAAGTACGATGCAGTTCACGCGTTCAGAGGCGCAGTTTAATGTGATTCTGCAGAATACTTTTACTTTTCCCAGCACCAACGCCTTCTTAAGTGTGGCACAGTGCAGTGTCTATAGCAAAAAACTGATCTAGTCGCGTCGCTGTATTGGAAATCTTGTAACAAACTTGTAGGGCGGCCATATTTTGAAGTGCTCATCATCTTAAACCAAAGCGAACAGCATACTGCTCTTGCTTAGTACTTCTCGCGTCAACTCAGATCCAATTGTTTACCCTCTTATAGCAGTTTCTGCACTTTACTGCTTACCACCATGTGATTAAGTTGCAGTGTGCTCATGCTTCTTTCTACAACACGGTTTGTTGGCCGCCACCCTAAACTTGTTCCTTCAATTCACAATCGGCCCTCATCGCATCGTTCAGCCCATAGTATGGTATGTCACACTACCCGATAACACCCTACCACATATCACCCACCTTATCAGCTTTAACTTCTAAACACCATGAAAAATTAAACCATCAAATTCGTTCGAGCTAGTTTTCAGGCTTTTGAGGCCGGTCTTCTCCATTTCGAACTAATCGCTGAAGGTCTAATTTTCAAAACTTGCCCTATCAAACTTTGAACTGAGAAAATTGGTTGCAAAATTTGAGCCGATCGGATTGACAAAACTACATGACGCTAACGTATGTTGCTGCTGCATAATGGGATAAATTAATAGCATCAACAAATGCGCAACATGTCCATAGATGTAAATTAATTTAATGGAGAAGTCGTGGAGAGCATTGGCGGCTGAAGTAAGCTACTGCGCCTCCAAATTTTTGATGCTCTGCGACTTTCTGTCATGCTTCAGTTCAAAACCGCAAGAGCCCATTCACCATCGTGCACTGAGCGCTACAGACCAGAAGACGAATACTGGTGCTGTGCCACCGTATGAATCATCGTACAGAATGCCCAGGTTGGCAATGAGGAGAAGTGGGGCGTTGCATTTTTCAAAATTGCTTGATAAACCTAGCTTATGTTGAAGCGAACGAGCGGTCATTAGAAGCGAAGAGGGACAGGGAGGGATGCGAATTATTGACAGTTGAGTTGGGAAGCAGGATAAGTTGGAAGCTCTTCACTCTGGTTCTAAGGGTTTTAAGGGAGCGTCGGCGGGTATATATTTTATTCCTTGCTCGGTGGTTCTCAGCTTTTGATGTGTGCCTTTAATAGCATAGGTAACTAAGATATCATTCATAATTGTGTGTTTGCTTAACGATATAAGTTTTAACTTAGTATGTCTGATATTTTCGAAGTAGATACCGGTAAGATAGAATGATTTTGAAGGGAGCACGTATGTATCCTCGCACGGACATAGCAGTAAGCTTTGAGAATAATCTCTCGTTAGACTTACGATCGTCTAACTTAATAGACCGGTTTTGTTTTGGAGGACTTTTTGTGAGATAAGGGCGTTCTTCCGCAAAGTTCATTCGCGATAGCTAATATTTCCGATGAAATTTCTTAACCATAGAATTGTTTTAACTTCACCGTTATTGTAAATGATTTTTCAAATATTATCTAATATTCATCCTTTTATTTATGCATAGATGGAGATCGTTGCCATTTAGTGAATCGTTTTTATTGTTTGTGTTCTGAATGCATTATTGCTGCAAATAAATGCATTTTCTTTCGTAATGTTGTGTACATAATTGTTCAGAACAGCAGTAGGGTTGTTGGAAACAGGTCCTCTGGAAGATTCCCATCCAATAAACGATGATGTTAGAGCAGTGTGGAATCACCAGATGAGGGTAGGAGATAGGGTTAGACTCCATCTTCTTCTCTCGTTGCAACAGGAAAAGTGAGTCCTGCTATTTTAAAACATATTGGAGGCAAAAAATTGGTTGCTCGTAATATTTTGCCTCCCACCTCAAATATTCTTCAGCTTTATCAGTAACGTTGTAATAGAACGTTGTTTTCATAACTCACTACTGAAACCTGAAAAGTGGACCATAAGCCATGATCTACACTTTGGGATGGATAGTGCTTTATGCAATTAAAACGCCATTAATACGCATAAGTGATTTAATGGTGTAGCCCGGTGAGCATAACGGTTCCCCATTTAGAGTAGCTCTCTTTGGTTAGAGGACGTATCTTCCGTCAGTGTATATGTGCATGCGTTTATTCTGTTTATATATATCATATAATTGTGACGGTGTGTGTCATAAAAGATATGATGACGAAAGTTGAAAACTAGGATTACTTTTTATATAACCTTGCAGTCCGTACGTTTAAATAATATTCGAGGCAATTTCCTACAAGTCTTCAACCTGAATTGCCTCTGACGCATTGGTGGAAGTGGCGAATCCGCATGCAAATTTTGTCGCCATGTTGTTTTGTTGCGCTCCATGAACTGATTGTCTTGTCCGAAGACTTTACACTAAATTACCAAGACGTAAGGCCTGCTGGTCTCCGTTGCATATTTCAAAATTACTTTTTTCGTATTATAACAGAAGTACAATAAATAAAATACTATGTACTGACTTGCTTGTTACGATTCACTCCTGTGGCATTGTCACCACGTCTTGGAAAAATTTCAGCCAAATTTCTCAGCTTTGCTGTAATAATTCTGTTTAGAATGTAGCATTATCTGCAGTGGGCTGTGCTTTATTTTTAGAGCAGTTTATTAGTGAGGTAAACGTCGCTGGATCTGATTCGGCAGGTTTTCACAACTTAGCGCGAGCGATACTAGTTCACTGTAACCACAGTTTGGTATTCTGTTCAACGGCATCGTCATCTTGGAAGGTTCTTCCATTCGTCAAACACATCAAGGCTTATATCCAGCTGATAAAATATACAAAGTACACTTCTGGAGCGCATTGGGTTCATTTTGATCCGACAACATCGAAAAGTGGGCAAGTCCCGTGTGCCGAGCCATTTTACTGAAAAACAAGTATGGAAATATTGCAAGCGGTAGCAACATGAGATTCCGCACTCACATTCATGTTTTTTTAAGTCGTGCGCTAAGCAGTGAACAGTGAACAGCGGTGATGGTTCCAACTCCATCCTTTCTATTTTCTATGCTCATCTGACCTCTGCTTTAACGACCACTACTTATTTATGCTCTTCAGTGCATTTGCCGAAATATATATATATTATTGCGAAGCAAGGGTATTTTGATCATGGGAGTAGTGGAAATGTATTGATTCGGATGGCCTCTTTCGGCCAATACATGGTTGAAGAAGCAGAGTTCTTGTCTCCTAGAAGTAGTATTTAATTTCAGTCAAATTGCCTTAATCGTTACATATCGTATCATTTATGCCTAAGGACTTTTTCCTCAATGGTAAGCGATGAGCACTCATTTAAAAATATTGCAAAACACAAGAAATCAGCAGAGAATGCAGCTCCACTCCGGAAGACAGTAGAAGGTGGGGACGATAGACGGTTAAAAGAGGGTGGTAGGTTGATTTGATGTGAGGTGGGTAGTCTCAATTTGTATGGGTGATATATCTTTTTTTCTTGCTTTAAGATATAGAATTTTATTTTGAAGGTGTTCTGTTAAGGGCTGGCTTATCTCTTAACACTGCCAGTTAATCACTTTCGCTGGCTTCTAGATTGCGTCGGCACACGTTTTGCTTCCACAGAGGTCGGGGGACCTTATGCGAGAGCTTTCAAATGACATTTTCGGGTTCCACGATGCAGACATTTCGGACAAAGTTTCGTTGTGAACTCGTCTCACAAAATAAAATTGTCGTTTTATGTGCTTCTGCAACTTATTCAACAGACGCACAAAATGGCGATGAAGACGCCGAGCACTTTTTATTCCTTACGAAATTTTAAGGATGTACGTTATGGTCAGATGATGTCCCTACATATGCTTTTATGTGCATGACGATCTGCCTGGTGACTTTGAGCTTGCGAATGGCAAAAGCTATGACTGTAAAATTTCACGAGCACATTTCGTGGTCTCACTGAGATGGCTTCGTTGCTCGGAGTGCTTCACGTCTCAGAATCTTCCATGCGAATCATCATTGCTTAACAGTGCTAGAAGATGCAGAGCCCAACTTTGCAACACATCTGATCGGTAAGATCCAAAAAGGAATTTTTTAGATGGCGCATTATCAATGGCTTCCATATTGTATTTGAATGTTTGGACTGGAGGTGCAAAAAAACGCATATTGGGCGAATTAATGTCCGTAGGACGTTTCATCGCTTGTTATGCAAACAAGCAGTCTTCGGATTATGCGATCACAACAGTTTCTTGCGATTTCAAGTTCTAGGATTACAGAGAAATTAGGCACTTTTCAGGAAGTGCACTGCAGTTGTTGCTCCGGCTGGTGAATTCAGAAGCATTTCCTGTTCATTGCCAAATCTGTGTTTGGCGATGTTCGGTAGTTTAATGAATTATGTTTTGAAGCAAACTAAATAAATACCGTTTATATGCAATTTTAGTTGACAGTCTTATTCAGCTTGGTAATGCGAAGGCGAAAGCATGAACGCAATGCGCAGGCGAAGCGTATTGTGATAACAGCGCACTGGTGTTTAGTATGATGCTGCTCGTAGGGAAGGGTCAATAAATTTTGATGAGCACGACGACAATGCCGCAATTTGATAACGGACGCGGCCTTTGCTAGCTGAATTTTTATTCTCTGGCCCCATTCTTCGTTTTCTTTTCGAGCAGTTTCACATGTATTTATTATTTGATGTCGTTTATATATGAATATTTCCTCGATATGACACGTGCATCCCAAGTTACTACTATTGTAAATTGCCGTTATGAGTTAAAACATCCACCTTCATGCGTTCGTATCTGAACTGAATCTACCGCTCTTGCATAGGTTTGGGATTGGAGTCAGCATTGAAGATTTCATGGGATAATTCGTGAGTGTTTTTAACTTGAATTCGGCATATACTATATACATTTGGAACGTTAAAAATTCTTTCCACGCTGAGGTTTTATGAAGCAACGAGGGATTGCTGGATGCTCAAAATCTCCCTTTTATATTCGCCGACAGAGTTGAGAACAACAGTGAATAGTGATGACATGGATGTTGACCCTTAAAGTTGACCATGCAAATCCAACAGCCATATGAGCTATACGAGCAAGCAAGCGGATGATTACTAATTACTTAAATGATTTAATAGAAAATGGGGACAGAACTGTGCAGACAGGCTCGCATAAATAAAACTAGTTGCTTTATATCCCTCGATCTTTATTTCTCTCGGTCGTGGATTAAGAGTTGAATTGTGGTAGCGTTCACAAAAAACGGACTTTAAACCGATCACGGGAGGAGATGGAATATAGCTTCGCAACCTTAATACAACCCAAAGAGGTAGAATGCAACAGTAGGCTAGGTATGACTTGAAAGTTTGACGGCGGACTAATAACGAAGGTGCAATTTGTCAACTATGGCGCAGTTGAAGGGCGTCGATTGTTTAACGCTTGCCGGTTTTTTTGCAGATATTTTCTTTTAACAGCCAACCTCGCGACTGCTGCAGGAGTCATTTCTTTGGATGCGAGCTTACATAAAATTCTTCCGCAGTTTTATTTCCTTAATCTGCATCAAATTCATCAATATGCAGCGTGTATTTAAAACTGGCAGGGACCAGACCGTTGGAATGAAAATGTTTCTTGCCTCATATTCGTAACCGATTTCGGCTAATATATGCCTTCTTTCTCGTTCAGTGTCATTTTCAGCGCAACGCATGAAGACATAAGAATGCAAAATGATGGGAGCATTCATGATAAATAAGCGCTGAAATCACTTTTAAATACGAAACAGGAAGTTTTTAACGCAAATCTTAAAGCTGACAGTGGAACACAGAACTTATTTTGCTCATATATATATATATATATATATATATATATATATATATATATATATATATATGTAAATAATAGCACGCTAAGCACGTTCCACATATTTCCTGTTGAGAAAACGATCGAAAAGGTAGTCTGTTTTGCTCGCTCTGTTTTGCTTATTTTGTCAACAGTTATTACTGGATGGTGCTTCATCATTTTGCAAAAAAACAGTCCCCTCATCCACGAAATGAACCGAAACAGGCTGAAACTACGACCTCATACCCCAACGTGTACTGCATCTAAGCTGCTTAAAATGCTTTCTACGCAGGATGAAGAAGTACTCCAACCGTACTAATCTGTTCTATTCGTAATGCAAGGATTTCGTAACAGAAGACCTATCTCAACTGTGTTTCTTAGAGCTAACGAAAGCAATTTTCTTCATGTTGATGAGAGTGGCTATGTTGAATGTTTGTTTTAATTCCTGAAAAGCACTTTGCTTCACCTTACCATTTAAACATTTTCTGAACCTTGAACAGTATACCGTACAGGCTGTTTACTTAAAATGGCTCTGCAATTTCCCGAGGTTCGCGAAACGCAAACGTAGGCTACTGCATATTCAACTCCGAGCTGGTTTTTGGTGGGTTCTTAAAAGTGCCATTCTGCATGCACATCTATTTTGGATATCAATAAACGAACTGCCTTAATGTCTTCCGTCCAATGTTTGCTCGTTTAAGGATATTAAGGTCCTTGCATTCATTGATAATTTTCGGGCAGTTTTTCTGTTCATCTGATGATGAGTGACCGCATTGCCTTTAACCTTTGCTAAGTCAATGCTCCGTCATTTTGGTTACAACAGTCACAGCCATTTCATTCTTTTCTTATCAGCAACCCTCTACTTGCATCGTAATCTTGTTTCAAGAACTTCAGTGTTTTGATAAGAAGTACGTTACTTTTCATCAGAATCTCATCGGTATTGTGGAGAAAGAGAATAAATGGGTCTTTCGCAAGTATTTTCCTTAGGAGTTTGCTGTTGTTTCAAAAATCACCCGATTTGCCACACGAAGATATACATTATGTTTGAATTAAGAACTACTTCGGTTTTATTTCAGTTTAATTAGGTGATATTGTTCATGAAAACACTGGTCCAACGTTTGATTTGTATTTCGAATACTTCATCATCGCTGATCACAGTGTTTCCGCCCTTGGTTGTGAACTGGAAGTAAAATGAAATTTGTGTTGTTCTTGCCAAACAAGACGACAGAAGACATAAGATTTCCTACCGCCCTAATTCATTGACGTCTCACCTAATGAAATTTTCAAACCATGCCATTTTCTACTTCATTAGAATCATCGGGGTTTACGGATCACTGCAAAAACTAAAACATGATCCTTTGTTGCGGATGATATCGAAAGAGAACATCGTCGTCGCACTGAATACATAGTTAGTTTCTGTGCTCATGCAATATCTGTATATGCATGGGCCATGTTTTTTTATCCTGCTCTTAATTCCATCGCTTCTGTTCAAGGTTCGTATTCGCTTACTTTAATGAATGCTTAAGTGTTTAATTACATTTATTTCAGCAGCGCTGAGATTGTTTGCTGTTATGAGCGTCCTAATTCATGAAAAGCTCACATTTACCTGCATTTACGTTTCCATATTTGTTGTAAAGTCACTTGGCCTTGCCTTTGAATTTCGCACCAAACAGATGTGTTTATACTTCTTTCTCCACTACTCCCTCCAGCAGTGTCTTATGCTCTTTACTTACCTATTTGTTAAATACTATCCCATAGATAAGCAGTTGCATATAGTTCTTAAAGTCGGAAGAATTAGTTATGAAGACGCTTATCAAAATATTGCCACGTACCCAGTAAGTCAAAATGCAGACCATGGTGAGAAAGAGCCACGGTGAAAGTGTACAATAGTTTCGATGCAGTTTTTGCGCTAAAGTGAGCTCCATGAGGCTAAAGGAGCTCTCTCATTACAATATTCTCACTCGGAAAGTATACAGTGGAAAAGCTCTTCGTTTTGCAAATAAATGGCCTACAAGGGTAACGGTGATTGACATGACGGCTCTAATATTAAACTCCATTGAACCAAAGCGACGCATCGTATATGTTGATATATCCTGTTTAAATCTCTGAAATTACATCTGAATCATTTAGGAATAATTGGTGTTTCAGCTGGAAAGCTCAAAACCTTGTAAAAGTAATGAAGCGAAAAAAAGGAACTAAACGCTGATCATTTTCCTGGATGGAATTGATATTTCAACAAGACAAAAGGAGGAACAGCAGACGTGGGCTTTAAGGGTCCTGCTTGCACGACATATGTCTTCCTATATCAACGAACAGACCATTTGTTCATTTTGTTTTGACAGCGCGGATTGTGGAGGGAATAAAATAATAAACTGTATCGAGTTCAACCGAGCTTCACATGGGAATGTGGTGTAAGGATGCTGTGAAGCGACAGATCGGTGATTCGATGTAAGAAGGTCTCGGTTATGTAACTGTGCTACCCATCGTCAACTGCTGCTGTGTTGTGAGGCATGGTGAGGCACCAGGTGTTTAAATGTGCTTTCTTTGAAGAGTGCAACGTCCATGGGTCGTTAAGACATGTGCGAGTACGGAGATAGCACAACCGGTGTACGCAAACGCTCTATTGTGCAAGAACTCGCAAAGCGCCTCGAAACCCGATTAGAGCAAAGAGAGGATTCCGTTGAAAACACAAGATATGCTCCCAAGTTGGTCTTCTTGCAACCACAACATTATGGCTTACCGTCAGCCCGTTCAGGGTTCCAAAATAGGAGTCATCCTTCAGGTTCGGGAACCATTTTCCTCCAACTTTTGAAAAAGTTATCTCATTAATATCTGAGCGAGCGGGACATTTATTCCACGATTGGTAGATGATGGACTTCTAGGATTTTGAAGTCTGCCAAACTAGGAAATTTTGTCCGGCTCACATAAGATTTCCAGCAGATCACTTACTCCTCATTTAGCTGCATTAAATGATGTCGTTTTGCCGGGGTGCTCGTAGCTGCAGAAATGATCTGATGGTGGTTGACCGTTGCAGCTTATGCACGCACATCAGCCAGCGATGAGCAATTTTTTTGATGCAGAAAGACAATGATTGGGGAAAATTTAGATGCAAACGAATAGACGAGTATCTAGATACTAATTTAAGTGGAAACCGCATCTGGAGCCCCCTATTTGCCAGTATTGTTTTCTGGGTTTTAATCTATTATCCTCGTTAGTTCATTTGTCTTTGGATCGAGTGGCGAAAACGAAATCTTCGAACTTTTTTGGTGACCCTATTTATGTGCAGCTATTATGCGTCGGTGAGTATTTCTAGAGAGGAATACGGCGAAAACAAGATTATAGATTTGTTAAAAAAACTTCGGTCTCACTCAGTTTTCTTTCGTATTTAGTTTCAGACAGTACGCCAATGAAGGTAAGGGAAACGCTGGTTAGAAAAAGTTACTGCTCAACAGCTACCAACAAACGACCACCGATTGCGCCTAAGCCACCCGGCTTATCTGTTAGCCATTTCAAATTTATCATTTGTGAACGTTGTTGTAGGCGTTGAGGTTTGGTGATGCACCTTCATATATTCTCATTTACAAAAAGCACATTATGGACATTGCTTGTTTGCGCACTCGTTGCGTGTTTAGAATTGCAAAGTTGTTTTACTTCATCTCCTGTCCTATTTCATGCCTAGTGGGTCTAGAATGAGCAGAATAACAGGGAAGTGTGTTTGTCGTTGGTCTGTCTAGCTGTCCTCCCGAGTTTCACTTTTAATGCACTGGTAATCGCCCGTTTGATATCCTGATAGAAACAAGCATTATGTGCTCTGTGAGCACCCAGAATTTTTTTGTCATCTTGCGTGTGACTAGTCGTTTAACTGTGCAGAAAAGCACGCAGCTTGTGTTCAGCTGTTGAGTTCAATTAGGCGTTGCCTCCTAGAAACACAGTTTTGCATACCTACTTAGCACCTTCTCCTTCTTCGGCCTTTCAGTTTCATTGAAGTTTCTGAAAAAAGTTCTCTCTTCAGTTGGTTTCGTTTGTTATTACTTGCAAAAGTTATACAGGTAATAAGTACAGTCAAAGGTTCTGCTAAGAAATCGAAAACAAGCCTCAAGCTAAGGTATATTTGAGCGGAAGAGAATGTTGACTTATTTGATCACCATGCCTATCCAATAGGTACAGCTTGGTGATGTGAGTACGTGATCGTGTCATTATGAGTAGAAATAGTTGAAAGTGGCCATTACATGGAGGAAGCTTTTGTGAACGGCTTCGTTTAATTTGGAGTGGATCAGAGTTTGTGCAGACATCTTTTTAACGTGATGAAATGGTTAAGATACATTATCAGTTCAGATGGAGGCTTTGTTTGATTGCAGTGTTCGAGAAGGCTGTTGTTCAGTGGAAAAATTCTGAGCGTATTTTCAAGCGGTATTTTTTTCTTTAAATGAATAAGAGAGTTGCATACATAGTGCACGTACCTCAAATTATAAGTTACAAGTTGTGCAAAACTTTTCCCATTTTGAGTAAAAATGGTTCTTAATGAAATGTGGTGACACCTGGAACCACGACTGGGAATATATTTAACTAGGACTCCATTAAATAATCGTGATTTGCTGCCACTCGTCACGACCGCTTTAAGAATGTTGTGAGAGGTGGATTTGCAAAGAATGAAGTGCCGTCAGAAAATGTTCGACTGCAAGCCTCACCACGACTCTATGGCGGAAAGTTGACAAAAAGGTGGTCGACGCCTAACTTTGCTAGTGAGAACGACGAAACATTGAACCGCCTGAAAGAATACTCAAAATGTAACGGAAATGACGAATGCTCTGAGGTATAACTCTTTTGAACGATGTAGCTGTTACTTATCTTAGTGTTTTCTAAAATACCAGTTACAGTGATTAAAGGGCTAAGAGATAATTAGGGGTTTATCCATCTGCTGCTCACTGGAAAACTACTTCTTGCTGCGTATTCAGAGTCGCATCAAAATTAACGGATTAAGTCGCCGAAAAATTTTTTACTTCTCCTCGGTTCGGTATCAGACTATAGAGCGATTAATATCCCTCCTTAGGAAAAGGAGAAGGGGCTAACAAAAACTGCTCGAGAGTGCTCAAATATGATTCACTGTGGAAGGAAACAAAAAGTTCAACAAAAACTGTCTCCACAAAAATACTTATATATGGGTGGGAAATTATTCAGCGTCGGCTGCTTCATTTCTTCTCCTTCAAAATGGGAGTTAATTTTACACGTAATTTCTTTCTCCCATATTCTATTCGCTCAGCATTCGACACTCCTCAAAAGAAAACGTACAACAACTGGTCGAACATGCCTTCGTCATTATGAGCAAGTAAAATTATTTCAATTAGTTGTCGCCTATTTCAGCTCTTTGTTACTATACTTCGTCTAGGCTCTTAATGAAGTTCGTTAAACACTGGAAGTTTATTTTGCAGAATGAACGTCTCAACAATTTGTTCTATGCTGCTAAAGAAATCTATGAAGAAGAGGATGAATTCATGAAGAAGCTCGAAAAGCTTACAGTGGTATCCTTCAACATATGTTCATTTCGATGCACCGCACCTGATCATTGGACGAATATGATAGCTTAGCAATTACTCACAGTTTCTTTGAGCTGTTTGTCCTATAAATAACGATTGTTTGGCTTCATCAGTAACAGCTTTTTGGCCCTGATGCTTCCTGTAGATGATTTGTTTACGGATAACAGCACACATCCTCTTAGAAACAGAGTTTCCTTTCCAGCATAAACGTTAGCGTTCGCGAGCATAAACGTATATTCAAGTCAAAAGAGCATAATGGTGAAGTTGCCCGAAAGAAACACCAAATTTCACGTTGCGCACACTTGGTTATATAATTTTAGGAGCTGCCATCAAACAACAAAAAATGCGGAGAAATGCTTAATGTTATAACCGGCTAGACCGCTTGCATAAACCGCCTAAAAGTTCGTTTTTTTGCGCTATAACAAGTCTCTTTGCGACATGTGTTCGAGGATTCATGCGTAAATACCTCACGTATGTAAATAAATGTATCCTTTTTGCTCCGAAAGTTTCATGCAAGAATTCATCGAAGTCATCATTACAAAATCTCACGGTTTTAACGTGTTCTATATCCATCTTGAGAAACGACAGTCATTTAAACGCTTTTAAAATTTTGACGCGTGGACCCATTGATTCTTTTATCGAAGATTTACACTGGTGATCGGATCAGCTGGTCGGTATGATAAAAGTGAAGTAAAAGCACGTAGTGCGCGGTCTCCGCAACTGTCTTTCCACTTATTTCAAAACCGAGCAATGTCAAAATGGTAGAGGTGATCCTGCATAACGAAACTATTAAGTTCCTGAATTTGTCTTCGGTGCTACTCCACTTGAAACGAATGCAAATGCTAAGAGACAGATGCAAGAAATACGCACTGTGGGAACGTTGTCATATTTGATTTAAAACAGGAGATTTGCTACATAGCGTGGATGAGGCTTGGAACCAGAAGGCTAATCGTGTAAGCATATAAAATCAGCGCCTGCGTGGAGAGTTGACATTGATCAAAGCTATGAAGTGGACAGTATTTTTCCACCAACAAACGCAGTAAACGTTACGATATGAATGCAGCTGCATGATGATCCACAATCAACGACCATTTTCCTCATCTAAGAGATGACTGAGTGATAGCATGAGTTTTCTTAGCAGATATATTTTTTAGAGTTTCAATCGTTTTCTCCCAAGCGACAATAAGATCAAATATTTGTCACCTTTGCAGGGATTCAGTAACTTTCTAAATGACCCACGTGAATGGCAGAACGACAATACGAGAAGGATTGCGGAAAAAAGTGCGCAAATTGTTCGCCAGATCAGGGTCGAAATAGTGAAAATTTGGATAGCGCATAATGACCTACTTATTGACTTGAGATACAGCATGAAGAAATGGTAAGTGATTTGACAGCGACATTTCACCTGCCACGACTTAAATGTTGATTACGAAAAGTGAAAATGCATGGCGGATTTCTTCGTACAGTGTGATGCGTAGTAACAGTAGCGTCAACAACGCTATGTAATAAATGGCGATATCTCATCACATATACAACATTATTTTCTCAGCTATGCAGACCTGTAGAAAGCTGAATATTACTGTGACAGTTCATACGGCAAAAAAGGCCAGTGATGTTATCAGCACAGGTATCGCGAAAAATATTTGGCGAAAAAACGAACTTCAACGCGAAATTGAAGCAACTCCAAAGCGAAGTGGGGAGAGGCCCAGCGAGGCGAAGCACGGAAACGAAGCAAAGCCACTGAATCAGAAGCGTAGGTTCGTGAGGAATCGACATTCGGCGAAGTTTGAATTATGGATGACGAGTCGAATTCGGCTAACGACCAGTGCAGATGTGATGCTACCGGACGGTAACTGGTCGAGGTGAAGGGGCGAAGTCGAAGCACTGAGCAACGAAGCGGAGCGAGAAACCCTTGGAAAAGTGGAAGCATGCAGACCCCTTTCTTACTTGCAACAATCCTTTATTCCATTGAGCGTTCCGCCCTTGCTTGCTATTCGGTTCATTCATTTGAACGCAACATTTTTTTGCCAGGAGGTGATGCAGTGCAACATTTCTGGATATGTGAGAGTTACTGTCCGTGACGCCATTTCTCTAGAGATGAGGTCGGCTGAAGCGTCATGAATGGAGCTTCTCTAGTGGCGCCTTCGTTCGTTCTCTGCGTCGCTGTGAATCATCGTTGCTTCGCCATGATTCGTGACAATAGGTTTTCAAGATATTACCCCATAAACATGCTACGAGAATAATAAATGCACAGAACGGAGTTATAACTCAGTATTTCCTAGGGAAGGTGTGAATAAAGAGCTGCTTCTCAATAATTTAGATGCTTAAAAAAGGGATTTTAGTGCTAAAATGCTTGAGCGCGGCAGTGCAACACAAGAAATAAGTAAGAATATGAAACAGATAGCGAGGTTCACGGCAACCGCAGTTCCCTACTGCCAACATAAGATGCTGTCCTTGTTCTTCTCTAAGACACCTATTTTGAAATTCTCCAAAATTGTATATCCTTTTATGCCTGAGTATTCTCTCCCTCGAAAACAGCCATCATTTACTATTATGATTCCATAATAACGCAATTTAATACAGAAGTCTGCTGCTGTTAAATACGTTGTAGTCATAAAGCGACGCAACTGAGGAAAGAATAGTGACCAGTTGCAAATGAAGTCGTGACCAAATACAGCAGTTTTTCTGCCTGCACGGCCCCATGTAGAAGCACTTTATCGTCGAGCATTCCCGAACTAAAAAGGCAAGCAATATGTTCATGTCAAGCAGCTGTCACCCGAACTTTAACTTCTTAAGGTGATCCCTTGATGCCGGTTTCGAAAATATAAACTGCTAGAAATCATCGGAGTTGCGCCGTCGATTTATTACTGCAAAGTTCGATTATTCTTCATTCCAAGATCTCTGTCTGCCTTATTTCGTTGAATTACGAATAACAGCAGGTATCAGGAAGCGAGTAATTGGAGCCCCGCCTTTAAACTACACCCGCAATCTATTAGCTTTTCGCGTTGTCACTCCGTTATAAAAAGCTGAAAAAGAACAGCGAGAGAAAGTTGCTGATACTTTGCGAAAATGTTTTCGCCTGGAAACGCGACATCTGTGCACCGTGTTCAGATACGCGATTCCTTATACGTTACCTGCAGACGATGAAATTTATAACTTTTTTGCTTCTCGCTCCCCCCATAACGATCCTTTATCAAATCCTTGCATATATGAACTCCGGGGTTTACTTTCAAAGTTTTAGTGCAGCTGGGTTTTACAAAAAGTAGCTGCGAAATAGAATTTTGTGATGGCGTAACGGTTATATGCTCCGCTCCGGAGTAAGTGTGGATGCAACTTCAGGAATGCGCACGAGCCTGACATGGGATCGTACGTTGGAATGCACTCCAAACAACTGTTTTCCGCATGTTTCGACTTTCTCAACAATCGGGAGCGCTTGCTCAAAGAATTCCAAGGCGCCCTGGAGACAGATATCGTTTTCAAAGAGCGCACAAGAAAGGTGAGTCTCGGCCATCAAACACGCTAACGTGGATCCCCGTGGTGCTGAAAAATGCCTTTGGTGTTAATTTCTTGATCACTACATAGGTTAGAAACCTCCAGGATGGTATAAAACAAATCCGAAATGTGAACTCGCCTGTTTCAAGCGTCCAACCCTTCATCAAGGTTTAGCTTTCGTTCCATCCGATATAGTAGACGTCTAAAGTTTATGAAACACAAGTTAGGCTTCGAACTGATTTTTAAATTTCGTGAAAGTATTTCTCTTTTGGATGGATTTAGCTGGTCCGATCAGCAAGCGGCATGTCATCCTACTCAGGCAATGGCGAACTTTCGCCACTTATTTCGCTCAATAGAGACAGCGCGAGAGATTACTGAGCTGAATGAAGAATGCCACTAAAGGTCACCCATGGTTTCACATACTTATGCAAAATGCTTAACTATCACCTATTACCACCAACTGTATTTGATGAACGATATCGTTTAACGTACTTTAAGTGCCTTTTTCCCCTCGTTTGTTGGCGATTGTATGGCATAATCAGTTCGCTTTAAGAGTCCCAGAAAGCGTTACCAGATGGATTCTGCTGAGAATCGAGGATAATGACTCCAGGAGCTCGTTTAAAGGAGACTTGAGTTAAATGTTCGAATGTTTTTGACCTCTCCCACCGTCCGGACTAGCAAAAAATTCAGCTGATGAAGGGTTGAGTTCGCAGTAAATATGCTAATGGCCATAAATATAAGCTCGGCATTCAGGCACACCTTTGTACTTTTGTAATGGACAACAATTTGCATCCATCCTATCTTACTTACCTCGAGTAATGAAATTTGACAAGTATGATCTCGGCCAAGGAAATTCACTTGAATTCTTGAATTTGCGGTGTTGAGAAGCATAACTTGAACCGGCACTTTTTTGTGTTCTTTTGCTGATGTGTTACAATCAAACATTATGAAACTATGGAACGTTTTGATTTCGTGCGCTTCGTTTGAGAAGCTCGAATATTCAATCTCTCAATAAACTGCGGCATCCGTGACGTTGTGGATCCCACGATCGGATGTAAGCTCTCAATAACATGTTATCGAATTCTTGCAGTGGTTGGAGGAGCCCCCGTAGTATGAACGCAGCAAGCCCGGAGGGGCTGCTAGGCGCAGTAGGGGACTCACAAATGAACGACGGATATTTTCAGCCGTAATTGTGGCTCAAAAAGTCAAAATATTCGGTTGCTACTTTCCAGCAGTGCTCGATTATCAGAGATTGACGGTGAAATGATCGAACAATGAGGGTTCACGTCTTTTGACTTGAATTTCAAATACTCGGCAGCCATATCCCATTTAACAGATAGCGATTTGAAATTAAGCATTTCCTTGTCCACCACTGCAATTTTAGATTTAAAGCTGAGCAGCTCTGAACTAACACAGTTTATAATGTTGAAATGAGGAATTTTGTAAAGTTAAACGATCAGGCAGGAAGTTGGAAACTGCACCACGCTATGTTGGTAATGCGCCACAAGTTATTTTACTCCAGTACTCGAAACGCCCAATAATGGAGAGTTTTCTTACTGTGTACGTTATGAATCAACTGCATGCAGACACAGCAAATCTAGTAATCGTGTTTTCAGTTCGAGGAGAGTCACTTAAACGGCCTTTCATATATTTCTGAATTGGACAGCATTCACCAAAACATTGTCCGATATGAGCTCTTGCTTAAAAAATATGCGAAATATCTTCAACCGGATTCGATGGAAGCAGCGAAAGTTAATCGTAATCTTTTTGTCCTCCATAATTTCTCGAAATATTAATTGTACTACTGGACTTAACTGAAATATAGTCTACTTTTGGCGGTCGTATTCACTATAGGCCTCCTCTTCATCTGTCCTCTTTACAACTGCGCGAAAATGGAGTAGCCGGAGGTCTTAGGATTTTTAAGGAATTTTGCAATGGAATTGCATGAGAAAACCAGGTGCTCTGAAGGAAACTGGTGCGAATTTATTTGCCAGCTCATAAAATGCCCTGTCTTTGGTGCTTTTTTCGTCATAAAAATCTAGTCTTCGCAATAACACCACTCACATTTCATTTGGCGATGCAAGATGGTCTCGTGACTTACCAGCTTTCAAATAACGAATTTCTGACAAAAAACCAGCAGCTCGCCAAAAAACGGCAACTGGTGATCCACAAAGCAGGGATAAAAATTAACAGCCAAGCACGACAGACGTCAGAAATCCCGGAGGACAGGAAGTCATGCCAGTGTGTGAAGCTAGACTGCCTCCATCGAAGCATTCAGTTCTTGGTCTGCTTCCAAAGCTGGGCACCAATGTGTAAGCAGTGACACAAAAGAGCTGCAGTGGTGTTGCGATAAGATCATCCCCCACGGAAAGCATCGCAGTCGTCTCGGACATGCATAATTTCAACAACTTCAGCTAGACAATTCTAAATGGTTGTGACTGTATTCTATGCGGGATGGTCGTTACTCACAGTGTTCTCTGTTATTTTGTACAGCGTGACGTATCGCGCTCATTTCTTGCGAATGAACGACTCACTTGTTGCGATTGTGTGGTCAAGTGTGTGCAATGATTGTTCCCCTGTAAACAGTTATTTTGTTTACAGCAACTGTTCGTTAGCACGTTCTTCTTTGTAATTCGGAGACCGTTGCGGTAGCTCATCTCATAGAAACAACTTCTGCATATTCCAGGATCTCAGAAAGACAAAGTAACTGCAGATGGTGCGCAGTGAATGATTTTTCCCTTATTGTTTCTTAATTGTTCAACGTTTTCATATCGAGAAAGCGTTGCACAAGCTTGGAAATGAAAAACAAAGAAAACTAAAAATTAATGACGAAAATACTGCAAAGTTCCGTTGAGAAGGCCTCAACAAAAGCGACCATCGGAGACAGCTTTGGGGAAAACGTGTGCTTGAAACATTTTCGCCGTCGTAATGACGCTAACCAAAGAATTTCTTGCTGACAACGAAAAATGGACTCAAATTTAGAGATCACCCTCGCCATCCGCGAAGATCTCAAGGAGCTCAACCGCAAGCTGGAACTATCCGCAATGCACCTTCGGCAGTGCGAAATATCACAAAGGTTTAAGGCATGTTGTTTTTTGCTAGACAAGTTTGTTTGTTGATATTTCGCACATACACATCTGTATTTCGCATATTTGATCTTCATCATCTCTAAACGTCTAAGCTCCACTAATTCGCACTGTTATTTTTTGCACTGGGTGCAATGAAAAGATGGGATTTCTGAGAAGTCGTATAAGGAATTTTTCATATTTCCCAATGGTTTTGCTGGTGTTCGAAGTGCAACCATTACTACACTCACTCCAAAACTGGAACGGTTTATTCTCCAGTCCTTTATCAGTTGTTTACCTGATGCCACCACTAAAAGAGACGAAATTATTCAGTGTTAATACTAAATGGGCAACTGACTAAGAACTGAAGGGAAACTTCCAGACTTCGAGTACACATAATGGCTGCTACAATGAGGGTCAGGGAAAATCCTTCGCGCATCCCACAGCTAGATTTTTTTCTTTCACCTTATGAAGGCAACATTGGAACAGACTCTGGCAAAGCAGATATTCGGCCGAACGTTACTGACAAAAACTTCTGTGTGTTGAAAGTGGAGTTCGGCAAGGAAAGAACAGGAAGAACGCAAATGTGGTTGACGTCTATGGTAAGCCTAAAGTAGAATGAATAAACTCAGCACGGGTAATTCGGCAAGAAAATTTTCTTTATAATGCAAAGAAGCACGAGGGAAACGACGATTTCAGAAACAAGAGATTTTATATATGTTTAGAATCTCTGAAATTTCTCGCAACTCTCAAAGCACGGCAGAACATTCATGATTTGTCAAGAGTGCCGAAGGAAGCGTTTTTTCTATATGGATGTGAACGGACAGAGTAGAGAACAGTGGGATGTGACCATGAATAATATGCAAAACACTGCCAGTGCACAGCAGCATACATTATGAGGGTAAGGAATCCTCAAGAAAGTCTAATACTCTCATATTTCAGGACGATTTTGATGTTCTCAAAAGTGGGCGAACTTTGAGGTATGAAGGAGATGTCCAAAAAGTCTCAGGCAGTCGGCTGAGGCTACGATATTTCATTTTGGTAAGAGCTTTTTTCTCAGCCAATTCAATTACTTGTTTTGTGTTTCGACGATGAGTACCAATACCTCCAATCAAACATCCTCATTCTTTGCTATTCCTGGACACGAACTGTAACGCTACTTAAGCGAAATGAAATAGTGGCTGCGGAAAGAGGTCAAAAGGACAGTATCGTGAGCTGTTGGCTTGAGGCGCGTTTCAACTTTCCTGGCTCTAGCAGCTGCATAACTCACTCGCGTGGCTTCGCCACGAGCCTCATATCGAACATTTCCATGTGAATTTGCCGCGAGCATCACCTTATATTAGTGTTGCAGTTCTCGGATGTGCTTTTAATTGCAAGGGCATCAAGTGATTCGAAGGCAGCGATTAGGGACTACGTCTGTCTACCGCTAGAAAGAGTTCATGCAGAGGCTGAACAACATATCGAGCATGAAAGACGATTTATCTTACAGAAGAACGACGGGAGCAAAATAACAACCACTACCTACCTCGCCGGGTATCTCTGCGCAGATTTCTTGTCTTACTTTAAAAACTAAGAGCCAGAATTTGATATCGAAGACTTTTTGAAGTATTTCTAAAGAAATTCTGCTGTTACGCTGGCATTCAGCTAACGCAGAACTCCAAAACTGTTTATTATTTAAGTGGAAGATTAAAAAGTGATGAAGCAAACTTCCGCTTTTGGAACATCACGGAAAGGATAATCCGCTCTCACCATGTTAGTAGCGGTAGTCGTTTCAAGGACAAACGTTTTGCTGACTCAATTATCCCATTTCTCAGCAGTATCATTACGAGTATTGTTGTCTCATCTGAAACGTTCGAAGGCATATACCTTGTAGATTATTTGATGTTGTTCACAGTGATCACATGTTTTACTTTCAACTAGGTAATTGTTTGCAGGTCAAAAATGAAGCGCAATGTGTGGGTGGAGAAAATAAACGATGCTGCATTGAAGGTTCCTTTTTTGAACTCCTGTAATATTTAAACTGAGGTTATTTCGGATGTTAAACTCCCAATTTCCGAGGAGAGAAATTTACACTATTGGACGATGTCATTCTCAGTAAACATAAAAGAACCCTTCAGATATGCTTCTGTTCCTTCAGTGGTAAGTGCGAAATTCTTCGTCCATCCGCGTTCTCCTTGCTATGAGTAATGTTTTAGCAGTGGAAATGTTCTCTACAAATTGTAGTTTGCCGTCGCTCGCGTGTTACAGCTCTTTGCAACGAAATAACAAGCGATTGTTTGCAGCTAGCGTCAGTAATGTTGAACATTTAGACGACGCGTGATGGATTTGGATTTTACAGCGGGCAGAGCGATAGCATTTCATTGGACTCATCGTATTCGGGTATTCTTTCGACTTCTTTCTTCGCCCTTTTATGTGCGTTTTCATGTAAGCAATCTAGGTTAGATTTCATTGCCGGCAACATAGCCAGACCGCAGAGCTACTACCCGGTCTTACTGCATTTAGCAAAGGGGGGAACAGTCTTGTGGTTGTCGAAACTGAGTAAACATAAGACATGTTGAAGACCTCTGACTTTTTCTCTTCGGTAATTTTTTCAAATTCTGTTGATTTATTTTGCCGTTGAAAGTTCATTGAGAGAGTCGACATTCTCTTGGTTCTTACGTTTAATTCTATATGAGTTCTCACTTCTGATGATCTAATAATTTAAACGTCGGCTAACATATCGATTTTATGGGAACAAAAGAGCCAGATTTAGGTTATCGTTAATATGAAGCAATTCAACGAAACAACTGTAGAAATTTCTTTCCTCATAATGTAACATTTCTGCGCGTTTTTTGGATATTGTTTCCTTTCCTCGCATTGCTTTATATTGAATCGGTTGCGTGCTGTCATCGATAAGCTCTCATTATTGATGTTCACAATTTGACGCTCGTTCTCACACTCCTTCTGCGGTGCACTGTGTGCAAAACTTCCCTCTTCGAGACCTTTCGCTGACATTTTTTACCTTTCTGTCATCAAATTGGTTGCCGGCTGCAGTTGTTTGAGACGCTGTGATTATATGTAACGCAACGAAAATTTCGAGGTCATGAAGTGACTGATCATTTCAGATGTAGAGGAAGGGCAAGTAAAACTAATTTGCACCAGATTTCATTCTCTCCCTTGTGCATTATTCATCAGTTCATGTCGCAAAAAGTATCTCTTCTAGGGTTGAATTTCGAATTACCATTCGAGGAGAATGAAGCATTTGAATGATGGAGTCGATGTAAAAATTATCTGCTTGAATTCAACAGTTTAATATAGCTAAGAGATTTTTTATGAAATGGCCAACAGAAAACGACTAGCATTTCAGGCGACGCATCATCGTTGCCATCGTGCATACCGGATTCGAAGCTGACAGAGTGCATGATGGAGGGTTGCCGAACGAAATTTAAGCTGAAAGCGACAAAACCTCATTGCCTACAGTGTGGTTGGGTTAGCTTCATCATTGTTCCTAGGACTGGAATTAACCTTATCTGAAGTTTGCTTTGCAAATTCCTACATGCGATTTTTCAGGAGTTTCGAATGGCCAAATTTTTGCCGTGTAAGATTCTAGAAGCATTAAAAAAAGCAGTCGACTCCAATTAGTCTGAAATGAAGCAGGCTGAGTCTCACACATGACAAGAAGAGCGATTTGCAGATTATGTGCGATAATTGTACCGGATACGCACCGATACAGAGTACCTTCAAGAAGGAGAAAGTATGTCCGGAATGTTACGAAACGAACCTGCGCAAATGTTTGTTTTTCTGTTCTATTAAAACAATGTATCTCGCCGGTAGTCTCGAAAAAAGCTAGATAATGTGATTTTCATTCTTCAGTTCTATGCGAACTCTTTTTATTCAGTTTGGAAGGATGAACTCCTGCCCGATTTTATGGTGGACAAAAGCGCTCAGAAGTCACCGTCATCAATGGCTGGCGTTCGAATCAGAATCGATGACAAGTACTATTTTCATATTACCTCTGGCCAGAATTAAGGGTACATGGGTCTAAGTCTAACATTAAAGCAAACCAATACAGAAGTGATTCACAAGGACAATAATGACTGAAAAACTAGAGACGCAGAGAGGTCGACATGAGGTTCGCAAGATTTAGGATCCTTTGGAAAATATTGCGCATGTGCACTGAACCGGAAACTGTGGAGCGTTTTGAGGTTCAGTGCATCTTTATGGTTTCCTCTTCAGACTATTCCCTGAATTTCAATTTAAAATGAGTTTCATTTTTGCGGAAGGCAACATCGAGGACGATCATTTTTTTTGAGTTCCTTCAAACCTAAAGGAGGTCATGTACGTATAGAAATGGCAAGCAACTGAGGCCATCCACTCCAGTGATTCGATTCAGTGAAAACTGTGCAGACACTGGTTGCGTATGTTTTGACCTTGAGGCTTTAAGGGTTCACGCACTACTGAACACGCTGTTGGGGTGGGTTATCATGTTGTTCATAATACGCTCAATTATCCACGAACGACTTCATCATGCGATGCATGCGAATATTTGTTTTGAAACTTTCAGCCGATGTGATATTTGAACTAATTTAGGTTTCTGTCAGTCAAATTTTACAGATAACGGCAACGTCGAGAAGAAAAACATAGGTTCCTTTTACAGAAGCTACGACTGGAAGGAACTCTTCATACAGCCTCCGAACGGAATTCGACCAAAAGTTACTTTGCCGAACCTAAACGAGGAAATTGCATCGGGCACTATTCTCATAAAGTAATCAAGACTGTTATCCAGTTTTCTGCTTAAATCCTGAAATTGCAATTAAACGTTTTGCCTATAAAAATGCCATATATAAATAATCATCATTTAGAAGAAATGAAGTGTAGAATTTTATGGATCAAATTAACAACTAATTGAAAATATTTACGAAATCAAAATAACTGAAAAAGAGCTCGAAACACACAGTTCAATTCTTGTTCTATGAAAAATATAAGAAAGAGCTACTATGCGAAGCTCACGGATCACTTCGTCATGCTTTTGATGGCGGAATGCAAAGATGCTAGGGGATGATCCCCTCCCTTAAGTCTTCTCATCGCAGTCCCTCCCTTGTCATACTAGCTCCACCGACGGCACTAACAGGACCACTAAGATCGAACGCGTGAGGGAATTTTGTCACTTCAGCAGCACTGCCGTCAGCTACTCAACGGATCTGTGCTCCTCGACAGCTTCCACTGATGACATCTCCCTCTATGGTTCCAGACATCCTCCGATCTCCAGTATCGGCATATCAAACAACTTTCTCGTTATGCAAGCAGCTGAGGCGCATAAACACATGGCGCATCTGACAATGGCTTTACTCACTGCAATAAAGAGCACCATCTCAACTTTTATGGCATTAGATATCTGGATAGCAGGATTTAATTGCTGTGAACTAAGGCTGTCTTGCAGTTGGAGAAATTTGTTGCCCTATCTGCTAACGATGCGATCGTAGAAGGGTTGCTGAAATTGTAAAAGCGCTCGTATATCAAATGGAACAGGATTCGGCAGAGTTCCTCAAAGGCAATTACTTGCAGAGGAAAGGTGGGAGTGCAGAAAGAGAGATGGGCACGTATCCAAGGGCAGTGCGGCAAGATTTTAATGTCGCTATATAATGCTCAGCTGGTATGTACCACGTTTTGCATTTTTTCTCTTAAGAGTTATCACTGTTTTTTTTAAAGAAAAGTGAATAAGTGACGGGATAAAGAACTGATCGTTGATACAGCTGTTCAATTCCCTGAGTGTAACAGCGACTGAAAAAGTTATCCATCACTAGTTGGAGATCGCAACATGCAAAAGGGAACCGAATTGAATGAACCACTCCAGATGCCTCTAAAAAACAGCCTCGATAGGAAGCAAAGAAAGAGCAAAATTTTCAGCAAGCAGTGTGCTCAGCACGTTTAAAAGAAATGTGCAAAGAACACTCTGTCAGTTGTTCTTCAGTTGGAAATGCGCTTGTCCGCCGCTTTGAAAGTGATTGCTTCTTTTTTCTTCTTATAGAACACTAAGGCAAAAATGCTTCACAATTCGGTGCTTGTTGGGTCGATGGGCTATTTGTTTTTGCTGCATCACGCCCAGTTGCTGAGACATGATAGGCCAAAAACTTGGTGTCTCCTGCCTCCCCTTCGCGGAACATTTAGGTCATGACTCCAAAAAGTAGTGCTGAGGATCATTCAGGTCTTCTAGGCCTGAAACTGGTTATCAGGCAAAAGTTGGAGAACCACTTGTTTACTCCAATAAATTCACTGATTCGTTGCTACTTATGTAATAGTTATTCTTTGTTTACTTTACTAAAACCGCTTATTTCATGAAAATGAAGTATTTTCCCTTTCCAAGTGTCGTATTTTTTCCACTTTCCTTCATTTAAAAAAACCCTGAGATTAATTTTCGCGATTATTTTCATCTTTCGAAAACTGTGTACGACCACTTAAGCTTTTGCTGAAGAACGAAAACTTCGGATGTGAGTGATGAAGATAAAAGTCCTAAAAAGTAGACGTGTAGCGGAAGCAAGATGAAAGTAAGTAAAGAGTGCAACAAATCTGCGAGGTCATTCCTGTTAGATTTTGCGTTCCGATTATTTTCACCGAAGCCTTCATGAATCCTATCATCCTTCACTGTGTTCAGAGTCAGTGTCAATGAAGTCAAATCACAGCCGTCGCGGCCTAGGCCATCCAAACGAATAGATTCTATGACGAGAAGATACTTGTTTATAACAAAAGCCAGGGGAGCAAGCGAGAAATAACTTCTTGGAATCACCGCCGACGGCACCTTTATTGGAAAGATCACTGCAGTAGCTTGGCTGAGCAATCGTTACACATAACACATTACGCACAACAGTTCATCACCTCCGAAGTATCAAAACTTTCTCTCGTTTTCTGCATCACATATATGCAATGAAAACTCATTAAAAGTGAGCAAGTTTTTCGCAGCGGAATTAACAGTATGCAGCCTCTCGCTTTTTTGCGTGGCCAACATCGATGCAGCACCGAGTGACACATAACCGATTCTTTTATACGTTTTCTGGAAGCGCTCCTTCGAAAGTTGTTCCTGGTTAGATGAGACGCTCGCTTTTACAATGATAATAATCTGTAAGAGTGTGTCTACGTGCCATTAAAGAAGGAAGGGAGATGATGAAAACGCAATAATGCACTAAGTACTGTTGTTGAAGGATGTGAAGCCGATTGATGAATTCGACATTACCAAACATACATTCTCGTCAAGTGAATCCGATGTTGGAATTTCGTTTGAATTACGTTTCGAGAGGGATGTCATCAGCTTCCGAATTGCTCACAGCGAAAATGCCGAGAAGTGAGTTTGTGCCAAGTTGTCGCCTTTCAGCTCTTGCCATCTTCGAGAGGTGCTTTCTGCATCTCGTACTCTTTGGTCTTCTTTCATAACGAGGAGAATCATATTTTCTCTCTTCCTCCTCAATCAAAGGGACTTTCTGATTAGAGTGAATCTTTGAGTGCAGTGGTCCATTTTAAAAATTCGAAACCGAGGAAATGAATTTTATAAAGATATATGAGAAGTGGTGCCTAGTTTTTCTTAAATTTCTTTCAGTAGATCGCGATAGGAAAGAACTTAGCGGAAGTTCATGGTTGATTAATGCTTACTCTATCCATTCATTGTTCAAGCGCATGTAAATATCATACCTCTGTATTTTTTAACAGAACAGTTCAAATTTATCATTTTGCATCGCGATTTCATTAATCTTTCACTATTTCTGCTGTATTTCACACCATAACCGTTGTCAAAATCAACTAGTGCCCATGATCAGCACACTCACTTATGCTACTGACTAGTACGTTAATTTACTAACAAACTCTCAAGTTGTAGTAAGTACATAAGCATCATGACGTATAATTTAAATTGTGGACTCTCAGTCATAAATGTAAAGTTTTAGGCTGAGCGGAGATCAGTAATACTTTAGAAAATACCGTTTGAGCTCATTCTATTGAATGACTGATTATTCATAGAAGCGTTTATGAGAACAAATTACTTTAGTCTACCGTAAATCCTTCTGGACATCATTTCAGCCTCAAATTATCATAGTTTGTATGATTTACTGGGAAGGTAGATTTGGAATAGTTACTAAAATTCCCCCAGTTGTTGTTCGTCTTTTCAGCACTGCGTCGAATTTTTCCACCCATCTTTCGTTTCTTCTCTTCATTGGCAACTTTTAATAACCCACTATCGTAGTTCCAATCTATTTTTCGAATTATCTGTTTCTTTCTTTCTACAGTTCTGCAATTTGAAGGATATGTGACATCCAAGTGCTTTTTTTATAGAGATCTTCGCTGTCGGTAAAAATCGATGTTTTACTTTATGAAATAAACGCCTCAGCGTTCAGAAATAAACTCGCATCAAAAAAAGATAAGTATATGTAACTTTATTACTCATTTTACTGCCCTTTGTCAGGCGTGCGATTATTAATTTGAAGCAACAGCTTCAGGTTTCATTTGTTGCTATGACTAGTTCGAAATGCTTCAGATGGCGTGACGAGCTCAGCAACCTGCTGCAGCCGTCCCCAAATGCCAAATTACGGAGCCCGTCTCAAACATCAACGCATTCCGCGCAAACTGCTGAGCTTCCACTCGTGAAGCTACAGAGTCCACAGCCAGTGTCCACGAATTCTTCCGAGCAACTTGACGAATATGACTCAGATCTTTCGGACTTTTGACTTACATCTATCGATTATTAAGATGCATAAGGTTATGTCTACTTGTATTTATTTGCTGAAAGCATTCATTCCATTCAGCATTGATTTCAAAGTATTTGTTTCGTCCGGGGTAAACTGTTTTAATCACAGCAGAGATCACTGTTCCTTCAACTAAGACAGATAAGAAAATATAACGTGGGGACGAAACGCTTTAACAGGCACACATCGTGAAATAACTTCATGCATGGTCGACAGGCAGCAATGTCTTGTTCCACGCGCAACCTCAATTTTCTTTGTTTCTCTCGTTGAGCAGGACCCAGCCCGGCTACCGTTTAATGCGGTCCCAACATGTGTTGGTGCAATGCATCCGGAGTATGATGCTGTTTAGTCCGTACAGAGTAGGCAGTGCGGGGGATCTCGGTGACTGGGGGTTCAGGAGTGCCTGATGTCACGTGCGGGTAGGTGGTTTGCTCGTTCGTTTAAGCTTTGATGGAGTCCACGTTGTTCTTTCTTGCTCCCTGAGATCTTGTTGAGGACTAAATGAGTGTCCAAGTTGGATGGGTTATCGGATCGTTTAAATTTGATCTATACATATTAGAAGGTGTTAGACGGATGAAACAGCCGCTTGATAAAATATCGCAATTCGGCTAGGATCGGGGAATTGCCTTCAACGATCTCTGGATTTCGGGATATCACGAATGTGATTTCCGACCACTACGGCTTTCGAACAATTTCACTGCATTAATGAAGAGAAGTAAACGCAGTCACGCTTCAAATCAACGAGATTATTGCAGTAGACTATCCTTTACCTGCAATACGTTTCTTGCCTTCCTTTTCTGCTTGCAAATTATCACCCAGCGCCGAAACTGACGCACCACTCATTTTCTCAAACAGGCAAGCATGGAATGATGACGAGGTTGTACTCTAAGCAGCTAAGGAAACAAGGAGAAGTGTATCGGGACATACGTACACTGCTCTGAAGCAAATGTCGTAAGCAGTGCCCCACGTTGAAGTTCTTAGTTGTATTTCTGCTAAACAAACATTTCGACTCTTGTTTTTGTTAAGTTCATAGCTATGTGTCACGTCATCTATGCCCTTCGATGGTCCGATTGATGACCTCGTTTTAATTCTGACCGCCTTAATAGCTTCCTATGGCTTTTTTGTTCGTTTCGAAGAACACCTTATTCTTGCTTTACACTACGTAATGACCAGACGTGACGAAGGGACTCGTAATCTGTGAATAAATCCACATCGATTAGCAAAGAATGAAGAATGTGTTTCATTTTGTGTACACAAATAAACTAAAAAGTCTTTATTTGGCAATAAAGAAGGCATCGAACACGTGTCCAACAAAATAAACACGAAGAGAAATAGCAAAGACATCTGTAATCATAAATGGCACGTGCAACCACGCGTTTAAAGCTTCAAGCAAAGGTTAACAGATATCATGCCCAATGGAGACATGTGGGAATGCACACATGAATATGCGAAAGGAAAATAGGTCCGATTTGTTGCAAGTGCCGAGGAGTCGATATCTCAGCCAGGTCCCACTGGTGGTTCCGGGCCACTACCGCAGATATAGTAAGGAATTCCAAGCACGGAAAGCAAATAATTTGCACACATTCATTCGGTTTGCTGGCTTCCTCTCACGTTGAACTTACTTTGAAATCTCGGCCTCGAACGGAATACCAGAAAAACCGCCAACAATCTTGAAGTACCAGTGTCAATTGAACTGAGCTCTGCGATAGCAAGGAGGTTTCAAATAAAAAAATGAGAAGCGAGTGCTTATATAGACCGTCCATGAAGTGATGTGCCATAAGCCGTCCTAGTGAAGCGCCCTTGAACTGTCCTGGTTTTCTTCGTATCCTTGTTCTCAGATAACAACAAAGTTGATCACAGTATTCCAAAATGGGATAGCAATAAGCAAAGAAAGCTTTCCGACAATTAATGCATTGTAAGGCATGGAGAATACAGTGTAAATGTTGAGCAGCTCACTGCGAAAGTTTAACGCAGTAACTAAACCAGGTATGGTAGGTCGACACTCACGCATACACCTGAACCTCCCATCGGATCCTTTCTTGAAAAGTGGAGGATAAATAAACATTTTGAAATCATACTGGTAATCAACTATAGTCTGTATATCTTCACACCATCTGCGTAACGCTTGTGGTGACTTAGCAAATTCTGAGGAAGATCATTTACACTGAAGCAGAAACAGATGATACTACCCTTGGCACCTCACTTAGCATAGGATAAAGCAAAGATAAAGCAAGCACTCCCAACTTTCATCCTGAAACTTCGCCCATAAATAATTTTTTCTATCACACTAAGAGAGCCGCGCCTTGTTCATAATCCGTCAACTTCGGCAACAGCTTCGGATATGTCATCGAATCAGAAGCTTTGACGAAGACCAGATGGACCATAAATGTTTGGAAGCTGTCATTGAGTGGTTCATAGAGGTCGCTGTACGATGCCGTGAACTGAGCGAACCCAGACTTCACTTCGTGGGAACTGTGATGCTTATCGCTGTTGATATTAGAAAGGCTAAAATAGACTCAAAATCGATTTGCTCACTATGACTTCTAGCACGTTGCAAAATAACGACGTGGGACTAATGCAGGAACAATTGGAAATACCGTTTGAGGGTGGTATTTCCAGTAATATTAGCTTAGTCATGGTTTCCAACGATCGTAACTGTGCCCAGTAAAAGACTGCGTCTGATTGAAGCCAAAGGGGGGAGCAAAGGCCGAAAGCAGTCTCTGGTGGATTGCGGCAGCATACTCTCTCGCCTTAACAATGCCATATCAATAAGCTTGTGAATGGCTTATTTGACTGCTGCTTCCCAAAGCTACTTAACTGAAGATATATTACGTGGTAGAGAGAGCATATCACTAAATGTCATCAAAAACGTATACAGTTTGTCGTAGTGTTAGTGCTCATCCATAACCAATCGACAAAACGATTTGCCTCTTAGCTGAAGTTTTCCTCACTGAAGTTTCGTGCCACCTTCTATCAGCATTACCTACGAAGCCTTGCAATGGTGATACGAAAGAAGTGCACACAGTCACCAAAAATCGAAGCACGTTGCTGCCATAACAAGCCTAGAAGGGCCAACATGGGCGTAGTTCCATTAACAGCTTTCTCAAAAAGTTTTAGTGAAAATTGGGGTCGCAACTTTTCAATTTTTTGTGTCGAAAAAGGTTGATCTCATCCCCTCATAAAAATAGACAGCTCGGAGAGTGCGTCTTTCGCGCTTCTGTTCCTCGTTGTTGACGATAAACGCTATCAGTCACTCGTGGTTTGTATTCCAAGTTGCATAATTATCGTCGACCCGTTTGAGGATCTAAATATGACAGGAAGCTTGCCGTTCGCTGCATTTTCCTCAAAATCCACACATATATGATTGAGCTTGCTTTGTTCACATCTATCGAATAAAACCGATTTAAAGTTACAAACGCTGACTTCTTGCATGCACTGCGTCTAGAGGCAGCCTTTCCTAGCGTGTTTATCTCACTACTTTTGCTGTATTTCCTCTCCTCCCAACTGGAACAAAGATTCTACTGCTCCAGCCTGACACTACCGCGTGAGGAGGAGATAAGCCTGATTCAGCACCGGTAAAAGGACTTTCACTGTATGGTTGCCCATGTGCGGTTGTGTCCCTCGTTTCTTTCTCCTGAACGGCACTTTCTCTCTCTGTCAGGCGCTGAGCAACAATGCTCCTCCCTCCACCAGCTGCCGAGCAATACAGATGCTTCTAACGTCACTACTATGGCGTGAGTGTTGGTGTGTTGCTGGAGCCGATGTCATTACAGTTAGCCATACACTGAATTATTTGAGTATGGACGTCGTTCGGTGGAGGCAAGTGGGATAGAGTTCTCAACCTGGAACGCCATCTTCCCATGAAGTTTGTTTTTGGTAATACCCATGCCACTGCAAATGTTCCAGAGCGTTTGTCACTATCCGAAGCATTTCCGAGAGTATGATTTGTCCGTTAGGAGGTTGTTCTAAAAACAGCTAATAAGCCTCATGTCACGTATGTAATATATAATGTTAAGTTTACTGCTCTTAGCTCACTTCCGCCCAGGGGGCCGGAGGAGACTGCCCTAATGTGGTGGAATGTAGTGACGTAAAAAGCATGTCAAAAAACGACTATCCTCGATAAGTCACATGAAAACCGTCTGTGCCCAAAAAATATACGCTTCAATAATGCAGTTTTTCTAAACTGCATGCATTTCGGAGCTTGTATTATTGCGAATAAGCGATCAGATCTGCAGGTAGTGGCCACAACTGTCACGCCCACTATCAATGCGATTTCGGAAAGCGGCATATGACGAACCAAAAAACACACACAGACGTAGTGTATAATGATTACGCAAAGGATTTTGACTTTGTGAAGCGTAGGAAATTCGTAAACAAGTTAAGGAAGCAAGGAGTTTCGGGAGCATTGCTGCGATCGCTGGAAATATCGCCTGCAAAAAGGTCGGAGCGTTCTCCGGACCGTTGATGAAATTGCGCCACTTCATATAAATTACTTGCTGATGATTTGAAAATTTATCGACCGATAAGCTATGCATCGAGTGATTTTCATATCGCATAGAATGAGCGACCACATTTGTTAAGCGAATGGTCAAAAACATAGCAATTAGATGCTTCTTAGAACAAAAGCAGTGTCACGCATGCCAATTTCTCCCTTAATATCCGCGCACGTTGAAAGAGACGCTTCGGTAGTCAGCTGACTATGACATTAGACACCTCGATATAAAGGTTTACCTTCATAGAAATACGAGATGTTCGGAGATCTCCTCTATCGCTTTGTTCACAGGTTTGGTCGCCTCATTTGCACAAAGAGACCAACCGAATTGAACGGTTCAAAAATATTTCTTCGCATTGCTCTTCGCAAGATTCTTTCGGGTTGTTCCACCCCCATTAGACAACCTGACTCGAGATGTTCAATTTTGCAGCCCCTAGGATACCGAAGAGTTCAGTTGATCTTGTTCTCTGCTATCGAGCTTTTCTGATGCTTCGCTTCACTGGATAAATTCTTCGACCTATCTCCTACTAGAAGGCACCGTGTCCACGACTTCCGGCTGGTCTCTAAAACTTGTACATTTAATAGGGTGCCTACAATTCAAGGTTGTCCAAATCTGGAAGCAGTTACCTGAAAGAGTAATCGATGCGAAAAATTTGACCGTGTTTACGAATCAGCCTCGCTCCTTCAACCTGCAGCTCTGCTGAGGTGCTGAGCTTCGATCTCATGTCTTGTAAATAATCTTCTTTGTTTGCATCGTTTTTATTTGTTGCTTATTCGTGCAGGATACCAATAAATTGGCATGGAATAGGGCTGTTTCTCTTTGAAAGAGACTTAGGACGATTCCACAGAACGGTATGACGAGTGAATCTCTTTCGCAACGTTGCGCCGCTAGCAGAACGAAAATATTGTGGCTTCCTACAGATCTGAAGTAATATGTAATGTTTATGTTGTGGGGGGGTTGCCGACTGTTTTGGCGAAATTTGTTATCTTATACAGGGGGTTTTTGTCATATTTCTTCATCGACTTGCATAGAGGAGCAATAATGTTCGGTGCTGAAAGGATTGGATATCGAATTCGACCCGCTTACTTTAGTGCTTCTTTCATGATTCAGTACATTAAGCAGTCTAATCTGCCATTTATGTTTTCGGTTGGAGACAGCACTCTATCGGTTTGCCGAAAAATGCGGCCTTTGGGGAGTCTGATGAAGTAGAAAAATGTTCTTCCCAAGCTGTTTTTAACTCTCCAGTATAAGCCCATCTTTGCACCCTAACCTTAAGCCATTTTTCTTCCTCTTTCTTCAAAAAAAAAAACGCTTTTTTCCGCATCCACTTGGTTTGGATTAGGTCCGATTCCACTCGCCACCATAGGCGTTGTGATTTATCCCGGATCTCTGTGGTTGTTTTCCGCACCCAAACCCATTTTTGTTGTTCCTTTGCTTAGCTGTTTTTTAGGCTCATCGGCGAAACAGGCAGTCCGCTAATTCGTCATAGCATTCTTATGAAACGAGATGCGCAGTGTTGACCATATTGAAAAATGATGTAAAGCGTGATAGGCTTCAATAACACTGATCGAGGAGTAACATGTCTCGGATATGGCTGCCGTGTAATTATAAAGTGTCGACAACAGCGGCACTTAGTGCGCTTATGCGTAAATCAGCGCCTTGAATTTTCCCACTCTACTTGTCTTTCGAGCCAGATGTGGAACTTAAAAGTGCCAGAAAATTGATTTGTTTGTGGGCGAGGAATAATTTCAGCATGTGATATTTTGTCAGTGAGCGTTAGACAAACCGCAGGGAGGAAGAGTACCCTGTCTGCCATCAACGCTTTTGAAAGCATTCCAGCGATAGCGGCAAAGTTTCCTAATCCTTTCATACTGATGGTCATTGATGGAAGTTTTTAGTTTCCTGTGCGTTTACTGTTATCACCGCGAAGCAATTCGCCATCACGTTATGATTTTCCCTGGAAGGGGATTGTTTCCGGATGCGGGCATCATATTCTTTTGGGCCTTGTTTCGTTCTTTTTTTTTCATAGAGACTGGTGCTTGACTTTGCAACAGATTATTTTTCAGGCTAGAAGCATGAAGTACCTTGGTGCCTATCTTCTGGCTGTTTTGGGAGGTAATAAATCGCCTACTGCGAAGGATATCGAACGTATTCTCGGTTTGTCTTTAGATAAATCTGGTCAATGTAGTCATTAGAACGCACATATCACTTTGCACTACAGTCTCTTCGATTGTAGCCGTTATGCTCGATTATGGCAACTGTGGAATCCTCCATACTAAAAGTGTTCGTCACTGCGTAATCTAGGCAAAATTGTATTGATCGCCTTTTTTGATGCAGTCGGTGCCTTTTTTGAAGGAATTAGTTTCACCGTGTTCACCGTTTATTTTCAGTAAATCCCTCTTATTTACTCGCTTAATTTTTAACTTAACAAAGTGTTTGCTTATCGAAACTTCTTCGTAACACTTGAAGCCGATATCATTGGCAGACAATTCGGATGTGGAAACCCATTTGCTTGACTGATTTGTTCACTTATTCTTTCAGTGGTGTTGATAGGTGTACTCGTTTCTAGTGTTTTGCTGTCTACAGTGATGACAAGGGTCACCTCACACGCAAGGTAGGTTTCACAGCAATAGATGTACCTGTCTGTTCGAAGAAAACTTCGAGGAAACGATTTTGAGGGAGAACAGTTTTCTCAGATTTTCGGATTTATTTTAGTTGAAATGCAATTTTGTCGTTATTGATTGTTAGCGGAGTACGGTTGGTTGGTTAGGCAAATCGAAGCGTTCATTAACCGATGTCCGTTCCGTCTGAAACACAAGTGCCTGGTTTCCCTGATATACACAGTTAAGTTGGCGTCCGAGTTCCTGAGCTCTGTGGTTCGTAAGTGTTTGTCGACTTCGACTATATGCAGAAAACGTCATGATGCCAATCTTCCTTTGCATTTATTAGATAGCACGTTTCAGTGCAATCAGCAGTATCCTTTCATTAGTTATTCGCGTATCCTCGATTCTTGGTATGACTTCTTGCTAATAACAATGTTTTTCAAAAGTTTGTTCGCTAAGTTATTTATCTTTTTGCAGCAGTTTGACGCTGCTCGTAGTTGAAAGTTTAGAGTAAAAGGTGTTAGCACAAAAGGTTCGTTGCAAATGATGAGGTATGTGACATCTCCTACAAAAGATTCATTTTTGCATTTTATTGCCAAGCGAGTAAGCAGTGCTTGTTTTTAGGGTCGGTTGGATTAGATGTTGATATGGAGGACGCCAATAAAGTTGTCTCAGCTCTCTCTGGGAAGTCGGTTGAGGAGGTTTGCATATCTTTTAATTGATTTATGATCTGAACTACTGTTCAGAATGATTCTAATAGTAATCATGAGCCACTAGGCGACTGTATTTTGCGAATTCACTTCGTAGAGAGAGAGAATAAGAGACTAATAGATGCAAAGTCAGCGTTATCAGGGGAAGTGATCTGATTCTGAGGATGATAGTAGGAAGGAGTAATGTCATCGCAGGCACAAAAAAGAAGTGTTCCGTATTTTGTGAAGAAGTAATTAGCGAATGGGCGTTAATGTGCAGAAACTTCTTGCATCTTTTAACATAAAATTCATTCATTAGCTTTCCTTCAGATTTTTTCTCCACCCCCCAGTGTCGACATTTGCGCCGTTTGTGTTGAATAACTTCTCACGCCATATTTAGCAAGGAAAAAGCACTTGTTTAATTTATAATCTGCCAGCTTTAACGTATATATCATTTGGTTTATTTGTGTATGCAAAGTTCAGATTTGTGGCAGCTCCTCTTTTCAACTAAATGAGAGCGCATTATTTGAATGAGGCACAAACAATTTCGCCGTGTTTTTTGTGCCTTTTGAAATGTATTTCACCTTCGTCAAGGTACGCATATTGCTGCCATACTGCTCTTCCTATTCTGTGGTGTTAATTGAGTGAAAGTTGATAGCAAGAATGCTCAGGCCCCGTTAAATACTCGGGTCTCAGAAATCCATCGCATTCCTTCGACACCGGCCGCAGAAGAAAAGCTGGGACAGCACCACAAGAGAGGGGACATTTCAGCTGCCGATACATTGTGCTAATTAACATAAAGAGAACGGGAAAGTGAAGTGCTCGCCCTTTACTTTTCGTTGTTGTAGAGTACAGTTCTGCGCCCAGTGGTCGGAGAATCGTTGAAAAGTTTTTTAGCCGTGGGGTGATGCGCGAAAAACACTGAGGAATAGAAATGATACGTAGAATGACTCGAGCTAGCAAGCGAAAAGAGGTTTCACAACACAGTTGAGAATGAAAGTGGACAATGTTGAGGAAGTGGAAGCATCTCATCTGCCGCCAGGTTAAAATGCAGTCGAGTGTAAGTACTGCTGGTTTGCAAAAAAGTGTAATATCAATTTCGCACGGGGATTTGAGAGTTCTGATCTTTCTGTAGAAATGCAGTTGAAAGAGGCTTTTTCGGAAGCATTGTTGACAGCCAAAGAAATTGTTTTATCGATAAGTTTACTCGTCGAATTTTGCTGATTGTGGGAAGCACCCGAAAGATTTATCCTTTATGCGTGCAAGTAACACCTGTCAGCTTTCCCAGTTAAGGAGAGCAATGAGCGGTAGCATTTCAGGAGAACACACGAGCCATTGAGTGAGAGGAAAGAAAATTTGCTGCGTTTATTCTCGAAGCTCTCTTGCAGAGCAGTTTTTTACTGGTTCGAATATTCGCCGGGTGTTTATATCTGAACGGAAACTGGGGATTTTCGGGTTTCATTGTCGATGAAAAAGGTCGTAATAACGTCCCTTATTTAAAAGAAAAAAGTTATCGGAAGCGGTTTGTTGAGGACAAAACGAGTTGGCCTCCCGTCCTGGTTAGAACAATCCATTGGCCCCTTCTTTTTGAAAAATCTCTCAGCAGCCTTTTTCAAGCAAAAAAGGGCATATGTTGATCGACTTTAACTGAGAAAGAAAACGCTGAATTCAGTCGTAATACTTCTTTTATTTTATTGTTTATTGGAAAGGAGTATGCAGTGGTTGTTGGTGTTCGAAAGAAATACTCAGTGCGCCGATCTTCGGAGTCGTTTCAGCTTCATTTCTGACGACTACCGGCAAGAAGCAAACTGTGTGAAGTTATGCGCTGAATTTGAAGTGTATCGGCAGCTCTGTAAATTTTCCTCGAGGGACTGCTTTTTATCAGATTCGCTCGGTGCAAAATGCCTGAATTTTGTTTGCCACCCTTTATTGCACATGATTTTCCATGAATTCCCTAAGTAAATGGAGATGCGGGTAGAAATCAGCACATGATGTAGACTGCAGCCACCAAATTTCTTGGCTGTAGCTTCGGCGGTTCCTATATTAGAGTTACTAGGTTCCTGAGGCAGAGTATGCCTCAGGAAAGGCGCAGAGAAGACGGCCGACGTTACAGAGCAAAATTTGCAGCAGATTCGCCATGGTGCTTCGTAGAAATATCACTGGCCTAAAAATAACAAAGTATTCTGCAGTTGCAGTATCAAAATGCAAAGGACTATAATATCAGTAGTGCAGAATAACTCCCATCTCAGCATCTAGGGTCGTTCTCGGAACTACGCGAAGGGTATTGAGGAGGTCCGTGCCAGTTGTACTTCATTTTTGCCCACGTCTCTGTCAAGCCGTTGTTGCGTATGTCTATGTGTCATTGAGATATTGATGACGGAATTTCTGTGTGGAAAAATTAGTCGTTTTGTAATCTGCTGAAAAAATCATTCTTTTTCCGTTCCGTCCTTTCTACCAACTATTGAATAAATCGAAAGTCAGCGGTATTTTCAGGGACGAAATGTGGCTTTCATTCACACTTGTGTGCATTTCGACACATGTGAGTCAACATGGATGCTGCACGCTTTTACACATTGGATTTTTTTTTTTTTTGAAGGTGAGAGGTTCCAAAGTTTTAGGTGATATTAGCAGGACGAGCAAAGATCGATAGTGTACCATGCGGCGGTAGCGCCGGAGGAGGATCGGCCACGCCAGCTGCTGCACCTGCGGCTGCAGCTGCAGTTGCTCCTCCTGAGCCAGGTACTGTGGAATACTGGTGTGCCTATTTTTCATCTAGCTAGCTCATTTGCTCACGCATTTATGAATGATTTCATTACAACATTTCATCTCAGATTTCACATTCTTTTTCATCCGAAATACTAGATTGGTTTTTCGTTGCTCCTCCACTGGAAGTCTCAGGTCGTAAAAATAAAAAGTAGTGTGTGTACTGCGTAAAATTGCTCATTCAACACCACCCATTTGTGGAAGGAACCGTTGTGTAACTGTTATTACTACTTCGGGTGCAGCCTAACCGAAATCATTTGATAATGCTTTAGTATATAGCTGATCGGAATTTTTGAGTGCTCGGGAAGCGACGTATATGAGACGATGGAGGAACATGCAAAAAAATTTGGCTTTAACCGGTATTAGAATAATAGAATGTGTGCAGCCACGCATAGTCTCAAGAACTATGAAGAAATACTAAGAGGAGAATGGGAGGTGGTGAATCGGCCGATATTTTTTCGTAGCTGGAGGTCATCGATAACTGCGACTTCGTCACTGAAATATGAATTCGGAGAGGGAATGATCCATGGGGAAGCCAAAGAGTTTTGTTTAGGAGCGGTGACGCAGAAATTCCTCTGAATTGAAGGACCGGACGTCAAACATATGCAGTTCGAATAAAGGCCTAGCTTAATTAAATGCTATCCAGGAAGTCCTTTTATTAGACGTTTTATGGTAGCAAATATCGCGAAACATGAAATTCTAGAAAGTCTCCTAGGTGAAGGCAGGTGTATTTGCTTGCAAATGATTGCAGCGGGGTAAATGTAGGCAAGAGATCTTGAGAAGGGTAGAGGCTCGTCGATACCGGTGGTCTGTCGTTTCTTTCTCTTGCTTTTTGCAACGTCTTTTCTCAACTTGTTGTTTATGGTTTAAAAGCTTTTCCATCCTTCTCTCCTTTTGGCTGCTTATATCCTGAAAGCTCTAAGTGAAGACAGTGTCGTGGGCACCATCGTTTTTAACTGCAAATGGGTTTTGCAGAAAAGAAGAAGGAGGAGCCGAAGGAGGAGGAATCAGACGACGAGGATATGGGATTCGGCCTGTTTGACTGAGATGTTTAATGTGCCAGCAGCGCGTTTATTTTTGTGCTCATTGACCATTGGCGTTCCTTTTACACTGTCGTTGTGCAACATAAAACTTTCGTTGATACCGTGCTGAAGGTGATGAATGCGCTTTCATACGCTTCGTCTAAATATTGAGAAGAGGATGCGAACGTGCAGATGCCATCTCGTATACGACGGCATGTTTTTTTGTTTGATTCCTAATATGATCAACATGAGTCGTTTGGGCATGCAAAATTTCATATTTAGAGGAAGAGAAGTGCGTTATTAAGTTCAGAAAACGGGATGTTTATTCATAGAGCACACAAGCAGTATTGGTTTGTATTTTTTTAACGCCCAAGTCTCATGGCTTTTGAATCCTGGTATTTGGTTATGTGCCCCACAGCTTGGCTCTCACACAGTGACTCTTATATGTGCCTGATGTTCCTTTGGCGGGAGTTTGTGAGGAAGTAGAGGAATTCATTCAGGATGAGGAAGCACCTGAGGAGAAAGGCGCTGGAAAAATAGCAGCTGCAAGTGCGGTTTCAGTTTGATGTGCAGTCACGGGTTCAGGACTTGGGTGCCTGCAGCTAGTTGATATTGCATCTGTGACACGATGAAGGATATGTTATCTCCAAACACGCGACATGCTGAGAGCGCTGTATGTCGCATATCTGCTTACTTACATAGCTTGATGACTGACTACGCGATTAGCACAAGTCTTGGTCATTGATCTGACCGCTCAGGGGGATGAGTGATTTTGGGAGTTCGCACCATTCGGTAAAGGTTATTGGTTTGTGGAAGAGAACTTACTTGGAATTACTAGTAGTAGTGCTTGTTTGAAAATTCCCTGCCGATGTTAGTGTTGCTGTTGCAGAATCAATGATCACTATCGGTAACATTTGCTGTCAGCAACATTTGCCAGCTGTTATGTCCAGTGATGTTTGTTATAATTACGACTGAACTGCTTCTCCCTACTGTACTATGGCTGTACTACTTCTAGTACCGTGGTGCCTGCCCACAATTACTGTTTGCTTCGGTTGCAGCTACCGGCTGCCCGCGCATCGAGCAGTTTTATTTATTTACTATTATTCTTTGAAATCTGCTTACTAATCTCGCTGGCAAGTACTGCAGATGGGACCTTGTTTTACGCCACTACCTCTAGCTAGTGTAGTTATATACTGGTATTGCAACATCTTGGAGGCTCGCTCTGTGTTGCTCTTGATGACCACACCCTGCCATCCGTTCAAAAAAAGCTCGGTTGGAAGCATGAATGCGTGTGTTAATATGTGCTTTACAGATTTCCAGTTTTCTTGTTAAGGGGACTAAATATGAAAGTCGTGCCAAGAAATCTCTGAAATGCACTTTTTTCCGAAATATTGTTTAGAAAATGGAGGTTAACCAATCAGCGTAAATTGGAACATCTATAAGTCTTGCAGGTTGTTCCGTATATCTGAAACTTTTGCGTGGTGCATCCGATGAGATGTATTGAAGAGAGTGTGACTTTGTCCTGATGTGGGTTGGGAAACTTGTGGTTGTTCGGGTGGGGTCAGATTGAATCGAGGTCCGTATGGTCATTGGTTTAATGTGCTCCTTGTTTGGTTCCCTTTCGTAGGTGGGATCTGCTTTGACGAAGTGCTAAAAAGTTAATTTTCGTGGAAAGATGGAAGTGGCTGCCTTTCTCATCTTAGAACTGCAAGTATCTCATGCAGAATGCAGAAGGTTGGATGACGAAGTAGTAAGGCTCGAAGTCCCATGGTGGTTCTCGTTTCTGAGTTTCTACGAACTGACATTCGAAGTACTAGCGCGAAGAATGCGTGCAAAAGGGCGATGGGACCTTCCATGGGGACGTTTGATCTTCAGACCTTTGATGAAACTGATGGGATGTATGCGATTGCTCTGCTACATGTATGTTAGGAGGAATGATTTTTGGCAAATGGCCGCAGGTGATGCGTGGACTTTTGCTTTCTTTGGGAGGGGAAATAGGTTTTATTCCTTCAACAGAAAATAGAAGAGGAGGACGGGTTGGAAGTGGTGCTGCATACTGATATTTTGTTTAGAAGACAAATGAGTGGAAGACACGAAGTTTCATTTGCCGTGCGAGAAAAAGCGAAGATTATTAAGCAAATGCAAGAGCTAATATGAAAGAGGAAGGGCGAGTATGGTCGATTGTACGTAATTCTCAAGGTACTTACAAGGGCGAGAAGTCGACTATAGCGGCATTTTCCATCGTGTGGGTTCGTGATAACTTCGCAGTATCTTTTACGCAACATGGCTGTTGAAGAAATCTACGAAAAATTCATTCTCTAATATTGTAGATGCGTTGAATCACCCACGTTAGGGTCCACATTTCTTTTTCAAGGTTTTGCCTCACGAATTGTGCTTCTCTGTTGGCGAGGACTTTGATGAGCTTCCACTTTTTGTGTCATAGCAAGGAATCAATCCGAGGAGGAATCTCGATAGACAGATGACTGTAGGAAGTTTGGCGATCTTTTTTCTCGGACCTAAGTAATAATATCCGTTGTGAATCCACGGATATTACATTCAGCGGGAAAGTGCAGCGGTAGTTTGAAGCTGTGTGGGAAAGCCGATATTACGATGGAATTGAGAAGTCTGTCCGTACTTTCTTGCTACCAAAGACAGTTTCGTGTTTCGTTATTGTTTCTGGCAATAAAAGTCGAAGAACTTTGTCTCAGTTACAGTGTCATTCGTACCAAACGTATGAGCCGTCGAAATTGTTATGATCTTGTGGTACTTCGAATTTTTCCACCGGGTCGATTATAATCCTCGTTGATCCAGTCGTTGCTGTCCGTTACAAGCGAACTCTGTTCTCTGAAAAGTCGCTAGTAGTAATCTTTTGTGCTGATTCGTCGCTGTACTGATGCGGTGAAATGGAGATGATGTTGAAGTTCAAAAGGCTATAAATTACAGAGCTGTGACATGTTGAGGGAACAGTGAAAATCCCTGTACGAAGTTGAGCGCCTGCTGCGAACGCCCGGACGCCTGAGAATTTATTGAAGTGTCTGAAATATAAAGTGCTATTTGGGAGTGTCGGCATAAATCAGTTTTGTGTCTCTGCTAACAAGATTTGCTGGAATGTTAGGGATCCCAGTATTCGGGAAGTAGCTGATCTCGGTCTTCAAGGGCCCAATTAGTCGTCGCAGGTGATGAGTATGACCTAACAAAACAAACAAGCGCGGATACGTAAAGAACAATGAAACGCATCAATTTGCGTCTGAGATTGCGCTTGTGTTGCAGGTTTGGTTGCTCAAGTTCGAGCTGTCGCATGGAAGCAGGCTTTACAGCAAATGCCCGCGGATGATATTGGTCATTCATGGGATCGTGCTTGAAGCAGATGTCGTAGAGTAAGAGCTGATGCTTACGACGCACCAATAACGTTTCGAAGCATGCTAGAAGTTTATGAGAACTAAAGAGTAAAGTCGCGACCTAAGGTGAAAAAATACAGCAGTGTGGTCGGTCGTGCTTCCTGAAATTAGGAATCCCCAATTATAGCTCACATCGCAGCGATCAGCGAAATCGTTGAAAAGCTCGCTGTCGACGTCACTACCATGATAGCCTTCCATATGGGACAGTACAATGGGATGAAGTATCATCATTTTTGGTGTTGGAGGTGTTCGTGAAGCTGAACAAGTTCTAAATACTAGACTGTTATCCTCCAGCGTTACGAGGTTCTCGCCCTTCTCGTTCGATTCCTTTTCTCAGCGAATTCTGCCACAGAAAAGACTTGCATCTTCAGCCGTCGTTATCAAATCAGTGATCGATGAAGGAAAAAACAGGTGGAGTTTACTTGGGAGGAAGAGCTTCTTGAAACTCTTACATAAGCCACCTCGTGGGCGAACTCTTGAGGTAAATACATAGCAACACTAATACATGCCCTGTCAAAACCAGACATCCACAATAAGTATAACCACTGTATTTCATGACCATGGCGAATGATTTTGGCTAGTGTTAACTAAGAACCACAAGTTGCATGTGTCTCGACGTAGTAAGACACTTTCCTGTCTTTACATCCTATACCATAGCTAACAAGGTTTCAGAATTTGAAAGTCTTATTAGCTGCAATAAAGCTAGTTATCGGAGTTGTTTTGGAAATGTGGCCACCACCTTTAACGGTTCACTCGAATCATCCAGTAGGCCGGCTTAATGAAACGTCCGACTGGACTGCGAAATTGATAGGGGGAATAGAGGAGATCGAGATTGGTCGTGCTCAAAAAAGGTTTTATATAGGTGACGGGGGTTGGTGCGACGCCGAAATATTTCGCTTGGGAAGTGCTGTGCCTTGAAAAAATTGCACTCAGAATCTTTCACTTATCCTTTTGCCGGGCATCTGCCGTATGAGAGCTGATTCTTAGGAACTTGTCAAGAAGGCTCTTGAATCGCCCAAAGTGGATGGATCATTTAGTTGGAGTAGTCAATAACCGAAATTTGCGTTTAATGACCACAAAAGCTTCATTACATCAACTCACCGAGGAACTTATTCCCTCCTTAACCTCGACGATCTCCACAGATGAAACTGTTGGCTGACCTGACTTTAGCGAACGGCATATCAGTTGCTCTGTTTCCATGTTAGAGGGATTCTGAACTAGTGAAGTGACCATGAATCTGTTTTGGTCTATTCTTTTGTGAAGCCTAGACGGACGAATGAAATAGATATTGTAAAGTGCAGTCGGGGAAAGGCTAAAATTATGCTGGCTCAGGGTAGTAGGAACGAATCTCTCGCAAGTTCATCCATTGTCCAAGAAATTTTATGTACAATGTAGGCTTTGTGCGCAGTGTGGTATTGAGATGTGTACGTTTGACAAAAAGATCACGAAGTTAGAGTCATTTCCGCAGGGCACATAGGGCTTGATTGCAAAGAATATCTTTCGTGGCTTGCTGACATAAACTAGGTAGGCCAAATTCAAGTGATGTCCTGAGCACCACTGCAATGAGTGTGCGCGGGATCAGCCAGATACTTCAAGGGATGTGTAATGTGCGGGAGAAATTCTGAACCATTTTATAAAAAGATTAGCCGAAAGTTGAAGACACTGTCTATAGCGCGTTGTTGTTGGTACCGGTTAGTTCTGAAACGTTTTATCAACTCTCAGTAATAAGGTTTCATTTTCTGCGGCATCCTTTCACTGTTGCTGAAACCCATTGTGAACGTTGGTTCGCATTTGCTTCGAATAGCATTTCTTTGTTGTTGCTCGTGGTCGAAACATCTCTGTTCTTAAGAACTTTGAAGTTGTAGAAGGCGTTTTGCTGACAGCCTCAGAAATTGTCCACTCACTGCATGATCCTTTCTCTGATTTCCACATTTTGCAAAAAAACTTGATACATTTGAACTTCATAGGTGAATGCTTTTCTCATGCTAACTCTTCTAGTACAGGTCTTCCCCTGAAGACCTGTACTAGAAGAGTTAGCATGAGTACTAGAAGAGTTAGCAAGAATTTAGTGCTGTCATTGATCCTGATCTTTCTTGGAGGATCAAGTGTCTCGTTGTCGCTGAAAAGTCGTCCAAATTTGCGAGTTGTGCTTTTCGCAATTTGAGGCATCAGCGTATTGAAGATTACTTATTGGCGTTTATTACTTATTGGCCAATAATTACATGTGTGGTATTCCCATATGGTCCACTTATCGAGTTTCTGATATTAGACTGTCCGAAAATGTCCAAAAACGCGTCATCTGCGCTGCATTTGGGGAAGTTTACTACGGAATATGGCAACCCAGAATATCTGCACTGTAATGGTCCCATTTACTCGTTTAGTTGATTCCCTTTCTTCTTCACATAATCTCATTGATCGTCTCATGTGTTCTCTTCCACCCCAGACGATATTGAGAGCCTAAAGCCTATGCGAGTTGAATTAAAGACAAATGACCTACAGTGGGGCTTCTGCCCGATCATAGGTCCTTAGTCGTTAGTTCGACTCGTTTATGTGGGCTGTGGTATCCCGCAGCCCACATAAACGACGTTCTGGATTTCGAACCCGGAAGAGAGTGTTTGGAACGGCATTTGTCCGTGCAGGTAGGTCCGCATGGACATCCTATAGGTATCCTAGCTCACCGAAACGGGGCAGTCGATGAAGATTGGAAGAATTCCTCACTTGGAGAAGAATAGAGTTTTACAGAAAGCTGTTGGAATTCATAAAAGATCCAGCCACGGAAGGTACTATCAGTGCGATTTTTTCATCCAGCAATCGAGATTGGTTAGTTGCGTTTGGAAAACAATTTAAATGTCGACCACCTATCATAGATAAGGGCTTTTGCTGCAATAATTTATTCTTGTGATTATCACTGGCTTATGTTTGGCGCATTGTTTCCGCTAGCTGATGAAATGCACGCTCTCTTTGCAGCTCCCAGAGGAAACACTCCTGTTTGAGATTTGCGATTATGGTGGCGTTGTCAACGAGACAGGTGGTAAAATGGATACTGCGCAATACATGCAAGTCGAGGGAGAGCCTCACACCTGAAATTGAATTGCGACTAATTACGGAGACTTGCCCTATGTGGATGTCTACTCCAGATCAGTGTCCTTTACGTGATCCCTACTGGGCATTCTATTGGCCCGGTGGACAAGCACTAACCCGGTTTGTTTCCAGCTTACTTTTTTCTATAGCTGGTAGGAGCTAACGTCTGTTACACATGAGTAAAAATTCCTAATCTTCACTTCTATGTCATTGTGCATAGTAAACTGACAGAAAGAAGTAGTGTTATTTGTCAAAGAGTCTTCTCTGTTACCTCGATCGCTCGCTCCTACACCAAAAATTTGGCAAATATAAGCTCAACCAGTGCATCACGTATGGAATGTGCTAAAAATATAGCGTTTTTAAGCATAGAAATCTCTTTTCGCTGTTGGTTTTGCAAAAATCAAGGATTCCAAAAACTGTCTACGATGGCTCGCTGCATGTGTCTGCAAACTAGCCTCTTTTGAAGTCCGCAGTGCTGACCTCAATAAGTAGGTGGTCAACGATTGTCCAAGATCGCCATTATAAGCTATTTTTCCGTTGGCAGTGATTAGCGAATAGTTGAATTATCACATCAGATTTTTGCGATGTTCGTAGTTAGTCTCTTTATGCGCTCATTCATAAATGAGCGATTGCGGGTTCTATCGGCTCGATTGTATCCTCTTTTGGTGATACTGTGATCTGATAAATCGGATAGGCTAGACATGATAAGGGCAATAAACTAACTGTTCCAACTCTCAGAAGTGGTATTATTTCGAAATATTGTTTGACGGAGAAATTCCTGTGAATCCGGGACGCTTGAGATGAGAAATATGTGATAAACAAATATTTGCGGAATTGCGCAATGACGCACAGGACCACTTGTTACTTTGAAGCCAGGGTAGTGCGATGGTTTGCTTCCTAGACAGTGGAGGGCGAGGAGTAGCTGCAAGACTTTTTGTCTTCGTCTACGCTCCACCAGACCACTCTCCACCGAGAATCTCATTTATCACGCCAAATTTTGTGCATCGGCCGGGCTCACACAAACTGTCGTCTACGGCGTCATCTCACCCGATCAGCCCCATTTCCCCATCCTTCCCCACCGTAGCGTTTGAATAGCATTGTGGCTCACGCAAAGAATTCGTTGTCTACACTTCCCACCACGGGCAGGGCAGTTACAAGTCGTGGGTGGTCCACAGAGAAAGGGGGCGGAATCCTTGCTTGTCCTTGATAATTGCTCCATCACAGTGGTCATCAAAAGATGTCGAAGATTATATGGTTTTCAATCAGCTTGCGAGTGCTTCCCGTCTAAGAGCTGAAATATGTTTATCACCTCACGTGGAATTTTAAACTAGAGACGTTTTAACTCAAAATGGAGGTGGGATGTAACCAGTTGAAATCGTGGCTTATAAAACTTTTTTTTACGTAGTCATGGTGCAGCTCTCACAAATGCGCTTCGGAGCACTCGAATTTTAAGTCTGATCTTGCAGAGTTTCTATCGGAACTGTTTACATTATTTCACCTCCTCATCTTTTCAATCTCTCATCCTATAAATTAAGACAATTCTCACCCTTTCACTTAAATTTGGTTGGGAGGAGAAGGTGGAAAGTGCTAATGTATGACTGCTTTGAGAGTTTACATATTACAAGTAGAAGAAATGCATTGTGCAGTATATGGGCTCTCCTGGAAGTAGAAGTTGCTAAATGTGCAGCTTTTAGGTTCATTCTCGATAATCATCAGCTGTTTGTTGGTAGTCATGTTTTGGACTTTGGTGCTGGTTGTGGCGCAACGTCGATAGCAGCCATCCGGAGTGGAGCGCAACAGGTTCTTACAAATGATATCGATATTAGTAAGTGGCTGAATAGTATTTGCGGTATAGCAATTATAGGAAGTGTTTCATATGTCTATCGATCACAGATCTTTATGGTACGTTCTGTTGTTTGTTGAATTTCGAATGAGATCTATTCATCAGGTGTCGAGAGCATTCCGCTGTTTTTGTTTTACGTTCTGATCGATGGTCCTCGATCTCGGCAGCAGACTTGGATTGATGTGGGAGTCAGATGTTTTTTTCCTTGACAAGGTGCCTCATTCCATAGATATTGTTCTTGTGTGAATATATACTAGCTGCTTTGATTATTTTTTTTGCAAATGAAAACAAATAAGGGTTTTTCTTACTGATTCGTCTCCAAAGAATTGAACTTTTTGTTGGATTGGCTCAGACTATCCAGGGATTGAAAGCATCCTTTACTTACAAAATAGAAATCTATATGTTAATTGGCTTGTTGCAGGTGAGAGAACCCTCAGACTTTTGCTGCGTTCATATGCCGTCTTCCTTCAAGATCTATAGATAGCTTTATAATTCATTTACCGTCCAAACTTGAAAATAAACCTTGACATCCTGTAATCTACGGTAAGCAGAGGAGGGCTGATTAAAAAGTTTAACGACAAATAGTAGCGGTGCATCGCACCCTCGACACTCCTTGGGGATATGATATACATGAGTTAAAGATGACAAGGGGAAGCGAAATTGGTTTCATATTTTGCTCATGAGTCTTAATTTTGTTTGATTCGTCTAATACGATGACGTTGCGAAAGAAGTCATGCTAAATTGTAAGGTGGGTAAATGAAGATGCTCTGCTCCCATATACCATCATCCGCTTTCCATTTTTCCTTCTGATAGCCATCCCTTTATTGCTGTCGTTTTCTTAAGTGATTAGGTAAATGAGAGCGGCTAAGAGAGTGGCGGTGGTTTATATTGCTTGCAGTTAACAACCAAAAAGAGTTAGCAGAAATCTACTATGTTTTCATTCAGCTGATTATTTTATTAAGCAGGTTCAATGAATTTCAGATGCGATCCTTGCAGCTCGCTTAAACTTCAAATTGAACAAAACGGCACATTGGAATGTAACGTTTTCCAACGCTAATCTGTTACTACCCTATAACGATCCAGTATGGTCTGCGTTTACATCAGTAAGTGATTGCCTGCTTCATTTCGCGTATAACTGAGCTGCTTGCAGAAAAGATTCATGCCTTCTTCGATATGCATATGTTCTTTCACTGTTGTGAGCATTTAGGTAAACTGCACGCAGGTTCTTTCGGTCGCACTTTTAAGCGGTTCTTCCACTTCAGTAATTTGTAATTACCTCTCTGGGGTTTTTAAAACTCTCTGGTGCATGGTTGATTAGTATCAGTAGGCAAGAAAAAAACTATCGTCGTGTATTGCAGAATTAATAGCCCACGAAACCACATCCGCGAATTTTTTTTCACTAGCCATCATCTGACTGCTTACTGATGACGTTAGCAATGACTGAATCAGACAGTGAATGATAATAGAGGGGCAATTATAGAACTCAGTAGACGTTGTAGGTGTGATAAAACGCGGGCAGATAATGAAATATCCTGTGTTATAGTGGGTGGAATAATCGAGGCTGTAATCGATTGCAAGGATCTTGACGAATGTCTTTACGGCATAGGAACAGTTCTGTTCAAGAAACAACTTTAATTTGTTGATGTAAACGCTGACTCAAGTCTGAAGGCTATTCACAAACTCTGTAACTCTGTAAGATTCCATTCGCACAAGACGGCATCCCTCTATTGCTTTCTAGAAGCCTTTGCAAAAGCAATCTCGTAGCCACTTAGTATGATTTTCACGTGTTCCTTCTCCTGTTCATATGTTCGCCCTGCTTGGAAATGTGCGTTCATATTATCTTTGCTGAAAAAACCATTGCAGCCTCTGTAGAGAGCTGCCACTCGATTGCTTTCACTTCCTTTAGTGTGAGATTTCCGAAGTGAATTCTGAAAGTACAGTGATGGATCATCTTGCGCGAAGTCTTCAGAGCGCTGCTCCATATGGCTTTCACTGCTCGGTGCACAGTGTCGCGATTATTTCATTCATAAGCGACTGGGCATCCTTGTTGATTGTGGGAGTTCAGACCAAAATTTAGCATATCCATTGAGCTAAGACCTTTTATGTGCCCTATCACGTAAAGCTGCTCTTCAGGTAAGAAGAATACGTCGTCGGCAGCTGTTCTCTGAGGTCGCTCAGAGCATTCTTGCGTGAACGTAATTTTCAAGTAAGAATTGGAGACAGTTACTCCGTCTCACACTCAGTTCCTAATGATGTCCCACCCACAAAGAAGTGTCTTGGACCCTGTTTTGTTCCTCATATACATCGACGATATCTTAGATAACCTTCTGAGTAGTATCAAGTCTTTGTTGATGACCTCAGAATTAGCCATTCACTGCACTATCCTGCCTGCGACTTTCGCATTCTGCAAAGATATCTGGGTGCAGTCACCAAGTGGTCGGAACTTTGGCAGTTAACTGTTTCCCATGGAAAATATGCGGTTTATATTAATTTTTGATATGAATGTTTTTTCTCAGACTGGGAGATGACGTTCTTTTTACTATCCTCTTTGGAATACTGCAGTTCTCTGTGGTCTCTTTATTCGATTTCTGACACCAGATTGCTATAAAATGTCCAGGAACGCATCGCTCATACTGCTTGTCGAAAAATCTGCCATAGTCCGTACTAATTGAATAACATTGCCAAGGTGAAAATCCTTAACCGGGAATCACTGGACTATCCCAAGCTCATTTTGCCTCTATTCATTGTCATAAAACTGGATCCTCCTTTTCGGACATCCCAGTATCAGAAATATTTCATGTTGCCTCTCCCCGTGGTCGACGTGCACATCAGCTTCAGCTCACCAGAACTTGATGCAGTAAACAGTGTTCTGCATAGTTTTCATTTCTCTTTATACGAATCTGGAATCGACTTTCTGCCGAAACTGTTAATGCACCCAATGTGCGAAGAAACGGGAATGAGATTGCTATGCTAGATTTACAGATTTGAAAGGTTAATAAGGGTAGCACCAACTCGACAGGTTGTCGCGTTCACTTGGTCGCCGCGGCAACTACATCGTTTCATCAGATCGATGGCTGTAGCTCGTACGTAGGGTCGCTCATTTTTCGTCCCTTCAACTTTTTTTTTCGATCTCTTTGGACTGAAATTTTTATTATGAATTTGTTCGCCATTCTTGTTAGTCAGTGCGCTATCAACAACAGGCTCTTCATCTTCTGGCACCTTGTTCTTTAATATATCAGTAAAGGCTGTCCATCTCCACTTAAGCGTTTTATTTAACTTTTGTGGAGAGTCCCTTTGTTCGGTTACATAGCTTTTTATTGTCGTTTGAAAATGCATTAAGGGTGTAATTACCCAAGTTTGAGGTGTTGGGCAACCGCAGAACTGATAAGGGTATCCCGCTTCTAGTAAGCAAACTTGGGATGAAGAAGCCAGGAGGTTGCTGAAGACTGATTGAAAGAAAAACGCAAGTAACGGAACCCTCATATGATCAGGCCAATTTGATAATAATCAAAGATTTTGTATCACCTACTGCTGGAGGTTTCAAGCAGTTTCGAGGCAGCACCAAACTTGCGAGATATTGACTGCCTAAATAAAAAATTCGCAGCAGACATTTATAAGCCCACATGCGTTAGGCGTATGAGCTGTTCCGGTGATAGGCATGCCATTAGAGCGGTCATCCGATATCCCGTTTTTCCTGATGATATGTGTAGTTTCGTTGCGCAGCCTAACCCGAATCATCACCATTTGTTCTTGTCCGTTGCTTTTCATTGTTGGTACTTTGAAAAGCCTGTTCTGCTTCTAATTTTTCTCATACATGCATCATAACTCTTAGCCTGGCTTGTTCTTTCTCCTAATGAATCCACAATTTTTTTTCCTGTATAGATACAGTACGAGTCCACAATTCCTTTTGTTCACGAAACTCACCTCAGTTTTTAAGCTGCGACTGAGTCGTTTTTGTCGGCACAGCACTGCAGCTTTCACGTATTAAATGTTCGTCTGCATTTTTGCTTGTTGTTAGCGTTGATGCTCAAATATTTTCGTGTGTTCTCCCACCTCGGAGCGTCAAAATAAATGAGTGGATAAAGTGACTGCACTTTTTCAATTCCGTCACGTTTTGCATCATTTGGAGAAGAGCGGTTGGAGATAGAAGATGCGTGGAAATGTGAAGTTGGAGACAGTTTACAAAAGAGAGAGGAAAATGGAAGTAGCAGTCGATGGAAGCAGCAGTTTTCCAAAGAGGAAACAAAGAAAAAGAGGAAGAAGGCTTATTTTAAAAAAGTAGAATCCAGCAAATCGTTAGCTCAGAGATCCAAGTAGAAATGTGTTCATTGGGAGCGGGCTACCCGGCTTTGTTCAAATTCGATGTTAAAATCTTGAATGAAGTCATGGAAAGAATAAGCGATTGTATAAAATAATAGCATTATTGTAATGTGTGGGGATACAGCAAGTGGTACCCTGCCAACCTATGACAACGAGGATTTTATTTGATTTGTTCATCCGCCATGTGAGGGGCAAGAACTTCACGATTTACCTCAACGGTTTGGCGTTGCTGATGATCCCAGTGGTTCAGTCTTCTGAGGTTACGAAGAATGAGATGTAAGAATATTGCTTTTTTGCCTGGGGTATATTTATTTTGAGTTTTTTATTCTGGCACTGAACTGTTTTCTAATGATTTGGGGACTCGCTGCAGAGAGTCATTACGAACCTGCTAGCCTACGTTTTTACAGTCCGTTAACTCATTGTCACTATTCGCTGCACTCTTTGCGAAAAGAATCTTGTGGCTAATGGTTCGCGCTTATTTTCGTGAAGCATTTTGATTGTTTCATGCCCAGCATTATTGATCAAATATCTACGGAAGTGACTGTTAGTTGGCATATGATTTAGTTGCCATTGGCATCCGCGTCAAAATGCCTTAAAACTTCTGGACGAGAAGTTCATTGTTACACAATCGATACTGCGAGATTTTGTATCGTCCTCTCGTTCCAGTTCAAGTCCGTCGTCCGAATTTTCGTCTCTTTCTTCTCATTAGATTATCCTAAGTTGAGTTGCAGGGACAGAAGTCGTATGTATTACTTGGCGACATGTTTTATGACACGGAATTTGCAGCGGTCGTGCTCAAGTGGCTGCAGAGGCAAGTGTGATCATTTGTGATTTTAAGAATCCGGTTTACTTTCTGTTGTGGTGAGGTTTATAATGGGGTAAATTTCCTGTGGATTATTAAGGGACTTCTGCTCGGATGATTTTTAAAAGTTAGTGACCAGTGCTTCGTAAAATTGCCTTATGGGTAAACAAGTCAGTGAATGCTTAAAGAGGAATCCCAGCGGGCATAAAATTTCTGTGTTTTTTGAAAAATTTATGCAAGATGGACCTCGAATGTGGAATTGATTTACGTTAACGAAGACGCACCTTACGACATAAGCGTAAATTTGTGGACCCGGTGGAGCGTTTCAACCTATTTGCTGAGCACATCACATCGAACTTCCAAAGCTGAACGAAGACATGCAGAATATAGAGCTCATTCTTGCTCGATTGAGGTGATCCGAAGTGTATTTGAATTGGAAAGGAAGAAAACGGGAGGGGAGGAAGGATCGGAAAGTAGTGGAATTTTAAGAGGACGCAGACGGTTTGCCGACTGATTTCAAGCTTGAAAGGTACCAGGGTGACCTACATTTCGTGAGCTTATAATTCGGGAGGCAACCACTTGCAGGGTGCGAAACCAGAGCGATGTGTCGATTTTGGTTGGTGATCCTGGTCGCCACCCTCTGGCAGACCAAAATCACAGGAGTCGTATAGGCGTGGAATTCAAGGAGTGCCTTATTGATGAATACGCACTGCCAGGGTACGTTACAAAGGAGCACTACGGGTTTACGTCTTCAAAAGTTTTCCAACTCGATCTTCTTTGAGGCATATTAATAAATGGCCATTCACTCCACATTATGTCAGTCGCATGCATTTGCTATCGGTGCCTCATCTTTATTTTTTAGTTTTGTTATATTGCCCTTTCTTCCTCTTCTGCACTTTTTTATCAAATTTCTTGGTTGAGTTTGTGCTGCTCAATTAAACTAGTCATAATTAAAAGTAGTGAATGTTCGCAACAGAGGTTTGATCTGTGTTTGAAATATTGGAGGAGCAGTTAAGGAGGGATATCGCGAAGGTATGAAAGGTACTGATTAGGTTTCGAGGTGATAAACTGTAAAGTTACAGCCTATTTCTTTTGCAAACTAGGTAGTAATCTGACATGAGTGTACCATTAACATAATATTTGTACAACGGCAAAGGAGAGGATTGATCAATTTAGAGTAATACAAATCAATTTTCATCCCTTTATTCTAATCACTCGATGAAAAGGTTCAGCGCGCTTGACTGCTCTCTGTTCTTATCTCCATTTCCAATCCAGTAGCGCTTGTTTATGCGAACGCTTGCATGTGCTGTGAAACTGCTTTACTTGGGTTTCACTCTGTCAACCTTAATTACATCACTGCAGGAAAAGAAAGTCGACGCCCAGGAAGTAGCACCTTTTCTTTACAGAAACGAACGCTGCTTCAGTTTTTATATTAATCTTGTTGGAGATTCCGATATAGATATATTCCGAAAGCCTCTCTGGAAAAAAGTTGAAATTTTGATGAGGAATGAAGAAAGGAAGTAATAAATTCTTAAGGCAAATATGATGTTATAAACGTTCTTAATTCTGTAGTCCGGTGGTATTTTTGAGAGGTGTTTATTTTGCTAATCTCTTGAATTGTTTCCTACGTCTTCTGTTATCTGAAGTGGTAATTTATTGATGTAATAATTGTGGGTAACCTCGATCAGTAATACTATATTGCAAAAAGAGTGTATTTGGCGAAGGTTGCTTTTCCGCAGTAACGTTAATTAATATTCGCAGTACACATTTGCGCCTTCCATACAGAAAAGTGAATGCAGATTACGCTGCATGCTTTGAGCAGCTGTGTCGGCAGTAAGGGTAAACATTGCCTTGCCTTGAACAGTTCTCGATAATCTATCTAAGCGGATGAGATGCGTGCAGCAGAGCATGATATATCAGAAACATCAGCAGCACTGCACAAGGCAACATGCATGCGCATAAGACTTGTGCTGATTTGCACGTCTGGAATTAGTGAACCACAGTGTCCTTTTTTGTCATAGAAAGCGTGAGTCCCATCCTGGCCTCTAAATTATCATCTTGATGTGATATGTCATCCATCTGGGAAGGGTGCGGCACTACTAATTCATATCTTCAGATGTTTCCTCTTCGCATAATTATCCCATCAAAATTACTGCCGGCAATCTTGTGTTCCTACCCTGCCCATTGCACTGGAGGTAAGCAGGAATGCAGAAGTTCTTATGAAAAGCAGTTGTGAAGAACCCAAATTTAATGATTCTTATTGTTCACAAGCGCTGTTTTCTAGTGAGCTTTGAAAATGTCTGCTCGGACTGTATTATGAGGATGCCACAAGCTTCGTATTAAAAGGATTCAACGCCGAGAAAGGATCTTGCCAATTTCTAGGAGGCGCAATGTAATGTCCACGATCGAAGTACTAACGAAATAGGACACCACAATACTGATTTCAAACCTGTCTTCCTGTCCGTTTTATGCTCGATTACTGTGCATTTCTTGTGCATGATTCGTTGTTGTTCATCAAACACATGTTCGGTGAACCTGTGCACGGTGATATGAACGGAAAATGCGAGACCGCATCGTTCATCGTGACACCAGTAGCCTGATTCGAGGACTTGAGGGCCTACCATTGCGTTAAAATGTGATCTTCTGCATGATGGCAGGAACTCATTAAGTTTTTCGAAATCAAAAGCTCAAAATCAGCGAAGTAAGCATATGGGTGAATTAGGGAGCAGCCCTAATTCTGTTAGCGAAAACAACTTGTCTTTGGTTACTGTTTTACTATTCTGGCTTCTTGCGCTTGCATGAGGCTAGGAATTGTAGTCAGAATCCTCTTTTGAGTACTCTAACTGATGTTTGAGATTTCGAATAGTTCAGCTGCCTGATAAATCAGTGGCAGCAATCTGCCACCATCCGACCGCTTGGTGGCACTAAATGAGAGATCTCAAACAGTTGTAGCACAAGGTCTTGTAGAGCATTTAATACAGTCACACCTATTGATGCAACAAATTATCGCATATTGGTATATATTGGCACATGACAAGGCGCTTCTCCGAGTCCACTGTGTTTTTTCGCTCTTCTGGAAGCAAGGGACAAGCGTTGGCGCTCGGAATTAAACCACATTGATTTCGTGTTGATTGAACAAAGCGCATTCTCTCTGATGTGACAGTGATGTGAGAAAAGGTTACTACGTTCAACATTTATACTGAACGTGAAAAGCGCATTGAGGAAAAGACGTCGTCCTCCAAGAAGAAACCTAAATGCCGATGCGTCCTCGAATCTGATGGAAATATCGATAAAGACAATGAGTAATTCGTTGCTGACATTTTGAAGGGAGCAGACGTTGCAAATAAAGAAATACTTCTAGCAAGGGAAAGACGTATCCGACACACTAAGTTGTTGTTGGTGAGAGCCCAACGGATAGCAGATGGCACTGCGATCGAAGAACACTACAAAAGTTGTGATGAAAGATGTCGGCGGAAGACGTACCACAGATGAAAGAATAATGAAAGGAATCACTGAAAAATTCTGTAATGAACTGTTTGCGTCATTTAAGGTGAAAATAAACGAAATTAAACCGCATTATCGATAAAGAAGGAATTCCAGCTGTAACTTGGAATGAGATAGAAGTTGCCATGAAGAAGATGAAACCCAACATATATCCAGGAATCGACGGAATAACAGCAGAATATTTCAAAGCAGAGGGGGAGGGGGGGGGGGGGGGGTATTTGCTTCAAAAGGCAGTCACAGAAAGACTCACGTTCTATTTTAAAAAAGTTGTGGTTTCGAAAACTCGTTCGACTTCGAAAGCTGTGCTGTTGAAGAAAAAAGACTTTCGAGGATCTCAATAACTAGCGCCCGATAACACTCCTATCTTAGCTACATAAGCTGTTCACAAGACCTTCGTTACATCGAATGTCGCATCAATTGGAACTCAGCAGAAAACGCTGGATTCAAAGTTGAATACTCCACTCAAGATCATATTCACACTCTCAGTCAACTGTTGAAGAACAGCAGAACAACAGATGCCGATATGTTTATCTTCCGTCGACTACTGCAAAACGCTTGATTCCGTGGAACCAACCGCTATAATCAAAGCGTTACAGGAAGCTGGGTGTGAACATCGTAAGACTCACTGGTGAGGAAAGCACGACTGACATAAAGCCTTTATCCGAAATCTGTTATATAAAAATAAATAAAGGAGTCCGAGAAGATACGACCCCTCAAGAGGTTGTTTGCAGCAACCCCGAATCTGTTTTTCGAAAAATGAGTCACCAGGGCGGAATTATGATTAATGGTGAAAAGTTCACTCATTTAGTTTATGCGGATGGTTGTGTGCTTTTTGCAAATAACCCTAAAGAACTGCAACAAGACCTTCAGCAATTAAAAAACCTCTAGAAGAAGTTGGGTTGGAGGTGAATTTAAAGAAGGAGAAGTGGATGAGAAATGAATACTGCGTCCGGGGGGTCTTCGCATAAATGAAGCAGAGATTGAAGAAGTTAAAGATTGCATATATCTAGGAAGAAGATTTGAAGCAAACTGTCTGGCTAATTGCGAATGGATAAGAAGACGCAAAGCAGTGGGGGTTGCCTTCAGTAATAACCGCACAGTACTTGCCGACCAGGATCTGCCAATGAACACCATAGCATCCATTTTAATTCTTTATTGCCGTCAGTGTTGTATACTTGTGAAACATGGGCCACAACAGAGAACGAGAAAGAGGTTTGCTATAACGGAAGAGCCATGGAAAGAAGAATCGGCGGAGATATCAGAAGAGACGAGATTAGCAACGAACAGCTGAGACAAAGAACCGGTCTGTGTGATGCGCTAGACGAAATATATGCAACAAAAAGCAAACGGGCTGGACATGTTGCTCGACTGCAAGACAATCGTTGAACATTTCGGTTAACAAATTAGCTCCGGAGAAACCACAAACGACCTCGAAGAAGACCAGGTGCAAGATGAGAGGCGCCAGTGATGGATCTATTTGGGCAGCAATGGAAGCAGAAAGCACAAGACAGGATATTTTGGCTTTCCGTGGAGACGACTGACGACGACTAGTCGAAAGGTGAAAGGTGAAAGGTGAAGCAAGACAAAATAATCCTGTAAATCACTAGAGGAACAAGAGGAAACCGTAGTGAGATTTTTTAACAACCGATATCTTCTGAGACTCCGACGTGTTTATGATTCGTTGCTCGATTTGACTGTCAGACACCATTTATGGGTCCAGTTGTCTAAAAAAGACGAGCAAGAAGTGAATGTACGTAACGCAGGTCACGCTAGAGAACATTAGGAAAGAGAAGATACTACCAAATTGTTATGCATCATGCCTCAATACACCATGCATATCAAAAGGCTATATTATTCCAATGAAGTGGCATTTTTCCGCTTTGGATGATGCCTTTTTTCATACGCAAAAATGACCATGACACGATGTGCGGAGCTGGCGGTTAGGATAATCTCAGAATAGCAAAGGAGACAGTTGCCATTTTTTCGGCGCATTGATGTTATGGGAGACGTTATCTCGTCCACACGGTTGATTACGACCTTCACTTTGAACTTTGTTACATATGTCGACAGCGTCAAAGCAGTTTTTATCCGATGAAGAAGGACGATCATGAGAATATGGTCAAGTACAGTAAAACTACGGACCATCAGCTTGCTCACCCTTTCTTCAGTCATCATCAACCGTCTCGTTGCAGCTGCACAATTTGGAAACGAATGTTAGGTCTCAAGTAGGTTTTACTTTGCAGATAACTGCAGAATTTTCTGTAATCACTTCTTTCCCCAGCATTCTCATTAATAGGCGAGGTTGATGAAGTCGTTGTGATTTCATCGCTGTAGCCCGCGTTTATAAAGGGTAGCGTAACCGTTTTGGCAGTGTAGTCCATCCTTTTACAATTCTAGTTTCTTGTTATACGCAGGTTTGCAAGGCTTGGGAATCGGAATGTGGAAGTGACTATGCAAATGCCATGTTTAGAAAAGAATCGACAATGCGAACTTCGAGACCAAGGTGAGCGGTGTTTGCAAGAATGAATAAATGAAGTCAGCTTTATCTGCACAATAAAAGAGTTAACTGACAAAGTAATTTTATAGTTTAAAAAGAGACTGAGACGAAGCAAAACAATAAACGACCTTCGGGCAGCGTCTTTTGTGCATCTATGTTGATCGACGGCGTTTAATATACAAGTCGATCGAATTTGGATTGCGAGTCGTTAGAGCGAGATTTTAAGCATGTATTCTTCCTTCAGGTTGCAGATATGTGCGACGTGGATTTCAGACTACCACACTGTCTCTCTAGGTGCAAAGGATGCGGCCTCGGATTCTGTGCGAACTGCGTGAATGGAAACGTGTCACCTGAAGGGATGCTCAGAAGATTCCTTACAAAATTTTTTCCACAGTTTGGAGTCGAACTTGATCCGTTTGGTATGAAGAGATGGCACAGAAAAGATTTTTAGATTGCTTGTAGGACGGAACGGACTAAAAATGACTTGCGGGAAGGTGTCCCGATGACTTGACGCTATATTTTTTATAAAGGCTGCAGATTCTCGCTGCACGTCTTCAGTTCTAACGTCCGTGATCCGTGACGGGATCAAATGGGGAGCATTGGCAGTATGAGGCGAAAAACTGGGACTGATGAGGATGTATACAATTGAAAAATGATAAAATATGAGGAAGGTATGTGAATATGAACACATGAATAGATGACAACGCAGGCAGTGTAAATGGTAACAATGGATGGGAAATAAAACTTCTCTAAAACGCACAGCGAATAGGCATCTAACACTTCAGGTTCGTTGCACAACACTGACAATTGCATGAAAAACAAAAGCGGTCAACAGTTATGTGGTACAGATTTTTTAGCGAGCGAGAAATGATGTCCTCCAGCAACTAGAGGGGTCAGATGAAGCATTTCCAAGAGAACTGTGGGAAAGTGATGAAAAATTTTATGAAAAACAGTCAGGTTGGAGCCTTCGATGTTCTAGCCATTACTTTTGAAGGTTCCAGCATGATAGAGCAATTTAATTGATGGACTGTACCAAGATTTACGACAGAACAATATGCTTGAAGCACTTTTCGGCGTTTTCCGGCATTAAAAGGTATTCAATGTTGGGGTACCACGCGAACTTCGAAGTTTTCTACTGATGTTTTTTACTGTATCTACTGATGTACTGATGTACTTAGATTTCAGGAGTAAATTTGAGCAGTTGGAGGATGCGTCTTTTCGCTGCTTAGAGTTGAAGATGCAAAACTGCAGAAACTGCTTTCATAGTTTACAAAAATGGGATAGGAGATGAACTAGTGCAGAAAGTACCTCGGTAAAGTTAGGCTGTCTGTGGGAGTTAGATCGTTTTGACATCATAGAAGGATCACAATAGAATGACCAAAATTTTCTTCACTAGGGCAACACAGGAAGTGTTTCAATGTGCAGTTCGGCTATTTAAACGACTGCCGGGAAAGGGACATCTATTTATAGGAATGCTGAGTGCGTCCTTCACTTATGTGATCCGCTCTAAAGATTTGTGACCCAGCAGTAGCGAATAAAACTTCCTGAGCAAAAAAAAAGCCGAGTTTTACAGATGCGACGAATGTTGTATTGGATGTGTTTCGTTGTCTGATCCTCCTAAGTTGATGCGAGAGCCGGAAATTCATCGGAATCCCTGCGGAGGCCTCAGTCACTCGATAAAGCAAACTTGTGCTTTGACCTTCTAATTGCATTGCCTATATTTGCTGTGAATTTCAAAGAAGGCTTTTCGAACATTTCTATTAATCAAACACACGACGTTCTGGCTGAGACGATATAGCTATGGTGCCTACACTACTGTTTCGGCACTATACACACCGTATAGAACGTCCTTCTTCCTGCAATTCTAATGGCTTGCTGTAATGTGTCTACTACGTAGAGCATTCGTTAGCAACCATCCACTGATTTGCAGCAAGCCTTCAAACGATGAGAAATTAGGTTGTGGCATTTCTTCCGTCGTTGGATCGTTGACAGAATCGTCGGTGCAACTGTGTCTAAAAGCCGCAAAGATCAGTTCGCGATCCCATTTATCCGTTTATTCCACACATTACCATGCATTTGAACACTTTTCTGTAAGCAACTCAGATCGTCGTTGTGTTATGAACAAAATGCGCAAGTCGGCAAGGACGGCTGACGCTGAAGTTCCGTTTCAGCATTAGTTGTAGGAGAGCTGTGATAAATGAAAGACTATCGTAGTCTTGCTGCGTGATGGTGTCGATGCGGCATCATTAAGTTTATGATCTGTTGTTGTCGGTGGCATGAGTGGTTGGTACGGATTTCTTGTAACTCTGAATCAAGAATCAAGTATTTGAATGCATCGAGACGTCACGAAGAACTCTTAGCGTTCCACGCTAAATGATGATAAAAAGGTAGGCGCATAACGAAACCCGGCAAACCTTAGGATGACAGGGAAAGTTATGACCTCAGCTATCATTAAACACCGGACGGTATTATAACGGTTTCAGAAGAAGTGAAGATAAGATCGGATGGTGCATTGGGAAGTTCACTTGTGTTTTGGTTGTGCAAACGAGAGCTGGAGAATGAACAACAAAATAAGATGCCTGAGTTGTGATGGAATTTATTCGCAGCATATATTTTCATGGGATTTTTTGTAATGGGAGGTTTTTAAAAAAACTGAGTTTGAGCTGTGCTCAAGTGACGTATCATATCTTGATGAAGCCGAGCAGCCATATGTTGCTGGGTGAAATGTGTGTACTTTATCGCAATCATCTAAATTATATGGAGTCATTTACGCAAAGCCAAATGCAAAATTTCATCTCGATTAATGTAACATTTGGGAAATTGTCAAATTAGGTCGTTACACGGAAAATTCAGATATCAGATTCAAAAAACAGGTCGTTACATAACGAAGGCATTTTTTTAGGAGAAGTGGGTAGCACCTCCGGATCCAGAAGACTCACAGTGCGTAGATCCGGAAACCCATTTCGACACAATTCAATCTGTGATGATTTCACTGGAAAATGTTATGCGATGGGAAAGACACGTGGTTACTGAAACTAGTTTGGCATCCCTTAGTGTACAGTTTTCTGGCACAATGCTAATAAAAATTTTTTTTATAGCTTGTAGGAGAATATGAACTGATGTAGTATATGACCCAGGCTTGACCGAAACTTTCGAGCTTCGTAGATTGACGTGTGGTCGTCCACGAGACTTCCAGAAATGCGGCGCTTGGCAACCCGTCGTTTCTCCTTCGACGCAAAACTGAAAGACCTTTCGTAAAACATCCTGGTCGTTTCACTTAGGACATAGGTGGAACAGATGAAACAGGTAAATGTAACAGAACAAGAGAACGCGAGGATCATAATGCTAATGAGTACCCTGATTCGCATACGATTAGTAGTTTATTAGAAAATTCAGCGTTATGAATAACAGTGGCTGGATGATGTCGTTTCGCGGCGATCACAGAATAGACTGAGCGCATTACACCAAAAGACCGTTGAGTAGGAAGTAAAACTTAAGGATATAAATGCATTGCCATTATGCCTTATGCTGATGGAGCGAAAGGTTTAATGGTCAAATAAGCAAAGGTCATGAGATTCATAAAAGAATGTTGGAATCTACACATTTTCACGGAATTTTCCCGTGTTTCTCGAAGTGTGATGTTTGTGACCTTTGGCTTCGGAGTGTTACCATCGATGAACTTGCAGTGTCTGTCGTCCTTGTTGAAATAGGCGAACAAATTAATAAAGCGCTCACCGATCTCACGAGATAAATGAGTACGATGATTTCCGAGGAGACGTGAACACTTGCACTTAAACAAGTGGAAAGAAAGAGTGCAGTAAAAGAAATGCGTCATATGAAATAGCAGACGGATATGAAAAGAAGCTTGGAAGTAGGCTTATCTTTCCACTATGCATTAATTCGGTGATGTTTCAAACGAGCAACATTAGCAATAACATTAACTGGAAGAAGGTGAGCAGCCACGAACTGGCACAATATGAAATGGTGCTTTAATATAGAATGTGTTGCTTGGAGCTGTGTCTTGTAAAGCAAGACGTTCATTTATACGGAATGACGCTGTTTTGTTTCAGTTGAATTCTGGTATGAGTAGTGGCGTGAGTCGACTTGGGTCATTGATTAGATTTCAGAATTCTATTCAGAATACAACCTAGAGTGACGAACACTGCAGATTAATCATTGAGGTCCTTTTCTTTGACGGTTCTCTTGCGCCCTCCTGCTGTTATATGCGTTTCGCACGTAGATCACATTTACTCGGCTCTTTGAGATTCACCTTTTTGAAAGTTACCACTTTCCGGTTTCTAAAACGCTGACAAGTGAATTCATTTCCCATTCATGGGAACAAATACCCGCATGGTTCGGAAGTAATGTGGGAAGTGAAACAGCGAAAAGCGACGCCGACGACGTAAAATAAGGCAACGAATTAATCGTAGCATTGTTTACAGCAGTTTACTGCAGCATCGCATTCCATCACTCGCGTTCTTCGTTCAAAATCCCCCCATCATCACTCTGAGAAAAAAATTTCTACGTTCTCTAGCCAGAAAGCAACAGGACTGAATCTTCCTCCTTTTTTGGCAGTTCAATTATTTCTTCTGTCGCCTTCAGCCATTAAATGCGCACATAATATATTAATGCGTTGAGCGCTGATGAGTGAGTTGCGAAGGATACTGTTTCCATTATGAAATTATTGTCATCGTTTCAGAATGCAGATCCATCGAAGTGGAAGACATTATGACGCACAACGAGCAGTGCACAATGCGTACAAGCTGATTTGATACCTCGAGATGGCATCAGCAGTGGCAATTCTCGTTGATTTACGCTCTCCTGAATGCACTCATAAGAGCAATTTGAGCATTGTTGGCATTTCTCGTTCTGATCCCCAAAAAAGTGGAATTATTAGTGATCCTAAACTTATACACACGTACACATGTGGGAGGTTCATGAATCCACGAAACGAAGTCCACCAAAATTGTTACGTCTCAATGTGCGGCACTCTCTTCATGACGCAGTGGTCACCGCAGAACCGGAATTGGGTCAGTGATTGCGAGCTGTTTGGAATGGTCAAAGGCTGCGATTCTCAAGCATTTTTTCATCTTAGGGGTGCTCAAGCATTGGCGATGTCTATAGGCGTAATTCCATTGCACGATGCTGTGGATGTTTCCTTTCCAGTGGGTTGTGCCCGTGCTCATCTTGCGAAATAAAGAAAGCAAGGCAAACCATTTTGATGGTGACCTTGTGAATATTAAAAATTCTTACTAATTTGTGTAGGAGGATGAGTGATGGTCTACAAGTCAGTTGGCGTTTCACAAATGCAGCTCACATCGAAGCTCAGCACCGAGGGAAATCTAAGTGAGGACGCAAATACGGCACAAGAAACGTGTTATACCGTTTTTTTTCTGTTGCTTTTTGTTGTTTTTTGTTTGTTGCGCAATAAAGTGGAGAGGTGAAGTGCTTTTAAGCGCAAGTTTTCTAAACATAAACGGAATTCTCTCTTTCACGAGGTATTTGCTTTCGTGGAGATTTCTTCCTACAGTTGATAATCACAGCTAAGGAGTGTGCCACTGTTGGAGTCTTGCAAACAAAACATTATTGCCACATTAATATTACATTCAAAGAGTAGATCTGTGTATATGAAAGCTCAGAACTGTGAGAGGATTATTTAGTTGAAATTCTCTTCCTTGCTCAGCTTATTTAAATTCCAGCGAACAGGTTACCAGTGTGTGTAAGTTCATATTCCGACATGTAGGTTTATTTCTTCTAATATTCAGTGATGTAATGAAATGCAGATATTTCCTACTTTATCATTCCGATTGTCAGAGCAATCTGAAATTCTGAGCTGCAGGTAATTATGACTGTGCAGGTTAAAAGAAAAAATAGCTAACTGCGTTGTTGTTTATTGAGTCTCTCACTCCTGCTTGCTGATGACAACCTGTAACTAGAACTGCCGAAGCAACAAGGTAGGCTGAGTGGATGTCACACTTGTATTATTCGCGGTAGATGGACCTTCGAGAGTATGAAATACATTTAAAACCTCGAGCTATTCGCTTCCACTTCGCATGTTTTCCTGAGATTTTCCACATTGGTGCTCGTACTTATGCTATAGGCAGATAAGAATCACAGAAATTTTTTCACCTAGAGCCATCCTGCAGAGGTTTTGATGAAATCTGTTCTCTCTCACTCCCCCTCCCCCTTTCCCGTTCTTCTAAGACTCATCTCAGCGGCCCTATCACTTTTCAAATGTGACCATGGTCCGGGCCTTTGGCTTGATATCTGATTTCTTTATTATAATGCTCTGGCCCCAGCCAGTGGTGTTACGTCCTGTGCGAAGTTATAAGTGAAAACAGTCGTGGCAGAGCACAAGACAAGAGTGAAGGAAGACAGTATGGGAAGGAGCATTTAGAACTTACACAGGTTCCGGTCATCTTCCGAAAATATCTCAAACATGTTTTTTCCGAAGCTCAGAAGGAATCAGCTCTCCATCGCCGGTCCACAGATGAATGATGAACGTTTTAGGTCTTTCGATCGCAGGGATTTCGGAGCACGACAACTCTTTTTGCTAACAGTCGCATGATTACAAAGCTCATCTCTCAACAAGAGCTCTATATGAGCTGAGGGATTTCATGGGTATCTAACATCAATCGCGAACAGATCACTGGATACAAACGTTTACTTTTGTTGTAGAAGGTTTGGGGAGCGGTGGAACTGTATATCCCATAGGGTTTCCAAGTTAGGCCGAAGAAATTCGTTGTCAGAAATAGCATTCTTTCCCTGCTAGGGATGAATTGCACGCGTTTTTAGTTATCATGAAAGGTGAAAAACTAAGATCACGGCGGTCATAAAGGCGGAAAGAAAACCGTTCGTGGGCGAAGGATCTTTGTTGAGAGAGAAGGGCACACTGTTATTCGCAAAACCTCAAAGCGTAACTGACTATGCAACCGGAAACGCGACAAGCAGCAGGTGTTGTTTTTTGTCATGCATGGGTATGCAAGTTATTTGGATAAACCGTGAGCATGATGCTTGATCAAGGGAATGCCTATAAACATATATTCACCTCTGACAGCGATCAGTTTTATTTCGGCTGCAAGTGTTGCAACTGCTTGTGTCATAGAAGACGTTCTTAAGTGTGAGCGCGGATGAAGTAGGTTAGCTCCTTCAGGTAATCTGTTTTTGAACGGCCGTTGTACCTCACACTCCACTGTAACTAGAATGATTTTTTCACACATACAAATGCAAACACACATATACGCATATACCAAAGGTACCATTTGATCCGCATTCAGCAAAAGATCATTGCTGTTGTTTTTTTTCTGACTAAGGAGCGCATCAAATAGTTTAGCGTACCTAAAGCGAACGACGTTTGCTCGAGTCAGAAGTCTTCCGCTGATGTGCCTTGAGTTTAACTGCGACGGGAAATTTCAGCCTTTCGACAGATTCTCCTAAATGTTTCCGCAGTGGAATTTATACGGCTTACTTTTCTCACTCCAAATTCACACCTGTAAGCAATCTTTGCATCCATTAAAATTCAGGTTCGCTATCGGACCCCCTTAGTGCATGTTCTGATCAATAACAGGTCTAGCGAATTTTTGTGCATGTTGTGATGCGCGACAGATGTCATCAAGCATAAACTTTTTAAACACCTAACATTAGGTGATGTAAATTACCCCGGCGCAAGGTGTCGGTAGAAGCATTCGAAAGCTGCAACTGGGTACCGCAAAGGGCGTTATAGAGAAGACCGCCTAAATTTGCTTGGCAGTAAACGCTTGTGGGACATCCCTTTCTGTCGTAATGTAACTTCCTTTCTAGGTATCCGTAAACCCTCGTAACAGTTCGTCATGCACACTAACACATGAACACGACGCTACCTGCAGTCGCGTCTCAGCAAGCAGCAACTTCGGGACATGGGGAGAAGGTTGGGTGGAGATGGAGAGCCATCCATACCAGACAGAGTCGTCCATGAAAAACCCTCTAAGGAACAGCTTCGCCGTCGAGATTCCAACTCTTCCCAAGAATAACTCAACACTTTCATACACGACTTGCATGATATCGCCCCTCTCGCACGAATGCAGCTCTTCCAAGCCGAAAATGTTTTCCGCAGCAGTTTTGAACGGACGCATACTGTAGAGCCTGTTTATAACAGAGACTCAGGCGATCAATGCTACGCGACGCGTGTGCTCGCGTGCGTATGCGCGCGTACAAATCGCGTCGCGAACGTATTCCGAAACTCTTTGACGATGCCGCTTCGAACCCGGCGATCTGTGTGCTAAGGTCGTGCTCGTGCTTACTTTGTATAAGTGGACGTTTCATTCTGTGGTGTTTCCCGGTGGCGGCTTTCTGTTGGTGTTGTGCCCAGGGTTCACTTCTTTCGTTTATTTATATTTAGCATTTTTAGTTTTGGATCCGTGCCAATTGGGAATATTTGTTTATTTATTTATTTATTTTTCAGTAATTTGCTTGTGCTCCACGCGTCAGCAGTGTCAAGTTTGAAGCCGGCTTGAAGGGAGGTTGTGCTAACGGCAAATCTCGGTCGTTTAGGCTATCCTGCTTCCTCAGGTTACTTGAGAACACCAGCCTCCGTTGGCCGGCTTGGAAGAGCAGAGTTGTGCTGTTGTGCTTCAAGAATGTCTGCCCATAAGGTGGTAGATGCTCACTTTCCGATATTCGTTTACTCTTTCTCTAATCCCCACCTTCTACTTTCGTCAAAACAGCAGTTGTCTTATCGATTGCTTGCGCGCCTATTACTATGGTTTAACGGGCGATGTGCATGAGACGTCATTTAAGATGGCACTTATCCAGTAAATGTTGCTTAGCCCGTTCAGTTCCTGAGAACTTTAGTTTATTTCAGCGGCGTGTCTTGTGTTACTGCGTTTGACAACAACGATGCGTTGCTTTGTTGTTGTTGTTGTTGTTCTCATTGTTGAAGGGGAAGTGTGCTCTTAATTAGGAGAGAAGTTGCTTCTATAAAGCATAATGTGAATATTGTTAAAGTTGACCTTTGCTTCGTGCTCCGTAGATTCAATTCTCTCAAATTTACCCCCTCGAAAATGCAAGGCGTGATGATATGCTGGGCCATTCTCGAATTTTTGTGCTCTCTGACTTTCTTGCAGAGGTTTGCCTGCAGTAGCCTGTTTAGACCCTCTTTGCTGCACCTAACTCTTCAGATTGCTCTATTTTTATTCATTTACTCCAATTCGCCTTTAGAGACTTCAATGAGTGAAAATAGAAAGTAATTTGTCCTCAACATGAGTTTTAGGCACGGAGCACGCATAGTTGTCTCTCTTGCTTACCCTTCGTGTCTGTTTATGCGAAAACTTCTACATCTCCTGTTTTCCGCAATTTTAAAATTGTCCTCTTTTTATAAAATCGCTTGAAAAGTTCGCCGTTTTTTCTCCTTTTTTTGATAAGAGTTCATATTTCGAAATTCCCGTAACGTTCAGACCACAACAAATAGCGCCCAAAATAGTTTATATTCGGGAAGTACATAAGTGGATGTTTTAGAATTGCCTGAGATCTCTTTCTTCAAGTGATGTTTTCTAATTTTTCACTTCAAATTCTTCCCTATTATGTGCCATACCCAAAATTTTCTCTCCTTTCCAGTGTTCGGCTCCAGCTCAAACATTATGGGTGCCATATCCAATATCCCGAAGGTTGAGAGCGCACCTGTTATTAACGGAGTGGACTTCTTGTCTGTTCATGATGCATGTGTGTAGCCCCCATTTTCAATTATTTATGCAGTTAATTAGTGTTTACTGGGAGTTCGCCTCTGGGATCCTGTCTTGTCGTTTGCAGTACATCATACAGATAGGAGTTTGAAATGTTTTTTTCACACTTTTGACCGAATTTTCCCTCTTCTTTTTCACACTTTTCCGTATGCTGATTGCAGGAGTTTTGCTAGTTGTTCGTCGTTTTAACTGCGATAAAAATAGCACTTTAGTGCATTGCCACGTTAAACATGTCTCATTCACAAATCTTTGATTACACCATTGAACTTCACCATGCAAGCTGTTTTCGTTTCTCTCGACAGGATCGTTTTGTGGCTTGATTTCCACTTTTTTGTCTTTTTCTTCTTTTTTAATGACTAGACTTTTGCCCGTGCATTAATTGATTTCGCATATACTTGCTAATTCAAGCGTTTTTGTTTTCACGGTCGTGCTTCGGTCGCTTGCTAGACGTACTTATTTCTTCAACCTTGGAGGTGTTTTACGGAATTTTCGTTTTCTCGCAGAGAGTAAATTTTCAGCTTCACTGTTGAATTTCTCTCTCGTATTTGCTGCTCGCCATGCTCGGTTAATTTATAACCTAAAGGTTCCTTTCGAAAGCATTATTAGAAGAATTGTTTATGGATTAGCGTAGATAGTTGCAGTAAAGCGGCATTGTATTATTGAGAAGTTCATGTGTGGCAAATGTTCGCTGTGCTCCAGGAATCGAACTTTCTCAGTCGCAGTCAGACGCGTGTGCGTGAATTGGGACGAATCCAACGTTGTCGTTGTGCTTCTGACCATTTCTTTAGCAGCATTAATTTTTCACAATTCTTCGAAATCGTTTTGCAGTTTTTACTTTGGAATCTTCAACATCAGGAACTTCCTAGTTTGTTAAAAGAAATTTGATTGTTTTGGTCGTTAAGCTATCAAGGAGCTGAACCGTACAGTTGTTGCGGCGCTGAACTAAGCATGCTTGTTCTGCTTCCAAAGCTATCGGCGTTGCGCTGTCGAAGCGTAGCGCAGCAGACACCAGTTATTTTCGCCATTCAAAGCTTCTGGCTTGCTATAGTCATCCACACATCATATTTTATATTGAGGTATGTCTTCCTTTGCATCTAGATGAACGCGTTATCCTCCCACTCGATAATTGAGATAATTCAGATGAATTCACACACTAGACCGACATCTTCACTCACAGACGAGTGCATAGAATTTCGAATGATGTTACCTACTTACTCGTGCTATAGATCATTGTAATATACTTTTTGGAATGTGGGCTGCTCATGAGGCTGCTTAAAAATGTTTTGATACGTAAATGCCTGCTGTTTCGTAATGGAAGTCATATTACGAGTGCTTTCAGAGTCGGCTAATCAAAATTTTATTGTTATTGGCGTTCGCTGGGTTGAGTCGATGGTGGCGTACGATACTGACATCTTAGAGTTGTGGGATTCCGTTTCTTCTGTGTTCTTTCGCCAGCCTCTTAGGGCTTCAATTTGTTTCTTCTTTTAAAATTTACACTCGAAGGGACATCATCGCTAAAAATTGAAAGAAAGATCATCGCCAAAAACGCTGCTCTTTTTTGTCCTCTCCCGTGTTTTTCGCATCCATTCGTTTTTGTTTCTTTCTTCTCAGTGATATTCCGTCTATTTCCAATGCTAAATGGTTCCGGCATACAGACATCAATTACCTGCTTGAGAACGTAATCGCTGTTTTTTTTGTGGATTCCGTGATATGACAGTGAATATGTGCACATTCTTATGTTGGAAATTTGCATTCATTATTTTCATCAGCGTGGTTCAGGTTTCGTTCGGGATTTCTGGCAAACTTGAAAGGTGGGAAATTGTAATGATTACAGCCCTTGTGAAAAATAATGCATTGACTTTGAAAGGAGTTGAAATATTGAGCAAAATCCCCGTTCTTATGTTGAAATCAACCGGAAAGTGTCTTTCACAGTCCCTTAGGAGAATCTTGCTGATAGTTTTTTCTTCTACTTTTTTTTTTTCAAATTTGCGTCTCGTACATTGTTTTATATTTCTGTATTGGTATTATTGGGCTCGGTGATGAAATCCCGCAGTATTGCGATGAGCATTTCCTACGGAAGTGGATTATATCTCTTGGTCGCCTGAGTGGATGTGCACTTTGAGCACCCACTAGTGATTTCTTTTCGAGGTTGTGAAGACATTTTGCGTTAAAGTTTCAGCTTGTCGTGTATTTATCGATTGCAGCTATGATCGTATGTGACAGTGGTGTTACAGTGCAGCGCCCCGTTGCAATTAACAATTGTAGTGTGCGTGCACGGTTCGGCCGAGCACATGCAAGATTGCAGGCGATGGATTGAGTCCTAGTGCTATGTGAGGAGCGGATTTGTGAAGTCATCATAATAGTGCATGCCGGTCTTGTGTTGCAACAGATTGGAAATTGAGCTGTTAGTTGATGATTGTATAGGTTTGGCGTGCGATGAAAGATTTAGAAATCACGAAGAGCTGGACATTCTTTGTAATTTTGCACACTGTAAGTTTTTAGAAAAGTTATTAGCTCCGTGCAGTTTCTTGTCATTTTTATATAGATGCAGAATTTGTAGTTGAGATGCAGTGTTGCTTACGTTTCTTAAAAAGCAAATCGTAGGACGCAGAACTTGAGTTTCTCCGCATCGGCACTCTCGCTTTCAGATTTCTATTTGTTTTTTCCTCATTTCCTTTCATCTCCTTGATATCCTTGCGAAACACCAGCTTATAGAAGTGCCCGTTGTGTTTAATGAAGCAACCCGCTCAAAGCAGATATTTGACCTCCTTAATATCGATCGGAAGAGTGTCGAATTTTTGGCAAGTTTTGCGAAATTGAAAATTCGTCTAATTTATGGCTGTACCGATGGGCAGCTGTAGCACGTTATATCAACGTAAGATACTTTCAACCCCTGGTTAACTTTTTCCGTAGCAGCGTTAGGTAAAACTCGAGTTATGTGGACAGACCCGGACAGTGTTGATTCTTCCTCGTCTCTTCCTATTCCTTCGTCGTCGTTCCAACATGGGGTCATTTTAACCCGGCAAAAATTGCTTCTTTGTTCAGTATCTGGGGGGGATCATCTAGGATCCTTTGGTTAATCTTATAGACACTGCATCTAAAGCTTTCGGATAGTCTTTTCGCTGTGTTGAGTTGTACATACTGGTTAGTGTTTTTTATTTAGGTCCATTGTTTTGTGAAAGACGTGAGTGCCGAGCATATGTGTCACCTGGAAATTTCCTAATTTTATGCTCATTTGTATAATAGGAACGGGAAATGATGCGTGGCGTTTTGTGATCTGCGTCTTAAGGTGGCGTGATTACCAGTGCCGCTGCAAGTTGTTATAAATGGCATAAATATTGAGGCGAATAGAATTTTTTTGTCACATGTTATATAGTGTTCAAAAATTAAATCGTTTCAAAACATGTTCAGCCGATTGCCGTATGAGGACGTAACATTTAGGCGCCTTGCCATTGTTCTAGATTAATCGTCCTCATTCGCGTGTCACTTGTTAGCTTTTATATTTGAGGGCTGTTTAGCTTGGTGGTCTGCTATACAAGTGCTTATATCATTTCATACTTTTGCTTTCCTTTTTTCACATTTCCTTATTACAGCCGGAGTTCCTACGATACCCAACCGTTATTGTTGCTCGACATTTGTGAGTTTCAGCTGATGAAAATGTTTAAAACGCAGTTGAAAGGTGGATCCTGTTTAGGTTGGGAAAGCGCCAAATACGGAGGGGGCAATGCGTCAGGCGCGAGAACCTTAAAGAAGTAATAGTTGTAGCGCTTTTTTGAGATTGATTCATTCGGGAAAAGTGTCAGCAATTTAGAATTGCGATCTGTTCCAATTTACCGATGGAAACGCGGAAGTGGTTTTATGGTTTTGTCTTTACGAATTGATCTTTCGAATGGAGGCGGAAGAAAGGAAAAGTTGAGCGCATTTTCGGAGGTATAGTCCTTCTGCGCACGTGTGGAATGGATTTCACATGTGCAGATGATGCCTTGTTCGCTTCTGCGATTAGATTCCAAAATTTTTTTTTTTTTGCATTGTTGGCTACTCACGGCTTGTATTATAACCGAGCTACAACACTGTTGGCTTCCTTCTCATCTGGGAATTTTGAATGCGTTAATGTGCTTATGTGCGAACGATTCGCTCAATGGGCAGATTCGCCAATTCAGCTTCTCTGCTTGCGGACATCCCACTTTCTAAAATGAGCTTCTACCTTCTCGTTGTTTTTTGCTTTGTCTTATTTTGTTTTGTTTTTTTCAAACACCGGTTTCTTACACCTTTTTAATTTCTTGGTGATTATTGGCTTTCTTTGCCTTCATCGTTCACGTCGATTCAGTATCTTTCCCTTTATTGCTTCGGGAAACATCAACGCATGAACAGTCGACAGATGTGCCAATGTGTTGCGCAGTATTCTTTATTCGTTTTCTCAATCTCTTGTTCCAGAGCGGTGCACTAAAATTTCTACTTATGAGGAGAACTAAAAGAAATTTTTTGGCGCTGGACATCGAGTGGCGAATTTACTTCCCAGATGTTTTATAAACTTTTCTTCGGCGCAGCAAACTTCACTTGGAAAGCCGTTTTGTTGAATTATGAGCTAAATGTCTTCTTACTTTATTTTCTTCTGCCAAACTGCGAAGTCTCTTTGAAAGTAAACAGGTTAGTACGCTGGACGAAGGAGTCTGTTCTCATGATTCTTTTGTTACTCGTATTGATCCCATGTAAAAATACTTGGAGCAGTTATATAGTGCCTGATCAAGACGACCTAAGCAAATGAGGTTAGAGAATATCACCCTTGCAATTCTGCGCAATATCACCCTTGCAATTCTGCGCATGTGAGTTTGATTGTCGCGCACGAAAGTTCTTTTTGTTCTCTCAAGTGATTTGATCGAGTTGAAAGATGCTGAGAAGCTCAAAAGTACGATTTCGAGATATATTGTTGTTTTATTTTTTGGTTCTTTCTTTCATCTATAGAGATAAAATGCAAGTCTTGATGGTGCATGTGACAAAACAGTTTCTATAAAACCGATCGCTTTCACAAATTGTTATCTAAAATTGTCTTCCTCATCAGCTTATAGCCTTCGAACTTGCCTACCTTCATGCAGCTTCCTAGCGCTTCAACTCTTAATCAAAGCGACCATTTTAACAAATTCGTAGTACGGGGATTGTTGATTTTGCTAATGAAACTCTTAGTGGACAGCCAGCATAGATTTTGGTGTAGAATATTGCGATAATGCGCTTTTTCAAGGACTGCATAAAGCACTGAGTGAGAGTTGTATGTTATCACTGATGGGGGCAGCGAAGGAGTTGATGCCACTGTTTTCGTTCGAAATAATTTTTGATCTCTTGTGTAGTGGAAAGCAGCAGTATGTTGAGTAAAACTTTTTGGGGAAGAAGACCTTTGTGTAATAACCGTTTAATTTTATCCACTCATTAAAAATCGAGCAACGTGCTAGGAATGCCGGCTTGCTATTCAATATCACACTGCAATTTTCTAAGCTAAAATCGCTTACTAAAATATCCGAAAGCCGTGAGGGATTTTCGGAAGTATTTATGAAACGATTGGTGTTCGATGCCGGCAGTTTTGCGTCTGCATAGAAAGGACTGTTGAAGAAGACGGATTCGCCAGCTTCTTATAGTATTTGTATCTGGAAATGTCCGCGGAAGGGGAAAGTGAGGAAATAAAATCAGCCGAGAGTGCACTCCTATAGTCCAGATTTCATCGTCGTTGCATTCGTGATCTACGGGTGCTTACTTACTTTCAAAACGGTATCAGGAACTCGTGCAAGAACAGCAAAGGATTGTAAATTATATATTAGTAGAATAAATGACTTCCTTTTTTGATATGTCTCATTCACACAAATATTCCATTTTATTTGATTCGCATTCTGTCAGCTGTTATTTGTTAGCATCAAAAGTAATGTTTTTGGGCTGTTGCAACTGCACTGCCTCATTTGTTATTTTGTTCAGGTACAGAAAATTACGTTTTGTTGTATATTAGCATAAAAAGGAAGTTCTCGAGATGTGGGCGCTGTCTATCGTCGCATTTAGTGCAATGTTACTGTGGTAAGCTGACTACTTGAAAGCACGCCAGAAGGTGGTGATAACCTTTTCTCAAGTGCGTCTGGTTAGAATTGTATGGCCATCGGAGGGGATAATTTATGACCGCATGTAAAAGTAATGAAGTGCGCAGATGAGTGGCAATTGTGGCTGAATATCTACGGCCCTCACTTTTATTGCTTTTTGAATCATACCGTTTTCCTCTAAGAGATTCGATCTAAAAGTGTAGTTCAGAAAATTGAGGTGAAAGTATAGGCCAGTGTGGTGAGGTTTATTTTTATTTAGAATTATACGATTGTTAGCGCGATTTAAATGAGCACAGGAAAATGTAGCATAAAAGGATGATGAGCATAAAAGGACAGGATGACGAAACCACCGTTAAACTATTCGTATTTTTGAGCTGACTGCGTTTATGGAATATTTTGTGTCGTATCAAGCCAGTTAAGGAGGAGTTACAGATGGATGGGTTTGGAAGGCGTTATATTTTTCAAATTAGAGAAGTTTGATATGGTTCAACCGTCGAACGGATGTTGTGTCGAATGATTTGAAAATAAATAAGAGGCTAAACTCACGTAGATCCGAAAACTCTCTTGTTGAAGGTTCCACAGGTCCTCGCTCATGCAAACCTCTTGTGGGTACTGGACGAAGCGTCTAAGGAGTCTGGTTAATGCTTCAGAATAATGCATTCTCTGTTCAAGTTTACAGCTGTAAAGATGCGTAACATAAAATTTGCATGAATTTGTTGGAAGCACTGTGATAAACGTGAAGGCTGCTCATGGCGAGTAAGGATAATGTAACTGATTCCTTTCGGCCGGTGAATATTAAACTTTGTTGTGTACACACAGAATCTGCGGTGGCGGCGTCCTTTGCCAAAAGAATTCTTTTCGTTATATAGATGTTTTTCGTGGAAAAACTTGTGTAGAGGTGCGCTTCTTATCGATGTGCGTTCTTAGAATAAGGTTTAGTCTGTCTGTTCGAATCAACAATGAGAAGCAATCTCTCATCTTTCCTGTTTCCGGAAAATTTGAGTTTATTAAATTCTCGCCTACAGTTATTGCTTCCCGATTATCTTATCTGGAGGGGAATTTTTCCAGTACAATTAGCGATGTGAGCTGAGAAAACGGATTTTTAAACTGTCAGAATTCATTTTCATAAAGTGTGGTGAATGTTTTGCTTCTAATTTCTCCTTAAGATTTCTAAAGTTTTCAATTCTCCGCTGTTCTCATTTATAAACTTTTCACTTATTTTCGTTAGTTGCAATTTATATTTGAATGTTTACCCCTATGTGATTTGACTGCATTTAGTAATGTCTCTCTTGCATCTATGTTCATATAGGTGTTTGACCAGAAGTTTTGTGACCCCTTTTATTTTCTTCGAGGAGCAAAGTTTTTTTCTGCAAATGTCATCAGTCATATGATGACCTACGACGAAGTTTGGGTTAGATGCTACGGTAAATAGCATAAAAAGAATTATGTTGCTGATTGTACATCTGTTTTGAGTTTTCGTAACTTCGTTGAATGCGGTCGGTTATGACGAAATTATATTTTCAGGGCCGGCAAATTCTGTGCCACGTGGTTAATTTATACCCATCCAATTTCATCTCCTCCAACCACAGAACAGGCAACTGGGTTTTTTTCGAAGTTTGAGGAAAGTGCTTCAGGAGGTTTGTGTTTGCGCCCATTATTATGTTGTAGGCAGCCCGTTTTTAGGACCTGTGAGCGCTAAGAACGCGGTTTGCGGAGGTTCGTAAACCGAAGAAGGGTAGTGGCGGTAGCTTAAGAAGGAGAGGAATGAGCTATGGTTAATTGAAAAGAAATCTGCTGTTGTGAGGAGGTGGGAATGGCCTCCACCGATCCTTCTTTCTCCCACCAGCACGCTTATTTATATCTGCAATTACAGCTCTCTTCTTTATAGGCTAATATGTTTGGACTCAACACATTTTGTTTTTTGTTCAATGTGAGCACACTTCGAATTTCTATCGCTTTATAAAATCTTTATCGGCCTCTAAGTTATAAATGTTTTTTCTCTTGAATAGCAAGGAAATGGTTGGAGTTATATCTGTAAATTGTTTCGGTAGTTGGACAATCCTTAATGGTCGAAAAATATGCATCTGGCCCTTATCTGTTGCGATTGTCCATTTGTTCCATCGATGAACAGGCCGGGAGTTTCAATCCAGGTAGTACAAGCAAAGGGTCAGCCCTCTTTCAGTCTTCGTTTAGCTTAACTCAGTCGGAGCACATCCTCATATTGGCATAACGAGAGCACATCATCGCATTCAGTTTCGACAAAGCCATTTTTCCGTTTCGTTGTTTGTGCGAAATGAATGAATTTTCAATCTCTCTTCTAATAGGTACGCTGTGGTTGGAATCTCTCGTCTGACAGTAGTCACTTCTTTTTCTTCAAGCTTCCGTTGCTATCTCGTAGGATGTGCATAACAGTTTGTAATCATCGTCGTAAATCATCACGTTTCGTGACCGTGTGAGAATAATATTTCGTGCATTGCAATGCTTGCGTTTTGGGTTTGAAAATTGTTAACTATCGTATAGTCTTCGTCAGGTTTTGGCATGTTTGTAGGTCAGGCTCGTGTGGTGCGATATTCGGATTCTGGTGCGCAGTGTGTACTGCAGATGAACTGAGAGGTCTGGATGTGTTTCTGTCCCACCATCGCGCCATCTAAACTGTAAGCGCTAAAGCGATCAGGAGCTCGTCATAGTTTGCTGCTACTGTTGAAATATTCTGTGGTTCCAAAGCCGGGAATACTTGATGTTGCATGCGGAGATGAGGAATTTTCTCTGAGTGAGGAGGGTGGTTGAAGTAAAATGTTTTGGCGTCTTTTTGACCTGATGACGCTGCTGTTTTCTTAGAACCATTTTGGCTCTAAGGGGTCTTGGAGCAGAGAGTACTATGTATGTTACGGACATTTTCGTATACAATCACGGTCTAGAAGTTGACAATTACTGCGCAGCCCAATGCTGTGTAACGTCATAAACAATCGCATACACAAATGCTCCATTACGATTCGAAAAGAAGTTTAGAAAGCCACGAATTTCGACCATCTTTCCAAGAGGGAACGCTTCGGTCAAGTTTTTTTTTGTGTATGTGCATCGATATCGGCAAAGTAGAAGAATTTTTTCGATAGCAGGTAGAATATGAATCAGTATTTATTTCGAGCAATCCAACTTTTACTTTTAATTGAAGTGTGGCCGTGTTGCCAGCATGCAGCACCAGGCAAAATGCGCTGTTTCACCAGCTCGTTCATATCCCAAAATGACTGTTGCTGATGGCAAATTGTTTTCATGTCAAAGCGCAGCTGTAAAACATCATGGATCGGCCAGTGAGGTTAGGGAACATAAGTTTCTCCCAATATTGTTTTTGATTTCATCTCACAGAAATATAAGGAAAACCATAGTATTGTTTCAAGGGAATTTGCTAGTTGGAATGCGAAGAATTTTTGCAGGGTCATTTTCACTTGTTATTGTTGAGCTCACTCAGCTGCTTATTTTTTGTGCTTCATTCATAATGAAATCGTTTCATTATCTTCCCACATTTATATTTGCATAATTTACTTCTAGTTTGTTACCCTATGGTAGGATCGAGAATTCATTTTCGGGCCTCTCATTAAAATGACTCCAGCTCTTATCGGTTCGCGTTGTTTTATTATCGTTTGTGGTGCATCTGCTTAACGTACTGTGACTTTAACGCCAAAATGTACTCTGCAAAATATCGTTGAGTTATCGCCGAGTTTCTTTACAGAGCTGAAATCCGTGCCAGTACATAATGAAAGAGGAGGAAAAAGTAACACGTCCGATAAGCCGTCAAACTGTTTTCGATGCCAACAAGGGCGGTTTTCTTGGCTTACCTGAGAAGTTCGCTATGGCTCCATCTTGCTGTTCGTTACTTTCAGATGAAACAGCTAGAAGTAGAATTAGTTGTTCGAAAGGCAAAATTCTAAAGTGGGCGACCTAAAGCATGTCTTACGAAGATCTGTTAACTGCAGAAAAGAATTTTAAACAGCTGAAACTTTGCGTTTCCTTGCATTTTTTGCGATCTGTAAATCTGTAAAAGAGTGAGGGTTTGACGGGGGTTCACGCTGGCAGCCGATTCAATATGATTTCTATGCTGAGCAGTTTAGCAGCCGATTCAACACAATTTCTATGCTGAGCAGTTTATCGAAACGGCCGGTTTGCCAGACAGATTTGCACATGAAGAGTCTGAGTATTTGCCACCTTTTTTTCATTTAATTTTAAGTAGATATTATTTAATGCCCGTGTTCTCACAGTCTGCTTATTCGTTAGAATCGACATAGGAGGACAGGAGCGACGGTATTACTGTTTGTTGTAACTCGTTTTTTGAGTTCGATATCATGGTTAGAATGGAATTCAATATCAGCAGCACTTTTATCTGGCTTCATTTTCCTCCTCATGATGCAATATTAGATCCATGCGTAAATAACCGGAGAACAGTATATTCGAATACAAACACTATAACTTAGTACGCTCTCAAAGGGTTTGAATAAATTGGATTGCATGAGACCTACCACCGCGCATAGCGAGGGTCGCTATATTCCTATGACTTCCCTGTTATTCTTTGGGAGAGCAGTACGCCTTCATCGCCTCTGGATTGCACAGCTAAACGTTTGTTTAGTAATGCATTGCATAAAATGGACTTGTACTGTATTAATTGTTCAGATGTGAAATGCTGTTAGTAGTTGGGAATTTCATTAAAACAGTCGAGTAATATTTCGTTGTTTCGGTCATGGTCTTAAAGATTAGCTCGGTTACGGGATGCAGAAATTCCCCTCCTCCGATTTCTAAAAGTTTTCCGTGCACCAGGTGCATCATTTCAATTCGTAATCAGCTGTGTTTATGTTCTCGCAACGTTTCTTCATATATCTTGTGAAGGAAACATTTCTTGGTAACTTTCTAGATTGCCAGTTTCCTCTAGACCTTCAGAAATGCGCATCCTCTTCCTCACGAATCATGGGCGAGAAAAATGTGCCTTGATTATCTTTTCGCTAAGAAATTGCACTCTTAAATGTCATCCACTCGTTGAGTTGATGTTCATTTTCAGCAGTTTGGAAGCATTTATGCAAATCAGGGTGTATCGCTTCTCACATTTGGTTAGATATGCTCGTATTTACACCGTGATGTCTCAAGTGGTGACCGTTTATGTTCCCTGGACATTCCACATTGCCATCAGATCAGAGGAAAACATACTCGCCTAATTCGCCACTTAATCTTCATTTAAGAGTCGTATTATAATAATACGAATTGTTTCTGGTGCATCAACTGATATTTGTGGTTCTTTTTCATTTGCGAACTCCTTGAAGATGAGCAATATTTCGTTGATGATTTGCGTTGCACATCCAGACTTGACCGGATGCCCATAATTTTGCAAGGTCTCACTAATCTCGAACATTTTTTTCATTCGCAGTTCAGCCTGCCATGGTTTGTTTCATTTTATTTTTTAAAATTCATTTTTGGAACCACGAATAAGTGGCAGAAACGAGACGCCTAATACTTAGCTTACTGTGCACTTCGAAGGTGCTTTACGGTCGGTGCTTTTTCATACCGTAATTCCAGGGTGCATTATGTCAAGGTTGTGCAGTGGTTGAAGTTAAGAACAGCTAATTCTTTTACTGCCTTCCAGGTTAATTCATCAGAATCATTATGGATTGTAGATATATGAAGGTGCCAAGAAACCGTTTATATCTTAAAACTTAGGTACAGCATTTTGCAGCCGATTTTCAATCGGAGAAGCCCACACGGAAACCCATTTTTTATTTGTTTACATGAGCATTATATTCCTTCAAAATACAGTGCACGATCTTTCATGTTTTACTGTTTACTAACAACTTTTAAAGATGGTATTTACCATAAACTATGCGGAATGTGAGGGTGAATGTCGTGCGAGCTTATCTGATATGGTTCTACACTTGCTTTAAGTTGTTCGCAAATGACAATGTGCATCGGAATTCCAAATCAGTCTTCCTTTCCCCCTCAGATGTTGTACTCAGTTTCAATTCTTATGTCGCGAACAAGATATTGAATTTACTTCCGGACATCGGATCCCGAATATTTCTTGAGGATACTTGCCTGTATGGCGCCAAACCTCCGACCAGTGATTTGAAGCTCATAACTTTCACGATCCCGACCGGCGGAAAATGAGTTGCGAAAAGGATCAGATAACTTTGGCTCAGGTTTTTTGAATGCGCGGTGGAAGAACATATGCCAGTCGGAGCAGATAAGCAGAAGCACTATGAAGTCTTTTTTCCCATCTCAGCCTAAGCCAAGTCGATTAATCCTGTAAGTTAGGTTCAGTCTGATCATGCAGAAATTGAATATCGAGTATGCTTTACCGCGTTGTTCAGCCATGACAAGCATATTAATAATAACGCACTAAATGTGGCTGATTTAACTACCTATTATCACATCAGCCATCAGATTACGGCCATCGCAGGGTGATGGTATTGTTAACGCAGCTGACATCCCCTTCAGAAGAACTAGCATAACAGCGGAAGTAACGTTTGTACAGGCCGTTAGTGTGAATCTCCGTCAGTTCGCTTTCTCATTTTCCCAACCTGTACCTGCGGACAAACACGCAGACATACCTTGAACGGTTCTGCTATGTGCACCTATCAGCTGACAAGGTTGCGAGAACAACGAAATTTTTTGAGCTGTAATTTTATGATTTTAAATTCGCAAACCAGTTTGGAAACCTCGGCAGCGTAAACTTTATCCGTCTGCTGACCACAGGAATCATTGTTTTGGCTCGTTCGGTGTGGTTGCCATTGTTTTTTTTAACACCGCTGTGTTTTTCATATTTTACCTCTGGGAACCAAATTAAAAACGGCTACATCCAGAGTTATGCCACTAAAGGACTGTGTTTAGCTTAAAGCTTAAAAGTTTAAAAAAAGTCATCCTTGTTTTCAATGCGTAGAAGCATCTGGGCGACGTCAAGTCAGTTGCAGGCTTCTGTCAGGAGGGTTATTTTGAATACCTCGAGAGACGAATCTGCTGGTGGAGATTCCTAGGTAACATTTGTAAAAGTATTAGCCCTTGCTCACTTTCAGCTGATGAGAGGAAGAAATTCAGTGCCAGTTGTATTTGTTATGAAGCAAGTTTTGTTGTTAGCTTCTGCGAATGCGGTTGTTAATATCTTTAGATTCGTCCGGTAAATTTTCTCAGTAATATGTAGAGAGTGTACAATGTTGGATACAATAGTGCTGGACGATAGCACAAATGGACAGGCCACCTTCAGCACTCCCTTATTCCCAGTGAAATTTTCAGGATCATGTTTTTAGTTGCAACTCCATGGTTTACTGGAAGCAGCTCCATGTGTGGATCATTGGAATTGTGAATACTGTTTATTGTTTTCCGCTGGCGATTCCCATATTACGTAGTGGACCCTCCTATCAGCAAACGCGAATTGGCTTTGCTGTAATGTCATAGAAACGGAATGCGTGGCACAACGGCAATGCGTTTAAACCGTAATGTGGGAGAGGTCGTATGGTTTGGTGTGTTTGCTTTGATTTCGCTGTTGAAAAGTATTGGTTGTTCGGCAGCTTTAGTGTTTGAATTCCTTTCAATAAATCTGTAGCGGAAGCCAATATCCCATCAAATTTGCACTGTTAGGTCGTAACTAGGGTTTGAATTTCTTTTCCATAAACGTAATCCATCGTCGTTTCGTACGTCGTACCTTCGTTAGAAATTCTTTTAGTTATCTGTGGATTCGGAAAACAGTCACATCAGTCCCAGCGAACATGGGTAGGATTCAAAAAAGGGCGCCAGTTGGTCAACGTAGTGAATAGTATGACATGATGTTTGAGATGCGAGTTCTGTGTTAAGAAACCATCAGCTCTGTGCGTTCTCAAATAGTGGAAAAGAACGGTTGCTCACTTTTCTGGAGCAGACAAGGAAGGCCTCAGCGCCCGTGCTGATGCGGGAAAAAACCAGTAGAGACGTATACAAACGCGACTTTCATCGGTAGCAAATTTTTGCATTTGTTAGCAACCGCTTAACTGAATGGTAACGAAAAGGAAAGGTTTGCACGCAGGTTTGATTATTGAAGCCCCTAATATAAACTTTTGTCCAGAGAATACCTTTCAAAAGATTGCTATGTTGCAAGCTTTCTGCGCACTCTTTGTTCTCTTGCACGTGTGAGGTGGCGCCAGTTGACTGAGTGATGCTTCTGGATGCTTTAATAGGTTTTAAAGAGGTTCTTAGAAGAAAATATTTTAGCCATTGCATGTGTTTTATTATTTGATTATTCCAATTTTGAATAGTCAGCCACTTTACTGCATGAAAATGCATCATTTTTTTTGTCATTTATCCACTGAAACAAATGATCAACGTGCAACGTGATATTCGTTGTTGATCCACAACTAATGTTGTTGTCGGTAGAAGGGCATTCAAATTTCTCGTGGAATTGCGGAACTTTGCTGCCTTCTGCGAATTCTTTATCTGAACGCATCCACAACGTGACACTTTTAATTTAGGCGCTAGATTTTATCTAACCTCTTCATATCGTTGATCCCAAATTTCGCGGAGCGAATGAGCTTCCGACTTCTAACAAGCGACGAGCAGAACGAATAAAACCTTCGGTCTGGTTATGAAACGTGTGGATTTCATACTCGCTAGTGATTTTTTCTCAGACTTCATATTTTATGACCATAGGGCCTCCTGTTTCGGGATGTGCTGTAGCATTTTCGAGTACCAAATTCCCACTTAACATATTCTAGGCCAGTAGCGTGACGTTATCTGTGTAACAGTTGGTTGATAAATTGATCGAAAACCAGGACATGCAGCAGTGGGGCAAACGGCCCATGCGAATTTTCTGCTTCTCTGTGTTGTCTACTCAGTTGGTGCCTACCCGCTTCGCTCCATACAGATCACTCAAATGAAAATTAACGTTTTTGATGCGTTGTCTCATTGCGGGCAAACGCGGACGAGGGTGGATGATATCCATATGACGCTGTTTTTTTGTGCCGCCTATTTTAGCGACGGCTATTTACTAATGAAATAACGATAACAGTCAGTTTTCACTGTTTTCGAAACTGTTGTTTTCGCTGGAACCAACCATATCGCTTAGGTATTTGCACTTAGAAACGATGGCTGTAAAATTTGACGATAAATAATAGTCCCTGCAGTTGCGGATTGAGAACGCTAAGGATCACTTGCTGTTATTTGAGTTTTTAGCCACCAGCAAAATTAGTGGACTGGGAACTATCTAATCATATTTTATAAGTCCTGGGCTTCACTGCTCTGTGGAAGGTAAACATGCTCGAATCTCCCAACATTGCAGGAGAAGATAGGCTGAAAGTAGAGAAACATTGCAAAATTGCACCTAGTGTGTAGATGCAGTGATCGGGACGAAGCTTATCATTTAGATATCCAAAGGTGGGCAGTTGCCAGTTTGTCAGTAAACGTGTAGTCGAAGGACTTGTGACGGTTGTTTTGCGACACTCTATTCCTAGTTTCAGGCGAAAATAGGTTTTTGTGGACAAGCTAGACATACGTTTCGCTTCATTTAGAATAGCGACGCATGTAAGCATTTTGCTGATGATAAAGGCCTGTGCTTTTGTGATGCCCTTAGAGGTGCAGTGTTCACCCGAACTGTAAGACAGTGAGCACTCGTATGTGCACGTTGATATAGTTAGTAGTCACCAGCAGGCGGCTACTCTTACGCCAACACATGTTATGAGCATAATAGCAACAGTGAGGCAATTAAAATCTCCCACGTTGATTTAAAGGAGGTGGAACGTAATTCATCCTGTTATGGTCGCATGAAAGCAGTACAGTTGCTGCTTGAAGTGTTAATTTCACCAATTTCACGTAGAGAAATTAGGAACTTGTTTGGTTTAGCAGTGAAATTGTAGATGACACTGCCAAAATTCTGCAGAACTTTAATTTTGTACAAATGTTAGGCTGTTTCATGGATTTGAATATTTGCGACGCACTTTTATTTTAGTGCTCTCGACACGGTAAATCTTGGTGGGATTTGTTTGAGTGCATTACTGCGATAAAGACATCTCGGTGGCTTGCATTTCAACGGAGGCATTTGTTTCCATCAGTTGTTCATTATTGAAATCATCATTGAATAACATAGTAGCGTGAACATCGATATGATGCTGCGAAATGAATTGTTCTGTGAAATCTGTTAGGTTTCTAGCGTCGCTAGGATTGCCTGCTCGTATACGTCGACGAATTTAATTCTGAGGCCTGATTCCTCGGCCAAGCCTTAGCTGTCTTTTAGCGTTACACATATCTTTTGAGCATTAATCACATTTTAACACTCGCACGTAATATGTCCACTTCCCGGGGACGCACTTATCATAAAATCATGCATCCCATTTGTTCATTCGTTGTTTATAGTGTATAAATGACTGTCACCTTCACATCTACATACCGTCACCGATTTTCTTTTAAACCATATTTAACAAAGCAGTCATATTTTTGGAAAAATTGTCCTTGCACCGTACTCACTGAAAACTTGAAAAGTACATTTTTAAAGGCAATAATAAAGTAGTTGCAAGCATAAGCAGCTTTTGGGGTTCCTTGGGCTTGAAAACGTTGCAGTTGTGTAAATTGCGCTTATAGCCTCATGATACGTGAACTAAATTCATGTGCTTTCCAAAATTTCATCAGCTAAAGTAGCTTTTTCTCTATTGCTTCTTTTGCCCATTAGCGGGCTAGGTAAATTTCAGTCGCTACTGTCGGCTAACGAATTTGTGATTTCGAAGAATAACTGTCGCTGTGAGTCACCATTGCAGTAGTGATTATAATCGAAACAGAAATCATTTTTCCGTCATCGTTCAAAGTTTCCATCATTTTCCGTAGAGGGGTGCAGGAAAAAAATTAAATGTTTTGATGTTATGCTGAAAGCATTCATGGCCCTCTCTCATTCGGTTAGTTTTCGGAAATCACTTAGTCCAACTTACGACTTTCGTACAGTTTGACAATCATGGATTGCGATCGTCTGCTGATCTCCGCTTCAAATTGCCAGGAAGTATATAATCTTAAAATTTGAGAAGCCGCATCCACTTTGTGATATTTTGACTGCAGATTGAGTTCATGCAGTAAATGACCAAGCTTGGATGAAGAAAGCGTTAAATTATAACGATTAAAATGTTTGCCGCAATCTTTTTGGGCAATTCCAATTCACTTGTCGAAAGTAAATTGCATTTGAACACAAACAATTATGATCCACTGTTACGTTCATCAGTTAAAGCATAGAGGACGAGATCACGAAAGGCGCGCAATCTTAGGGCAGCTAAAGCAGATCAAATAAAATACGACTCCTCGGAGTTTTGTCGAGTTGTTTTGCTAGGAGTAACTGTCGTTTGATGTTGGCTCATATGTGCTTGCTTGCTTTTTATTGGACTTCCGATGCGCACCGCATGCGATTTTCGATTGGACCTCTCTGTCTAGAAGTCTTACGTCTGTTGTTGTTAAAAGAATAGTTATTTATTTGAACTGTTGATGTATATTTTGTTGCTTCAACGCGAAGCTATTCGTTTCTGATAATGCAACTTATAAGAAACACAGACATCACTAAAGAGCAAAAGCTGAAAGCGGCTATTGTATAGTTAACTCTAACAAGGTTGTTACAATGGTGTCCATTCACGTGATGAATCAGTAGTAATCAAAATCCATGCATTAAGTTAGTAAATTGGAAAAGTGAGAGGGAAGAAAAAAGAGTTTAGTGGGAAGGGAAATTTTTTGAATAAGTTGGAATTAATTGCTGAATTATCTGCCTTTTTTCATGGAAGTTTTATTTGCTCAAAATTCGAAGATTTTCTATAGCCCCTTCCCCTTAACTCATAGCTGAAGTGTGAAGCTAGAGCGTTAACCCCTTCTCGTTTAATAATAGTTGTTGGATTTCCCAAGGATATGTATGAAGTAGATCCCTAATCATCACTGAAATGTATCTCGAAGGAGTGCATGTTTGCAGTGTTGACCGTTTAATTTTCACTGAAGTTTGCTCATGTAAAAAGTATCGCGAAATAGTTTCATAATCTTGCTGCTTCCCATTCATTTCTTTCAGTGAAATATTTTATGAGATTGGTCTGAGCGCCGAGCTGTACTAGACTATGACGGATAGAAATACCTTTGCGCCTAATGGGAGTATTCAGAAGTGCAAAACAGATTTAACTGTTCTAGGCCTGACTTAAAGCAGAACTTTCATTTGTAACGCCAATAGTTCACGAAAAAGGTCTAATCAATATCGTAGCCTCCGAAGATCTTATGCCTAATTTCAGCTTTTTTTCTTATATCGTTTCTGCCGTGCTGGAGTTTACAGCATAATGGTCATCTTATCTTTCCGTCATTTAAAAATTTCATACCTGTCTGGAGCAGCACCAGGAGAATGGAATCGCTTTGGTCCCGCAGAGTTTGTTTTTACCTAATCTCGTAGACTTTCAGGAGGACTGTTTACTTTTGAGTAAGCAGAGGTTGAGATCAGGGGAGCGATGGAAATATACTATCTTACGTCTTAGGATGAATTAACCGTCGGAAAAATTTTAGCCGGAATTTGTTTGTTTCGCTTCTTTTCTGCCTCTCGATTTTCCGAATACATCACTGGGACCTATCTATATATGTCGTCAGGAGTATTTTTAGATATAGATAAATGTTCCTGGAGGATACGTGAGACGCATGTACCGCATACGAATAGGACGTTGAAAACGTCGCGAACGTGATCACCACCTATTTCCGTTATCCCTTGATTCGCCGCCTTCCGAGCTCGATTGAGCTCCCGCACAAACCACGAGTTCTTCACCTCGGATTCCCAAAACTCACTTCCTCACTTTTAATAAAACCATAGGTTCGTAGACCTCGAGCTTTAACTTTCCTCGAAGCGTAATATTAGTAGCAGTAATAGCCGCCTACCCAACAGCAATCTATTATCATTTTCTGAAGCTTTCAAAGCACTGAAACAAATTGAAAAGGATGTTGATAGAGTTCGGTTGCATCACATTGATGATAGGTAAACGCACATTAAACGTGCAGCATTGGCCGGATTATTCTATGCCTTTTGCGTTGCCATTGTTTTATTGTGGTTATGTAAACTATATTGTAAAAGAATTGTTCCATGTTCGGACGCAGGCGTACCAGTAACTAAGAAGTAGTGAGCAGAGTGGTGATGTTGATATTCCCGTCATTGTTGGCACTGTTGCTAATCGTAATCTTGGAAAATAGTAGCAGGAGCAGTAGTGATAACGGTGATACCGTTAATAACAGAGTTTCTAATGTATTTATTTCACTGCTGTGGAGCCATCATATTACGAGACTGGAAATGTCACCAAGGTTAACGCAATACGCGCTTTTATATTTCTACCCCCAAAGTTGGTCGATTGCCAGTATGCACAATAACAGTAACAAAACGTGTAATAATGCGCGCTTCCACTCGGAACCGACCAGCTGTATTTAGGCGGAGCGTTGCTCTCCAATAAGTGAAAGTTTAGGGGCGGTATCGACGGGCGGCGACATCAGATTGCGCTGAGTTGTAGGGCATTGGCGCAACGTGCTGCATCGTTCAACTAAATATGAAGCAAGCGGAAGGGAATATATCTGCACTGACCGTTTTGCTGCAAGAACAACAATTTATTAGAGTTGGAATATGACATAAGGAGTGGAATAATGCAGTATGCCATTTGTGCTTTCTTTGGTACAATGCCGAAAGTATATTTCCGTTTCCAAAAAGTGCACACAGGGGCAAATATTTTCTGAGAATAAAAAGAAATAAGGTCGGGTGGTAAAGCAGGTATAAATGTTCGAAAAATGGGTGCTAGAAGAATGTTGGGGAAGTTAGTGCATTTACAACAGTCGATGCATGTATTCAGTAACATTTGTTGCAGAGACTGTAAGCACATTTCTGCGCCATAAAATGCTAGGTTATGGAACTGAATGCATCTTCTCGAGAAAACGCCATCTGAGAAACAAAAGTAGTTCAAGCACATAAGGTGCTTTATTTGCTATTTCAGGTTGCATTCACAGTTGACTGAAGTATCGGAAATACAGCGAGACGGTATTATTATATAAAGGTGTCACGAATTCGTTCGTAAAGCTAACATATCCAGTCGCCGTATGATAAGATTGAATCTACCGGATGCCATCGCTGTAGCCTTTGTGGTTCCGCAGGTTTGCAAAATCGCCTAATGATGAGAGTTATAGTACCCATGATAAACTTTAATAGTCGGAAGGTGGCAGATGGGATTCCAATCGCAGTTGATTTGTGCGTGTTGAGTCTTGTGTTTTACGTATGAGAGTATTCAGTTTTCTCGGTGTGTAATTTCGATGCGTTGATTCTGAGCAACTGAAAGGAAATGAATTTTCAGGATTCCGTGTTTGATGAACGTGTCCACACGGTGGCTTTAACCACATTAATCTTCACCTTGCACTGTAAGTTTCTCGACGCTTTCTCAAATATGCGGCAGTCCTCACTGCAATGTTGTTGCTTTAAAAGGCGGCTGTAATGATTTGCTTTTAATGTGCGCTACGCATTCCCTATCTGGAAGTATTATGACAGTAATTTTGTACGAGTTAAGTTGAATCCGATGCCAGCCCGGGTTGCGACCTGTGCCGAACAGCATTTAATCCACCCGCTCTTGTTATGCGTCTAGCAAGTTTTTTGTGAAAAGGGAATACGCCGGTGTCTTACATGCACTTGGATTGGTGGATGCGTGCATGCATGTATACTTCCTGCTACAGTTTCATCTTGCGAAGTTTTGAAGTTTTACGTTTTATATATGCAGTGCATGAGAGCTGTCTGCGCAATTTTTTAGCTTGATTCATGCAACTCTGGTGGAGGGGTTGGCTGCGATGAACGGAGGTGAAATCTAGAAGGCAAATTTTTGTTGTGATCACGGTGTGTGTGGATAAAAGTCGCATTTTCGATTGACTCTTGATGTTGATAAGGAGATATTTATTCATCAATTTGGCAGCAACACATTTTTCACTACACATTACTTGCATGCCTTTTATTTGCTCACTCAACTTTTTAGCAATTGGGATTTGCGGCAGTGACGTTCGGGTTGCTAGATCTCATGCCTTTGTAGTCACGGTTTGATTTTCCATACGTAGCCGAGATGGTCTATGAAGATCAGACACGCAGTCGTCACCCAGTAACTGCTGGAGGCTTTTCCAGCGTGATAGCGGCTGAAAGAGCATAACGCTCCGATGATATTGTCCTCTAGAACCCGTTGCCTATCCTGCTCAGCGACGAAATGGTGAAGTATGGCTGGCGGGAATACTTAAATTTACATTATGTATATATATCTGTAAACTTGCGCATTTTACTTTCTGGCCGTTTTCATCGTAAAGAACGATAATTACTCTGATAAAAAACGTTTATGACACATTTTATTATATTGATCAATGCAAGAAAATGATTGCAGTCTGTTTTAGTACTAGCATCGAGCATATTTTTTAGGTCTGTGCTGTTGTGTCCCTGCAATACCTTATAGTATAGCACGTTAAGTTCAGAGTATTCATGCAGTAGGACTTTCAGTAATGCGGATATTAAAAAAAAAGCCGTTGGCGGGAGGAAACCGCCGAAGTTGTGCTCTTTTGATGCGTGATGCGTCCCTAGGATAGCATTTATCCTTAGACTTATGAGTCAGGGTTATGAAAGGGTATTTTTCGTTCGGAAGCAGCCCGTAAGGATTGCGTTAATAAGCAACGCAACAAGCGCAGCTGCAACAGCTGCGGCGATTACGAGAATTGCTTGCAAACTTACGCATAAAACAGTGAGCAAGGGGATGTGGTATGCGCAGTGCCAGCATGCATCCAGTGACAGCTTCGACGTTACTATCAACCAATTTCCTGTTTGCTGATTTTTATAGAATAAAGGGACGGTTTTATGGTACGGCGACAGCGAGTTAGCTGCACCCGCTCTTCTATCACCTTCTTCTGGTCTTGTGTCCCACTAACTTTCAGTTAGAATTTGCAGCATTTCGCTTCAAATGCTGGAAAGAGCAGTGTTTCGGTCTTCTTTGCCTTCGTTCATTGTGGATCCCCACCCGCTTGCAAGTTTATTAAAGTGAGATTCTGTGCTAGTTGCAACCTTATGGAAATCGGGGTATAGTAACAACGTCTTTTACAGATGCGTCATCCTGAAACATCTGGGTTATAAACGCAGCCGAGCTACAGCTGTATTGGTTGTACATTTGTAGAACAGGGCCGTAACTTTTTTACCATTCTTTTCTCAAACAGTTTGCAGATCTCTTCCACAAGGCGTCAGTATGAGTGCAGCGGTGGCACTTCTTGCCTAGTAAATGCCCAGGTTGATGAGGAGATGTGATCAAGACGCGAGATAGTTGATGTAATCTTTTGTCTAATATGATACAATAGATAATCGTGCATATTCCTGATTTGAAGGTCTTTACAGTTAAAATTTTACCTTATAAAGCCACCATAAGTGCAAGCATTTTGCGCATTAGAAGATAGGGTATGAAGCATGGAGCTGATGGCGTCTGCTTTGACAATAACTTTGTGAGCAGCACGATTTGCGACAGAGAGCTCTAAAACACCTAAACATATTGGAGGCCATGTCATATCAGAACCAGTGCTGACACATTAAACAGCCTAGGGACTTTAAGAAACAGAGGGAGATGGAAGTATGAGAATCTGTCTAGCTGCGTATAAGTTTGAGCAGTATTGATTGGGATTGCAATCAAATACAAAAATTTGCAGTTCTTGTTTAGAAGTCCGAAATCGTTTAAAAAGGAATAGACGAATGAAATATAGCAAAATTTGTTTTTTTTTGCCCAGCGTTCGGCGGTGTGGGGGGTCGGTTTGTTAGGTTTTGCGTCTTTTCTCTGAATACTTTTGTAACCGACTGCGAAGTTGTGGACATAGGGATTGGCGTAACATCTATATAAGCCTCTCCCTCTTAAGCCATCGCTCGCAACAGTAATGAAATAGTGTCTCATGCGTTCTTATTTATCAATCTCTCGTAAACCTATATTGGCATACTCAATGCACTTTCCAGTTTAATTTAACCCGGCAACATTTTTGTGCCCTTCAACATGTCATCCGTTAAGAGAGCACCTTTTCATTCAGAAAACTACTGGTCTTTACACATCTATGGTGTCTTTTGCAAAATTCGCTTCTTTATAGGGGTGATTGTACTTTTGGTTATTCGTTAGCGGTGGAATGGAGCGGGAAACAGTTCCACAGAAAAATCAGTCAGTCTTCGTGAGAAGCGTATTTCAAGCTTGAGGAAGCACTCAAAGAAATTATGGGAATTCTTGAACTTTTTCCTCCTGCTCTCCTCGCACCCCCCTCCACTCTCCTCCTCATTTTTCTCTGCTTCCTTGCTCTGTTATATTGATATTTTAAAGCATTTTCTAGGAAGCATTAAACTGAACAGTCGGGCAAACTTTTTTCAACCAGTTAATGTTTGCAATCTGCGCTTCAACTTTTATGTAGTTACGGTTTGATTTGCTGGCAACTGTCGTCTTAAACGGTTCTTGTCTATATTTTGCCAAGTCTGCAGTGTCACAGCAGCATGCTAGTTTATTGCATCGGTAGTCGAAATTAGCGAAGCACCTTTTTCCTATCTTGAGTTCTCCTCATTACCACTCACTTTTCTTCAGAGAAATTGCACGTGCTTGAAGGTAGTGGGAGATTCTCAGTTGATCTAGATATGCTCAGAGAAGCAAATCGGTTGATGCATCGTTTTCTCTTGAAACCTCTCTACTGCATATTGTAACCTCTCAGGGAGGGCTTGTTAATTTTTCATGGGCAAGTGAAATGTTGTCCATCGAGATAACGACGCGAAATTGAAATTGTTTTTATCAAATAGCTTTAGGAGTCCATATTAACCGCTCATTTTTGTTCGCCGAGAACGTGTGCGAGAAGGTGGAATACAGTTTTTGATGTTATGTAGATTCGAGGCTGCAGAAGAAGGCAGTGACCTCGTTGATCTTGCAGTTTCAAACTCCTTTTTCAGTTGATTGGAAGGAGCTGACTTCGTTGCAGCTATGACCAATAACTAAGATCTCCCGAAGTTGTAATGTTCTCTCATTCGAAAATCGGTTAAGCAGTTTAGACGATCTATGTAAATAGGGGAAAATTGGATCCTTGAAGTTGAATTACTTCTAATTTTTTTCCTTCCGTTATCCCGCATTCTTCGAATCAAATAATATATTTACAGCTGCTCTTAAATTTGGGAATTATTTCCTTCTTTTAGTTGGTCTAATATTGCCAAAGAAGAAGTTTTGCTAGATTCAATAAGAAAATGCTTTTTTGGCGTCGTTTTTCCGTCTTTAATGTCTGTGCGACCGTCGCGCCTGTAGGACTGAAATGACACGCCGTATATCGTATCATGCTGAGCTTCCTGACATGATTTCGGTTTATTAAACCCTTTTCTCGTTTCCCTGCTATCTTTCTTTAGGTGTTACGCGGTGTTTTCATGTACTATGCTCTTTTTCGCTTGTAGACCACCATGAGGTGATTGTGCCTTTAATTTCAAATGTATGTCTGTTTGCAAAGTTCTGCCCTGTAGTTTCTTCACTAATGAGATTTAAAGGTTAAGCTGTGTCTTTATAGTCGTCGCTCACGCACATAAGTAGTAGATACACAAAAAAAAAACATTCTGTTCTCAGGGATTTGTAGAACTTACTGCTTGCTTTGTTAACGAATCAGTCAGTATAGTTTATGAGTTATTTGGGATCCGGATACGACGCTTTTCAGACAGGGTGGTGACGTGTATAAACGCGTATTACACAGCTTGAAGGTGTACACTCTGGTAGTTTTGTATACAGCATCAAATGAGGGCGGCCATGTTCGGATAGGTAGATGCCAGGCGCTGTCATTCGCCATTACCGATAATCGTTTAAAGATGTGTTCTTCAGGGAGGCTCTGGATGCCGTATGAACGAACAGTGGTCGTCGTCGGCGGGTGTTTGTGTGCAGGCGCAATCTGAGCAGCGGCAGCTTACCGTGACCCAGCAGTCGCGCACGCTAGATATTGCGGATAGTAGACCTGGCCCATCAGCCCCATTCCAGCTGTACGCACGCCCTGCGCCGCCTTCCGCATCCCACTGCTCTCCTCCTCCCGGCGGAACCGCACGTCCGCATTCCCTTCTTGCCAATGGGCTCCCGCCCAACTGCACTCTTCCCACGCCGAGAAAAGGTAACGTTTTTTTTTTTTCTGAAACATGTGTCTGATATCGGTTTCTAGTGGTAGTCTCTTCTATTGAAGGGTAACCTGTTTTATTAAGTGATCACATCACGCAGTCGTATAAATTCTGCTGTTTTTTCCCGATTTCCTTGCAGAATACTAGTGATTTATAACAGTGCCCCGTAAGCAGTTATATAAAATTGTAGCAGCAGTTCTGACCCTTCATATTGCTTTATTTCCTGTTTGCGAAGAATTGAGAGGATTCTTCTGCAACAACATTTTCGACCATGATTACTCTCTCTCTACTGATGAGAGGGAGAAGGGTTGAAGAGTGAGTAGTTGAGGAGGGTATTTTAGAGGTGAACCGATGCTTGGGGTTCTCGTTTGAACTCATGGTGAATTAAAGCTAGATTTCTAGCATGCAATGCTTCCGCACTCAACGAAGCTTTATGCAATGGTGATGTGCTGTGCCAACTTGATATGCGGTCAGCTACGACCGTTTTAGCTGGTTTAGGAAGAGAGGTACTATAATTAGGAGCTTGTATTCCGTATTCTTCTGAGGTTTATGGCGTTTCGCGGATGTAGTGTCTTGCGAAAAGATTTGCAACATCCAAACTGTGTCATTTCCTCCTCATTTGGCTTCCACTTTTTCACAGGAGGACGTGCGTGAGTTGGAAAAAATTGTTTTTCCCTTTTGTTTTGAGTGCAAACTTCTGTCTAGGTTCTATTCGCTTATTTTTGTTGCGGAAGTATGAAGTGATAGAGCACTTTGTAGCTGGGGTAGAGCTTCTTCGTGGGTGGTCCGATGTGCTTTCTGTAGGGGAGGGTAAAAGTGGTAACCGACAGCATGTATTTTTTAAAGTATGCCTTGATGTTTAAATGCCTGCATCCTTTGGGGCGAGTTTGTGCTTTTTTCAAGGTTGTCATCTTCTTTTGTAGAGCTGAAGGCAATATGGGTGCACTTAAAAAAAAAAAAAGAGGTTATTGGTGTTTCAAGGAGATCAGGTAGTTGTAACATTTCACAGTTTTGTTATTCTCAGCCGTTGTTCGTAAATGAGGCTGACCTGTGTGGTGGTGAATCTAGGCGAAGAAGCGGATCGTGGGGGTTGTATGTGTGTGCCGACGTCGAGTAAATCGGCGGGAAGCGACGACGATGGGTCTCACAAGTCGGATTCGATAATCAAAGCAGTGCCGTCGACGAGTTGTGCGGTGCCGTCAAGTGAGGATCATCGTGCCTCTCCCAGTCATACAGCAAACCGTACCTTGCGTCGTCGTCTCCAGTTCTCGCTTACCGCTAACGAAGCAATTCGTCTCCGTCGCATCGCTGAATCGCAACCCCTCACCCTTCGTCGTTTAGGTTTCGTCTTTGTTCTTTAAGTTTATTAATAATTAAAAGGTCATTAAGTTTCTCACACATTGATACGCATACTATGATGTGTGTTATATTTTGCATGAAATGTAGGTCACATATTTATGCGTCTTGAAGAGGCCGATTTTTGAATATATCACTTATAAACCTCCTGACTGGTTTCATGGGTCAGAAAATCAACCCATCATTTTGTTTTTTTCTTGTCTGCATTCGTTATTCTCATTAAATAAGACTATGAATTTCATGATGAGAAATAATCCACTGCCTCATGTTGAGATTCGCATGAATTTCAGGGATAACTTCGGTGCAGGTAGGCGAATCAGACGCAGTCCAAGTAATACTAAGCCCCGCGGCACTAAGGTTGCAGCAGTTGCCGCGCCCTCAGCCCCCATCGAATGTGACAGACGAAGCTTCAACGAGTGGCGCACGCGTACCCCCGGTCTACGACGGTCTTCCTATTAATTCAGAACCTGCTCACTCAATCCACGAAAATAGCTGGTTTGTACTGCCTTTTCTCGGTTGTTTTTCACTGCATCTACCGTGACGTACGAGCTCGTTTTCGAAGAAGTTATCGGAAGACGGTAAAAGAGCCGGCTGCAATCCCGCCGTCATTATTTCGCGTTGTGTGAATTTCTGATCTCATGTTAATGGCGAATAGTCTTTTCAACGAGCATTTCCCGCGGAACATGATTTATGGTTTGCTGGAGTTCTGCAGGGCTGCAGAAAGTGTTGCGAATGGGAACGTTCAGCCAGTTTCTTTTTCCTTACACGCTGCGCAGATTAGTTTTTTCGATCACCCCTGCTTTGACACGGAATAGCAGAAACTTTCCTCTTCTAGAAGGGATCCCATCATTCAGCAAGTTCAAAGGTCTCAAACGTTGGCTTCTCGCTTTGCTTGTTGCCTGCAGACAAAGCTAACACTACCTGTCATGTCGATCTAGGGTAGGGTGAAGCTGATCTTCATCACGCAAGTTAGCAAATGTTGTTTTCGTAGTTTTATTTCATTTGAATTGGATAGTGTGAGCAATGAAATATTGATGTTGTTTTATAGTCATTTCATTGATTTTTTTCAGTTCGAGTGATTTACGGCACGAAATGATGCCGTCAACTTCTGCTTACGGTCCCCCACCAGCGAAACGGAAATCGCAGGAGGTGGATGTGGGACGCGGGACGTCTTCGAGTGCGACGCGTATGACAGTCCATGACCCTTGTCCACCTTCCCTTAATATTCCAACCGGAGGCACACCGAGTGCTAGGCAGCCCAGTGCATCCCAGAATGTCAACAATAATAGTCCTTTGTTGGTCAATTTGCTGAGGTTAGTATCTTCTTTTCTCTTTTATCATTTTGCGAGTTTCTTTCTGAAGTGACGCTTTTGCACTTCGAATGCAGGCCAAGAAACTGTTGTGGAGGACAGGTTTAGGAGCAGTTATTCCATAGAAGTCGTTTCACTAGCAGTTGGCTGGAGAAGTAATATTGTGTTTGTTTTCTGGTTCATAAGCAAGCCACTCCAAGGAAGTCTTTGTTGGCAGCGTAACTGCGAGTGGACCCGTGACCGAACTTCCTGCTGCTAGTTCTGTTGATCATATATGTTTTTTGTGTTACTGCGTATATCAGTGGGATGAAAGTCTTTAACAGACTGATATGTTTTGTCACATTCAATAATGTTGTTTTTGTGGTGAACGTTTCCTGTTACATGCAGAGGTCGTATTAATGTTGTTAATGGCCCGTGTAGACTAGTTGTGATGGATGATTGTAGAAGTACATCGCCAGGCGCGGGCGCCGGTATGAATGCTCCTCATGCACAGGCACACACGCAACGTCCACCAGCCACTCCAGTAGCACCTCAAATGACTACACCACCGTCGCAGTCACAGTCCTCTTCCGCAGGTGCTGCCATCTTTTCTTTGCTGCTAGAGTCCTTCTCTTTTGGACTCATTAACGCCTACAAGAAGCATCTTAAAGCTTTTGTGTTATAATATTTACATGTATTGAACGATTAGGGCGTAAATTTAAAGCAGGCTGAGGTAATGCATTAATAACAGTGAATTCCTTGCGCAAGTGGAAGACTCTCATTCGGCTATCTCTTTGATGGGAATTTTAAAGGAACACCACTAAAATAAGATAAGATGGTGCTGCAAGAAGCCATGTGTTTGGAAAAATTAACAGAAGCTGAAGAAAAGTTGCTCGGGATTGTTACAAAGATGAGGGAGAGAAATTTCTCTCCCTTCCTGTGGGGTTTCAACCTTCAACAATGAATTCCTGTCTACCGCTTTCTCCTGTCGTCTGGCCAAAGGTATGTTTCTGTTCAGTTTCTTATCGTTTTTAAAGCAGCTAATGCTTTCTTTAGCGGAATTCTCATCAGTCGTTATTGCTGTTTTGGACTCCACTTGAGATACTTCAGGGAACTGCTTTTGCGATATAATATTTCCTAGCTTTGTGGCGATCATGCATCTTTATAGGGCGTTTTTGGTGGCCGTTTGGTTGTTTACTCGTGAGCTAATGCGAGCTTGTAATCGCGCCTGGAGGCGAAGTTTTACAGAAAACTACCAATCATCCTAACTAACGACGTGTCAGATCGGATTGGATTTCTTCTGCACTACGAAAGTGTTCAAATTTCACGAAAAGTTGTGAGAATAAAAATGTTTTAAGAGCAAGCGAGTTATATTTTTAGATGAATTATTTCTACTTTTTACCTACCACATGTGTCATGCGTCTCAGCGATCAATTGTGTCATTTTTCCAATTCAGGCTTCTCGCCATATCCTTATATGCCGCGTACACCTATGGCAGCAACGCCTGGTGGACCGCCGTCTGTGCAAATGCGACCTCCACCGACATCGGCTGATGCCGTTCAGCAGATTCCGTCTGCGTCGCACATTCACTGCGAACCGCAACAGCAACAACAACAGCAGCAACAACAACAACAACAACAACAACAACAAGCACAACATCAAGCACCGACTCAGCAGCCACAGGTCATGCAGCAACAGGTTGCTATATAACGCGTTCGATACCGTTTAGTTGAATGATTTTTAGCTACTAAAGTGCATTTTGCATACATATGAGGCTTATGGAAGCGTAAGGTCATTTTATAAACGTAGTTTCGAAAGGGTGCTCGACCCATACACATGGGCTGCCCCGCGAACCCACGTAACGGATGATTAAGCGCCACGTAGTAGATACTTGAGAAAGTGCCCTACTTTGTCTGATGCCAGTCGAGCTCGTGCGATCTGGCTTCTCTAATGTATGCCTTATAGTTTCTGCAGAAAATAATAAATATGGGAATAGCTTGAGAAAATCCACTGTTTACTCGTCCTTTCAAGAAGTCTTGAGATTTGCTTCTCTGTCTATTTCAGATTTGTTCGACATCTGTTGCATAGAATAGGCTCAGTATGTATGGTTCACGTTTTCATGATTGGATAATATGTTGAAATTGAAGTAGGTATTTATGTTGCTGCAGCTGAATGTCGAGAGACAACGACAAATGATGGCATCGCAGCAGCACAGCTCTCAGTCACAGCAACTACCGCAACAGGGATATTATCCATCTGCACAGTATAGTCAGCAGCAGCGAGCTATGGCACCGGTTAGCCTTTACGTGTGATTGCGCTTGTTTCTGGTTTTGAAATCGTCGATTAAAATTTCATTGGTCGCTTGTGTGCAACTGCTTTTGAGTAAAGTTGTGCGGAGGAATGACTAAAATTATTTCTCTTTGTGCACGCTTTTCGTTCCCTAAAAACCCGCTATGTCAGTATGTTATGTGCTCATCTACATCTTCGTATTTTGACATGCGTGCATAATTGTTTCAACTGGCGAAGTTTTTGGGATCATTGCGATTAAAAATTCCTTCTTAATTGCGAAAGCTTAAAGACGGCATCAAATTTTTGAACCGAACTCTTGCACAGAAAGGTCTGTTTTTTGAAAGCGTAGAGTTTTGTTATTTTATTTATATATCTAAAGAGCCGTTTCGTTTAATTGGTGAGGGTGCAACAGAAGCTGCTTATTTGCAACGGATTTTGCGCAAAATTGCTCCGGAATTATTCGGTTTGCCTAAAATTTAGCCTATTTAAAATCGGCGACGGATTTGACGAACGATTGTTAGCGGCTGATGAAGGGAGGTGACATGAGGCGACAGCAAAGTAGTTTGGCTTCCCCAGTGTTGAAGGCAAGAAAATTTTCAGTGCAGTCGCATAGAACGCTTTATTAGGTTATTTAAATTTTTGCAAAGATATGTTGGCAGTTTTTTTTCCTTGTTAACGTGCGTACCAACTTTACATATTGTCCACGTTGCTTTTACCGATACTTTCCACTCTGATGATTTTGTAAAGATCACGCCTACCATTTTTCTCCATGGATAATTGTATTGCTCATTTGTGATGTTGGTACATTGAATGTAAGGGGTTCATGTGGCTTATCAGGGTTACGTCATCGCTGGAGGAGGTCATGCACCGCAAGTGCAAGGCGTATTGTATACGCCACAGCAGGGACAAGCGGTACGAGCCCACTACGTGCATATGCAGCAGCAAGGATCGCTTCCAGCACACTCATTGCCACCCCATTATCGCCAGGCTGCGCCATTGGAGCAGGTTGTTCATTCTCTGTTCTTTTTTTTGGAAGGGAGCTGGTCTGTTAACATAGCGGGGTTTGAAGTTTCATGGAAGATATAGTGCGCATCCACTGGTTACATTTGTTTGTCTTCAGGAATTGTATAATAGCTGTTTGATATCTCATTCGGTGAGAGTTTTCGTTTTTCTGGGCATCGTAGTTATTTTCACGTGTGACACTTCTTTGAGAAGATTCCTAACAGAGATTTGCATAAAACGAGGAATATGAGAGACGTTGCTATACGACCAGAGATTGGTTTTTTCTATGTAGATTTAGAGAACTGTATTCCGAATGAGCATAGCGAACAGCTTCCCTGAAGAATGTAGCAAAAGAGAAGACATTCTTGGAAGAGAGTTTAGTTAGTGATTAAGACAACTTCATTAGGTATTGTGGCATTAGCAAAAATTCAGGCAGCACCTCCACCAGCAAAGAAGCGAAAACGGCCAACGAAGAAGCAACAAAAAGAAGCGGAAATGGCACAGCAGGCTGCAGTCGTACAGCAGCAACAACAGCAACAGCAATACCTTATGGAGCAGCAGATAAATGCCCGTGTGCCTCCTACTAACGCACACACTGTCGACAGGCCTACAATGATGCCACAGGTAGCGTTTCACACTTCCATCTTCCGCTCCTACTTTTTCTTTGCATCTCCTCTCTTGTTATGCATGCTTATACATGGGCACCACGTCTGATCGGAGTTACAGTGGAATGTTATTTCTCAGAATCCTGGAATTTCGTTCCTTTTTGAAGTTCCTAGATTTTGCAGTCAGAAGCCAGAAGAGGATGAAATAATGTCCAGTTATCAACCCGAAGATAGCGAAATAATGTGCAGATAGCAGGTAAAAATAAGGTGCAAACTTCTTCTTATCCCTTTTGGTTAGGTCTTCGTACGGGTACTTTCTAGGTGTTTTTTTCGAGTCTGTCTTTTCTATACACTCCTGGTGTTGATGGTCAGGTGCACATTTAGGCGAAAACCATGCGTCTCCCTTTAAATCATTTATGGGTGCGTGAACTTTGTATTGTTTTGGGTCTAATCGTGAAAAGTACAGCATGTGTTGACCATTCGACCACCGTGAAGAATAGATGATGAAATTATTTACTACTTATATTTATGGTCCCCAAGGTTGAAAAATCCTAGTACCGTTCTGCATGCTCTTTAGCAGTAATTTCGAAAGCGCGATAAATTGGCGGAACGTCCATCTATGGAACCAGCGCCCGCTGGTGCCTCAGAAACTTCCAAATCACATAGACGCCGTTGTTGTTTTTCTTTTTTTAAGTTTTTAATGTTTGTGTGATGTCGGTCGTGTGGCTTTGTCGTCATCCTCAGTTTTTGCTGATTTCTTTGTCAAATAAGGATTTCACTATTGAGTTTGAAACTTTCTGTTGTTATGAGAATGCTTGAACTCCTTCACGTCTAGGTTTTTAAGCATGTGGGAAGACTGATTTCCGTTTCAAACTGGGTACAAGCAGCTGACTGCACCATATCAAGTTCGTTCATAGGATATTTATTTAAACGTGGAGCTTCTGCGGCGACATTTATTGCTGAGTTTGCGTTACTTTCATCGTTAGGGGTGGCATGAATGTCGTGTCATTCGTACCGTCTGTCCATTGTATAAGTCGTTCGCAGGAATTACCAGCACGTATTTTCGTGGGTGCTTCTCTCTTCGTCGCAAATTGTGCCTGACGATTGCGTTCTCAAAACACATGACATCCTCAAAAAGTTAACATCACTACAACTTTGTTTCTATTTTCGTTCACTTCACAGTCACTTTACACTGTTTCACGCCTACGATGACCACATCGCTAATTGAGGTACTGAGAGCAGATGTTCAGATGATACAAGGCGGTCAGTCACAAGCGAGTATGGTGTACACTCAACAGTCTCGAGCATATGCGCCATCCAGCATGCAGTCGCCATCTGCGTCGGCTTCCGCTGCTAGCCAGCTGATGCAGGTAATGCATGTGGATTGTTTCTGTTGATGTTGCTGTCAGCAGCTTTGAGTGTCTCTTAAGCCTTCTTCTGTAACAAGTACTCTGGTTATGGTTATTTTAGCGCCATATTTTTATTTCTTCAGATGATTCGTCAGAAAACCTCTGCGTTGGCCTGTTTGCATGTTTTTTTTTAATTCAGCATCCTTATCTCCTCACGCCTTTAATAGACGTTGATCCTTGCAGAGTCCACCTTCGAATGCCGTTTATTACCATCAGCAGCAGCAGCAACAACAACAACAACAGCAACAACAACAGCAGCAGCAACAACAGCAGCAACAACAACAGCAACAGCAAATATGGAAAGCACAGCAGCAACCGCAGGTCTGTGCACACATGTACTTGTAGATGTCGATTCCCTTATCGTTTTACTCAACTTTGGAAGGTTTAGGACCTGGAATCCCGCCATTCAGGTATTATATAATTACGTTCCTTAAGCGACGCTATTATAACGTCCATGTATAAATAAGTAACTATTCTCCGAATTGCTTCCGCCTGAGCGCAGTAATTTTCTACTGCATATTGAATGAGGTGATGGCATGCACTTAATTTTGTTGCGACCGTGATATCATTGCTTGTTCAGTGCAGTGCGAAAATCGACATAGTGCTTTTATTCAGCGGTGCTCAGATGCTGTGCTACATATGGAAGGCAGCTTTTCGGGAACGCTGATTTCGTTCTGAAGTGTGGAAACAGATGAAGCTGAAATAGCTTCTCTCGTTCTCCACCTTTCACGTCTTAGTGGTTTTCAGCCTTCGGGTGGCGAAAATATACGGCAAAGGAAAAGAATGAGGGAAGGGTAAAAAGTGTTTCGAAAATAGAAATTCTAAAAAGTTTGGGGATTCTCGATGTATTCCTAGAATTACAAGGTGTTTTACCCAATAGATCGTTTGAGTGGGTTTTCGCGAGTCCAAGAGTTCACAAAGTGAAGTTGTGGGAAGCGCGAAATTCGAAAGCGTTGAGCAAGAGAACCCCTTCTTGGAAGCTCACATCTCCTTAAGTACTGATCTGCATTGTTATTAGGATCAGTGTGATCAACTATTTCCTTACTGCATGGTTCTTGACTGCCAGTAATTCTTAAGAAGCACTGAAGAAGTGCTTGGAGGTTTACTGAGCTGTGTTGTAGCGCTCGAGTTTGTTTGCAGATCATGCAGCCGCAACGAACACAACAGATTATGCACACACAACAACAGCAGATGACCTATCCACCGCAGATACAGCAACAGTGGCAGAGCACCCAACCTCATCCACAGAGGGTCGCTTATCCACAGACCGATAACGGTGCCAACTTCTTCCCTTTTTATGATTACTTTACTGTTGGTTGCCATGATAGAATGATGTGTGTTTTCATTTTCATCGCCATATTGCGTAGTGGTATTATTAATGGTATATTGGACGGTTCATAGCATTGTAATTTTGCGAAATGGTCGATTCGCCGTTATTCGAAAAGCAGATGTTTTGGTTTCACATTGAAAATTATTCTCATTTTTCACACAAACGTATTCGCCCTATCACAACCGTTGGGTTTTGTTTCGCCACTTGGATGGATAAGACGATGAGACGGGAAGTTATTTCTGTGATTTCCACGCAAGCAGTAGTTCTCGGAGCGGAAAAAATGAGATTGAAGACTTTAAAGAGAGAACCTTAAGTGATAATTTGTTTAGGAGCAAGAGGATGTATTTTCTTTTCAAAGATCTCCATCCACATGCGTTTTTGCCTATTAAACGTAAGTAAGGTCACATATGCATGTTTGTTTGCAGATCGCTGCCTAATTGTTGTTTTTTTTACGGTCAGAATTATAAGAAATTCGTCGTTTCAGTGTTGAGTGTGATGGCCGTGTCATATTCCCCCAAAATTTCACTCGTCTTCCAGCCGAAAAATATAGGATATGGGAGTTCAGAAAACACCGTGTTACGGAAGTTCAGGACAAGAACTGTGGAGCCTTGTTCCAGAATGTGCGGATCATTGTATAAAATGAAGAAGGCATGTGTTGAGCCTTCGTGACGAGACTTGCATCATGATATTTTGTAGCACCTGAAATGAGTGTCCCACAGTCGAGTACCGTGCATCAGTCTCCGGCTGCAAATAGAAGCGGTTCAATGGATTTTTCGCCTGCATCGCAGTCAAGTAGCACAATGTCCCCATTGTATCATCAGCAACAGGTTGTCATTTTGTTTCGCTAATTGTCTTTTTTTTCTGTTTTTGAGAATTCCATGATGACTTGAGACTTTTGAGTCTCCAAAAGTTTGATTATTTATCCGCAACAAGTATTTCTTTATGTCGATTTTCCTCTGTATCGAGCTACCTGCAACTAAGGTGAATTGTCTGTGAAATGTACTATGGCTGCTTAATAAGACAGGTTGCGAATAGATCGAAAAGTAAGTTGGTGCACGTATTTTCTGCCTTATTAGATTTTATGAGTATAAAGGGGATCTGTTTTCCGCTGATGGCGTTGCTTTAGTGTGAGATAGACATCAAATGTTCCACAATCGTTTATAAAACGAATTTCTTTTCGTCCTTAGGGCATGTAAATGTGGTACCGTGCACATTATTAAACGATATTGAGTTTTCTTTGCTTCAAGTCTATCTAGCATTGCGCTGTCGTTCCTTCCAGCCGGGTCCCAAAAAATTTGTATTTTCTGTGCTCGAGACTGGTGAAGTTCATTTGTGGGTTGTTTTATGGGCACTGCCACTGAAAAACATCTTAAAATTATACGTTTCGCTCGAGAATGAAGTTAATACTTTTAGTTTGAATTTTTGACGAACTTTGCATTCTGGGATTGCACACTACTTTTGAAAGAAAAACCCAGTAATTAAGAAAACTCCAACAGTAGCCGTCTATTCACAACACAAAAGGGTCGGAGTAATTTTTGACCAAGTGAAGCGCAGGAAATACAGCTTTGTTTATGAAAGAAGAGATGCTTACTGGGAATAAGAAATCGGGATGTATGTTTGTTTTCGATGCAAGAAAAAAGCATTTAGTATGGAAAGTCTTGGTTCTAGCAGCATTTTCCAGCAGTAGCCTCATATAATTTCGAGGGAAGGGTGAAAAGAACAAGTAGTCTGCTTAAGTGCGGTAGATCTAAGTTGAACAGTGGTAGGTGGAAGATAGTTATTTTGTGAAGTTTGGTAAGTATGGATCCGATCGAATGCTTATGGCTGCCAAGCTGAAAGGCAAAAAAAGCTTTTTATATGGACAGAGACCAGTGCTACCCTGGCTAGAAATCTCTCAGCTAGAACGCTTCCCTTCAACATGACCCTTGAAATCGTCAATAGTCAACATGGTTCATAGTTGGAGTGGTTGAGGTGAGGTGTTTACCAGCTAAGATTCGAAGCAGAGGGATGACAGCTTTTTCACTAGCGTCATTTACGCTCTGAAAACTGCCTCGAGGATATTCCCCAACTAGCTGCATTCCTCTTGTGACCAATTGCGAGTTGTAATCTTCCCTTTGATTTCTTGAAATTTCTAACGTGCCATCCGCGAGTTTTATGAAATTTCTCTCCGCTAGCTGCTCATGTTGTTCTTTCTGGCTTATTGTGGAAGATATTTGCAAATCACCCGTACATTATAACGGTTTCATTATTTTGCATTGCTTCGTCTACCTTTAGTTATGAATCTAAAAAATAAATGGTCTTTCGAATGGCCACTCATTTATTGCTGATGAACCAAAAGGCATGCAACGTTTAAACTTCTGAGCGTTCCCTAAAATTCCGTGGAATGTCTCAGACTTTAGAACTTCTCGGAACCTCAAGGTGTCCGAAACTTTTGAGTTAGAATCTTCAGGGTCAATGTCGTCTCGAATCTTCAACCATGACAACGTTGGTTACAGGTGTGGAATGAGTATTTCACCAGCCTAATATATTGTTGTCATGTGATTTTGCCAATATGGCCAGCCACATCACAGTACTTTTTTTTGCATACAGTGCACAAATATTGCAATAACAGTGTTGCAGACGTGTGAATCGAATGGCGCCACTGCCTTCTGCACTCAAGTGGCAGCGTTCCAAACAGCATCTTAGAACACGAGCCATGAGAGAATCGATTTTAGATATCTGAGTATAGGTATCTTCGTCTTTCCCGTCAGCAAGAATTCCCACATTAACGGTAATGTGCTTTTGAGTGTCTAGCCTCAGAAAGAGGGAAGAATGCTTGAAAATGAAATAGGAATTATGAGGTACGTTGGTAAAGTGCAACCCATGCGGTATTGTTCATTAGAGCATATTGCAGCGCAAAATGATTCATCGAATAAAATCAGAAGAAGCTCGTTTAAGCGTTAAGGTTTTGATTGCAGCAGCAACAACAGCATATGATGTATCAACAGCAGATCACTGCCAACCAGCAAACCCCACCATCTGGTGTCGCGTATTCAAGCCAGCCTTCGGTCTCTTCATCCAACCAGCAGCGTGATCCGCAGTTGCAGCAACATTCTTATGTGCACGAGCAACAATTGCAGCAGCAACAACAGAAGGCAGCAGCTCCTCTCATGGATACCTCGGGTGACTTTGGCATGCAGGATGATCTGGGTGCAAATATCGCTGACGACTGTAAGTGAAAGTTCATTTTCTTGTCTGATGCCCCTTCAAGAAAACGTACATTTGCCATAATTTCTGTTAACTCGATATTTATAGTTTGTACGAGGGTGTTGTAATACTTATTTCCTTCCTCCGTGAGCCGTTTTATTCGTCCTTGGACGGTAAAATCCTCATGATTTTAAGAAATGATGTCTTTCGTCCAGGAAATAGTCAATACCTTAGCACACGATTTGGGGTGAGGGAAGGAAAGAAAGGGAAGCCCACTGGGGTTTGAATGGTTGATCAGGTTGTGATAGCTCTGATCGAACTTAGTAGAGTCTAGTTTTCTGTTTAAGAAGTTATACAGAATCTGTTCTTGATATGCAATAGCTTAACGATAACCTCAGCCTTTCTTATTGCTCACACGCGATTGATTTCTGTTATCATCGTTTTTGCACGGTCATGAATGAATGATTTGTTTGCAGGTGGTGATTTCAATGATCTGGATTCGATTGAGCCGATGACGGAATCCGGAGATGTGGGAACGACGTTGATGGCAACTCATCAGCAGCAACTGCAACAGCAACAGCAGCCACATATTAGCAACCAACACACGTCGCAGCAGGCAATAATCAGTCGACACTCGCACCAGCAGCTCAGCTATGCTCTTCCCACACAGGTGCATCATGCAACGCAGGGTTACGAGCAAATTGTGCAAATCTCGACGTCGAATTCTCAGCAAATAATATGTGGTCCTGCCGGTACTCAGTCTAAATGTGCTTCTCGACAGCAGCAGCAGCAGACACCTCAGGTTTACAATGTGCAGCAGCAGCAGGTCTCTCAACAGCATCTTCCTCAGCCGCAAACCTCACCAGTGCAAGGCTATTCTATGCAACAGCCACAGCAGCCACAAATGAACGCTGCTTACGGAGTGCAACAGCCGTGCACATCGCAGAGTACAGTTTATCCGTCGGAGCAGATCTCATCACCGAGGCAGGCGGTTAGCTCATTTGCTGCACAGCAGCATCATCAGCAACAGCAGTATCAGCAGCAGCAGCCACAGCATCTCCAGCAACATCAGCAGCACCATCAGCAGCAACACTACCAACAAGACCAGCAGCAGCACCAGTCGATGTGTGTACCGCGGACCTTGGGTGTGAGTTACATACCTTCGCAAACAACACAGCAGCAACATCGAAGCACCATCCGAACACCTCCAGTTGCGCATCAGCAGATACAGTCGACAGCTCGGGTCGAAGATCGACAAACATCGCAACTCGGTTCGTTTGTTCTCGTCCCTCTAGCTTATTCGCGGTTTTCTATTTCGTATTTATGTGTATTATGGTAATGAGGATTGAACGTTTTGACGATTGCGACATTGCTCATTTTTCTGCTGAAGAAGAGGTTTTAATGCAAAATTCTGGTGTGTTTTTTGAGGGTCTTCTCCATAGATCATGTGGCACAGCTTTTGTGTTTTGACTGTATATATCCGAAAACGTTACTGTGACACGGAAGTGAACTCGAATGAAAAAGCACACTGAGGTTCTGAGGTTGCAGAAGAGAGTCCAGCGTCGCTGGCATCGCGGCCTGAATCTGGTATCGTGATGACAGAGCGTGAGAAAGATCCTATAAACTCCACCATTGGTATGGAATTCTTTCAATTATTTTTTCCTTGTTTGCATCCTGATGCAAAAAGTTGTTGCTAAGTAGGGGAAGTTTTATTAATCTAATTGCTTGTATGCGATGGCGCCTGGTTAGAACGCAGTGGGCATTAGGCCCATCTACTGTTTTCGTAAGTCGTGAGCAGATGCCCTATGTGCTTTTATTCTTCATCAAAATATATTGGGACAGTTAGGCATATAAGCAATGTCTGTGATCCTGTGGAACACTTCCGCTCCTAATGATCACGTAAGGTGATTGAAGCATGCGCTGCTTCGTCCACTGCACAAAAGTTTTCCTGTCTTCTAAAGTTTATCTGATTAGGTGTGGAAGTCGGCTCTCATTGAGTGATATTTAGATCTCATTACATTGAACTGAGGATTTGCGTTTGGAAACGTTTGTTTTGAGTGCAGTTAGGCATGAGAATTCATTTTTATATGTAAGCTGAGTTGAAGTCGGATGAGATACATCAGTGTCAGTCATCCAACGAAATCTTCCTTTTTGTGACCGTTGCTGGAATTTCTAATTGTGAAGGACGTTTCTGAATTTTGTGTCATGGGTGAGAATGAAAATTGGATGTTGTCCATGAGTGCAACTCCTTCTCATGCCCTGATTTATGAGATGTACGCAGCAGATCCTAAGCCCAAGCTTTTCCTCCTATAGACGTGTAACTGAAAAATTGCTCCCATTAATTCATTTTCTGTTTCTTCTGATGTTCCCAGATTTGAGTAATTCAGACGTATTTGCAGAAACGGTGGTGATGCGGGCTTTATCGGACCAGGACACTATAGTTAATCCCGTAAATTCGACACAGAATCGCACAGCGGTGCAGCGTCCACGTGTTGTACACTCAATGCAGCCGTCGTCATCGTCTGAATCAGTGACTGCTTCAGGTAACAAACCTTGGTCCTCTTAGGCCAGTGATGAATTGGAGGAAAGGGAAAATTTTGGTTCGGAAGCGCGATGTCCAAAAAGGTTTTCCTACCAGTTGAAGACTCACGCATTCATGTTGCTTTTCTCATTGTTCTTGCGTCCAAAATTTCAAGATGTTTGCCCGATTTTCAGGGTTTTTCCAGGGCATCTTGTAAGAATGTTGAAATATAGTACTTGACGACTGTTTTGTGTGGAATATGTTTCACACGTAACATAGTCAAGCATTGTGCATTGCGCTCGTTTATAAAATGTAAACGTATTATTTTGCGTTTTTGTCTGCAGCATTTAAGGAACTAGTTAGTGAAGTGAGCGGGAGAGAAAAGCGCGTTTTGTCGGTGTCTTTTTCACCTATTCGACCTTGTGCCTGGAGTTGTCGAGAGGCAAAGAAGCACTGGGTGGTTGCTTTTGAGTTAATTTATTCAAGCTATTGGTTTTCTAGGGAAGCTGACAACAAGTGCAATGAACTCAGTCTCCATGAAAGCTCCACATATTACGAGATCGATTGGCCAGTCGTCCGTCTCAAGACCAATCGGTGATTTCCTCTTGCTTCTTGAACTTGGTCACTCACTACTGAGTGTCCGTGTGCATTTGGGACGTAGTGTTTACGTGAGGTAAATGGGCAGGAAAGTGGGAAACGTGCGCGAATAACGTTCAGCTAAAGTGCGACTGTTTTGTGAAGTGACACAAGTTAACGTACCAGGTGCAGTGATCGATCTCGTAATTGTATTCCTCCATCTGAGCGGACGAAGTGCTTCTTTTATGGCCATGGTAGGACGAAAATAGCTGTCGGACGTCAGAAAACAATAATGAAGCTGTTCGATGATGAATTCTTCATATGAGTTGTTAGAAAAATGTAAAACGCAATACTTCACTCTCCTTTATTCTTTCCTCGTCGCATCGCATCTGTCATAATATATTAAGATCTCTTTGGAAAACCTTAGAAACGATGAGGCTCTGTTATAGCGGCTTTATGTATATTGTGAAAATGAGATGTAATGATGTAGAATTGCTTCAGCGCACAGTCAGCAACAGCAGCAGTCGACGGCCTTAGCGGAGGGCACATCAGCGGGGAGTAATCCTTCTCCGCGCTCGCTAAACGGGCGACCGTCTTCTGTGGACGGCAGAACGAGCTCGAGCTCGGGGTCAGTGCTTACACAGCAGTTCAGCTCGATGGCGTCCTCTCATATCAGTCGACGCGCATCAACAAGTTGCTCTGGTTTGTAACTTTTCTATGAGCGTTCCTTGGGATGAATGTGTGTGGCACGGTAGACTGAAAATATGTTGGATTGAGATGTGAAAGACTGAACAGGAAATACGCGCTAACCCTTCCTCATTTTCATCATTTTAATCTTGTTGGGAATGAAAATGTCTCGCACCAACTCCTCTTCTAAATGCAAACGGTTGTTGGTGCTGCTGTGAGTGTTAAGGAATATATCTTACCGTTCGGATTCAACTGAACGATACCGGTTACGCTTTTCTGCATTTGAAATGCACTTCATACTTCTTCTGTCAGCAGGCGAACTTGCGAATTGATTTTTCCTCATTTCATGTCAAGGCGAGCCATTTGATATGATGTGTTACAGGAATTTCTGAAACGGGAGAAGATGATGCAAGTGCATCATTTGCGAACGGACAGAAGGACCGTAAAGTAAGCGATTCGGCTATGGGCGTATCTGAACAGCGGTTGAGTAGTGCGAATTACGTGGCGCAGCATCACCTCACCAACGGACATGACCCACATCTTATGAAGGTATTCTTGCGTGCACCTGAGTGTGTGTTCTTGCTGAATAGCTTTCGGTTCCTCTTTTGCGTTTGTGAAGTGGATTCGTGTGCTTCCGAGATGGTTTGAGCATTATATGCTTTAATTTTCTTGTCTGCAGGTTTAAAAATCGATCTAATTAGTTTCAGAATCGGCATTGCTCGTATAACGTTATTACGGTGTTTATGGAAAAGAAAGGAAGAAAGGTGGAGAGTGTCCAACAAATCAGAGCAGTTTTCTGGTAAAATCGAGTGACTGCTTTTGAAGTAGGCAGAAAACGACATTGTTTTAATAAATACGGTTTGTCACAGGAGTTTTGCTTCGTGCAGCAGCCGAATGGGTTGTCGAACTGCGTACTGAGTGAAGAAGAGCGTCGAACACTAAGCGGAGCCCAACAGCAGTCATTGTCGGCACCGCAACGGACGCCCCCGAAGAACGTGCCTCGTCGAAATCGCCGCAAAGCGGATCTCTCTCAGGAGGCGTCCCCACACAGAGACGACGACGACGAATTTTTCCTCTCAACGACCGCCAATCCGCACCGTTAGATATTTCGTTCGTTGGCACACTTCTAGTGCACATCTCTCGAATATCCCACCATTAATGTAGTTATAACCGTCGGACTGGAAGAATGAATTTTGTGGACTTAGATCTGTTTTTGGGCCTACGCTTCTGTTTAGTGCTATATTGTGTATGTTTCTTTATAGTTTTGCAGAGAAAGGTGATAGTATCAGAAGCCTAAAACATAAAGATAATGTTATTAGACCGATGTTAAAGAGAATCAAATCAAGGATCGGCTGAATCACATGTGTTAAAGTTCTTTCAGCTAAGTACGTGTATGCAGGTCTGACTTTCGGCAATCTTTTACGTTGTATTTAAACTGAGGATACTGCTTTATGATCGATCCTGAGAAAAATTCGTAGTGTTTTTTTGCGTGAGCTGGTTGCTCACTGGTAGATTTAGGCGCCCATAACGAAAGCACACTTCATTTCGTGCGTTGAAGGCAAGAGGTGCGAACTACGTGCTTGTTCGTTTTTATAACTAGAGACATTTGGAATGGTATTTAACGGTTCTTTTTTAATTTTTTCAATTCATTCTTTGGTGGATGCGGGGTGAGGTGAGAACGGTCCAGAAAAGGGTTATCGAAGGCGGAGCAATACTGGAACGGATTTCGGCCTTGCATCCTCAATTAGCTGCGAGCAAGTAATAAGACCCCAGTTTGCAGTAATGTAAGCGATGGTTTTCAGCGATGCGTGCCTCATTCACACGACGGGTGAGCATCGCTGGCGGGGTGGTGGTTGGTTCGAGTGGAACGGCGCCACCGCCGACTCATTTTAGTGGTGTTGTATCGGTGCAAAGTGCACAAAATAACTTTTCCGCAACCGTCGCTCGCCAGCAGCAGCACATCATGAAGCACCAGGTTTACAGCTTTGCCTTCTCAGTTATTCGTCTATAGTTACTATACGAATCAGTTATTGAATTCTTGCTTTACAGGTATGGATTTGTCTAGCGCGACTTATGCGCTGGTGATTGTCTGAAGTTAATCGTTCTATGATGTCACCTCAGTGGTTCCATAATATTAGAGATGAAGCGCGACAGAGGGGAGGAAGGCCATCTGAGATAGGCTCCCTCTCTCTGTTTTTGTTATTTGCAAGATCACCTAAATAGGATTATGTTGCAGCCGAAGACGTCATAGCGAAGGACTTAGGAGATACTCGCTGTAAATAGAAATGTGGTGGCGCAAGGCTGTGATCTGAAGGCGAGAGGATGTTGGCAGTCGGGGACAGCAGGCTGCTTCTGTCGCATTCGGCGACGCCTCTCGTACCGGTGTTATCGAGAGTGTGGCAACAGGCTGCCTCTGCTGCGCTAGTATCGTTGCGTAGTGTGTGCCATTGTTCTCGCTCTGTCTCTCTCTCAACATGCATCATGCCTTAGAGGTCTCCTCTCTCATCTACCCAAGTCAGCTCTTTTCACTACTCCTCAGTTTTGAACGCGCATCGTCTCGTTTTGCTAGCGCCATCGTCTTCCCTCCCAGCCCCACCTTTATTCAGAATTCTTTAATGAGCCGTTCCTGCACTTCCGGTACTGGTAGGTTGAATGCAGTTTGTGCAAGTGGTCTTAATGGCACATACATGTACCATTTTATTGCATAACGTGAGTGCTGTGAGGGAGATTGCAGCGCCAAGCACACGATAAGCGATGGCGTGGTGGTGTGGACGGGTGCGTTGCGTGTTGCAGTCGATCTCTCCTAGCGTAGTGTCCCTTGTAGGCTATTGGTGTATGCGCGTCGGTGTTGCTTGCTTGTGCGACGTCCCTCCCAAATGTGGCGTTCCTGCATTCGCGCTTGCTGTTCTTGGTTTCGTTTGCGCCGTCGTTGTCATTGTTATGTTGATGTGCTGCGTCCGTGGCGTGTTCCAGTGCGTATGCCTCTCTTTGTTGCTCCTTCAATGAAACAACGCTGCTTACGGGCTGTGTGTGCTTCTCGATGTCACTTGATTCCTTGCGTTTAGATTTTGCATCTCTCCTAGTTCACATTCAGCTATTTCATTCTTCGTCTTTCCCCCATACAGTTTCTGGAAAGCGCTCGTTTCTCGTTGTTGGAACGCTGTTGATGACGACCACATTTTTATTGCCGATGAGAGGTGGGTGGCCAACCGTGCAAACATCTTATAGGAATAACTGTTGTGAAAAGTTGCACTAGAAATCCGGCAGCCGCTGAACAGTCTAGACAACACGTCATCACTGTGGGCGATTCGCACATAGTAAGCACGTGAGCAGCACAAGTATTGCGCACTGCTGCATATTGTTGTGGCCGGCCGCCTTTGGAAGCGACTGGGATCGCTGCTGAGCTTTTCTAAGAGTCCTGGGACTGACACGGTTTCGTAAGGTTCGGGAGCGGAAATCAGAAAGTAGCACTTTTGAGGACTTAAAGCTTTCACGAAGGCCCTCTATCCATCCTCGGAGAGGTGTGGAATGAAATCGTTTCTCAAATGCATACTTCTCTCAGGGTCCTCCGTAAGTAGAGTCTTTTTGCTAAGTTTGAGATCCCAAGAATATTTTTTCGCCAACAAATTCAAATGAAAAACCGGCAACCCCGAAGGTAATGGCGGGGGGCGGGAACTTTCGATGTTTTGGAGATAGCATTCTGGTTAAGAAATCGGATAACACATTTTTGGACGTTGGTGATGGTTCGGAAATCTTATAAGCTGCCATCAGCAATTCTGCCGTCAAAAAGTTCAATCTCCGACTCTTGAACAAAATAGCATTTTGGGGAAAAGTGATACGCGAACCAGTTTTTAAGCGTGCACATCATAATATGCAGCAGTACCTAAATTATGTAATGTTTGGGTGATCATTAATGGTGCGCTACTGTATGTGTATTTTATAAGCCTCGTGAGGCAACATTTGTGGATTACTGTGTTGTGTTCATGAAACGTTTTTCGTCTAGAGGTGGCGATGACGTCTTCTTTGAAGGATGCTCACAGTAGTGTGACCTCATAATTGATCTTGATGTTTTATGAGGGAGTGCCTGTCATGCCTCTGCTTTCAAGCGAACCTCTATACAGTAATCGATTGTGTCGATCTTGCAAGACATCACGTAAATTTCAAATTCTGCTTCTATTCACCACATTTGAGGGAGCGTTGTTTTTCTTCCATCCGCTTTGGTTCGAAATTCATTTATATGTGGTGGAAAGATTTTTGGGGTCTCCAGTGGAGGTATGGGGAATTCGTTTTGAAATGAGGTATGCGCGGTGGCCCTTCGTTCATTGCACTTGTTTATGATGTGAGTTGACCACTCACCTGCCCGTCGCCAACATCTACTTATTTATTTCTTAAGTACGCTTCTTCGAGCACTTTTTAGCTTTTCCACCGCTTTTCTTGTGTCACCGCCCACGCGACGGTGATGCAATGAGCACGTTGTCACGAATGATTTTGGCGCCGCCTGTTGATGAAGGCTGAAAGGACCGTTGTGCTGAATGCAAGCGATCTTGGGTTTGCAGCAACGGGCAGGTGGGCCAAAGAAGCGTTATTGTTGCTCGCGCTTTTCGATTATTTTGTCTGCAGATAGCTCATCGTTGGCACGTCTTCTCCAGTTTTATTTTCGCGTAGGTTTTCCACCGAGCATTCCGCGACGTTAAGCACTTCCAAGCGACATTGGTCGACGGCGCTCGGTGTGAAGCGGTTGCTGTTGGGTGGCCCCTATGAAGTCCTTAGACTTTTCGTTTAATAAGTTGTTCGCAGTTGTCTTGTGTCGGCGTTGTTTGCAAATTCATTTTGCTCCTCGTTTGTTTATTTTTTTGTAAGTGTTTGCTGTGAATAAGATTTTATTTCGATCTTGTTTAAGTGCATAAATTATTCGATAATTTTAAATGTTCCATATGCACGCAAATCGCATATTATATGTATGTATTTATATGGAAATTAAATGATAATTGAATGGTGTGTGCCAGCCAGCATTATATGATTTGTACCGGCTTACGCATGGATTACATTGAATAGCCTGTCTGGAACGACGAAGGGCAGGTCCCAGGTTCGGGCACCGATAGGAGGCGTGCCGTTCGTAGCGGTAACAATACGTTTCATCCTCTTTAACAGATCGGAAGGGGAACGGCCAAATAAGCGCCAATTATCCTTGAACCCCCTCGTACGTAAGGGCGCCAAGTCTAGCATGAGGGAAAGTAATGGAAGCTGAGTACAAGCACCCAGATGTGTAAACTGCTTCGCACTTATCCTACACTCACGAATTTCGCCCACGACGAGTGGCACCATCTGTCTTTAAAAGCAGGATACCCCACGTCAGTCGTTTACGCGGTGACGCTGTTTGCATTCACAGTTACAGATGGAAAGTGCGAAATATTTATTGATCAAGGTAGGATGCAGTACATACATAAGAACATGTTCTAATCGGCATCGCAAAAGTGCAACAAGATGAAAACTCGCAACAATGCAGCCTGAAGAAGATTAAAAACCAGCCGAATCGTACTGCAAACCCACTGTTCCAACCGGGAGCAGTTAAACTTTTAGTCTTAGAGATGCGCTCTTTGTTAAAAATAGATGAAATTGGGAGAAGTGCATTGCTCGAGTCTGGAAAGACCCGATGAGGCTTTGGAATCGAATTCGGATTTTTGTCTCAGGAGAACTAGGAGGGGATTCGCTGTGACCGGGGTAATAATTTTCTCTACATGGTGAAAAAAACACATTTGGGGAGGCACGCTTTATACAACGAAGAAAGTCTCAACATTCAGCATTTTTCACTACTTGGTTCCATTTAAGAGGGACCGATATTTACTGCTGTAATCTTACTGTGAGGATCGCGAGGTTCACCGCTCCTACAGCTTTTCCACCTTGCATAACAAAAGGATATAAAACGATGAGAGCGAAAAAATACATAAGGCTCACAATTGTGAACCCTTCGATACAAGAATCCGATTGAATGGATCCCAGAACATCTGATGCCATTGAATACGAGGAAATGACACCGTGTAACAACTACAGCTGAACTAGACTCGAAGACTGAACACAGGAATGCGCCAAAATTTCTGGCAAGAGAAACGACCTACGGGTCAAAAAAAATTTCGAAACACTTTGCGTTTGCAAAACAATGACGGTGTTAAAAACAAGCCCGTCATCATTAAAGCACTGCCCTCAAAACAAGTCATGGATTCTCGCAATAAACATGCTCCGCATTAGCGTCTAACGTATAAATTTGTTGATGGAAGTCTACTGTTATGACCTTTCCAGATATGCTGCTACTTTACCACGCGTCCAGACCATACCTGCTTTATGGGAACCAAAAGCAAGACTGCCATCAGGATGTAATAAAAACTGAAGACATGTAACATATCGTCACCACAAATCAATTACTGTTGGGAACAGCGAAAGGCTGAACTCCCAACACACTGCAAATTGCTCATCCACGTCAACGAACTCTTCAAAATAAACAGCATGCGGTATCAGAGACTAACAGAGTAGAACATAAGATAAAGTACAAAGCGACTTCACTATCATAGGAGGAAGACCGCCTCCACTAAGCACGAAATCACCGAATATTATTAATATCTTGCAGTATGAATACCTTCTGGATTACTGGGGCACTACAAAGATCCGACATGAAACTCTGCGGTCCCATTTCTTATTTAGGTCTGAGTAGAAGGCAAAACCCATACGGCAAGCAGACCCTCTTCACACGATTAAAGCAATCTATCTGCACTGTCTCAACGATGGCTAAACATTTTCACATATTTAGATATGTACCTTTTCGGGGATTTCTAAACAGAAGTACAAACAACGTGAACAAATGAATTAAGGAAGAAAGTTACCTGCAAAGGTTTGCAGTGAGCAAACCGTCAAAGGTAAGTGAAAGAAGAATTGAAGGATAACATCATCGTACAATCATAATAAGAAAGTATTAAGTGGAGGTGCAGTTGCCAGATGGGACGCAACAGACCTGCTGCACCGTCGAGATGGTCGCCTGCTCTCGATGACTTAGATATTCCAGAGTTACTGAAATGTCGAACTGCATGTTCACGTAAAGTGACGTGAGACGTGAAAACGGCGCTTGACAATATTCCCTGTAAATGCACACTTTTCAATTCACAAATAAATTTGTTTTTTCAACAAGTGTTCACTTTTTCCCCATTTAAGGTATCATAATTATTCAGGTAAATTAGTCTCACTAAGATTAATCACTGAAGCAGGCGAACTGGCAAGCTCGTATGAAATCTATTCGACTATTCAGACTTTATAACTAAGCTCTGAAAATAAACACTTTAGTGATGATAAATCTAGAATGAAGGCGAATAATGGTTATGAAATATACTCAAGCAGTTCTGTCTGCAGCATGATCGTCTACACTCCCCCGCTGGAAAATGATGGCTTACGAAAAACACGTCGACAGGACTAATTTACGTTATATCAAAATGATACTACATCGAAGAAAAAATGGGTTAGAGTGATATAATTCTAAAATGAAACTAACGCGACGCCACCCTTGAGTGTAACCGTGTTGTTGAATTCAAGTAGATGCTTATTGCGAGAACGCGGACCCACCATTGTCGAGCTAGCGTTACCTCCTTCACCCACCACATCACTCGACCACGGCTGGAATTTCGAGATGATCGTCGCCGATGAATTCACCACCCGCACCGAATAATAGTTCGCGTTCGATATGTTTATCGCGTTCTACAATTACCTACAACATTGGAAACGACGACGGTGATCTGGAGCTAGAGACAAAAAATATCGCAATGCTTGCATGTAGCTATCGCAGAGACATGGTCACTCCTGTTAATTTGTTCTTTGTGCGAAGTTTTTTAAATACGTCCCTTTTCTGGATGTCTCTATTAGTGGAGTTTAGGTGATAGACAAATTATAATAACGCTTCAGTTTGGAAGGAGTCGGTAAAACATGAAAAACGACTGCAGAACAACAAAAAGAAGCATGCCGAAATTGACAATTCACTGCGAGGACGATACGATTGCTGTAACGAAGTCAAAATAAAATTACCAAGAAATAACATAGAGATAATAAACAAATTTTATGTTGCCATCATCTTCATATCAACGAACAATCCCAAGGCCAACATGCTCATAACTTATTTCAAATAAGAGAAGGGCACAAGCACTGCAAGAAGAATACTATTTAAAAAAAAGCAAAAATTAAGCAACGGTGGGAAGAAAGACAGACGGTTGGAGTAGGAAACAAACTCCTTCAAACCTAATTATGTATGCTCCAGTGACAGAGCTGAAGGACGGAAAAGTGGTTGCAAGAACTCTTAAAATTTCGAATATAAGGATACCAAACGATCATTCGAAAAACAAATTTTTCGCGGCACCATCGAAACTTTTCATACCCAACCCATCTGAATCTGCATCAGCTTCACTGAAATGGCGTGGTGAAAGGAGAGGCGTTCTAACAACACATGCCCCTAATTCCAAGAATTACACTGTTATACATCATGACAACCATATGAGAGCTACCTCTACTCTCATAATTTCATTCCACTTCTTCACAGAGTCCCATGAGACTCGCGACCTGTCGACGAAAAAGGGAAAAAGTCACACACAGGTAAACTGCCGATGACCAGGACCCGATACACTGAAAACGTAATACGAAAGCGGAGGGTCGTGCAGGAAATAGAGAGGCATGATTAAAGTTCAAGGCACGTTCAAAGACACCCGCTTGTCTTCAAATACGTCCCCTCATGAAGAAATATCTTTCACTTCCACAGGGCGTATCCTCAGAAGAATGCAAGCCGACTGTTATACATTTAGAGCGCTGACTTAAACAGCAGCCTGGCGCATGCGGCTGCCGAGCACACAGCTTTAAACCCGGCGAAGCCCGTGCATTTTAACCCGGTAACCGAAACCGAAATGCCATGACAGCTGAAATTTATCTACACATGTTGGAACTATTGGCGACAGCTCCAGTACAGCTTCACTGGAGCCTAATCACTATCATATCGCCGCTACTACAACTAAAAAGCGCGCAGCCTGTATTTACACTCCAAGATCCTCACAACCTATGGAAGTCTTACCTCAAAAAGAAACGCAGTTCTCTTAAATGCAACTGCAGCTGGTGGAATTTGCAGCTTGTTCATCCACAGAACTCGCTCCTCAAAACTGATCGGGAACGCGCCAGTCTCCCCTTCTGCAGAAACAAACACCTAGACACGGTTACTCCAGCCTGCGAAGGGTAGAAAACTTCAGACGTTTCTCGGAAATGCTTTCAGCATATTCCGAGCATTTTAGTTCTAAAATGTTTTATGAATGAAAAGAAACCGTGTTGGAACCACTAGCCGTGTGAGTTATAGACAACGATAATCGAGCTGTGATGGGAGCGGTGTAGATAAAATAAAATGCGTCGTGTAATGAGGAAGTAACTAATTTATCTTGTTAATATGTTAACAAAATGAAATAATATTTATGTAAATATGCAACTGAAAAAAATACTGACATACTGTATTTACATTATGGAGTTTCGAAACCTCAGGTGACAGATAATCGGAACAGCTCGCACAGAAAGCGGTCGTAGGACCACTACCATATGCTTTATTCTTATTTTGTAATCCCTTTGGCCTACCGTTACACCTCAGCACTTTTATGCACCCTCACGTACTTACAAACTGCATTATGGCAACCTGGGAGGGGTGAGGAGCAGAGGGAAGGAGGAGTAAGGACGCTTGCACATCTGTGGGGTCTGTTTGGTCGGAAGTTTTGATTTGGCAGCCGTAATTCCGCGACAAAATGTGCACCACATGAAGATCCTTCATAACGTCTTTCACGCTGATTTATCAATTCTGACAGTAATTACGGGCGTTCAAAGGGCCATAAAAATATGGACCTTCCGCAGACGAGACCTAAAATGTGGATTCATCGTGATATGAAAGTATCATTCCACACATTTCATGATTTTCCTACAGATTATGAAACCAAGTGGCCACATGAGTGAAATTCGAAAAAAACGCATGCCATGCCACTTGTCTTGCTGTGATATTCTACTTACTGCAGATGTGAAGCCAACGGTCGCTTCAAAGAACTTAAGCAACCACACTTCTAAATTTGACCACGGGGGTTGATCAACTGCAGTAAGTAGAATTGATCAACTGCAATTCATCATCAAAAGCAAGAAGAATTACAACCCATCTCTGCTACTACCGTTTTCAGTCTGTTCGTTGGTTCATTTGTTTATCGATGCAAGCAAGAATTCTTATTACACAATCTGAGGCAGTAGTCCAAGTCACAAGATTGTGGATGATGAATCGCAATTTGCAAAAGATGCCTAGCAAGTCGCATTTCTAAATATGGGGATCACCAATTCTTGAATTCAGAAAACATTTTAAACAATGCAGCACTAAGATGCATCCGAGCAACTAAGTTCCGCACTACAACTTTCTTGGTTCACCAAGTTAGGGCGCATCCCGATGGGAGGAGTTATTTCGCCCCTATTTTTGCGAAGGTGAGCGTCATTGTGGCATGATGCTCACTCTTCGTTCCTACGACGGAGAATGGTCAGAAAGTTACGTATCAGAGGTAAAAATGAAGAATACCTAACAATATGAGCTGGATTAATCAACCTAACACAGCGATAAGGAGGCATCCAAGACATCTCGAATAAGTTGCTTATGCAATTCCTCTCGGCTGCTGTTTAAAAAATGTGTCGATCAGCTAGCTATCTGTTGCAAATTTCTGAAGGATGTTGACACTTTAACAAACTTAATTCTTGCTTCGTCCTTTCAAATGCTTTATTACTGGCTGCTATTTGAGTATACTACACCTGCGAGAAAAGAAAATACGCACCAAAAAATAAAAGCTGATATGGTCTGCATCATGATCGAATACATTGATAATCTCAATAGGAGGTCGGACGCTACTCAGGTCGACTGCTCGTGGCACCATTAAAAATATTGCCCCACCCGCAAGCAGTATGCAAACCAGAATCCCGCATAGCACATAGGCCCATCTGCAATGAAATAACATCAGCGCGACGATGGGATGATTCATTAAAAGTTTGTTAAAATTGTGGGACAATTTTGACAGGAGATTTCAGGCAACAAATAAGCATCAATATATCAAAGAAAGGCCTCTTGCAAATGGACAGCAGGACGCCACTTCAATGAACTGAATTTTTTTTTCTTGTAAAAGCAACAGATAAAACAAGTTTTCAATAACTAGAATAGGTCAAATTATGGATTAAGTTTCCTTGCAAATTCCTGAAGTTAGCATACTCGCTACGCCCAGCTTAGAATATAACTTTTAAGAATTCTATAAAAATAGGCCGGACATATGCTTCCAATGTGTTTGGGTTTTCAATCCGGAAAGACTGAAATAAGAGGATTTTCTGTGAAAAAAGCGAATGTTCAAATGGAGCTTACGTCCTTTTTGGTTTCAGCCGATCGTCATTCACGGGTATGAGGGCAACCAGTGTCTCCTCCATTTCTGAAGAGAAAAAGAATTTCGTGTTAAAGAAAAAAATGACGAATAGCAATGCTCAAGCTTGATTCTACTATCACTGCAAATGCAACGGAGTTACCAGTAACGATGAGACGACTCAGGAATTAACGACCTTCTGCAGCAATTCTTCCCACTAGCGAAACCACTTTAAATTGTTCAGCCACCTCGTTTACATCCTTTCTCGCACCGTATACAACTAAAGCAAAAAAATGACGTGCACTGAAACATGCCACTTAGTAACAAATACCCTTAGGAATTCGTCCTGATCCTTTACAGCTGGGGCACGGCACTGATCCACCCATAAGTTCGGTGTAGTCGGATGAAAGTGTCCTCGATGAAGACGCGTTTTCTTGGGTAAGATTTACGGTCGAGCCATAGGCGGATTTCGTTTCATCACCAGACGAAGCCTGTCCTTTGATTAAACGACGGAAGCTGACGTATAACGAGTGCGCGTGGTCGCTGCACGATCCCATCCGGCAGCAATGATTACGCAGCGACTAGTCAGAACGTTTCGTTCTTAAGCACTATAAGAGATACATCTAGCATTATTTCAACAAACAAAGTTGACAAACGAATAGTTTCAGTGTGATCATTGACATAAAACTTGCCACCGAGCTCCGATACTCCAGCAACACATGACTCCTCTTCCGTCCCCTGCCTCCATCCCTTCCACTCCTATTGGTAGGAACAGCCACAGTTATTACTACAGCAGCAGTAACAAGAACAGTCTAGCAATAATAATAAGTAACTATGACAATTATTATTGTTACGGTTGTGGATGTAATAATTGTAACAATAGTAATAACGGCAGCATTTATTTGGAAGAAACGAGAGCGTCAAATACTCAAAGTTCCCAATAAAAGACGGTGATACAGGTCAGCGTTTAGTAAACTTCTAGAAAAACAAAATGATATTGAGTGTTCAACCGGAACCTGCGGTTGGCTCCTCACGCCAAAAATCACGACTAAATAAATGGCGTGATGCCAAGCATCCGCTCGAGGAAGGAGGTATAATACATTTGAGAGCAGAAGCTTAGTAAGTCGGAAAGATGCAGCGAAACTTGCGTTATGGGACGTTCTAAAGGGAACATTGCAGCGGGAGCAGCAATTCACCAGCAAGGCGGACTTCTCATTCTGATACTGCATCAAGCAAAACTCTGTGAGCACCACTGCGACGCAAAGATTGCCACTGCAAGCACTCAGCAGGACAACGGGGAGTTGCGAAAATTGCCCCGTGTTAAGACTAATCATGACCTTAAATGCCAGCAACCTAAGCCTCAACCCTACACCTCTGTTTAAGTGGGACGCAGTTGGCAGAGCTGTATGTGCCGCCACACATAAGCATCCGTCCGCTCTGTTATTTACCTCCGAATATCTCAAGACCCATAATGCGGCAGAGACGTGCCCATTTCGAAGGACCATTGGCGCCTTCGGTTGTCATTTCGGACCATGATGACCGGGAAGTTCGGGGGTCTCGAAACTTTTCTAAACGAACTCGAGCACTCTTGAAGTACCGGACTTCCTGAAGACAGTACTTCTGCAAAACTCCATTGCTGGTGTTCACTCATCAGCACCTAAAAGCCCATGAAGCAGATATGCATTTACAGTGAATGCACGTATACGTCTTAACAGAAAATTTCCAGCCGCATTCGTTTCTATCTCCCCTTCCTCCCACTATACTGACTCAAAAAAGCAACAAATTAAAACTTTCCTCAGTCCCGGACTCCACTACTACAGGATCCGACTGCACCCCGACCTATCCGGCCAATTTGCCACAGCTCCCAATCGGTCCTTAATTTATTGTTTTCCAGTTCTCAAGCAACAAATTTTTCGAAGAACTGCTGCTTAACATTCAACGGCGCATAACGAACAGGCCAAGTGTACCGCTGTTAATAACTTGTCTATCCTAACCGTTCCATATAATAGTTCGATGTATGCACATTTAGTTCAAGGTCTCTACGTCCTCTAATTCCGCATGCTGTGTGGTGAAAGTCCAACGTTTCTTGGTGCCACCTTATCCTGCCTTTAGTGGCTTGTTCCGGGTCGCCCATCCTGTACCGATCTGGTTTCCCAGTAACTCCCCAAATGCTGGACTACGGTGTAGAGGGCGGCTGTAATGAGTTGTGCTTGGCTTTCAGCTGAATGGCGGATTGCGACATGACCTCACGTAGATCAGTCAGGTGGCGGTGCAAGTGAACCTATGGATTATGCAACTCACTACTTATGCTTAGTGATGGATACTGATGGCGGAGAACGTTTCTTAAGGGAAGTCGCCGAAATACAGCCTTGCGCAAAAACAGAACATTTGTAGGGCAAACCACATTTATGAATGAACTGTGCTTAATATTGTCGTTTTGACGACATGGAGGATTTGAGGAGTGCGAACGACAAAAACGCATTAGATCAACATCCAGCTGAGGTGAACGGACCCATAGGATGGCTGTAGGATATACGCCTTTTTGAGGGTGCGTAAAGCGTGAATGGCGAAGCGCAGGCAGTAGTACTTAACAGGAAGTAGTGTTGGGAGGCTGCAAGTGCATCTGACAACGACCCATTCGATTCATTTTCTAGACTCCGAGAGCGAGGTACAGGTTCAACTCTTCGCATAAATTCTGGTATGGTGTGCTACTACACGATGCAACTTTATCGACTAGTTGTATTGTTGATGCCTCTTTGCTGGACACGATATCATGTATCATGTCTGATCTCATGTACCTAACCAGTCGCTTCCACTTTCATAAACGCAGCGGCTTTGCTTAGGATTACGACTGCTTCACTTTTAAAGTCGACGACCTTTCGTAGCCGGAAGTACATCACGCCACAGTACCTGTATGAAGCACTTTTTTACACTAAACGGTTAAGATCGTCACCCGTAAACTCGTCCTCGCTCAAAAACATTGCATAGAACGCGGCGTGACGGGAGTCTCGAAGCTGGCCGAGCTCAGAGTGAAAAAAACGTAAACGGAGCCTGACAGCGAAGATCTGCAACCAAGGAGCCTGGAAGGAACCCTGTACTCTTACCGCAGAGGCCCAGCTTTCACCAGATAGAAAAGTTGGCTCCATCATCCACATACTCATCTGTGGATGAGAGGCGCGGATTTGTGCCCTAAGGCGAAAAATATGAATTCTACAGTCATTAAACGAGTCACGATATAACATAAAGTGACGGTCGCGAGGACTGTAGTAGCACTGTGGAAGTAGAACTTTAAACACCAACATTATTGCGTCATTTTACAAATCCGGCTTCAACACTTCGGCGAGGAAGAGACAGTCTGTGACGTGCCTGTAAAATCATCGTTGCAGAGAATATGCATCCGAATCCTTCTAGAACACGCCGTTTTTTTGAATTTACGGAAGGAACATGCAGTCGTCTAAATGACGTTGGAGAATGATGGTTACCTGTTCAAATGGTAACTTTTGTAACGCAGTCAACACTGCTTCAAGATTCGATACGTTTGCAACAGCCTTTTAAATGACCGAGGACAGAAGCTGTAGTGGAAGTGATCTGGAACGCGACCTCGACAAACTTTCAAATTTATTAGGATGAGCACAATGCAGAACATGGAAACACAGGTGCAGCCCCCTTGCAAAAACCACGGCTGAAATTACGGCAACGACGAGAATGTGCCATTCTCTCTTCCCATTATAGGAGCCATGCTTCAAATATAGAGATGGTGAAACGTTAAGAGGCGCCTAAACACTGAACTGAGAGTTCCTGAGATCTCTCACTGTATGCACGACACTCAGGAAAGTGCATCACTTGTACACTCCCACTTCACTTTCACCTAATGCGTTCCTTGGTGATTAATTTCCGATAACTCAGGTCCCCTTCACTGCAGCATCAAACTGCTGCATTCCCGTTTACTCAAATTGGGTTTGCTGTTTCTATCTTCACACACTTCGAACTAATCTATCTAGAATCATCCCACTTTGTGCTACACCATCAGCAATCAGCAGCTGAGATCCTCAGTTGCTTTGAGAATTCATCGAACATCATGGTTTTCAGAATCATTATGGAGAGTGCATTATATGAACAGGAGCCAGATGAGTACCGATAACAGCATCGATCTTTTTTTTTATTTTTTAGATGTACCTAGACAGAGTAGGATAGTGTGATTTCGTCCTTGTCGAACAACCGGGTGGGTGATTTCCAAATCTCTGAACGATCACTAATGTTTAAACCACTCATAATGCCAACACACACTGACAGTTGCTTGAATGTACTGGTTATGTCCTTTCAATTTTACTATTAGACGCGCTGCCATAACAATGAGTTATAGAATAATTTAAGCTCATGGGTCGACAATCTCTGCGTCGATGTCGATTGTCGACGTTTACTTCAAGACTGCAAACACTTTTTCGGCAGGATCACAATCGCCTAATGAGGAAAACATCGACACTTTGATCGTTCATCCAGTCCACTGTCTTCCCCTCAAAACCCACATCCTCGCACTTCTAATCAAATTGGCATCAACCTGTTGAATGCAACTGATATACAAAGAGATAAGTACCTCAACACATCCTCCAACACCAAACTGCAACATTGTATGATTAGAAACTACGTCGTATGACTGCTAGCACACCTAACAAGCAGTCTTTAAATAATATCATTATAGAGAACCCGTACAGCGATCACATAATATAAAGCCGAAACACACGGACACAGACTTTAAACATCCGACGCATCGTTGGGAGCGCTCGCGTACTCTGAATTGAGACTCGCAATTGCCATACGCATCGCCGCACGGAAATTACGAAGAATTCGCTGGAAGCGTCTGCAAACAAAACAGTTCAAATTAAAGGGCAAATTTAAAGCGGCCACAACAACAAGCAACGATAGCCTAACATTGTTTTTAGGCGCTAAAAACCGACGTAATGTTTTCTGCGTGACAACCTGTATCATTTGGTCTGAACGCTTGAATTTAGCGCCCTAAGCTATATACCGTGAATCTCTTTATCCTTCCGTCATAACTGCAAATCCGTAAAACGTCGGAAGGACATTTCATAGGGGACTCGGGGTCTTTTCGTTTTTTCAAAATGCTAAATCCGCATCCTAAAGTTGAGCAAGCTTGGACATCTTAACCTATTGCGATGTGAATTAGTTATCAGTAAGCGGTTTCAAAGTACAAATTCTAACATTACGTGGGTTTACTCGAAACTCATACAATCTTCTTTCAACAGAAGCCGATGTCTAAGCGTTGACAACAACGAAAAAAGTAGTTGGCGTAATCCCTCCACAGAGGAAAGATCCCTCCACACCTCCGAACATGTTCCTTCTTTCGCACTGGGGCTTTAAGCCTCACCTCCGCAAAAACCTTTCCCCGATTTTCCACTCGAATTACTCGGCATTAAACGGCTTCGAAAAGTTTTCATCCCCACAGAACAGGAACCGAAAGTGTGCTTCACGGTATTGTACAACTTTGAACAAACTTCCACAGTCATAGAATCGTGGATGATGCTGCATGCAGTGATATATGCTTTATCGCAAAAACTAAAGCACGTAAGAAATCGCTCCCGAATTATTCCGAAAGGCAACGATATTTCAATCTCACCAAAGCTATTAACAATAAGTCAGAAAGACAAGCAGCGTCACGTTCTGTGACTTGGTCCTCCAACAAGCAGACTTTCGACACTCCCATGCTTCAGAGTGGCAATGAGGAAATTACGACAGCAAAGTGAGCACTTCTTTGGTTAAAGTCTCAACAGTTTGAAAAAATCTTCGTCATTTACCACTTTCAACAGAAACATATTCTGCGTTAAAACGCTAAAGTCTGTACAATTTGGGAGTCGCTTAGGTGTTTCTAAGGCAGGTTTTACTAAGACGTCAAAAAGCACACTGAGGAATTGCTTCCTTGATTCCTCGACGACGTCAGAACAGTATCTTCCCCATAACTTGCCTCCTAAGCAGTCGCTACTTTAAACTTTTACATTTGCTAAGCTGGGCCTTTTCAGAAAGTTCGGTCCCTACCGACGGACGATCATCGGAGTTTCAATTATGGAAGTTGAAGGGGTCACGAAGCGGGAGACGAGAAAACACGCAGTTGGGAAAGGGATTCAGAATGAACTGAAGCGTCCAAGCTGAAAATTTTGTTCGAACAAGAGGAAAGGTCTCGAAGTTGGAATACGCCGATGGAGTGAAGTTCAATAATGAACTCAACTGCATGTAACACATGAAACGAAGTATGCGCATTCCGTTGTGGGAAACCCGCTTCTGCAATTTTAACTTCACCCTGAACGCCAACGACGGCATTCTCCTTATCAAAAAATAAACAACGAAACTTTACGGCACTTTACAGGTCGGTAACACAGCTGGAGTATATTTCGTCTTAATCATCGAGTTTTGGCTAAAAACAACTTTTGTCCTCATTTAACGTAGCGAAGATTACACTGACCTAAACTCTTCCAAGTTGATCTAAACTTACAGCAGTAATATATGGCTGGAAATTAGTCAACGCCCTAAAAAAAACACTACGATCAAGAGGATTTGAATGCACCTTTCATTAATCAAGCATAATCGGAAGTGAATAGCGGTTTCATATGATCACTTGAGAAATATAAATGAACTGCGAAACATAATCAACAAAGGCAGTCTGGAAACGTACGTTTGATCGAGATTCTTCATATGGGCGGCACGGAACGAATTAAGAACGGTTCTGAAAACCGACCGATTTAAGTCATTGTAGGATCATTGCAAACCTTCTCCAATAGAAATGCAAAACAAAATCAACAGATGCATCCGGAAAAGCAGTATAAAGTCTAAATGAACCTAATTCTCTTACGTTGCTCGACACAAAGCAAAGGTTATAAACAAAGATCAGAGGTGGCTCAAACGAACAAGAAGTGGCACAATTTTCTTATGATGGTCGCTTCTTAATTCGTCAGGCAAGAATGGAAAGAGCCGAAACCAAAAATGCACTTTTATTGCCTTCAGGAAACAACTAGATATTTTTATCGAAACACCTCTTCAGCGGATCACTGGGAACCTAAGACGGTCAGGTATTTGTTGAAACAGCCCATGCTGACCATATACCCTACTCATGAGTGTTAGTAGAGACACTCGGCAGGAGCACGTCTTAGCAAAGCACTCACATTTTATTTATTCTTATCAAACAATTCACCCGCTAGACAGCCAAACAGGCGGAGATATGTCTATATGAGCGGAGGTGAGGGAGAATTCATAATTAGTGGGTGGATGACGAGGGGCTGAGAAGGAGGGGGAGAGAAGAGTGGAAAGGAAATGTGATCTATCTCAAGAACACAAAAATAAAACAGAATGTCGATGTAATAGCATCCACCGCTTCAGCCACTTAATTATGCATTCCTAATGGCTAGCGTAGCATGTTTTAGGACTTCCTCAGGATACGACAGCGTTACTCTTTGCCCGATCTACCTGTTGGAATACTTTCACACATTTTAAGAGTCATTACAAAAAGGAGTGAGGCTGAAATCATTTCAGTTTCTCGCTTCACTGCCCTAAATAGCATGACAATGGCATTTGCTATGCATCTAGGGAATCCTCCTACCTGCTTTCAAGTGAGAGAAAATTCTGGAGGCTTTCTTCGAGAGCCGATACATCTGCAACAAGCTGTGTTGCTTGGCCTGAAGAGAGATCATCCAGTTTACCTAAATATTCCATGAGCTCTCCGAGTGCGATCTGGGTGGCTGGCGACAGCACCTGAATAAAAAATCAACCGTATTTATCTGTTTGTAATAGCAAGCAGCACAGTCTGAGAAGACCTTTTCCACTGCGACCAGATTTTTTTCCACAAACACCATCAACGCAAGTATGTAATCTTTATCTCCCTCAGCGTGCACTTAAGTTGAAACATATTGCAGTGGCAACCTTCCGTTACGAAATAACTGCAGCACCCAAAATAAGTTACTTGAAAGAAAAGACGCCTCTCTTCTCAATTCACTTAAAAATCGTTATGGTGATCAACATGTTTGATTCAAAAAAGGATTCCCCTGCATTAACGGCTCGACGAAACATTAATGAAGAGATCACATTACTGTGAATATGCGCAACATTCGACAGCGCTTACCTCATGGACAACTTGAGGGGCCATTAGGCATATCTCCGATTGAACGAATACCATGCACATCATTAACTCTTTTATGTAATCGGAAACATCTGCAATTACGCACACATATTTGCATTGAAAGGACAACCTTGCACAGACAACCATGCAGCTGCCTCCTTCCATGCTTCTATTCATTTCCCTTCCTCCTTTATATTAATCGAAACTACCTATGCAATGAGTAGCCGCTCACCTGCACAACATGCACGAAGTGAAACGCCTATCATTGCTTTTTGGACAATGTGAGCCCTTGACCTGATCGAAAGAATGCTTTACAAAGAAGTACTGTACTAGAAGAAGAAGGGCTTCCCCATGCATGAAAACAATCGATGTATTTAGGTAGGAATTAAAAGAATCTTAGTGTCATTAATCAGAGTGAAATGTCTGGTCCTCATATATTTCATGAATGAACGACTTTAAGATAGAGGTAGGTTCCCTTAAAGCAACAAAAAAGTAAACAGCGCCATCAGGAAACAGAGCGTCTTGCATGGACAACAAATACCGAACGGTGGTTGGTCGTTGCATGAACATGAGCTCTTGATCGCTTCCTCGCACTACGACATCTTTGATAGGTAGATACCTGTACCACTATATCCCGCTTGCATAACCTCTATCTCTCAACAAAGCAGACTAAGTATCGGGTATAAGCATCCCACCAAAGCAAGCCAGCAACTCTGACCCTTGTACAGTCTGTAGATTTTTTTATTTCTTGGCACTTTATTGCAGCATCCTTCTAAGCTTTCCACAACTGGCACAACAATCAGCCGTGGGTAAAATAAATAAAATATAACGAATATCTCACCATCATTCGGCAAATCATCGTAAGCAGCCGATTCAATAATTGAAGAAAACGTGCCACACTTCAACTGTAGATAGTTTTTAACCAGATTCTCACGGAAAGTAGTCAGCTGATCTCTGCTCCTCTGCAACTGTCCATACTCTCACAACATGGATATGTAGTTTGTTCAATGACTTCTCCGCTTTGCATTCAGATCTCTAGGCGCATCTTTATGCGGCTAAAACTACTCAACTTTTGAAATATGAAACTATAAATAACAGTGTGCTCCACTTGCTGATCGAAAACTTGAAGCAGTACGACGGTACGCTGAAATCTTTCAAATTTAACTTCGCTGTGGCTACTTAAGCATTTCAAAGAACAAAAACACTGGAGGAAAGGTTCGCATGACCACAAGGAAAATTTCGATAAAAACCTCAGTTAAAATTTGATAAAACACTCGAGACAAACGCAACCCAAACATTTTGTACACAATATTCGACGTCTCTGCCATTGCGCATAGGAAAGATGAGTTGGAAGCACCTCAAAAACTACGTCGCTGTACTTGACTCCATTTTCGGAGAGCCTTCGACAAAGTGCAGGAACCGAACAGCTCAGCACGTACTCCACATTGCAAATCGCTAGCAAGAGCTTCTTACTGCCAACTATGTTCTCACCAACCAATGCTGAAGGTCGACGCACATCAGTCCTTAAAAGAGAGCATTCTCGTCAAGTAAGAGGTAAGGAATCTTAGAAGAATCTGAAACAATCATAAGACTAATAAATTTCGTCAACAGGAAACCGATCGCGATGAAATCGGCATCAATCAGCTGCAATGAATCTAAGCAGAAAGAGAAAAAGTTTTAAATTGCAACAAATCGGCCAAATGCACCACGCACTCGTGACTACAATATTCCGCATCGAACCTCAATCACCCCATCTGAATTTGTGCTGAACCGCCGCAATCGTTCCATGTTTCAACATACGTTCACAATGTTCCGCGACGGTGGGTTAAAGCAGCATCCATACCTTTCCGTCATTACTGGAACTGTGGCATTGTAGTGAGAAACTGCATTCGTTGTCACCGACTCTCAGAAGCAAACCCGCCCATTAAAAGCTGTTAGCAGCGAAAAAGGAGAAAAAATCAAAAAAAAACGATCATCTACATGTGCTTCAAGTTCACCTCCGTCGCCCCAGCGAGAGTGCAATTTTCCTGTGAAGCGACTTTGAAATTTTTGAAGGAGGATGCTACGTAATGCTATTAACCTGTAGTAATAGAAAAAGCGTCAACCATCCTCTTTTTTCTTCGCATGTTCGGCAATCAATAAAGTGATTCCTTTTGGAAAAATTTTACAGAAAAAGGTTCGTTAGTAAAAATTCATACGCCTTTTAAGTTCGAAGAAAGTATTCGTCTGTTTCTCACGAAGACGTCGATGACGAAAAATTGCAGCCTGCGAAAGAAAACTATTGTATTTTCCCTGATAAGCGCTAATTTGCTGTAAAGTGAGAAGAAAAAAATTCAGCGAAACTTGACGTATTCTATAACCGAAAATTCTGAAGCCTCCCTGACGATCAACCTCTCTAAGCGTTATGTCAAGGGCTGCTTTCATCTCAAAGCAGAATATCTCGCACTACCATTACGCTAGTGCGGACCACCTTATATTCGGCAATGGGTGAAACCTCTAAAGTGAAACTAATATAAGCCATTGCTTCCACTAAATAATACCTCAGCTGAAGGAGATTCTCGACACAGTCGCGGATTGAGGTAATAACAATGGTAAAAAGGTCAATTAACATAAGCCGGAACGGTTCACGAGTAAAAAGATCGAGTTCACCGGAGAATCCAGAAAATGACAGCACCTGCCGGATCGATGGCAACGAGTCATTTACCTGGAAGCAAAGAATAATGAGAGATGCGTCTGCGTCATATTTTATAGAGTTTGAAATGCTTTTCGTTGTTAAACTTCCTTTCACCACTGAAACTCTGTTAACCTACTACTGTCGTGAACATTCCTACCAGACATCCCCATAAGCATAGATTTGTGCTGTTATGGAGTGAATGCATCTCGAGATGAGAGCACCTGAGGCCAAACAATATGAGGTCGGGGGACAGGTTAGTCAATCACGCAAAATGAATTAAACTCTAAAACTGGCTTGTCATGCTGGGAATGATTTCTTTTAACTAAACCTACGAAGATACAATCGAAAATGAATAAGCACACGCTCTTGACCACATAAAATTGATATTAAAAAAAAGAGAAGAAAGGCACAGACTATCAAAAATACGTTTTGTTAAATTAAAACAATGATAAATGATGTGAACTTTAGCACACACCTCATTTTCAAAAAGATCGGGAAGGATAGTCTTCGCGTGGTCGTTCTGTACGCTCTCCACCTTCCAATTTTCCTTGCTTCCCAAAGCAACCACTCCTAAAAAGGAAAACATTATACGCATATTCGGCACGTCTAATTTCAGAAAATCCCTCCCTCGTTCATCGGCACAATTCATTCATACCTACATCTCTCCAATGCGTCAAAACTATAAAATGATAGCATCAGTATTCCATTAGCACCACAGATGAGGGAGGCGCTGATAAGACGTGTCGACCTTAAGAATGAGAAATTGACGATTTGCGAGAACTAGTGGTAAACTATCAAGACATGCGCTTAGAGATTAAAGAGAGGTTTTAAAGGTGAAAACGATGGTATTTTCCTCCACTATCGAGAAAAAATTCAAATTTCTAACCTCATTTGAAATTTCTGTGAAACCTCGCCAGACTCACTAAAAAATTCAGAAGAAAACAACAGAATGACGTACGCCATCGCAGTACATTAAACACAATCTTCGATAATACGACGTGAAATGGAAACAATGGGATATCGAATGTGGAATGAGAACCAAACCAAACAAACTGAGGAGTTAAATCAACAAAACAAACCACGAGTAGTCTTCTCAACGATTTTCGAGAGACATTTCAAGCGAATGGTCATGCAAAGCTCAATTAGCGGCTGAAGATGCTCGTTCGTAAAGTTGAAATCCAACATCGTGCTCACACAGTTCCTGAATCAGGTCAACCAATCAAGTCAGAGTATGATCTAGCAAATGCTATAAACTGGCTTACCTGGTGATTAGCGTACGCCTAGCCCTTGCATTCGCCTCTCAAGCAAACGGCAAAGGCAATATGTAAGACGCTGCCGGAACTTTAAATCAACCTACAAAACCGTTGTGGAAAGGCCGATGCTACTATGCAACAGGCTCTCCACCCACTGCAATTATCCACCGATGGCTTCAAAACTAGTAGAAATGGGCTACTGTAGAACTAAAGTAGACAACCAACTTCAAACGGTAAATCTAGGCATTGCCGGTCCCTTCACATGGAGCGAGTTCTCAAGACGCAAAGCCTTATATGTTACGACAATATCGGTTTTAGAATTCAATACGGCTTCAAATGCCATTTTTCAGGTTTGACGACGATAGGATAGTTTGAAAGTGAGGCCGAAAGCTCTGTAACAGCGCCGAACATCCTTTAAGGAAAGGATGGAGAGAGTGTGAGGAGAAGAATAAGAGGTCGGAAGTTTACTTTTGACAGTTCAGAGATCACTGAAAATGCACGTTGAAAATGAACAAGCGTGAAAGCAATAAATGAAGGTCTCTTCATCTGAAGAACCTAAGTGTAAAAGCCTTTGTGTGTTGACTTCTGCACAGGGAGAAACCGCAGTTCGATTACAAGTGAATAGGATCACGATTTTTCTAATTGCCGCCTCGCTGGGACGAAAGCAGAAAAACGGTTCATCACAACTCGTTAAATTGCTGCTGGCTGACTGAAGTAAATCCCAACCAACATTCAAAACTGAATAAAAAGGTGAACAGAACACAGCCATCACTGAGCGGAAATTTTTTACACATAACAGAAATTTAAAAAAAAAGTTCCGATGGTCGACGGTCTTCCAATATTTCTCCGAAGTTCACTTTACGAGATGGAAGAAGGAAGCAACTTAAAGAAGAGAACATGCTGGCCGCCCAACGTTTCCACCACTCAACACAACAGCATATTTCTAGTAATTTCACTACTATTCATATTACAGAAATCTCGGCACCACATGCTCAATAAAACAGCATTCGAAGACGAGAAAAAGAAGCTGAATTAAGAACCTGATTAAGAACTAACTAAGAAAAACCTGATTATTTTAAGCGACGCAAAAAGCTGATTTGTGAGTGTGGTAGAGCTGATCTCCGGCCACTCGACAAACTGCTCTTTATACTGGCTGACAACCGATTCGGGCACAGATGAGGGCACCAATGCATTTAGCATCAACCACGACGAAACATTGATCGTGTTTATCAACATTTGCTGCAATACTAGTATAGCGGTTAGTACAACCATGTGGAGGTCATTTCTCGCTTATTTCAGAGGAGAAGAACCGCACTTTGAAACTCATCAAATTGACCGAAGTTTGGACTGCGTACTCAACATCACCCATCACACAACGACGCATCAAAACCACATCTGTCTTCTTATATTTTCCTTCGTTTTCTGCCAGAATAAATTCTCTCTAGCAATCGCTTAAGTACGTTTGGCAGTATCTGTGAAATGAAAGGCTACTTACACAGATATCATGCTGACGATCCACATAATTTATGTTAGTCGCCGATGAAGAATAAACCTGCGACAACTTCCAAAATGTCTGAAGTTTATCGGTGACGAGATTCACAATCGCTTGAACAAAATCCTGACGACTGTGCGAGCTCCCATCAACCACTGAAATAATTCCTTAATCATGGAAACTATTCGAAGAAATGAAAATTAAATTACTCAGTCACATAATTTGGAGGAACAGTTGATGAAAAGTGTAAAAAATTGTACTGGAAAATTCAGCAATTGTTTTCACTCATGTGTTTCATTAATGTGAGCATGAAAACATTAAATTTTCGTTCTCCTGAGGATGATGTGGATGGAAGACGTTGAGCACTGTAACAACTGGCTCTTTCGTGCCATCATTCCCTCCCTTTACTCCGAACATCCTTGCATCACATATCTTTTATACTATAAGACTAATCTTTTCTTAAAATATACTCCGAAAAATGGGTGCAATTTTTGAAGCAATCTATAGGCAATTCACAGCAAGGATGAGGAGGACAAAGATGCGTTGGAAAACAACCTTACATGAAAACATATCGGTTGGCTTCTTTTGCTCGCCACTAGCTTCGGCAACGGCTGAAAAAATTAATTGATCAAAACGCGTACTCTTTTCTTTATGCGTCGCAAAAACGACGTTTCTTGTGAAAAGCAGACCGATCCACTTCCTAAAACGGCTGTACAATTAAATGTAAATCTGAGGTAGCTCGATTGCGATATTTTTGACGAAGAATGATTCTTACCGATTTTATGATGCTTGAACTGAACTTGCCACAAAAGATCCTCCAGCCAACAATGATACGCAGTGATGCAATCCCACGCAGGATCTGATTCCGGCTCTAGCACCTGTAATTTATCATATCAACTGAGATCTTTTATAGCTAATACCATAAAAAACTCAAAACTCTTCCTTTCGCCATTTCAATCACTCTCCTAAGTACCCGACACAAATAACTTCCTCTTCATGACAAAATTCGAAAAATGATTTGCTTTTGAGCCTAAAATGTCACTTCTGGACGCGACATCAAGTCCTGTTTTCAAGAGAAAAACAGCAGCACATTGTTAAAATTCTGGAGGAACAAACAGCATATTTCGCTCTTTTCAACAATCTTTCCAAATAACTTGTGAAATCCGTAAGCCCTGGGAATGTGCTCGATTTCGAAACGAGTGACTTCATTGTTTCTCCGCTGACTGCATTACTACACTCGATGCGACGCAGACATCCCGACAGAAGCGAAACCTTACTATGCTATTGGGTGTTTTCATACTGATTACACCACCGAATTGCTGGCCACTGACCCCATCCGTCGTATCAACATAAAAGCTGTCATAAAGCCGACGTAGGAAAACGAACTCACTTTGAGGTATTTGATGAGCTTACTCTGATCTTCGAACGACGTCGGCATGTCAATGAGCCGCTGCTTCATGTTCTTCTTAAACACCTCCATCTTGCTATCCAGTTCGTGCATCACTTCAAATAGATTAAATATCAGCAAAGAGTACCAGAAACCAAACAATTCTAAGAATACAATATTCAAATTCAGCACAAAAATTTTGTCGGAGGCTGCAATCGACTGAGTGGTTAGAGGTGAATAACTGCAGCAGATATAAGTAACTGCAAACAACGGTGCAAATTCCACACTGGAACTGGATAATGCCTTATGAATTTCAAAGCAGCTCGCATTTCAATAACAGAAATGGATGATGTGAAACTTCCTACCTAATGACATGTTTATTCGAAATAAAAAATGAACCCATCGACATACAATCACAGTTTACGCAGTAACCATACCACTCGCTTAACAATCTCAGAGATCAAACTCGGAAAAGCACATGCACAAACTATACGTGTTGGATCATTCACCTCAACAAGCATGCATACCTTCCCTGAAGAGAGGAACCTCAGTATCCTTGAAAAGTGATTTGGCTCGAGTATAATCGTTCAGAATCGTCGAATATTCACCCTGCAAGATTTTATACAACGTGCCAAACATATAATTAAAACTATCCATTCAAGCAGACAGATATACATCTGCTGATATCGCATCTTCGCATACAATAAAAGCTAATCCATAAGCACTACATAACAATGCAATAGAGAAAATAAATAAACAAACAACCTGACCTTTGCGAGATTCTGGTCAACAGCACTTGAGAGGAAAAAGATGAAGCGGAAGCGTGTTAGCACCGATAATGCATTGCGTGTCGCGTCAGCACGGTCCTTTCGATTCAGCACTTCATGGAATAGACTGTCGGCAGTTGAATGCGACTCTACCAGCTAGAAACCACACTTATTCGAAAGTCTCACCTCATGAGAGTTAGCAACTTGTCATTACCACACATAGGTAAAGGTTCCCCTGACGTCAATCACAGACTTACCTAAAAGGCTAAATGCTAGTGGTTTAAAGATCGACGGGTTGGTAAAGCGACCACATTTGCCCTACAACATTTCTAACCAATTTTGAAACGAATAACAGTGTTATCGGAAAACTGATACTCACAAATGTGCTTTAGTACACTTGAATAAGCTATCAAATATGCGGGAGCTGTGACACACAGAAATCAGAAAAAATAATGGAGGATACAGAAATGGCCATTGGAAAAAACAAAACAAGCTAATAGAGAGAAATGGCAACTCTAAGCGGTCAACATCATGAAGGTGTCGCATACCGAAACAATAAATCAAAAATGAAAAGCAGATGATAATCGTTTGTTGAATAAAGTTGACCTCCTCGTGAATATTCTTGGTGAGTGGCCAGCCACGTGTGTTCTTCTCCAATTGTAAACGATCATGAAGAGCAGCCAGCGCATCCACACAACTGATCAGAGAATATAAATTCGCACGATGCACGTCTGCACTACTTTTCTCCTCTTCTCTCGCATTACGTGTCAAATTCGCTAAACCTTTTCGAAGATCCTCAAGTCTAAATTTAAATTATATCCCTCTTCATTAGCACTAATCATGAATATTTAGTCTATAAAAACAATAGAAAAATCGAACGAAAAACTGATCGGCGAAGAAGAGGAAAGGCTGGCTGTTATGAAAAAACACCAAGCAATAGCAAAATGCACTCAACGATAAACTGTCCGTTCGATTTTTGAAAGGAAGAGGTCAGTCACAACCTCTAATCGTCGAGGTGAAATCGAGGATCTCTAAAGTGCTCAAATTACCGTCCCACTTCATCCTCGAGTGTTTTCGACAGTGGAACTGCTGAAAATAATGTTCGTTAGTTTCTAAACCTTGTGCCTAGCCCGAAGGTCGGTCCATTCACCCTTTCTGAGTTTGGCTATAGCCTCAGCACTTTCGAAATCCTAGACTTCACCTCGACAAACATAGCAACCTAAGTATACAAGGACCTATGTCAGCACAGTACGAGGCTCACAGTTCACAGAGTTATTCAAAACCCGCTCGTTAGTAAGCGTTCACTTTGCGAATAACCAAAACCTGTGCACTACTGAAGCCAATATGTCTCCCATTCGGCGATCTTTGAGCATAAGCACTTCAAAGCCCACGCAAACTACACCAAAAACACAGACTGCATCAACTTCCGTCTTCGAAAGCTTCACAAGAAAAAAATGAAAACTGCAAACGCACGATGTCCCACGATGGTTTTCGAGAAGATACCAAGCTGGGTTGAAATTTTCCATACGTCTGTTACCTGAACCTTCCGGGAACATTTGCATGAGAGAAGCCTGATCCATTTTCTTCTGTCTAAAACAATGACCGATATAAATTTGAAAGAAAATGTTAAGAAAGGAATCTAAAAGTATGTTATACCTCTTCCTTTCCTCCCTTCCCTCCTCCTGGCCTCAGAGCAAAAAATTCATTTCGATATAAGTTGTCGGAACGTACAAGAGAAATGAGTAAGTGAAAATGTTGCTTCAAAAGAAAAAAGAAACGCATATCTTCTTATAAATATTCGCTGCCTAATGCTCGGTATTGCAAAAATAAATAAATAAGCACATCTGATGCGATAAAGCATACGGTTCAACTCTGAGTCCAAGAGCATCGACGGACTCGGTGGATTCTGGGATATTTCGGATGGCCTCACGGGCAGGGACTGTACGCGACTCATCAACCCAAACTGCACTCTCCTCGAGTGGACCAATTTGCACGACAAACACTCGGAATGTCACATTCGAGACACTTCGACCCATCGATTTCGTTAGTATTATTATTTCTCCGACACCACGCTTTGCTTGCCCTACTCCTGCAATTAAAATGTGCAGAGTGGACACCTCTGAAAAGAAACCGAAAAGATACACGTATCACTAAGCAGTAACTTTCTGTCCCCTCCCTCAGTCGCTATGCTGCACCTCATAAGCACAAGCTCTGTAACTCCAGCTTTCGTGACTTCCGAGTGAATCGAATTTCGCGAACAAGGAGGGATACATGGAGACACAGATAGACATAAACGAGAAAACTTGCTATAGTGCCCCTGAAAGACTTAACAATAACACCTCTTGTAGATGCATAATGTGAACATTTCTTCCGCTCATATGGAATGGCCGATCAAGAGATTGCAAAATATGTTCGAAAGAAAACAAAGAAGAGCGAGCCAATTTACACAAAACTGCTGTCGTGAGGATAAAATCGTTCATATAAGAATACATAACCGTTAAAAAACATCAGCAACCACTGAAGAAATTGCATCACATTCACTCACTATTTTAATATAACCTCCAACCTCGTAGATCCTAGCAAAATAGGCCACATCTCCTTTCTTGCGGAGAATAGTTTCGACGGTTAATCAACCAATATGAGAAAAACCCAATGCAGATAACATTTTGCTGTTAAAGTTGAGAATATTATCAACGTATTTATACGTCGTTAGCTCTACTCCTTTTAGAACAAGAAGACCGATATACTTTGGTGAAAGGCTACCCAAATGTACGGACTGGATTCGGAAGCACTATGAGAGCGAATTTCAAGCTCCATGACACGCTGGTTCGAACCTTACTTTCCTCTTGTGTAAACAGGTCGATTCTACTACGAAAGAACTTCTTGTCGAGCTCGTCCTCGTTGTGATTTCCACTTGCTTCCCCTAGACAAGCTACATATAGTCAACAAGCAATCTCACTGCTGACGGGCCGACATTGGCAAGACAAACTTTCCATTCACCCAACGAAACAACTTCTTCTGACCGTAATTTACGTTTAAAGCTCTTCATCAACATATCAGTCGTCAAATATATTCTTCCATCGACACGATCGTCTCTGCTACGCCTTCACGTTAATAACTGCCCTCTGATGATGCCGCTTGGTCTTCTGTTTAGCGCATACCCTACCCTTTCTTTATAAGTCTGGTATCCATAGATTTTCATTCTGCTGTTAGTTCCGCGAGCACTTGCAGGCGCTCGCCTGATTCCCTTCCGCTCATGAGGGACGGGAGATGCACTCCGGATGTTTCTTTATGCATTGCTGACTAATCAACCAGAGCAATAAACTAAAAACAGGCTTACATGGACACGTCCCATGAAAGATATGAAACTGCGAAGATGACAGAATTCATCAAGAGTTCGCAATTTCATAGTATTATCAACATGAGGCATTTCATCGTTTAAATATAGCAATTTTACACTGCATTTGTGAAGTGGTGAAAGTGCAAATCATACAACTCACTGGCAACGATGAGTGAGGGTGACTTCCATTTTGCCGACATAAGACAGTCTGTGCCACAAATCGAGAGGGCTAAGAGGTCTGACTGTCCAGTACCTAAGTTTTCGCCACGAATCTTGATCTGTGTTCCTGGAACGCCTTCTTTTGGCGACAAGCCGGTTATTACGGGACGAAGCACAGGCTCGACCACTGTCCCGCTTGTCGCTTCTGGCATCGCTGCAATATGCCACGTACAGCTACTGCGCTTCAACATTAACACCATAGACAGTGGAAGATCCAACTATGATATTTTGCAATGTTAAACTCTCTGATGTAACAACAATATCGATCAGAAATGCTTAAACGTGAAAGGGAACGAAGTGCGACGTGACTGCTTTTGAAAAGTTCTAAGAAGTCCTGTATCACACCTTTTAACCGTACACAAATACACGACTATACTCCCTTTTAGCCCAGTGTAAACGCCTTATTTCAGAGGTCACGATGAGCATTCTCACACGAATACCTCTAAACTGCGCATATAGGTCTCTCAAGTAATTGCAGGAAAGAGGAAATATACACAAATTCCGATTCCAATTTCGTTCTCATCATGATCGTTATCGAACAGGACTTAGACCAGATCCAACAGACACCTTCCCACGTCGAACAAGATGACCGTCATTGTTTGCCAGTTTCCCACTTTTCGGTGCCATTTCCAGGCAAAACGGGATCTGTGGTCAAGACGAAATACGAGTGAATCCACATGTTGAAGGACCTCATGTGGCCGAATAATAGAGAAGTGCTTGCAGGCAAAATCACTCCACCTCCGTCTGGTTCCACTTAAATATCCTTTCTAAGCGTCTCACCGTCTATGTCAGATGCACCTCAAACATACCAGAAGTTGTTAACAAGAAAGCGTCAGAGCCACCCCATCTTTATAGGGCGATAGAAACTGCGAAAAGTTGCTTTACTTCAAGTGAAGGCTGACCTCGTTCTGACCTAATTTCCCCTCTCGAGTGCACAGAAATTAATAAATCCGAAAAATAAAACTAGTGCAGTAACTCGCAGCTTCCATCAACAATTACGTGGCGACCCGACAACCTCGTGACAACTAAATCAAATCCACCTCTTTCATTATGCGAAAAGAATTAACGACGGGCTGTGCCTCGCACTCGTTTTCTTGAACTCATTCACACAACATCGAGCATCACTTTAACGGTAATGTATCACTTCCACAAGGGGACGTTCCCGTCACGGACGTTCCCAAATGGAACACTTCCCGGACACGCAACCGGATTTGTGAGATATCGTTGCACACTTGCTGCAGCCGTTCACTCGAATATATTTTATTCGAAACTGAGCCCAGACAAGGACGTCAAAACGCTACGGTGAAGAGCGCTTGTTAGCTAATGAGGAAGTTTCTATGGCGGAAATATCCAAAGACAGAGCGACATTTGCAGAAGTGCCATCGACGAAAATATCCGTGAACGAAGTGCTTAGTGGCCGAATGTCTAGCATCCCGATCATCGCGAAACAAATCAATGGCCGAGGCAACTCGTTAGACGCTTAAGACCATCGACACACTCGAGACGAGATTTCAACGTGCTCGGCAACACCTTTGACGCTTCTCTCCGCAGCCTGTAGTGCGCGTCATAAAAAGCGCTGCATCTGCGTTTTTCGACAAACGTAATCTACCTTGGCCGGAAACCCCTCATGTTACCTCATTTCTGGAACGCCGCCAGTGTCGGGTAATGGCGAATTCGGCTAAAATTCGACGACGATCGTGAGCGCTAACGGAGCCTCGACTTCTTTAATCACACTACAAAATGGAGCATGCTGTGTTAGGTTTCTGTTTCGTTACTTTTTCGGATAAAGACAACTCTCAGGAGACAACACATAAGACAACTTTCACTACCTAAAGTGGTGCAAGTGTAACCCTGAGAGTGGAGCAACAACCTCATTTGTGTTAAGAGCACTTCGCCTGAATTTTCAGCCACGGAGATGGATAACATTATCGACATAAAACACGAAAGACACGGCAGGCAACCCCGATCAAAGATCACTTGAAATCGACAACACAAGCGACATCAAGAAGTTGCAGTCTGCAAGAAAACAAGGACAACATTCCTCGGTGACGCGTTGCACACGCGGATAGTTGGGAATGAGAGCAAGTGCAAGACATTGTCTAGAAGACACGTTCTACGAGTTTAATGACGTCGATGCTCATGTCTCTTTGCTGCCCCAAACTCACTCGAAAAGATCATTGGAGCCTATATCCGGCTCAGACGTTTGATACCAGCATTTTCGAAATGAAACCTTCTTTTTGGTATCCCACACCATCCTCCCCTGAGTGTTTTTAGGGGACAAAATTGAAGTGCAATACTCAAAGACGACCCAGGTCGATAGTTTTTAATAAGATTTTTTAACTTTTCCCTTTCAAACTTGCTGTGAACCCATTTCAACGCATCATATCGATATTTTCATTAGGTTCAGCTATGATGGTTCAAATACTTTTCCTATTGGTGTATTTTTCCCCAGTCCCCTTTTAGAAGCCGTGGAAATCACGACATTCAGAGACGTCCAGAACGGTAATTTTCCCCGGAGAGGCTCGCTGAAAGAGGTTCGAATACATATCAGTCTTATAATTCGACTGGATAGGGAGAGTGCTAGAGAGAGACATTTTTCAACAAAGAAGTGACGAGGCGTATTTTGGAGGCGTAACATTTGCTGCTGTTGTTTCCTCTCGTGTTATTCCACCTCAAAATCGCTGACAATTCTGCGAACTCAAGCGTGGCAGTACCCCTTCGAGGATGGCATTTATAACCTTTCGCCGAATGGATGAACACTTGGAAACGAAGAAGTATTCTTGTGAGAATTACATTTTAAAGGCAACCACCCTCTTCTAAAACAACTCAGCGTCACCCTCCAAGACGACGATCAATTAATAACAGCGTAATTACTGGCCCTTCGAAGAGGCAAAAATTTGAAAGGTGCTTCGATCCACTTTCACATTGAACACACACGCCATTTCCCAGCATTGCACAGAAACTATCGATGCACTGAAGCTTTCGATTATGTGCTTCTTAGAGAGTTGGCGGAATGCGGAACGTCTCCGACAAGTGCAATGGCAAGACAAGTTAAGACGGGTACACCAGTCTCAACAATACAGCGGGAGGTTAAAATCGGATGTTTTGACTTTGAAGGGGCGAACCGACAAATGTCGAGGCAATAAACTTATGGACAAAAAATCCATAACGAACATCGCGCGGACAGCTCTGCCAAACGAACCCTTAAATTAATAACCTCTATGTCTGCAGCAGTCAGTCACCGACCGGATTCATCCATACACACTAAGCGGTCAAGAACCAATTGTATCGCAGGCGAAACGCGATGGTTATTCCACGTGGAAGTGCAACTCGCACTACAATAAAGCGATGTTCTCTTCACGGGTTTCTTATACCTACAAATAATAAATGTGCAGAAATGTCGAGTGAACCGCATCCGTATCGGCTGTGGAAGAGTTAGGCGAGATTTTAGACATCTAGTGCACTTGAACATTGCCGATGAAACGCCTTCGTGCAGTGTTAAGGGGCGTTAAGTCATCTAGTGCAGCACATCACTTCCACCGTGCTAAACATAACACGTCAAGCTGCATGAGGTTCCAACTGAAAACGCCACAAACTGGCCCCTAACTATCGGTAGAAGTAACGGTACGCATAGTAATGCTATTGAAATGAATAAATATTAGCAGCTAACCCATAACGACGAAGTACTAAATTGTTTCTTCTGGCACTTGCCACGTGCAATAATCGCAGTGTCACGTCCGTGCATAGATCTCTCTGTCCGTGCGATGCTTTCGTCTTGGGGACTAACCTAACACTCTGGCTGGAGAAGTATACACCACTGTCTTGAACGCCGCCGACGTGCCAATTTCGAAACGACGAGCTCTTTGAATGCGTCAGAAAAACAGCACACATTTTACATCTGATGGGTACCAAGTAGCGGTCCTCCGCGGACTTGAGGAAGCTAAGGGACCAGCGAAAATATGAAGGCATCATTCCTTGCATTTGGTAATTAGAAGACTTATCACTTGTGTGGCATAGGTACTGAGAAGCTGCACGACGTTCCCCTCCCCTCCCCCATTTCCCTACTTTCACGGAATTCTCGATATGCCAGCAGATGCTATAGCATATTTGTATTTATTTGCGGCATGAAATCACTCGAATGTCGCAAAACACCCTCAGATCGGCCGCTCAGTTGTCGTCGCAGTTGCCGGACTCCTCTATTTCAAGCCTCGTCGCTTGCATGTTTCAGCTGATCGCTTTGTCCCCTAAGCGATTGCTCCAAATGGGTTGTGAAAGGCAAATGGTGAACTGGAACATCATGGTAGGTCCCAAACGAAACTCTGCGATCTATACGACCACCTAGACTTCTTTGGAAGGTGAGTTGTTCACTAGGAAGGTGCTTTTGTTTGCGAAACTTCAACAAAGTACAGAAAGAGCATAATCTCAGGTGTCTGGGAATAAGCTACAGGGGGTTCCATCGCGGAAAAGGTTGCCAAGGATGACAGTCATAACAAAGTTCGCACCAGCTGATTCACGCCGCTGAGCTATTTGTTCTCGGTAGAAATCCAGCAACCGAGGGGGAGATGTAGATGTGTCCTCAACGATCACAGGGAATCCAGCCTACACGCTGCTCACCCTGTCGTCTAACTAAACAGATGAGCACAACTGTTTTCCAGTAACTCATTTGTTTCGAAAACATACTATGAACCACTGCAAATCTTCGCAACCTTCCGGATCATAGTACCTTCGACAAGCACCTACTACAGAGGTAATCAGTGGTGGACAACAGCCAAATGGACTGTTGCATGAACTGGACGCTACGGACCAACAAATCTTAGAACCAAATAGTGCACATATTAAGGCTTCGAAAAAGCCGTCAAGGATGATAATAGCGAAGAAGAAACCTCGAACCTCAAGTTTCCGTCTGCACCAACTTGCCGAAACAGCCCTCTAGCCAAGTATATTGTTCAGTTATATAGGTGGCGTTCAGGTACACCTCAGGATTGTCACAAAACGGGGAGGCAACGATGCACGAACATGCAAAATGAAAAGAAGCATCGATCCTTATTAATCTGCAGTCAGTGAACGTACCCAGATGACATCTCACGGCACTGTCTATTTTGGAACCTCTAACTGCAATGCCAGTGAAACATATCAGTGCAAATACATGTCCACTCTCCTCCATCTTTCCGAGAATTTACTCACCATTAAGCTCTATAAAACAGCTCTCTTCATAGTAAACATTATTTGCCGATCATTTCTCGAAATATAGTTGCAAACTATCTGGCCTTAAGACCTGCTCGTCTGTAACCGTTAAATTTGGACTATCGTTCATCCTTAATGCCCTCATTCAAAAGACCCATACATGATCCGAACGGGAAGCGTTTAGCCCATATACTGAAAAGTTAATTCATCCCAGTTTCCGCTTTGTGGTTTGGGAATTAAATTTCACAATAGTGATTCAGATGCTAATTAATATATTGGGTTCATTTGAAGGATACATTAGAGGATACGCATCGAACATTTCGTTTCTTGAACAACAATTCAACAGAAATAACGATAAGAGAATCTTCTCAACACGCTATATATGGCAATCTTTAAGGTGACTACAAAATCACCGCACAAAATACGCGTAATTAAACCAATAATCATATGATGAACACAACGAGTGAACTCCTCAACCGATCATGGGACTATCGATCAAAGGCCTCTAACTATTAGTAAGAAGGCATTCGATGATGAGGTATAAATGATCCGTAATTTGAGGAAGCAATATGCAACGAATATCTTCACGCAGAAGTGTCACTTAAACAATAGATTTGTCAATGTTCGTCCTCTTAGCTAAAAGCGTCTGCGCATTTATTAGATTATTCAGTAGTTTAGTTGCTAATTGGGATAAGTGAACGATTATTTCCAGACGATTCATAATCAAAGCTGAACAACCTGTCGGGAATTCCAACTTCCTCGACGAAAATACCGCAAGAAGGGTGGAGAGAGAAAGGCGCTTATGACCCGACGTGCACGCTACATATGTACGTACAGAGACATGAGAGAGCGCTCTACGCGTGGTGTTCACTACATATTGCTGCACATTATATACAGTGTGTATAGAAATAATATTTATAGAACGATGCTCGTCGTACATATCGCATGCGGTGACGTACGATGCCACACAGTCCTCGTGCCATGAAATGTGGTACTTAAATGAATTAATTTTTGAAGTTCCATCGTCCGCCAGCCAAACTCACACAAACTTTTCATCACCGAATGTCTTAGGTGACGGCTTTCAAACATATTCAGCTCTCGAATTTAACGATTAAGTCGAGCAATTTCGATATGCCTTTTATAAAAAACGCAAAAGTTCCAGAATCTCATCCTGAAAAGCTTCATTAGTAAATAGTGGACACGGAATTAGGACCCCAAATAGATCCTGAGGAAGTGAATGAATAAGGCGAACACCATAATGAAGAAAGCAAGCAGTGCGTATCTAGCTGAAGGAGACAGACGTCGCGCTCCACGCAAACTCTCATCTCCTCGGGCTCCAGCCAACATTCGTTTGCATAACGAACGCTCCTGCTCACGACAAAGGCGTTGTCTCGCCTTCAAGCGTCGCAACTCTTTGCCAATCAACTAGAACCACAGATGCATAACAAACACAGAGGCATCGAAGTTCGAAACTTACGAAACCTATCGCGCACATATGATTTGTAAAATTGTAATAAGAACCAAGCTTTTCGCCCCTCACGTGGAACAGATGAAAAAACGTTTCGCTACTGCTATTCCCATTCCAAAAATCTTAAGAAACCGATTGAGGGAATGACATCTTTTAGCTTCAGTTCAGCGGAGAGAATCGCAAAATAACTTCAAAAGGTAAAAAAGTACTACTTCAACGCTTTGATGGTTCGAGTGGAAAAGGCATCCTACTATAGATCGAAGTGGGAAAATAAGACTTATCGGAAAGTAGCAGGCGTGTTTTATGCTGAAGCCTACGCTCTAACAGCCACAGCTGCACGAATGCTGCTCCATGGTGGCAGACAAAATAACAGCGGTAAAAGTAAAGGGGGAACATTACTTAAACCAAATATGCCTGGAAAGGACGAAAAATAGTGTCTTAACGAGATCTCCGCAAAATTCCGCAGCACCGTTCCACTCTATGTGGGTGATGACAAATCTCCTCCCATTGGTGATGACAAATCTCCTCAAAAACTATCAGGAAGCTGTCAAGAAGTGTCGTACGAAGCATAAATGAAATCAAATGTTCCAATTAGGAAAAGATCGTACCACATCATCGGGTCGATAGTGTTTGCTGCTTTTAAGGTGTCTATTGCCTCATCGATGAAGTTCAAGTTTGCGTATGCATTCGCTCGTCTGAAAAGTGCCTTCGTATTCGAAGCGTTCAATTTGAGTGCCTCCTCTGCCGCATCCAACGTCATTTTCCAATCGCAAAGCTACAAAACAAACGTTATCCCTTTTTGAAACACTGCCATGCACAGGAATTTTTTCATCTTTCCTGCGAGCCAGAATCAAAGAAAGTAAACATACTTAATATACTGACCTCTGCGAAATCTCGGCTCGCATTCCCCTCCCTTCCTCCTCATACTGCTTAATGAAAGTGCTATCAACAAAAATGCCATACAACCCCGAATACTTATGCAGAGCACATTTTTATCTGGAAAAAGAAACATCATATCTGAGAGAAATTAGCCCACCTAGTGCGTTTGAAACTTTCAATGATGTCCGATGTCGTCAAAAATGGAACATCTTCACTCTCTCAATCAAGATTCCAGTTGCTATAAAAAATTTTTATCAACGTGAACGCTGACTAATTCAAAGACTGAAATATTTGCAAGTGGCACTTGATACCTTTGCGTGACAAACTGCCAGATTCGAATAAATCACAGAGAACATATTGCGAAGAGGCTCGTCATCATCAGCAATATCAACTACGTCCGTGCACCTATTTGTGCATCACTTTATTACCACATGCGAGAAATCTATTCAATAGTTACAGCCAAAAGAAGAAAGCAATGTCTGGAATAACTGAGATTTGAACTTTTATTAGGAAAAACATCACTGGAAATATGAAAACTTAAGAGGTAACAATGTTTGGGCATCTAAAAAGGCAAAATTCACGTTTCAAATTTCAACAGCTTAAGCAACGGGAATTTCTAAACTGACAACTCGACGACCTCCCATGTCACTTTCATTAACGTGAATTCTAAAGAATAAAGGGAAAGAAAGACATAATGATCATTAAAAGAGATATTCATAAATGCGAACATGAAAGTATAGAACGAACCTTTTATAGACGAAAATAGCTTTTTCAAGTTCCTTCCTTCCATAGTAATAGTTGCCTCGTTGCTTGAGCTTGCCAATATAAGCGATGAGTGCGTCTTTGGACATATTAGAGAATGAGAGCGCATCGCCAACCTTTAGCAGTTCGATGGAATATTCCATTGGCTGATAGGGTGGGATATTACGATCCGGATCGCCCACGCTTCCATATGCAAAGCGACACTCTGTTTTTACCACATCCATTTCTCCCTCATTCATCAATTGTACCACCAACTCCCACGCTAAATGTTTCTTAATATTTCCATTATACGTTGTCACAAATGATCGACAGGAAAGTAAGAAGGAAGGTCCAGATGGACGATACACCGGACGAGAAAAGGGTAAATTACCAACTAATGTATGCTCTCAGATTTTAATAGTGACGACGGATAAATACACAATGAGACTCAGCTATATGCATTTCCATAACGCTGAAAGCACAGCTGACGAAGTAACCAGAAAAAAGCCGCAACAAAAAACATTCGAGGTCGCCTCTGCATGATAATGCACATCGACTATAAGTGATTTTGAGTCATTGCCTACGCTCTTTTGCGTTAAAAGAAGGCGCACAGTTTGTGGCCGCGTTTGATGAGAGAGAAAGAAAGCCGTTCCCTCAAGAAACGTGCACCTTCCTTTAGCACGAATTCATTAGGGTGCGCTCTTCAGCGAAAATGATGCACGCGAAAAGAATGTAGGCCCACATTCCTTCTCCGTTTTCTATGTGTAGAGAAGTTCCACTCATAAAAACGCATTTCCAACATATGTAACGATGAGGAACTTCTAAGCGCTTATGAGAACATGTCGTAACAACATAGATGCTTTACAGAAAAGTGCGGCCACAACCGGAACAGGGATGGGCGAGAGGAAGCGACCACTGCATCTCCCATTCGACAGCGGGTGGGGTAAATGCTACTACTGAACCTCGAAATCCGAGATAATCGAAAATAAAATAAATCAGCATAATCAGAGGAGAATCGCTACCTCCCCTCCCCCATCTCATCCTCAGATGGTCTTCACCTTCTCCAAGAAATGCTCTCAGTGAAGCGAACAAGCAGTGATTTTAATGTTTCAATAATGCGCACGATGGCGTCTGGCGTCCTAAGAGAAGAATAAAAATGCAAAGCAATAACTTGTAATATCTCGTAAAATAGTTATTTCAGTACAAATTCTCAAAATTTGGTGCACAAATAAAGTGAAAAACTAACCATCGATAACCATACTGAAACCGAGAACGAACGTCTGCTTCTCAACTGAATCGATGCCTAATTTACGATCAATAACACGAATAGTGACTTCTTGACCGTTGCGTGGCTTCGACCCATTTCCATTATGTAACACCTGCAAAAAATCGTACTAATGAGACATTTCGTTAGCTATAAGTCTCACATATGTGTCAACTATCACTGATCCCGAAATTGGAAGGACGATGAATTTTCTGGCCAAAATTAATTCCAGAAATGTATGAAGTATGAAGAACACAAGTGTGAAGCGTGGAACAAGTGAAGTTACATACGACACCTACTCGACTGCTCATTTTAACGTGCAATTTCTAGAGATCGCAGCTTGAACTAAATTAAAATAGTCGATGAAATTTATACAGCCACTGATGCACGCCTTCGTCGGTGAAATGCAACATTTTCCACACGAAATGGAGGGGAATGAAAGTTTTCCGAGGAGGAAGAGAGAGGCAATTAAGATGAAATTTTGATAGGGAAATTCATCTATGAATTTGTGCACTTCATTGGCAAAACTTTCAAAAAAAGTGCAGCCGTAGTCGAAGCAAACTTGCTATGAACGGCGTGCATGAAAGCGGTCTATTCCTCTAATTAAATCCACTAATTAATTCACGGGGATTTATTGGTGAACACTACGATGTCACTAGGTTGGCCAAATATTTCCAACAGAGCCGCTGAAAACTACAACACTGCTAATATAGCAGTAAACCAATCCACGATATGCATGTCATCGATATATGGTTTTGGCGTTCGCCCCTTCGTGAGATAAAGCCTTCAAATTTGAAACAATTTCGGATCTGCCAGTGAAATGAACTCAATATACTACTTTAAGACTATGCCGAATCGGTACGACTGACGACGGAGCACCACACAGCATCGATTACGCATTCTGCTCATAAATAACGATGCTATCATAAAGCGTTTGTCACTTTCGAACGTATATGAAGCAAATGCATTAAAAAAGTACAGAACGAACCAATCATGGACAACGGGTTATGAGATCTTTGATCTCTGGAGAAGGCCTCATGGGGGAGGAGGAGGATGAAGTGAAGATAGTTTCCCCACTTCTCCATCAACATCGCCCTTCTCCCACAAATCCCCTCGAAAATCGCTTTCCGATGAGGTCTCCTCCGACGGGAAATCGTCTTTGCTTTTAGACGATGTTGTAATAGAGGTGTAAAGAAGACAGTTAACGGGATGACAGTTAGGAAAGGGTGGAAGGATGCTGCATCCTGAAAATACAAAAGGAAGGAAGCCAGAGGGGAGTTTTAAAGAATGATACTACTCGAATTTAGCTGGTCGTTTTAAGGATACCGTTTCGGCTACTCAACGACAATGTTCAACGGAGCCCAGCGTGATCCAAAATACGTGGAATGACATTTCATTTCGCTACAATTAGAGAAAAATCAAAGTGGGGAAGTGCTGAAGTACTAGTCCTTTTTCGGGCAAATCAGAGCTCCCTCGACAAATCTAAAATGAATGCAATCGGAAACTAAACAATATGCTGGAAAAGTAGACGAGATCTCCTATAACTCAACATTTGCAAAGAAAATAAGTAAATAAAAACAGGGCGTCATTTTTATCCGCTCCTCTCTAGCTCATATCAGAATACAGACCAAATGTCGGTATTCCCTCGTGTAGAACAATAAATGACCTCCATCTCGCATAAACTATAAAATAAAGCGGCACTGTCCCGGCTACGAGCCATGCGTAAACATGGAGTTTTTGCTACAAATCACATATAGAGCACGAATTGGCATACGGAATTAAAGCATAGCGAAAAGACTGAAGTTTTAATTGAATCGGGTCAATAATGCAACGCCAAACAGATATACATGCTATACGCTATGAGACGATACACATTTATGTATATCCTTCTACGACGCATCATATTCTGTTCATTTCCACAATTGAGTCTGTGTGTTAAGAACTGCAGTGTGCTGCTAATACTAACCCTAATCGACGTTTCTTAATTTATTTTATCGGAAGACATAAAACGAACTGAAAGCACCTTTTAGGGAAGTCTGATAAAGTTCATCAACTACTGCCGACAATATTATACTCTACAAGGTAGTTCAGTCCCATTCTGAAAGAACTTTCTCTTATCGACACCAATATAGCAAATCTATACCTTCGTAAACAACTGCCCACTGCCAAGGACATCATTCCATTCTGAATTCGAAGAGCCGTTTGGATTTGAGGTGAGCGTTGAATGCTCGGCACGGCATTCAGCTTCAAGTGCATCACTCGATGGACCCTTCGCTTGTGTTGCCAATGTCTGCAATTCGGACAGATGCTCTGATCTTCACATGCTAAATCTGGGTTTCTAGAGACTCGAAAACATCTCGAGATTGCTCTCTCCCTCCTTAAGATGCACGAGCGATATTACAATATCGTAGGTAATCTTCAACTATGAGAGATGGAAAAGTTTCGTGATGATTTTCCTATAACTTATAATGGCAAATTTGAGAACAACGTTGGAATGTCAAACTGCATACGACCGCTTTACAAAACCTATTTCAGTTTATTACCGTTCTTTCTGTTCCTTTTTTCTACAGGACGAAGACTCACCATGATTATAGGTGTGATTTATCACATAGGTTTTTCACCTTATCAAGTCACTTACCCATATTTCTTGACCACTGTTATAATAATTTCATTCGTAAAAGCGAAACGTCTGTGAACGGCAGTAGTAAGGGAAGAAAGACTGCGAGAAGAGAACTCCATCACTACTCAATATTGTGGTCACTAAAGTATGAAATAAAGCATAGAAGTTTTCTGTCTAAAACATAGTCAGTTGTGGCTATAAGCTTGTCGTTTTAGAACAATTGTAACTGGGAAACTGGGAGAAATCGTCATCCTAGAGGTTATTATAGGAAAAAAGAACCTCATTAGGAGGACCTCAATTATGAGCACTTCTATTCAACAGCAAAGAGAGCTGTGAAACGTTGATGGCTGCAGAAATTAATAAAGAATTCGATGCTGCCCGCACATATTTTTTTCCATTCAGCAAAAACTTGTGTGCTTAATATTCTTATAACCAACTCATTAGTGGTTCTTATATTTTTCCACGCGAAACAACATCGAAGATAACAAATTTTGCTAATAGTCTCCAACATATGTGGATTCTTGATGGGTGCAGTTTTTTAATTTTTGGCTGGGATTAATGCGCCTCAGCTTGCGACTAAATGACAGCGACAACGAAGCATGCTATAAGCGAATTCCAGAACTGACGCATTCGCTCCTCATCCCCTTGCAACTTTTTCTCCTAATATCCTCATCAAATACTGCCTATACGACTATTTTCAGACGTCAAATAAAACGCTCTTAGATGCGACTCCTTGTAATTTCCAAAACATTTAACATCTCATCAACTGCCAGCCATACACTATTACATCTGGAATAGTAGTTCCGAATCACTGAAGACAGGTAGGAAAATTTTCGATAGAAGCCGAGCACTGAAGGGTTGGTAGATGGAAACTGCACGATGAAACGCCGAGCCGCCCTCTAGCTGAGCGAGAGGCACCTTTTTTGATTTCCATCTCACGTAAAAAACAGCGCCAGGTAAGGCTAAATTTGCGCCACCGGACAACCCTCCTCGAAAATGATCACTGATGCAGCGAAGCAGTTGAGGTCCTTTCACCCGATTCAAAGGAAATTTCATTTTTTCAGTGAAATAAGGAAATGTGCGCCTTTCGTAATCAAGAAGTGAGCGGAATTCATCCCGGTTAGCAGTCTTTTCAATCAACTAAACCAATAACCCACGCGAATCAAAACTTTTCTAAATTCTTCCAATATGCCTAAGTTTTTTCATTGATAATTCTCTCCCCACTATTCTCTTGAGAGGAAACTCAGAGTGCGGTAGTGAGTGAAGGTCGCTCCAACAGTTTAACTCAATCCAGAAAGAGGTGTGCCGAATCATCATCCCACCACTCACAATCTGGTCATGTACTCGTCACAGAAGCCGAACAAGGCTCCCTTTTAGACATTTAACTAAATGCTGCAGGCCCGGTCAAGAACTTGAAGTTAGAAAAACTTAGGTCATGCTAATATACCTGTACGACTTAAATAAGCTGAAACGACAAGGTGAAGAAAGAAAACTGAAGCTCAGACCTGAGCCCTCACAGCACCGGTCAAATCGGAGTCGCTCAATGCTGCACGCTCCTCATCCACCGATCCATCCAGTGACGGCTCGCCGCTACTAACAGCACGCCTCTGCTGATATACCTAATAAATGTGAAATAATTAACCCCTTCAGTCATCAGCACGTCCTCCACAAAGTTAGCGAAAACAGTCATCGACACAATTCTTGCGCTACTAAAATATTTTCTTGTACTTCTATGAAGTTGAATGAGCATATAATTTATTTCATAAAGGGTTATTTGTCCGTTCTCAAAACGCGAAAACATGTAAGATGGTATGGATGCGGAAGAAAATAGAGAACCTAATCATCGAACATTGAGCATTAAACATGAAATGAATGTAGCTGCATCGAGACAGCACTTGTGGGAATGAGAACGATGCGGCAAAACATTCAACAAACTCGTCTCCTTGACATCCAACCTCTTCCTCCAGCAAACGTCGGATTTCTGCGAAAACGCCGTTACTGAACTTCCTTCCCTAACAAACTCACTGAACTCTATTTCCAGCCTCAACAATTCGCTCCCTTCAAAAATCTCAATCACTCTTTCCCTTCAAAAACAAGACAACATTTACCTGTAAAGCATTCGACAATTATTACCTAAAAATGAGTTGTTCTCAACTGCTCGCGATGTCGTTCCCTCGTATAACCGGGAAAATAAATATAATCTCTCCGAATTCTCTCTCTTCTTGACAACTTCACAGTCACCTCAAGCTTACCTGATTCCTCTCGGCAGAAAGTCAACCGACCTCTCACCGAATGACACATTAATGGCCCGTTCCCTTCAAAATATAACGCCCGCGGAATGCTACCTTAGCCGAAATATACCTTTCAAGAAAGATGAGAAATTATTAAGCAGTGAGGTGTGCGATCACCACTGAATAATTATAACCCAACACAACATCCGTCATGAATACTAGCTCTATGAAATTGATTTGTTACGTAACGCTTCAAGAGGGAGATGACCATATGGCGAAGGGTGGGGGAGAGCAAAGGGAAAAAGGAAAGATTTATATTCCTACTTGTGCATTTTCAAACATGAGACCTTCTAGGGGAATTAAGGAGGAAGAGCAAAAGTCCCGAATTTCGCAAGGAAAGAATGCAAAACTCAAACCAAAGGCAACAAATGAAGCGGATATGTTCGACATCTTTCATTCCCGGATGAAAGGCTTCTTGTCTCTCATCCTATCATCCCAGTGCCACAAGGAAACTTGCCAATCGAGTCAAACCGGAACAGTGTGAAATAGGATCCCCGTAATATGCTGTTATTTCAAGAGAGTATCTGGCTGCTGCCTATTTTGATGAACACTGAAAGCAAGATGTGATAGTCGCACGCTACTTCTGATAGTGGAAGACTTAAATATGAACATATGATTTGATTTACGCCGGATCTTTAATCAGTCTCTCTCCACAAGCCTTTTATCAGACTCGTGAAGCCCTTTCTTTAATGGAAGTACCGCAGTTCTCGCTTATGATTCACAGGGCTTCTGGTGTTCGCTATTCCAAACGAGGCTGGTGAAGATGAGGGCGCTCACGCAACATGTCAGACTTAGGAATATGTTTTTTCGAGAGGAGAGGAATTTCATTACGCTCCAGGATAGGTGTACATAAGTTTAGGGAAAGGAGGAAGGGAGATACTGACACACGGAAGTCTTTTTTTCTGGTTTCACTGCATTCGTCGTACTCTCACATCACATTTTGTATTTATCCCTCCCCGAATTTACTTGACTGACGCCCAATAAAACCGAACACGCCTACGTAAATAGGTTCGCGTATCCTCCTACTTTTCTCCACGCGGAGCCAATCACCCCTCTCTGCTAGACATCACATCATGCGCTCTGTATTTGTTCGAGTCTTCCATCCCTTTTTCCAGAAATAAAACAGCTACCTCCACACCTTTCTACTACAACGTAGGAGATGGTTTAATCGGCATTTTTAATACGCGCTTTTGGAGTGTGTCGATCCGCGGATGCGGAGACAACGCCTGATGCGCACACGACCGTAGCGCAGATGAAGGCGGCGCAAGTGCTCAGCGTAAACGTTTTATTGCCCAAGTAGCCATGGCACAAATGTTACAAGACTTAAAGCACATTCCTCGTGGTCTTACACAGATAGGTGAACTCAGTGGGTATCCAGAGTTCTGGGAACTGCTGCGAAGGCGACAAGGCTTCATCCTTGAAGATGTATAAACGGATCAAATCTGTTTCTATTCCACCCGCTGGTCACGAGTTTATGTTACATCGATATCAGCACTGTTGCGCCTACGCTCCGATGAAGATAAAGAACAGTCGATCATATCAACGCTGTTATGTAGAGGGGAATATCCCTCCCACAAAGTTGAAAGACAATTTAGTTTCCGCAAGTGGTTTCCAAACAACCATCAAATAAGAAACCTCGACCATGTCCTCCACATCGACCATTCGAAGACCTTCGCTGTCGTCGGTGAAACTACTCGTCGACATCGCGCACTTCGTTCACGTCCTTCTACTTATTTCACCATTCAAGCTGAGAGGTTAAAGCCGCATCGCATTTACTTATACTCGCAACGTTTTTCACCCACCTGAATAAATGATCACTGCAGCATTAACGCGTTAATCGTCAACGAAGAGGTATCACTGCACAGGTGTCTCACTTACCTTAGTAACAAATTGAAACACCCCCACCACGATAGCACAAAATATTCACGTCAGCAAACTATCCTCGCATTATCCTCACATAGAAAGTCAAAAACCTCTCTCATATATGGCATAAGGCCAAAGACACAACGCCGTAGGATGTTTTTCCTATTGGAAAACGGATGAAATTTGAGTCCTCAAAACGAAGTGAGGAAGCTGGAAAATCTTTAAATAACGATGTACATTAGTGTGCAATAATGGTGTGTTAATTATATACTTGCACCGATATCCTTAGAGTGCAACTTTCCGGACTACTTTTCCACTTTCCAGGATTTTCAAAAAAATTCCGGGAATTCCCGATCTGTGAAGTGAAAGATGAGGAAATCGCTTCAGGAATAATCCAATCAAAGTGGAGTCAATAGTTGTGAAATTTCGCATTCGCTTAATCCTATCACCTTATGTATAGATAACGAGAGACTAATTCGTGTGCATTTTGTTTACGGTGGAGAATTCACAGAATGAGTTCAGATGACAAAGTCTTGAGACTATATTCGCACTAAATTAAAGCATTAGAGGAGAGCGCTCCGAATAGCTTCGTTGACTCCGAATGGAAGCGGAGATTTACATTTTTGCGATGAGTTCTTCGAATTCTTCAAACTACCCAACTATACTTTCAATTCCCGGCACAAATCATTCGTTCCCATTTTCGGGCTGTTCACTTTTTGAAGTCAAAATAGGTGAGAGAATGAGCGATTTATGCTCACTTGAAACTCCCTCCCCCCCTCTCTAATTTACACACTACATTTGACGATTTCAGGTGTAGTACCACTCTCTGCGATGTGCAACTTCTTTCGCCCCACCGAAATAGGATCAGTGTAGTGCGGCAATATGTTCGCCGATGGCGTTCGCTATCTTCTTGTCTCTGCAAATTTTCCGCCCATTATTCTCTGTTATGCGTAATTTTCGTTTATCATACGAATACTTTTAAAAACAGTGGTACTTTTACATTCATAATGAAACTATGAAGTTAAACTCGATTGAAGCTCATTCGCTCACCAATTGAGGACACAATCGCGTTCGTCGTCAAAGTAGCGATGTTTCGACAAAAGCCACATTGTTAGTCCTTTGCTGACCTCGCTTATTTTAGAAATAACTTCCGCTCCACTCCTTTTTCTTTCCGTTTTATTATACAAGCAGTGATTTACATCTATACTATTACTTTGCAGATTTACACCTATAAGAGCAGTAACAAAGGCTTAGCGAGAATGCACATTCTCTCACGTTCACCTAACTCAAACGATCTCCGAAAAAACAAAATTCCCCTCCACGTGTCATATTTTGGGAACACTAATGCGAGTTTCTCGATCGTCGACGACGGAGCGCTCCTTCAGTCTATCATTCTGAATGGCCTCTCGGCCACTAATCGTCATCCTGTCACCCCATGCAGCCATTCTTTATCCGGAATTATCAGCCGCAGATTAAGGATGGAAGGCTGTGGAGGAGAATGGGCACTCAGTGTTCACTGTCCATCACTTTTTCTCTAAAATTTTTTTTTGTAACCGTTTCGCCTTGCCAACAATTCGATTGTCGCTGAGCGCAGCACGTTTACATGTGACTGCAAAGCCAAGCATCCCTCGACATGCAGTCAGAATCATTTAGCAGTGTAACCGATCCGGGAAGCAATATCTTTTGGAAAGATGTTGACCTAATAATACAGTTATTATGATGTTTCACTTGGCGTAATTAAATTCGGCGGCCCTTCAAGTGAAAATTTTATTTCTATGTCTGTGTGATGGCATTTTGTTCCCTCTGTTAATATCGCACTCCTCGATGCACTTGCATTTCATCTTTCCGATATTTGATAAGCAAGTGAGGAAACACGAGAAGCAAAAGTAGCAACGCTCATTCTCGATTTAGCCATAAAGAATGCCGCAAAACTAGTTTCCGACGATCACAATGGCAGTTATTTTAGCCGCCAGAAGAGCAGAGAACGTCATGCACACAACTGGGGTACCTTCATTTGCACTGAGAGGAAACAAGGTAAAGAGATATATGTCGAGGATGAATATATGCTCGGTCGAGCTTTATTTACACTTAGGTAAATTCAGCATAAAAAACCTATTGTCTGTATGCTGATTAAGTTTATCCGTTTCTTGTTCATCCACCTCTGGGCCCTTCCCCTCTCTACTCGTTCCCACAAGAAACTATCTCTGTGTATGCTGTCATAAACATATCCGTATTTCCTTCAAAACGGTTTCTCTTCGCTCCTTGTCTTCTGTAGGTGCAATATAAGTTTGCGATATGTGCAGTAGATGCTGTTAAGGTGTGGAAGCTGAAGGCGACTGCTAATTTTAAGGACGGAATGGAGTGATAAAAGAGAGAAAGCACGGCAGGAAATGCTTCTTTGTCTCCAGAGGGCATTCGTTTTGCAAAAGATATATCCTCACTGGCTGATAATCGCGTTGTTTTGAAAATTAGACACCCAATTGGGAAGTAGATTATTGTCGAATCTCTTCTCTACTCGTTTCTTCGTTCCTCGAAACGAGCTCTGCAACGGTGATGTATAACCGAACGGAAGCGCTAAAATTCTCCTCTTCTACATAACACAGTACAAAATTCTTATAGAAGTGTCGAGCGATTCCGTTAAATAAATGTCGCAAATCGAAGCGCACTAAAGCGGCTTTCCCCGAATGCGTTTCTCTACTTTTTTAAAGGAAAGCAATTCACTATGTAAGTCAAGTTTAGAAGTTTCGATCGTCGAATTAAGTGTCATATCGAAATCGATATTTTACATGCAAAAGAAGAAGAGACAGGGCAACTGTAAAAGCGTTCCAGAAAGGTCGTCGATTCGCCAAAATCTTTCAGCCTTTTCCAGAAGAATTTGTGCATCACATTAAAGCATATCTCCGATCTCGCGAACATTTTATAATTCCACTAATATATTAGTTGTGAATTTATGACGTTGGCAGTAGGAAGTTTTCGATGACGCCGCCCTCCCTCATCGTAATGTCCACAACACAAACGCTACTAGTGACTCACTTGTCTAATTGATGTGACTGTCACACCTTCACTATGTTCATTCATTGATGGGGTTTCTACCTGTGGCGCTTATGTGATAAATATGCCGATGGTCTGCACACACACGCACTCATGATATGATTTTTGCGGTTGAGAGCGAGAAGGCAGCCAGAATTCCCTTTCTCAGCGCCAATTTAATTTGTGTGCAGGGGAGATCAATGAAAGTCGTTATCAACAGCGATGTTTAGATTGTAAGAATATTTCGAATTGGAAATGCGTCTTTTGATACGCTTTTTGGCTTCTCTTGTGGAAGTGACCCAGACGCTGTTGTTGCCAAATACTTAGCCATCTCCCCGTTGAAACTGGTGGAAATGCTCTTCAATGCTACATTAATCAGCGATCTACATCGTGCAAAGAGTTAAAAAAGTTGAAGTGTTCTACGAAAACATGGAAGTCGAGGTGACTGCGAATTTAGCGCTGCTTGCTTCTGGAGGATTCGGTAGTTTCAAACACCTTCAGCTTTAGAAAATTTAAAAGCAGGTTCATCTCGGCTCGTAATTTCATTGGGCGAGTAGAAGAATCGGTCCGTTGTTGATTGAAATATTCTCGAACACAGCTATTCGGAAAATTCGGTGCCTATCATGACTAACGATTTTTTGAACGTAGTTAGATTAATCAGCGCAGCACAACACAATCTGAGACGTTAGTACGACAAGCGTATATAGACTAGACCGAGCGGTTCCATCTGAGTGCTAGGCACTTAAACATATGCAAAGACCTTCTTGCAGGAGATATTAGATGTATGAAGCAATAGACAGTAAAATCGAGCGAATTATTAAACTATGTATCACAGCAGATACCTTGAAGAAATATCCTCAAAGCGATGTTAGGTGTAGATGTTTCGGGATTATAATTAGCCTCTAGGCAGTGCACCAGCACAACATGTCTCGTCCTCATCAACTGTTACCTCATTTCACGTTTCGATGCGCTCTGATGTTCCTCGCCGGAGTTCCCCGCTCACCGGTTATCCTTTATTTCGCATCTGGGTCGACATCTGTGAACTTTTTCTTTGTTCATTGCACACTGCTTTTACTCCTTCATTGTTATTCTTATTTCATTCTATTCCTGTTGCTATTTTCTGACGTCATATTCTATTTATTTTGTGTTCTATTTTGCTTGCAGTTATAACTTGACAGCAAATATTACTGCTGCAGTTGCAACGAAACTAAATGGAAGCATGAGGAAGTAAGACAGGTGGAGGAAATGTATAAAGACCCGCTGAGATTTTTGAAATATTCAGCGAAGTTTAACGTCAAGCAGTCTAAAAAATGTTCTCTCACGATTGATCTTATTTTGTAGCGGAGTTTTTCAGTGCGTAACCGGCTCACACAAATCTGTGCGAACTTCAAAGAATCGAACGCAACGTTACTCAACGGAAGCGGGAAATCACACTGCTTTCTAGGTGGGATGACTGAGATTCCCTATTGCAGTGACCATCTGTCATTGACAGTTCTTGTCGCAACTAGCAACAAAAAACATGGAATTTCCAAACTCCCTGACATTCTTGCAATCAGCGCCTGGATGGAAATTCCTTGAGTTTTGTGACTTTTCCCTCACAAAGAATGAAACCATCTCATTCTCCTCCTCCCCCTGTGCTATTCTCTCCAGAATATGGTCCTCTCCCTAATAATCCATTGTCCCAGTATTTCATCCGCTTTTCACTAAGGCGGCTGTCTTGCAACTAATTTTTTAAGCTCAAATTATGTGATAGACAAGTATCCTGTGAATTTCATTGGATTTAACACGATTAATATCAGAAACTAAAAGTCCACACAACCTTAAGTCCAATCTTCAAATGTCAAACAAAATTCCAGTAGTTAAAAGTTGACTGTGCCAAGGATTACGAGGTGACCTTTTGGGGTTGAAACCCAAGGACTGAAACACCCACCCAGTGCGCTTTCCCTCCGGGTTTCCTAATTTAGCACAAATCAACGATTGTGATTTCCGCAATAGATTTTAAAAAAGAACACGAAAAGACAATTGTATATAGAAGGTACAGTCGTAGAAATGAAATGCAAATGCATCACGAGTGACAGCGCCAGTCAAAGGTTGATACCCATTGCTCCATATTACGGGACAGCTTCCGCAACCAGCCATGTTCAGTTTTTCTCGACTATTCTTTGAACAGCTCGATCGCATGTAGACGGAGGCGTCCACGGCACCACCTATGTGGAATGAGCTTTATTGGTATCGTTTAATGAAGTGACATCATCCATCCATAAGTTTTAGCTTTTTGTTGTTCACAGTTGGATTGTAATGTACCTTTACCAGTAAGTAAATACGGCTGCCTCACTGCGGCTTGTTTTTCAAGCCTCTGTTATTTCCTCCGAATTGACCACTTGCTTCGCACTGCCTACTTAATGTCGTAGTCACATTAGCGAGAAAAAGCGGAGAGGGTAAAAATTTCTTGAACCTATTTTGAGCTCTGTTTGGCAGTAAGCTCATCTTTTGATGGACAGTGCTTTAAGGTGGCAATCGTGCCTGTTTCATATATACAGTGCGAAAGCAGAAGAATCTAACAGTCATGTTTTATGCTTGGAAGGAAGTTATGCCTACGGTATATGCTTTGCGCCATATGGAACGGTGATAACGGTTAAGATACTTCGAACTTCGGTGTGGACCACCCACGTGATGACAGTGCTATGCGTTCTTAACGAAAAAATGTTCACGCATGAGTTCACCGCACTAGCGAATTAATTCACAGTTAGGTGCCGTAGATCCACCGGTCTGCAAAACTTGCTTCCGGCTGTGCGTAAATTTATGGACTGTGTTAAAGGTTTCATGCAAACAGCCAAAGTGAACATTAATAAATCTACGTTTGTGCTGTTGAATGAAGTTTCGAAAATTGCTCACGAAATGCGCCAGTTTAGAGTGGTCTCAGCAAGCTATTCGTTAAGAGATTTAGCCACCGAAAATGTATATACGAAGCATAGCCAAGAGCTAATCGAACACCTCCATGTCGTGAAGGAAGTTCCTGAAGGTGGAGAAGCAAATCGTCACTGCTAGGATGCCAATATTTATAGGAGGAGGAGCCCATAATGCACTTTTTAAACCGGATCGTGCCACACGGGTGTCTGTGTGCCCACTGTTTGCCGTTTTTGTGCATCGTGTATTCACTGCACACCTGCTGCATCATCATCTACTAGTCACCAAACAGCGCAACATTCAGGTCGCCCTTCGCCGTCACAACTTTCGCTGTTACCGACGCACAGCGCTCTCCCATCTATCGATAGGCGAGCGAAGCTAATGTCCTTAGCCAAAATGTCCGCACTTTGGGAGGTTTTTTCGTTCATTCATTTCCAAACGCAGATGTGGCTTTCTTAAGCATTTTAACAACTTTGCGGGGTTTCACCTTTGCAGCAGATAACATCAAAGTCGCCATATTTTCCCCTCACTGCACTTTCTTTATAAAAATCCGCAGAGGTATTTGCTAAAATAGACCTCGAAACCTGTCCATCTGATGCATAACATTTCATCGGCACTGTTGATTTGCTTGATAATGCATTAGTAGGAATCACTAAATATGAATGTGTTGCAGTACGCAGTTAGTTTATTATGAGACTTCTTATCGTTTACACTAGTGGATGAGAAATAACTTATGCCATAGTCTTATTGCCAAATTTATTGCTTTAATTCACGAGAAATGTTTATTGAGAAAGTGATATTCGCTGGAGAGATGACAATTTTCGTTGCGAACTAGTTGCCGCCTTAATTGATTTCAGCAATTGAACGGCGCAACGCGTTACAGTCTTATTGTGTTGCTGTACACACAAGGCAATCCGCCTACGGTCTTGATTTGAAGTAGAAAATGCACAGTAAGGTAATGGAAAAGCAGTCGTCTTCCCACTCGCTGAAATAAGTCTTGTCCATAATTTGACCGGTTGCCACGCACAAAAATTTGAAAATAGATTCATTCACAAATTCGCTACTGAATTTTATACAAATTCACTACGGAAGTGAACGGTAGAAATTCATAGCGCCGCACTCATTTTATGAATTACTGATATGCGACCGTCTAGTATACACTTCACACCACACATTTTGGGTGTCATATCTTTAGGTGTCATATCCATTTGACAGCAATCGTGCATATTTAGCGTGCTCTATCCCGTTGGCCCCATGATTATTGCGACTCTTCGTTCTCGTAATTTCCTTTAGAGCGCGCTGAGGTGGTATGATATTCCTGTTCCTTGGTGCTTTCCGAATTGTTAGCAGTTTGAAGCTAGCATTAGCAAAGGTCAAAAAGTTTCTCTGGATGACTTACTCAAGTTGAAATAATTTTCAGCTGACTTGCTTAGTTTGCAGTCGTTCGATTATGACAAATGCATTGCTATTCAACTAGCCGGCAATGCCGTCAAACAAATAGCTGAAGAATGAATCAGCTAGAAGCTGGACTGAATGTTTAGCTGAGACTCATCAAACAACTAAAATAACTGCAGTATTCAACGAAAATGTAGTTTTCTCCGAGGTGTTTCGAAGTTAATTGCAAAATATGCATTTTGGCAGTCGTTCTTCCGTTCTCCCTTCCCCTCCCATCCCTCCATGCCCACCTCTCTCCACCCATCAACACAGTATGAATATGAAGTCCGGGACTATAAGAAATTCCGGCTTCATATGTTTGTATATTAAGTGCAGTGGACTATGCCTATCAATAAGACGATTTGTTTTGCTAGGTAATTAACGCGGAACGGTGCTTTAAGAAATTGTTTTGTTGCAGGATTTTTGGCTTTTTTTAAGATAAAGGAAAAAGAACGGCGTGATGTGGTACAGTTTACTGTCAGACGCGTCATTAAAACTTCTTTGCTTGTGTACTGAAAGGATTCGTTTAGCATGGTTGGAATGAGCAGATAGATACTGATCGAAAATATAATCAGTTTTTTGAGGAAATCGGTGAAGCTGTTTTGTATGTTTCACTATTGCTTCAGTTACAGAGAGAACTGGCATTAGCTCGGAGCGCGCTATAGTGTAATTATTCTTTATTTGAATATCATGATGGCTATGCAATTTAAACATATTTTTAATTAGTTGTATTTGAATATTATACAATTTAAGCATATTTAATTTGATGCATATTAATTAGAAATAAGAAATTACAAATTTTAAAGGAAATCCAGTGAGCTCTCAAAGTAACTTCTGTCCACATATTGCTCACTAACATCGTAAGTGATACACCTTCGTATGATAGGTCTGGAGTAATCTGCTAATTCACATAGTTTCCAGTGCAGTAACACTCAAATTCACCAATCGGTCATACGGCACAGCAGTGGGCGGATTTTAGGCAGTGGGATGAGTGAAGGCGGAGGATAAGGGGAATCAGATTGAGCAATGGTGCCTGAGGCATCGAAAATATTCTCTCTTAATTGCCGACTAATATCGACTTAAGACTTTAACTGAGTAATTCTCATTATTGCTCTATTTTAAGATTTCCAGTACGAATATACGGATCTAGTTGTCATGTAGGAACAAATTCATCAATGGCAACATGTTCGGTACCATATACTACTGTACAAAAATGTAGACTACGCAAATATGGGACGTCGCACTCGTTGTGAGTCCCTTTTATATATATGTCCTTTCACGATCCCTCCATTCGTCGAGAATCAGCGTGGATCTCTCGAGTTCTATTTCCATCAAGAATGAAAAAAAATGCGTGTATTTCAATACATCAGATAGACTTTGCATATCTGGAGAAGGTGTTCCTTCACTGGTCTCGCTACCCTGAAGTGCCGCCATGGTCGCTAATTTCACGGCAAAAAGCGTTAGGTGCGATAGCGAATGGTGTTCCAATCTCGGAGCGCAACCAAAAATCTTGAAATGTGGATTTTCCTGTCATTTATTGGTGGCATAAAAGTCGGTTTTCAAGGAAAGATTAAAGGAACGATTCCGTTTACAGGATCAGGATGCAGTCTTGTCCCGTCTTTGGGACTCTGACGAAAATTAATCGCTTCCATCTTTGCATCAACTGCCCTTTGAACCGTGTTCCACGAAAAAGATTTGACAGTTTCATTTTATGCCCTAATTTCCTGTCTGAATCAATTCTCTCACCAAGTCTTGAAGACTGTATCGTATAGCCGGCACTTTTACATCCACTATGTTGCAAATACTAAACAAGTAAAACAGGAATTGACCTATGACGTAAGTAACTGGAGAAGCATCAAAGAAATAAACCAGGTTAGGTAAGAGAAGCAAAGGAAAGCATATGAACAAAGGAGAAAGTAGATTCTTAAAAAAATAAGAAAGACCGTTGTGCTGCTTTTTCATATTTTGACTTTCATATTTTTTTAATATTTTGACATGATGACTTCGGCGCTAAATGCTTTGTAGTAGTAGGGCGGCGTCTGCAGAACTCCATCTCATAAGAGCGACCGGAGAGACTCTTATTCACGGCTTCAGATAGCAGCGCGACTTCCGCAGTACTGCTAAAATTTCATCATTTTATACTGATGCAACAATTAGCATAAAAGAGGCACTAATCGCCGTTTATTTCTCATGCGCATTTCCCAACCATCCTAGGTAAGGTCGCTTGCCTGCTCGCACTATATGCAACGGACGACGAGCACCACAGTATCTCCATGGGTTACATCTCGTTCTGCGAAATCTAGCTAAAAGGCTAAGTGTTCGGGTGAGATTCGAAACGTGTCCGGGTAATTTCCGTTCATCCTTCCCGTCGGCAAGTTATTTTACAAGGGTTTGAGACTATCGGCTGCGTAAAAGTTGTTTACTTGTTAGCATTTCTTCTTTTTCTACCAATTACGATAATCGCAAGTAATACAACAACAATTTAGGGAATACCCAGAAGTCCTTGAAGATCCCCTGACCAATCGAACTTATGCGCTAGAATGTATTAAAGAAGTTATCTTGCGAACTGATCTGGTGTCTGTGTAACGTAGACGAAGTAACCTACGACTGCATACGTTTCTAGAGATTCTTGAATGGGGGAGGTCTTGTAATCGAAAGGAGACCGCCAGCGTACATAATGGAGGGGCAGTATTAATTTTCTGGTCATTTCTAGAAAGAAAGGAGATGGGAAATATTGTCGAAGAGGCATTGCAATCGAGAGCGACTAATGTTCCCCGTCTTGGTGGTTTATAGTAATCAAAAGATATTTGTACGGGGTTGGCAGTTAAGATTGGAGGTTTTACGGTAAGCGTACCGTAAAAGCATAGCTTGTTGGCTGAGGCCAACTCAGTCAGATGACATCGCGTTGGTTAGTTGGTTGATTCTATGGAAACGACAACAAGCGCGGAAGTGTACGGGCATTCGTGGTATTCAGTAGAGGCAGAGAAATACTTTTATTTTTACACCATGTGAGGAGTACTTTCTCTGAAATTGTGCATCTTGCAGGATTCGACTGGCCCGACCGGTTTCTCATTCTTCGCCATTTTCGAACGACACCTTTTCATCACCAACTGGTAGTGATTGAGCTGTCCAAGATAGGTTTCAAATATCGCTCATGAGTCAACCGGCACGCGGAAGATGGAAGTTTTAAGGTTTCACAGGCCCAATTTTACAAGACTGTGTGGAACTATCTAATAAACGAATGCCAATCGCAGTTGATGAAATTCTTCTCAAGAAACTCATTTTTAATGGTAAGCAATGTTTTATGGTGACACTGATCCTAACTGATGACGCGGACATTGTTGGAATATAGTCAGTGCTATAATATGAAATTAAACCATCCAGTGAAGCAGTTCGATTGCTGAACACCAAAAGGTTAGGAAACAAACTTTTCGCCGGAAGCGGGAATTTCTTAAACGATTGCGGGTGGTGTCAGTTTTGTTCTGGACTGCAAGGTACTCGGCGGCACCTAATTTTAGGGAGGGCCATATCCGCTTGAAGGCCTGGGATTTCAACAGCATTCGAGTGTACGATTTGTTTCGATGTGGTGATGTTCGGGCACTTCCTATTTGGAGGGCAATACTATTGGAAGCTAACGAAGGCCGCAAGGAACTTTAAACTTCAGATGCCTGCAGCTTTCTAAACGCACTATCATCTTCGTGGTTCCCCGCTCCCGGAATAAATAACTCGAAGTGCAAGGGGTAGTCCTTAAATTAATTCTTCTTAACCTTGCACGCAAGCATGCTCTAGGTGAAAATGTGACTTATTAGAACATATCTGCAATATGGCGGCACTATAAAAATAGTGATGGAATGAGGGGGCGCAAGGGTGAGGAGAGAGAAGGAGAGGAAGTGAACGCATTTCGCTCATTCCTGCCGAAATATTTTTGCGTCATGTAGAGCACGTCTGCGCGCTCCGATTTTCAAAAACATTAGGTCACTTTATAGAGATCGACCCAAAATAAGACAGCCACTCGACAAGTGTTCTTGTCTCTTTGTGCGCACAGCCGGTTGGTTGCAGAGAGAGAATGTTTCATTGCTGTGATACTATTTGAGCCCTTTGTTGTGGAAACACAACGTCTTCTTCACACAACACATCACGTCCCACATTCGTAGATTTAATCGCTCGTACGCGAGGGGAGCACCGGGGCGTGGTCGGACTCCCTTCAAAAGGGGCCATCTCCGAGACACTGGGGTATTTTCGCCGCACCCCGCATCCCTTATCCACACTTTTCTTATCCGTCGGTCCTACTATTCACTTTGTGGCAACTTTACATTCTATATATCGATAGAATGCTGCAGATTCTACTGCATTTAATACTGGCTCCTAACAGATCGTTAATAAATTCCACCTTCTCATTTCTTCTCTGCAGGGCTGTTTCTGCGGTGGATAAAAGCGTTGTTTATATCACAAGTGTGCAGGTGATGAAACAGTACGAAGCACGAAGCGTTTGCACGCGTATTCCGACAGAAAGATTAAGGAACTTCATAAGAAATTGGTTAATTGGTTCCCAGTGTTTCTATCATATATCATATACTGTCGTCGAAACACTTTAAATATCATCCACTCGGGACCTGATTATACATTTCTGCTACTGCTTCTCTCGTCAGAAATAGCGGAACGATAGTAACTGGATAGCAGCGGGAAATGAACACGTCAGCAGCGTAACTTTAATAACCAACATTACTGCATATATGTTTATGGCCGCTGCGGATGAATTACTGCTCTGAAAGAAACAGCAATAATGATGAAAAAAAAATGCCCTTTACGCATGCAGGCTGCGGTAGTCTCGAGGTTGAACAGTATTCTGCACAACTGCGCATATATATTCCTCAAAAGATGCTTTGCAAGGTCTGTAGATGATTTTTCGTGGAAACGTTTAATATGATAACGACTGATTTAGTGGCTTAAGTGCTGGAATTTTCAGCTTTAGCACTTCCAACCACCTACTCAACAACCAACTCAACATTGCTCCCCGAAAGGGTTCTCATCAGTAAGATACGACCAGGCTAACGCAGATTTTGGGAAGGTGAAATGATCCATTAAAATTGATAGAATTTATTATAGCAAACTACTCGTCGTTCAATTTTCGCTGTGCAACAATGAAGTGATAAAGTTGGGAGGTAGGCTCGATGCAATTACTTAAGCCGTTTGCTATCGATAAAACAGAAACCGTTATCAGTGCGCACTGCATGCCATCTCATTCGCTTTCCCGCAGCTCGCTTCTTTTGTCAGCACATTCAACGCTTCGCATCACCTATTCCCTTATGTGGTCGACGTCCGCGTTTATCATAAGCTGTTTTAACGTCTAGTGCTGGTGTTATGATTGCATGTGCCATAAAAGGCGTTTTACACAATCCATCAACCGTTATGTGGTTAATCTTTCATCTTGAACGTGCAACTTCCCATCTCGACGTTAATTATATGACATCTGAAACGGCTCCAAAATGAGGTTGCACAACTAACAAGGACGTCATCGGCACCCTAGCAGAACGCAGCCAAGCAAGCAACCAGCCAACCAGCTGCCCCAGTAGCACTGCACTGTGCACAACATAACGCATGCTGAAGTGAGCGTGGCTGCTGCAGTCAGGTATGCCACTTCCTCTCTCGTTGTCTACTGCGTTCACAAACTGCTCTCGACACATCCAACCAGACAAGTGCACTTTTTTCGTTACTCATACTACCCGAAGAAATGCACATCGAGTGGGCAGTTTCGGGAAAAAACAACTTCCAAGTGTGGCAGTCACAATGCCGTGCTGAGTTTTTGTTCGCCGGCGCTCTCAGAGGTGCGCAGCGCACTGATAGCACGCGTTGATAAGCGTCGGCGCGCGCACACTGCCTGCGTTCCTTTACAGTGCGCGTTCGGCAGTGTCTCATGAGGGTGTTGCGCGCGCTTCGCGACAGTGTTCGTTGTTCGGAGCAGCCAACCAACCCCAATACCCATTTATACGTTGCAATTGCTCGTCTTGAGACGTGTCTTTCTCTCAGTTTAGGTGTGCGGGTGTCGAGTGCGTTCCAACTGCACTTACAGCGCTTCCTTCATCGACAGGTTGTGTTTTTCTTCGAAGGTGTTAAAACGAGCCATACGTTGTTCCGTCGAGTCGACGACGAAGTTGAGTTCGGGGTAAGTCGACAGCAGTTCGGCATCCGCTTGTTTCTCGTGTTCTGCGCAGCAGCGAGTCGACTAATCGCTCGCACCTATGTTTGTTTGTTTGCGGTTGTCTGCATTGCCTTGATGTATTCCTCTATCCAAGTTTTCCCGTTCTCGACCATCAAGCAGCAATCTTCGTCACCGTTCTGCGGGATATGTTTACTGCCAGTTAACTGGAGGTGCATGTTGTGGCCCATACTTCTCGACAGGTCAATATGTGATTGTCGTATGCACCGCATGCACAGCTTTGTCATCGCAGTTGGCAATTTCTTTGGTTATCTAGCTGTATGAGTACCGCGTTTAGTCGTCATAAAGCTGGACGACCGAAGTAATGGCCGCTGATCGTATGCCATATCCGACATTCGTATCGCGTGTTTGCGGAAGGCTTTGTTTTGCTTCGTTCCGGCCATTCGTTTCCATATCATTTCATTGTGCTGCTGGAATGGTCTACTTGCTGCTTTCGTGAAGTCATGAATGTCTTTTCGCTAACATTACCATTAATCGCAGTATGAATACATTATGCAATTGGATATCCTTATCGCGAAGCTTGTTCCGTAACAGACTTCTGTATTATAGAGATATAAACAGTGGTGACATTCTGCCGAGCTGTTGTCATTCATCCTGAAGATGGGCCGAGTGCACACACATCAGATACGTTGTAGGTGACAGAGTATGCGGAGATGGGCCCGTAAATATTACTTATGATGTCGATCCGACACGTAGATGTGGGATTGAAGTGCTGCCGTTGAACAAATCTCCGTCTCGACTGTTTGTTCTTGTATCCAGGATGGGAACGAAATGTGTGAGTGATTGTGCATCACTGACCCAGTGTGCTCTCAAAAATAAAGTCTCCGTCGTTTCATTTCATGCACGATCGCTGTAGGAGCGTTATGTGTCCATTCGGAAGACAGTGCCGCTTAGCACGAAGGTAAATGATTTCTAAAAAATAGCTCACATTCTATTAAAACCTAGCCTGTATGGCTGAGAAACCAGTTTTACGGCCGATACCTGTGCACACTTTTCATCGCTAAACGGCGCTCGTTGTTCTCAATGCGCTTCTGTAAAGGCTGCTTAGTGTGCAAAAGCGGTCCACACAACACTCATATGTTGTTCACCTACACACTTTTTGAAGGGGGCCGTCTTCACACCGACGCTCAAGTGCGATCATCAAACAAGCTTTATATCTTATTGCCCACCGCAAAAAACGTCCTTGTGCCATCATATAGTCGTCAGTGCAATTCACTTGACCCTCTACATCATCGTTGTGCTAAGTTACGACGAGGGTGCACCATAACTGAAAAACACCTCTCTCCTAAGACATTACGCCGCCTCATTAAGACCATTTTGTCTTTATGTATTGCTAGCACAAACTGCTAAATTGCTGAAGTGCGTATTGTTTCTGGTTTCTCTTCTTCAAAACATTATCCTCTTTATGATGGGGAAGTGGAGCGGTGAAAAGAGCGAGGAAGGGGGAGGGGGAATGGAACAGAGATCGACAGTTGTACAGAAAGCGCTGTTCGAAATCAGTTCAAGTCAGAGGTGCACAATTTTTGAACAGTTCCAACATCCATACTGTATAATGCTCGAAATGCAAGACTTTCCCATTGCTCCATAACAAACCGGCCATTACAGATAGGTTTGTTGGCATCGTCTTATAATTAGTCAAAGATTTATTTTGCAGGGGAATATGTTGGAGGTGCACCTTTTCTTTCTACGGCCACACCTTAACTAATGTTTTGGTTATTAGTGTAGGTTCCGTTCTCAACTGCTCTCCTTATCTCCCCCCTCGGGATGTCTTCACTCGGTGGCGGGAACTTTGAGTGAAACGAACGGTTGCTGTCATGTGTACTGTATGCGTCACGCAATGTTTTAATTCCCTTCTCCTGCAAGAAGATCGTCTCGCAAAAGCACTCAAGAATGAGCGAGAAAACTTTCTTTTTTTTCAAATAAACGATGGAATATGATAGCTTTGTTGTTAGCACTTCTTATTGCAGTTATTCTTCTGTAGCACCCACATCAGACGACATGTCCCGATCGAATAGTGCTCTATTGAGCTGCCGCAATGATCCGTCACAAAATGACCGTCTCGCGTGCTTATTTAATTTTATTGCCTCGCCGACTGAAAAGATTTCTTTGTGCGGTTTTTATCTTAGTCTCCTGTCTGTTTGCCTCCTATTCAGAGGGTTTGTTTACGGCGAGTAATTAATTGCCTATTTCATTGCTGTCAATTACTAGGAGCGCAGTGGTAAGTTGTCTCTTCCTTGCTTCTTTGTGATTACCCTCTTTGACAGGCTCGAATTAGTGCTATGTCGTTTTGCGTTGTCAACGGGTTTGTCCTCAAATGCATGTCGAAATCGTCTCAACAGTGTGGGATTAGTTGGCTGCTTGCACAGCTGAGCAAGATTTTTTAGGTTTTATTTGTTATCTCTTTGGTATATTAAATGTCACAGTACGTTTTGAGCATCTGCTTAGCCCTTTTCTAAAAAGCGCACTTATGCTTCTTTTGCCGGACAGTTATCTACCTCACGTGTATTTTTCTTGCGTGGGAAGCTTGTTTGATGACATTTTATTTCGTCCATATTGTCCTTCACAAACGACTCTGAGTTTCCTTCTGACAGCTGTTTCTGGTTCCTGGAAATTCGTTTAGGCTATCGAGTATATGTCAATAGGGAAGATGCATTCCACTTGCGTCTGACAGCACTTGCCATCCAGTGGTATCACCTGAAGCTGTGAGCACATGGAGGTAGAGATTCCCCTTAAATAGTCCTAAAATCGGGCGTATTTATCAAATCCTTCTGAAAGTGCCTATCCATCCAACCGGGTGGTTAAGCATTTATTGAATGTTTCCAAAAGGTTATTGATTAGTCGATCAGTCTTCTCCATACTCAGATGGAGGGGGCTTTCATGAAAGCGAAGTTTCCGATTTGATAAAAAGCAAGAAGACCTAGGTTTACTAAAAAAAAATTACTGCAGTTTTCTATGAAAAGGTTTTTCTCATGATTTCGCTAGGAATTTAAGAATATAACGGAGTTTGATCTTACGGTTCCTTCCTCCCAATCTTCCTTTTTTTACCTGTCATTGTTTATTGTCTTCCATTATATTCGTTCTTCACAGAATGCACAGTGACAGCCGTTGCGAACGCTTCGACGGACTAACAGCATTGATTCGTTAGAGATTTTTTAAGGCTTATTCAGTGACGACGTTGCGTTTATTCGATCAGAAAGCACAAGCGCTAACATCCTGTGAGTTCCATCTATTTGCGTCTCCATGAAGTTTCACTTCGTTAGTCGTTCTGGCGATAGCCGTAAAATTTCATTCATATGGACAGTTCATGCTTGAAAAGAATTTCCCGAACGGGAATTTAACCGTCCAGGCGCACATTCGCTCCGACTGTGACCTACGCTGTGAACTTTCAACACAAATTTCTGCTCATTCTTATGCGTCTTTTAAATTGACCGCCTCTAATCGTTTGTTTTTGTATGTTCGGGAAATATGTTTTGGCATCTTTACATGTATGCATGAGGGAGGGCAGCCAGTTCAAATCCTAAATTTGTCAGTCTCTGGTAGCGCCCTATATCATCACTGCAAATTTCCATTATGCTTTGCTTCGTCGGCCGCTCTGTTATACGTCGTTCGTAGCACGATCTGAAGGCATGTCTATACTCGCGTTGTGATACTTTTGCTGTTTTGTTCACCGTTTGTGCCATTACTATATTCTTCGTGTGAGGTCACTGACGGGTTCTGTTTTACTTATTGATGGTATTTTTATGTTTTTTAAGGTAGCTGCCAGCGTTTTAATCTTTCGCAGAAAAGCATCGCGAAATATTGCTGTTGAGTTTGTTCACAGTTGAAACTCTCAACAGATCGAAGGCATTTTCGTTAATGAAGTAATCTCCTTTACGACACTTTTTACATTGCATTTATTTGCTGTGATGAAGTATCCTTAACTGTAAAAAAGAGTCACACCTTAATGAATGATGAGTTATGCGCCATCGTAGGAGGAGGATAAATCATGCCTTAATGAATTTGTTGAATCACGTTGTTGGATGTTGCAAGTTTTGCATTTTGAAGAGCTGCCGCATTGCCGATTACTCTTCTGTATAATCTGTGAGACTTGCTGATGAACGCGCAGAGAGATTTTGACATGAGCCCTACCTTATTTTGTGTTAGCGTAACACCTAAGACAGGTGGGCAGATTGCCGATTGAGAAAGCACCGAGCAGGCAGACCGCCAGTTGCTGAAAGTTCGATGCGAAATTCCTTTCGGAATTGTCGTGGCAAATGGCCTTATACTGGTGAGAATTGGGGAACAAAGTTCACTTCACAAAACCAGCAGTCACTGTTTCTTTTCTGTGACATTTTCAAATCGACTCTCGTTCTTGTGATATAAATTCGTTTTGCTTTTTATGCCTTTCCTTCGACTGGTTTTTATGCTGTGAATTTGGCTACCTCAAATGTAAATAAGACGCATACTTTAAGTGTATCTATTTTAGCGCAATAAATATGCTTGTATTTTATTTGTAGATCTTCAGAGGAACAAGTGGAGCATTAACATACTGATAAGCAGCCTCAGGTTTACGACCCAATGCTGCTTAGATGGTTGCAAGACGTAGGGAAGTTGGGAACGGGAGGTTTCACGAGTTCTAAAGTTACGAGGTTTTCTGTCCGAAGATGACGCTGAGCTGGCTTTTCGTACTGATTGGCTTGAATAGCAGCAGCACTACGTCGTTAGCACAAGGCCAGTTTTGGCAACACAGCGAGTCCTCGCTATATTATTTGCATAGTTTTCAAGCGAAATGTTGCTCGTTTTGATCAATCTGGCCATGCATGTGTAAGCTTGGACGTACACATGGTCTGGAAAAGCTGGGACGACGTACTACAAGGGCCGACAGAGGCACGCATTCACATGCAAAGATCGAAGAAAAGTCAGTATTATAATGGTTAAAAGCACGTTATCTGATAAATCCCAAAAGGTCATGCTAGTCCTAAAATGAAGAGTTCATTTGTGGGCTGCACTCAAGCAGTCGTTTTCTAAGAGGACAAACTTGTACAAGAATTTTATATTACAGAATTTGTCCATTCGAAATAGAATTTGTTATATTAAATAGGACGGATTCTGCGTACAAGATTTGCTTTCTTCGTGTTTCGGGCTCCGCGAGCTGAAAATGCTGCAGGGAGCCCGATTCCCGCACAATAGGATTGACAGCAGCGTCTTTGAAGCGAAGAATAATTGTTCCTCGGTCATGCTTGAGTATCGTTCAGCTGCTTTGAGTCGACGCATGATTCATCTAAGTAAATTTGACTTATTTGTTAACCCACAAGCAGCTTTACATCTATCTTTCCAGACATCTATCTTTGCTTTACATCTATCTTTTCTAGGCTCGAAGGCACTTTGCTGAGGAGGTTTTCTTTCTCGTGGAACACTACAGAAACTATAAAAGTTGTTCACATATAAGGTCCCATTTTACGCATCAAGTGGACGGGTGACGTTTGAGTGTTTGGTGAGTTTGAAATCGAAACGTATTTTGAAAGAACAGGTTGGGAGCACTATTGATTTTCAGTGTAAGATAGCCTTTCTATCATTGCTAGATTAAGCAGAGTAGTGTTTATGTGCTAGTTTTTTAAGCAGTTAAATGCGTTCAGGCAAAGGTTTTCATGAAACCGACGGGAAATAGAAGTAAACAAACTGAAATTTACCTTTCGTTGGCCTAGCAAGCCTACTAGAATTCCCCACGTCCCATTTAACTGCCGCAAGTGATTCGCTATGTGAAATTTGTATGTGCATGTAATACCTAGCAAAGGTTCGTTACTGTCATTTAGGTCACACTTGGAATGGCTTGTCGTTGACGTCAGCCGGTTTCACTACTGCAGTACACAGGTTAAATCCGATGGTGCTATCTGTACGTAGCATCTTATTGGTTACCTCACAAGAGTAATTTGTTTGCACGTCGCCTTCTCTTCAAAATTGAATGATACGAAGCAATCCAGCATAATTGGCATTCCTACATTGTTGTTTACTTCTGAATAATAACATTTCGAGATGAGCAAGTGCAAAGGCACTTGCTGATGGAGTTGGCAGGTGTAATCTGAGTGATGCTATCGTCATTCGTACTACACGGGAGTTACTGAAAAGCCATGAAACCTTTTCGTGTAAACTAATAAACCTATCGAAATTGTAAAATCCGACATTTTTCAGGTCCGAGATCATCCTTGAGAGATTTTTCGGCGCCAAGTTTTCCTGAAATTGCTTAATGAGCAAACGAAAACACGTACTGAAACTGTATGTCTTCTAAATTTTGGCATAAAAACTCTTTAAAAAGCATGGCTTAAGGATTTCTGCAAAGTTCGCCAAATCCATTATCACTATTCGTCGTCATTTTCTCGTTTACTTTGCAAATGATCGTTCAAAAAATTACAAGACCAACATCTGTCACCACATCTGTGTTTACGACAAGGGTAGGTATAAACTAGGTAGGAGAACTTTTACCCTCAATTTTGTCATATTTGAACGTAGCCTCTTCGAATTCTTACTCGCAATCGAAGTGGAACTTTTGAAATATGATAGGAGTGTATCGCTCTTCATTTTCCATTAAAATTTCTAAGCACTGGATCTCAAATACCGTGTCATGATCATTTCTGATTCTCTGGACCGACTACGTTCTCAAGCCATATACTTCTCATCGTTCTTGCTATTGATATCTGCGCGAATGAATTCAGGTGTTTCGCTCACTACCCTCTCGTGCAGTTCGGATGCACCATGCATGATATTTCCGACTAAATGTTCCGTATCCTGAAAGAAGAGTGCTAGTAATGGGTCTTAAGCGAATGTCGGCTCGTTGACTCGGCTTCATTGGACGACGTTATCGCCTGAATTAGTTGGCTGCCGAGGAATATGATTGGCATTTGCATTTTTATTGATCGTCTATAAATTTCAATCTGCCTAATCCTTCCATCGTGGAAAATTTAATCACCGATTACGTTATTTCTTCCTCATCTCGTCTAATAGCACGTATTTCAATTTCAGCTGAAATGAGTAATGGCAAGAAACTGGAGGCGAGAATATGCGACACCGTGAAGAAATAATGCCACGATAGCCTGACACCGAGGAATTTCAGGGATGTCAGAAAGGCTATCTACCTTGGTCCATGCAGCCCTGAACGGCTCTTCAAAGATGGAATCGAATTTCTGCATAACCGGAGTCGAAGCCAAGTTTTTTGATGGTCTTAGTCGTGGCCAAAGTCTTGGCATTACTTTGGTGTGATGCAATGAGAGATTAATTTGTTGAGACGACTAATTTAGACGACTAATTGCGGCCTTTTATTGTGTAATCCTCAAAGATTAAATTGCTTCAATAAAAGTTCCACAAAAAATGCCAAATTCGAGAAGAGTTCGTGTCATCCTGCTGTATTTGAAATAGCTCAGAGCAACATCGTAGCTTTGTCTTCAGCTGAGGTTTATTTTTTCCATAATACGAGTTCATGCCGCCAAGTAAATTTCGGTGAATTTTCTGAAATTTCCAATTTCCTCTTTGATACGTATGGTACGTGCTGACAGCCTCCCACCCCTTAACACTTCTTGAAAGCCATTAAATTCGCTCACAAGCCAACTCAATTGGGAGCATGAGAGGGATGCTATATATGGCAGTTTTCTTTTCAGCTCTTAAACCAAACAGAAACAACTTTTGTTGATGAATTTTGGAAGTAACCCGAAGTGGTAATGAAGTAAGTAATGAGAAAATTTCCTCGACTCTTATCGGACATCAAGTAATGAGAAAATCGTAACTTGCTCGACATCATTTCTTATAAGTCATCAGTCTTAGTAAAATACTTCCACTGCTTTTTTCATTCAGCGATGCATAATGATTAAATAGCGAGGAAAATCGAGTTTCATGTGTTTTAGAAAGGGTAAAGAGATGAAAGACCTTTTCATTTTTAATTCCTGCTTGCACCTTGCACTCAATTGCGGCATGACTTGAGCTCAAATCACGTACAAATAAGCAATGGCCAGATTGCTGCGTATGTGACTTTCAACACAGCGTGGTGGAAAGAAGAGCTTTTGCTTTGTGGATTTCGGCTTCCAGCAAGATTTCGGCATTTAATAGTTTAAAGGCGCCTCGACTAGCGTCACCTTGCGCAGCTCTCGCAACATTTACTCTTCACTTGCAAGCGATATTACGACTTCTGGTGAAAGCGGTCCATCTTCTTTAGCAGTTCATCTCATAAGCTCATGGTTTACTTATTCGAACCATAAATAAGTCACACCAAATTCATGTGCAGTTCTTGACTGCGTGAGGTATGGATGCACTAATCGGTGGATGCATCAAAATGCGACTAGTGTATGAGTCAACCATAATTCATGGCAAGTTGAGTCATAATTAATTTTTGAACCTCAGCTTTTTCATAATTCGTAGCCAATATATGAGATTTATAAGATGTGGGATGACCATTTCATGATGTCGGTGCCTTCGGCTCCTGCTCAGTGGGATTATGATAACCTAGGTGGAATATGAAAAGATATTTTAAGAAGTATTTCTCGTTGGCACAGTTAATTTAGGTTAGAGCCGTTAACTCGTATTCATTTAGGCAGTCTTTTGGCTCAGCTATGTATTCTTCGGTCTGGTAAGTTTGTGGATATAGTTTAGGTTTAGTTCGTGAGCTTCAGAAGCTTGTCGCAGAGAGTCATCACCACTTTTCATCATTTCGCTAGGAGCTAGGCTCGTTAATGCTCGACATCGCGAAATTTTGCTACAAGCAGAATCGAAATTGACAAGGATTTTTAATTACCTTTATAGTATGAATTATTTTTTGCTCTATAAATCTTTTCTTAATGCTTTCTAATATCGCCTAAGGAGCTTGCATCTAATGTGTAATTTCTGCGTCTTTGACGTCCCAGTTTACATAGAGTGAATGGGTTTATTTTAAATCATTTTGTTTTAAATGTAACTAATTTGATGTGAATGCTACTGCTTTTATTTTAAAGTTGCAGTAACAGGTATGGTTTTCCCTCGTTGTCAGTAGAGAGGTAGGGAGCTGTGTAAGGTCTTTAAGTTGCGGAACACAAATTGTGGGCGACATTCATGAAGCATTATCGTAATTTCGAGGGAGAGCAGCTTCTTTACCACAAAAGGCCCAACCCTGGATGGCTCTGTTAAGCATTTGGTGCGGTTCATCGCTGCATGAATGATGAAAGTGAGCTGAGCTGCGGCGATGCTGGCTCGTTTCATCGAAACAAAAAGCTCAATCTCATTTCCTTAAGTGTGCGGCACCCAATGCAACTTTTCAAAACGAAATATTAAATATAATACGCTCATGTGTAAGCAGACTTCCATTTTTTATCATATTTCTCTCAAGTAGAAGCCGCAAACTTCCGTTTTTGGTGTCCCAGGGAAATGTCTTGTTTTCGAGTGGGCTTGTATCTCCTGTAGAACTTTTAAATAGGAGCTTGGGGGTGGGCTTGTATCTCCTGTAGAACTTTTAAATAGGAGCTTGGGGAGCCGCTCATTGAAGACCTGCTCTAGGTGAGGTCTTATACTCAAGAAAGAGTTTACAATCGAAGTGGAGCTTCTATCGTTGATAATGTTCAAGATCTCATTAAAGGTGGGACGCCATTTTTTCATATAGATAAGGATGCTTATTTTAATAACGAGTGTGCGATTTTATCGGAAAGCATCGAACAATTACATAAAATTAGAAATTATTCTGTGCTTCTTATGAGTGTTCGCCTTGAACGAGACGTACGTTGATCTAGAGACGTTACCAGCACGCAAACACATTCATATATAGCGAGGTGTGCGTACGCGCTTATGCGCATACACATACGCGAATGCAAATGCTATGCGCGTTTATGTGGACACTGGTGAAGCATTTGTCCAGCTGATTTCCTCCGGGAACCAACTACAGCCTTGAGGAAGGAGGATGTGAAGGATCATTTTTCGCAATTCGAGTCAGTTTAAAGCCCAGATGAGCTTAACACTTTTAAATAAAGATTTGCAGAATCCATTTGCATGGCCGCTGACAAAACTGAATTTATTCATATTTACTCGCTTTGCTGCATATGATGTACTAAAAAGAACAAGAAATACGGAAGCGTGCCATAAGAGTGGCCTCACACCTAACTTTCAGCCACTCTTCCCCCATCCTTCGCACTCCCTCCCCCCTTCCCAACCAAAACATTTGGATTTTGAGGGTTCATTAAATAGTGGAACAGTGCGTAAAAATCTTCATTCGCATTGCCTATCTCCCATTCGTTTCTTCAAAATGAATCGTTTACAAAATGGAATTCCGATCGGTGAAAAACGCCTTCCGGCTAGTCGCAAAGCGCATGCAAATTTGCGGGTGTTTCAGCGCCTGCTTTAGAAGTCGATGGAACAAGAAGTGGTGTAAATCATTGATTCAGAGCATGTGACAGCAAAGAATGACTTTTTCTCTGAATGATGAACTGCCTTATGCCTTCTGGATGTCCGCTGATCGCATTGTGAAGTAGTTCTGTTTTACTTTACAAATCAAGTACTGCCAGGAGTCGCTTTTGTTTTTGAGTATTTTTCTTATCAGTAAAAAATTCACTGGAGTACAAACAAATTTTGATTGCGGAAAGTGTTGAGGAATGAGAAAGTTTGAGAACTGCTTTTATAAACTGTACCTATTCCAGAACCTTGATGTTAGTGTTTGCCCAATCAGTAGAAGTGTCAGACAAACGTGCAGACACGCACGTACACACGTTTACACCGACACACTCGTCATAATGCAACGTGCAAGTGCAGACTTGCAAACGTCCATATAAAGATTTGGTATGGAAGCAAGTATATGAAGGAACAAGTAGAAAAGTATGTGAGAAAAGTGGCAAGATATGCACTTTCGCAATTTCTTTTACCGAACCGTCACGTTTCACAACTGTTTTAAAGTCGACTTTGGTGAAAGTCGCACTTTCGTATCCCAAGTGGTGTGAAACTAGAAATCGATGTTTTCAGGAAGCATGCAAATTTTTCTGGTGCTCCTAAATCCCGTTTCGAAGGGTCGACTTTGACTCGGTGGTGTAGAAGATCACTGTGTGGTGCATAAGGGACTGAGCTACCCAAAGGTAACTGCAGTGATTTTTGAACTGAAATTACGGGACAGACAGGTGAAGACGCAAACGCAGAGGCAAGGAACGGCTGTCGTAATGAGCACATAAAAACCAGTTCCCCATTAGTCATTCCCGGAGAGTGCTGAATATTGTACTTCTTTTGAAGGAATTTTTGTACGCTCAGGCAAACTCAATTCTTCAATGCTTATGGTGACGTCAGCTGCTTACGCATGCATGTCCCCATTTCAAACAGTTGAGGACCCGGATCCGACGAAATTGACGAGTGCTAGATCCGGCTAAAATTGCGCCTAGGCATACGTCCATTTCTAGCTGTTTGGCGAGCTTTCAAAGACTTTTTGGACAGCAAAATTGGAATTTGAGTGAACAAATCTTCAGAATATGCCATATTTTGGTATACACCAAAATGATGGAATTTGATGTGTGGCTTGTCTCACAGCGGAAAAACCAACGATTTTGCTTTGTGATGTGTTTCTTTTCTAAAATTTCAGAAGTTTTCAGCTCCATTGTTTAACTGTCTGTCATTTGACTGCGATCTATTTCCTGAAAATTGTGCATAATAAGTTGGCCTGTAAATATTTGAAATATATTTTTGTGTAGGTTTTATTAATTATTAAAAGTGCACGAAATTAAATGATCCGATGAGAGGAACTGCGGAAGCGAGCATCACGTCAATTCGTCTCCAGCAAATTTTCAACTCTTTTTATCCTTGAACCTGAAATATATTGATGTAAAGTGGTTTAGGTACAGTGGTGGATCGTTGAATTGTTTGAGGTCGAGCAAATGGAACACGCTTGTGGGTTTTCTTAGCTGATCAGTAGGAATTTACGTGTCATTTCAGTCGTTACATGCCTGTGGGGTTTTAACTGGTTCATCCACAGAGGAAACTATAAAAGTGACAGTTTCCAGAATTTAAGTACCGATTGACCCTTTCGCCTCCTCAAAGAGTCATATGATCACGTAAACCATATGACTACCACACATGTTTCAGCTCGCTTGTAGTCAGTGTTAAGCAGCAGTGACTTCTGTAGAGGCGACGCCACAGGAAAGACGTCCAAGTCGACCGTTGCTCATGATAGTTAGCATCAGTGGTGATTCGAGCACATACGCAAGAATCAACGGAATACCGAACTGCTATGAAAACTTCCCGCAGCGTCTAAATGGTCCTTTAATATTTAGCAGGACGCATATTCAGATGAGTAAGGAGCAGCTGATGTGCTCACATACGAAGAAGTAGCACACTGTCATGCGTGGCGTTCTCCTTTTTATGCTGGTCAACATTCTGATACAAATACATTGTTCTCTTTTGATATAGAATTGCCGCACTTATCAGTACATGTTTTGCATATATGAATATGTTCCCCCCAAATATAGCCACGTTGCTACGCTTAGGAAGCTTTCTCTCACTATACGGCATAATTGCTTGATAAATTCAACCTTTTTCTCTCCCATCGAACAACTTCCAATTGAACGAATGCAAACGCAACTGTTTTGAATGAGATGCCGTGCTGTAAGAGAAAATATGATGATCACGTAAACCTCAATAACTGCTCACCTCGGTAACTCGCATCTATCCACACAACAAAATCGTCCAATTTATGGCTGCATTCAGACGAAAATCTAGTGGTTCATTTAAAACTTTTGTAATAGTTCATAACTGCATGAAGATTTTTGCTCCCATAGTCTAAGAAAGGATAAACGAGACAGAACAGTGTATTGATATTGTTCGCCATATCCATTCATCTCACTCATACAAGGTAAATGCTTATTCGCTCATTAACTTGCAGTAATTCGTCTAAAGGAGCATTTTGCTTTGAGTGATCAATCTTTGCGGAAGACGTGGCATTGTATTCTGGCAAATATCGCATGCGACATTTCATTCACTCTTGCAAAACCTCACATCGAATACAAATACATTTCGAGAAGATCAAATTCGGGAAAAGACTGCAATAGCGGAAAGAAGTATTGTGCATTAAATGTTTGCAATAGCGGATTCGAGAATCTGAACGAATCCATAACCAATTTCATTGAAAACGCCTACAGCAGTCTCAAGTATTATAACAATATATGGTGAGACGAATGTTGATTCGGTGGTTACATTTCGAGCCGTTTTTATGTCTTACACAAAACAAAGAAAGAATACGCATGCTTTTCTTTTTTGTCGTTCACATGGGCAGTCTAAACTGGATTCGCGACATAATGTCGACATGAATGGCCTGGCGCATTATAGCGAAATCGAATAATGCGACTTTCATTGCCTTACCATCAATGGCAATAATTCACCGTTCCAGTACTGCATCGTACAAGTAATGGAAGTTTGCTACTCTGCCTCGGTTATCTGAATATAAGGAATGGTCGATAAACAATAACCTTGTCTGATAGCCGAGAAGGAAACAAGCTAAACGCATAGGGTGAATAAGAAACATAGGGCGAATAAAAAGCAATCTATGAATTCGTGGATTTTTGTGGCTTACAGGAATTTTTTTGTAGATGAGAATAATATATGACTGATCAGCAAGACAAATAAAAATATGAATGCGTATAGCTGACCATAGAAGACGATGCCCATTAGAAGGTAATGCTTCATTCCAGATTTCCCCAGGTCTCCTTTTTTCCAACTAAGAACGTATGTGGGTGTGTGAAATGGAAAAAGTAGTGTTTCATTCATGCTGGGATTCTGCGTTTCGATTTCAGTTTCATTTCGCACTGAAGTGAGCGTTCAAATCCAAAAGACTTCGGAGAGACCTCGCTTGCTGTCATAATCTGAGAAGGACAGTGAGTATGGCTCAAAGAGCCTTAGCCATCGAGGGAAGTGCACAATTTTGAGAAGTTCTTGCATAGTCAACTGTCGTGCATTTTTTCGATGTTGCATGGGCAAGCATAAAACAACCCTATTCTAAAATCCCCTTGTAGGCAAATATCTTGTTAGAGACAGAACGTTTCCATGTTGCAAGAAACATAACTTCCTTCATCGACATGTTTGAAGAAACCATTTATAGATCTGCCAGCTTCATGTCCACAAGGACGATTCGCCACACAGCAGTGAAAGCACCCATCCCTTTGCAATGATCCGATTCTCCAAGGCAGGATTTTCGGCGCCTTTTTGTTAGAACTTTCTCCAGTCGTGAAACTTGGCAGTACCTGAGCTAACTTGTGGCCAACCTCACGATCAGCAATCACTCCTTCCCCGAAATCTGACCTCACGACCAAACGAAGAGGTCTGAAAAACTAATTCCTTTTTTTTTGCCCGAATTTCCTAAGATATCTTGCAGTGGACCTGGAGGTCTTATTTAAAACGACCTCGCTTGAATTTTTCATATTAATTCTTCTACTTAAAAAGTTTCTTCTTTAGCACGACTTCCGTTTGAGCAACTTCAAAGATGGTAATTACTGGAGAGTTTTCAGTTGGCAGGCAGGTTTTTGGGACAAGGAAATGTGTCTGGTATATGCGTCCATCCTGTGAATCTCATTTAATTCGGTGAAGTAGATCTTTAAATCGAGCTGTACAGTCCACTAGATATGAAATAAAACAAAAAAAGGAGGAACAAAAGGCGGAAAAAATCGAAGTGGCATGATATACGATGTTCATGAGACCACTCTGCTCTATTTAACGATACATAATTAGAGACCACCCGAGGACGAGACGATGCAAATATTTTTCTCTCTGTTCGGTGCATAAAAAGAACCACTCTACAAGCTCCTCAACTCCTTCAACGGCAATCATGGACATGCAACGCCGACTGAATAAAGAACTTGTTTTAGAAAGTGCACCTCTTCCAACGGGATAAACTCTGAGATATCCCCAGGGTAGGACAGCGTTAACACAGCAACACTTACACGCATACACACAGCTTTGTCTAAATAATTCAAGATCATTTTCCTACGGTCCTAGACGACTAGAAGAAGAAGCTTTCAACAAATTCAGCGAAGCAGTAGGTGACGTAGGATGAAAGAGGCAGAGCAAACAACCTGGCTTAACGGGGTGCTGAGATAATTACACTTAGGTGCCCTTTGTTCATAAAATACTGCGTTGAACAACTATTTTTTCACTGTTTATTTCACTGAGCTTCAACCTTTGTCAATGTTTGGCATTTATATAGGTTTGATTAGACGGCTTTCTCAATGGCTCACAAAAAGCAAAAAATGTGAACAAACTTGAGGGATTTTTTTGCTACCGCTTCTTCAACTACTTTATGCGAAAAATACAACGAAAAAATGAGAGAAAGAGAGCGTTAGAAGCATTGAAATTGCTTGGTCTCCCCAAAAAGGAGCATCGACTGATAGGAACGCCATTTGTTATGCCTCGTCAGTCTGTCATCAGAAGGCGATGTTATCTGCTCGCAGAGAGGCGATAGCCAATAATTCAAAAGAAATGACCGCCACTTAAAACCTTCTATTAAAAAGAATTAGAAGTCTTTCCACCTTACCTACTTTCCGTGTGGTTTTTTGATGGTCTTTATTTGTAGATCAAATGCTACGAAGTGCGGGGCTCATGAGGGTTATACTGATGTTTTGGTTGATATATTTGCAGTGATCGGTGCCATAGCATAATGCCATAGAATATCTATACATGTTACAATGTATGCCTAGCCGTATATGGCATTAAAAGCAAAAATTTTACTTGTATAAGCCATGCCAGCCGCAAGTATGAAGAGAGGCAGTGGATAAAGAGACAAATGACCCATAAAATTATATTCCGGACAACTGTACTCACCACCTCACTACAGTACTTACGTTTCAGTAGATGATAATTTTGTCTTGTTGAGACTGACATAAAAGAATTTTAATTTCCGTTTCCCGATGAAAGGACATTTTTTTCACGTATGCAATATCAAAACTTCTCAAGCGTTGCTGTGTTCTGCGGCAAGAATAATTCCAAGCAGTCTTCGTGGACAACAAATTCATAGAATTTATCATTTTGAAGTGAAAACTAAAAAGTACTAATTTGTTGAGATGTAAGAACAAGAAATACTTCGTTATGAAGATGAAGCTCATTTTAATCGATATCAAACACTGCAATATCATTTACAGTGCAAACGCTACGCACACTTTATGTGATCCTTTCGGATTATTATAGAATCGTTGAAATAATGCAAACTTCATTCGAAAACTATAGAAATTGAAATTCCAAAAAAGAACTGAATATTGAAGTTCAAGTTGGAATAGCATATATTAATGGTGCAATGCAGTACACATCCAATGAAAGTTGCAATTCATTTCTTCGTTATCCTTTTCTAAAAGGCAACGTCTCGCCTCAACTATTTTTCCATTATACGTCCATACTTTAAAAGGAAACATTCCGGCTAGAAATCAGTATTTCAATTCAAGACTTAGATGAGTAAAATCAAATTTCCAATCTCAGATATTCATAAAACTTTGAATTTAGAAATTTAATTCATGAAATGAAATACTTTCGAAAGCACATAAGTGTAGACACTCACTCGTCTTCCAAATTTCTGCATCACTAAATAACAAATGGGAGGTGGCGGCGAGGCGCTCAAATCGCTACAGAAAACTCGGCAAAGCATAGAATTCGTTTCCCTTACTCTCTTCCTATGTACCCATATTCTTCCATAAATAAAACGGTACAGAAATGCAATAATTTCGAGTCTTGCGTTCGATAGTCGTCAATTCGAAATTGATGTTGACTTTTCTCACTATAAGCATATTTGCGTTGAAGGCATATCAATGAAAAGAACTGATATAGAAACTGCAACGCACCAAAGAAAGCGTTTAATAACAGCTGTCTGCAGGTTAGCCGCTAAAAAGCACGAGCTTCGTCTGCATCTCTGCCAGTGAGACTGTCCCCATTACCACACCAAACTGAACCTATCGCATTCGAAAACCTGCTTTACAGCGAACACATCACAAGTAAAAACGATATTCAGTTTCACTAAGTGCGTAAGCAAGAGCTGAAACCGTTACAATTTTATATAACAACATTAACAGGAAGAACGTTTTTGGAAAATGCAAAAAGAATTACAATCACCACTAACGGAAGTAAATCAAGACTGAATTTAGCCGCTTCATTTCCATTGCACAGATCGTAACCATTGCAGCAGCATAGCTTCACCTTCTTCCCGTCAACCTTATGCTTTATGCACTTATTCTTCGATAGCTGAAATGCATCACTCGTTGATTGGCACGACCAGCCAAATAAAAAAGTTTCAGTAATTTGCCTACTCTCCTGCCGCTGAATAACATTAGAATTTATGCATTCTAATGGTCTCGGCATTAAAATAGCAGTGCCAGCCACTACTTACATAGGAAAGGGTGATATTATTCTCTTGCATGAGATCGTAACCTATATGTGTAAAAATACAACCTTAATCTAGAGATAAGCATCTAAGAAAAAATATTGTGCCGACCTATACAGCCACTCTCCAGAAAACAACCGCTTCCATACACTAACTACCTACAGATGATTAGTATATGCGATGATGCTGATGCAACCATAATTTGTCAACCTATTTCTCTCCCTAGCCCTCGACAAAACACCTTTTTTACGATACAAGGTACTCTTCCACACGTAAACTTCTAAGAACTTTTAAGTATTTGCAACTCTTGTCGAACTTAATGGACCAGCTTCAACGTTGATACCGCCGATACATTTGATTCAGCTTATTGTGATGGTTTCAGCTCACCAAATTTTGTAATTCTAAGTTGAAGGGATGGATGGACATACATAAACACAGAGATATCTAGGTAAAACGGACAGGCACGACTTTTGGATAAACTCCTCTTCCATAAATCGATATGGCAAGAAAACATGGCTGAAACCATCTTCGTTTACATCATTTGCATGACACGGTAGCAGGAAATGAAAAGGCACGTCGCAAAACATGAAACTTTAATCATACGTACGACAATGATTGACAACTGCTTAAAAGCCCACATAGTATCATGCAATTATTAGATACAACAACATAGTTTTCGAGGAGTATAACAATATGCGAGCAAGTGAATGCGCTTCTGGAGGGCTTGAACCACTCCCGAGCATGAAGAACCTCGATATGGACGAAATGCTAGTTTTGTGATGAAGGTGTAGTGGAGGCCTCTTAGAAATTTGCTGAGTTTTAATGACACGATTGAGGACCCCAAGAGAGGCCGGAATCCCCGAGAAGCTGAAGTGCTTCAACGAATATCGAGAATCCTAGTTGGAGGGAGCAGTTCGGCTCATCCATAAAAGATCTAATTCGCCTTTTGCTGCTATCTGCTTGATTAGTTTCATTTGAAGAATTGAAAGTGTTGGAAGTGAAGAAAAAGATGAAGACTAAAAGATGAGATAACGCTCAAGAATAGTTTTCCGAAAGTATTATCAACAAGCTGAAAGCATAACGCGTTTCCACTTATGAATGGAAAGTAACTCAACAAGTTTCCAGTTTTTTGGAAAATAAAGATGGCAAAAAATGCGGCTGCATGACAGATATCGCTCTGCAGCTTGTGAGCCACCATGTCCATGAAATCGATGAAAACTAAGGATAACGACCTGACAAACGTTAAAGGTTAAAAACGATGAATATATGTTCCTTTTTGAAACGCAGTGCAGTGGATTTAGATTTAGCCATATTTATGCGTTATCCGCTAGCCGGTTCAGCTCTCATCCTACGAACACACCTCTGGTTGCGAAATTCGTTACACTATCTAATACGAATCTGAAGTTAGTAAGTAATGGTATTTCAAAGCCTCCGAGCTCAATAATGCAAACATGGCTGAAGACGATATGCGCACCACTTGCGTTGTCCATTGAGCATACTGTTTTCTGAAGGTACAGCTAAACAGTGACTGCCTTGCTTAAGGTGGAAGAACTCGATTTGAATGTCTCGCTTTTCTTCGACCACCTATCTTAATTGCAGACTCAAAACTGAACATTCTCGTCCTCGTCACTTCTAATTGTAGACTTTGTTAAAATAACAGACCTTCAGCCCATGGTGCCACAGTCTTCAAGCGATCATTATGAGTTCATCTTATCGTCATCTATGGTTACTTTCCTTGTCCAATTTCCCATTCCTTACTTTAAAACAACGAGACGGTTCTTGCACGATCATTCCGGAAGTCCTCAGCAGAGGCAATCAGAGCATAAGGACTATGCACAGCCTTCTCTCCCCTATGTCGAACTCAGGCCAAAAAGTAGTGCAAATGCTTCACTTGGGACACGTGACGAAATACCACTTCTGCGACCGGACACCTTCTCACAGCGTCCCACGCTATCTAACTCCGGCGGACATCCCTTCCTCATGGAACTACTACTGGGAAACTTCAAATTTGACACCTAACAGCTGAAAGATCAACAGGTGTAAAGTACGCTGGGGATCGGAAAACTTCTGATCTTAAAAGTAGCAAGACGTGACTCTCAGTAGCGTGAGGCTGTGGTTTACTGTGCACCTCCGCCTCGTCGGTTCGAGAATTCATGACACCCAATGAAACTGCGTTCATTTTAGGCTCAAGTTGAAATGTTATAGGAGATGACAATATGCTGGACCATTCGACGGTAGCTCTTTTCATATCAACAAAACGCAGTCCAAGCAATGGACGATTTGTTCATGTTTGAATAGCTCATTTAAATCACTTTGAGAACATGCTTTATAAATGAGCGTAATTTGGAGAAATATAAAGGGGCATGTTGTGGGCATATTTTATGGAAAATGTGGGCCCGTTTTATTTAACGAAGTTGAATTCAGTGCTCATCATTTTATAGAACCTGAGGTTGCGCAGAAACGTGATAAACATTAAACAACTGCAGCATCGTTCCCGCTCGAAACGACAATCACTTTCACTCTTTTTCCGATGTGTTTCAACGCAGAAGAAGAAAAGCAGCAAGTGGAAGCATGTACTTCACGAAATTTAGTTGTTTGTTTTTCATCACCCATCGAACATTAATGCAACACATGTTCGGCACGACCAAGAAACGTTCGATGTTCAGTACAAATATTTGTATCCTCGAGATCCTTGCCATCCTTAACTGATGAAGTCCCTTCGTCATTCAGTTATCACTAACAAAGATTAAGCTCTTTTTCATCTGATATACTAATACTGACCTCGTTCAAAATTAATGCCTTTGAAGGTGCTGTTGATGTTGCTTAATTTTTTAATTTACTGTTTTTGTGTGTGCGTGTGTGTCAGTCTACCTTTAGTTTGACTTCTTTTCATTAATACGTCATTAATGTAATAAAGATGCGTTGGATTCGTTTTCATCGAGAGGCACCTTTCGTAAGAATCTCTTGCGGGAACAACTTCTGGGTAGAACAACTACAGCCGCAAATGTTCCGTCCTCATAATGGCGTTGAGTACTTCTGCGCTCTGCCAACTTCATTGCTTCGATAGAGAATGACGAACATATGAGCCACCGAACGGAGCGAGGCGGTAACTCACTGTATCATCGCTGGGTTGTTTTTGCTAATGGATACTCTTCGAATAAGCACCACTTTTATTTAGGAAATAATTCTTTGGATTATTTCGACTTCGAAGGGAATTAAGGATTATCATATTACAGGAAAAGTTCGATCAATATTTTGACGACTGAATTGCAATGGGTGATAAGCAAAAGTCACTTACGATGCACTTCAGTGAGGCGCATCCGGCCATTTTAACTTTGCTGATAATATTGACGTCAGCAGTAACATTATAGCAGTAATCGTTCTTGCGTGTGCACGTCTCGAATGTGGTGCCAACATTTTGTCCACGCACGAATGTGTATCCATTGAAGCATTTCAGACTTTCGGCATCTTCAGCCAGAAGGAATAGCCCAACAATCGGAGCCATGAGCCACATTGCAGCCAATCGCTCTCTCAGCAGTTGCCTCTGGCGAAAAACACGTTCGTATGTATTCTTCTGCTAGGCAAGAGCGCACACTTTGTATTGTTGCAGTATGAGAGTGTTTTTTGTTTCCGCTGAGAATTCACTATTCTTAGAAATTATTTCAGAAACGATCCTCTATAAATTGCTCATATCTCACGACACTCATAGCAATTTAAACGATTCCACTTGCTAGACACCTCGCACTCGTTCCGTGAGTCATACATTTGGATTGATTGAGCATGTTCAACCTCCATATTCAGGTGGTATCACTCAACAAAATGATGTAGATGTTTTCCATTTAACCGAAGAAAGGCTTTTAATGAGGAAAGCGATCGTGTTATGTCCATGTTTGTTAAAGTGAGGAAGTGAAAAATTCATGCCCTTTTCTTCCATTTCCTACAACTGGGGAGAACCATGCTCGACCGATTGAAATATTGAGTTTGTTCTCCATTGCACGAAGAAAACAGAAACAATATGCTCTTCGACATGCTTAGTTAATTACGTAATTATCAATGGTACCTTCACCATTTCCGCTTTATTCCCTTGCATGGCTTTTGCCAAATGGAGCTGCCAATAAATCGATGCATCCATTACCACAAAGTTAAAAAAAAAGCCAGCTAGAATGGTCAAAGTAGGGCTTTTTCCGAAGACATTGTACAATTACTTAGAACCCCTCAAAGTTCAGCTTGTATCACTGCAAAAATCATGCAGTTCAACAGCCGCAAGAATCTTCCGCCTCAGCACAACATATAACTCGAATAGCTCTCGGAACACGAGCGGAAAAAATATTGTTACAAACTGAGGCAACACAAGCGCTCGTACAATGTCTGCAGTTCTTGGCTTTTGGCCTGGCGCCAAACAATCGTTGCTGCGCTGAAATTCAGGTCCCATAACAACCTTCAGCGCATCTCGGTCATCCATTCAGAGCCAATTCCCACATATTTTTCGTATAGATCGGTGCCGTGTGGAATGAAACAACTCGTGCATTTGAACAATAAACCCCACAGGTACGGAAGACATCTCTGTTCGAAATCACAATTAATGTTCAGTATTGCAAACGTGACTTCACTTACAGTGGCAGCGAGCGTTAGCAAGATCACACTTGTTCAGATTCTTCTTTTGCAAATTGCACTTTCTAGTGACAGTGAAATCAGTGGTCGATACATAAATGTTACAGGTGAACATAGTCCCTTCCCCTTAATTACAGAGAAGGTCGCAAATGAGGTGACGTAATAGTGAGTCATCGTATGCAGGTTAACATGATGAGGCGTAATAGAGAAGAATGTAGAATCGTGGAATAAAAACCAAAAAAGGCTTACAAATGAGAAGTCTTACGGCCAAGCCTGCAGAAATTATCCTTAAAATATGGCAATCGTCTGGCGAAAATGGTGGAAGACTGCTTGCTAAGAGCTTAATGTGAAAACACTGGGACAAAAGAAATTCAGGAAAAGCCGAAGAACTGAATAGTTGGTGGAAAAGCAATGCAAGACAACAGCTTTGCACAGACCGCATCTCTGCAATTTTTTTTTTGTTGACGTAGTCGTTCAACAATGTATAATTGAGCACTCTTTCAACAACGATATTATCGTTTTCGCAGCACAAGCTTGAAGTGATTGAAAACGAAAGAATATTCTCATTACTGAATACAGAAATTCACTGCAAAATATCACGGTTGATACTCGCATTGTTGAATGGGCACAAAAGTAGCCACAGTTCAAATTTCCCTATTACTACCTCTAAAGACTCATAAGAAAGATCAAAAGCTCTCAGCATATGCAAGAAAGTATTTACCTTTTATGATGAGGAGAAATATTTAAATAATCGTATAAGGAAAACGATTGCTAACAAACAGTATCCGATTGGTGTGAATGTCACTCAAATTATTGCAGTTTAATTTATGAGGTGAACGAATTTCTTTTATATTGCTGCAGTCGTGATTTTCAAAGTGACAAGTTCACAGCGCTTTTTGAGGATGGAAGTAAGCAATAGATGCGGCGGCCTTAAGAGAGTCGTTTAGCTTTAACTATAACGAAGTGCAAAAAAACAAACATCTGCTGCAGTAAAAAGAGAAACACAAGTTTATTAGGTGATGATTATCTTCTCAGTGCTTGTTGGCAATGATCAAAGGTCGATATATTCGTGCACGTTGTGTGCTGTTTATATTTTGTCCTCAGTGATGGAATATTTCACGCATATCTTTGCATATGCGAACTCAGTTTCTCAGCATTGACTTAACCGGAAAGAGACGGGGAGGAGGAAACGAGAAATAACTATGATGAAATATAAATGAATTTTCCCGACATGTCAAGGAAGATATGCTTCCCTATATTAAGAGGTTCCTATAGTTTGTCATATTCATTAAGATACTTTTAAACTATTTCGTGGTACCATGCATTGTACTCTTCAAGATTTTGTAGCTTTAAAGCGGAAATTTCATATGGCAACGATTTGCCGACACTCAAAAGAGATTATGAGAGTAGAAGTTGTTATTTCGAGGACCGATAAGTTGGAATGAGAAGTGACCAATTTACAAAGAAAATTCACGTACGGAGGTTTGCGAGTATAGGCATGCCGAGTAAGACGCAAAGATTTCTGCAAAAAATCATGCTGAAAACGTCACACTCCCAGCTCGCTGCAATCAAAAATGTGCGTAAGCTTAAAACTCAAAGAATTTCAATGCGCACAGCAGACGTAAGGCAGAGCTGTAATTAGGTTGATTTTTCAAGTTCTCATTTTCTTTGCATATAAAAGCCATATTTGAAAGTTTCCATTTTCATTGTATTTTCGTTCGAATTCATTCACTCAAGAGGGCACACTTCGAGCAAATTTTGATTTTTTCCACGTCAAGGCATCCATTCGTAATCTTCAGGAAACCGGTATTTTGTTTGACTCATTATGACGAAGGGTTCCATGAAATGCCTATGTAAAGCTCGTTTACGCCCAGGTTGTTTCCACTGTGCTTCCTGATTTTGTTCATTCCGAGATCCTCGTTCACAAGAAACTGTTGTTTATTTTGAAACACCAACGCTTACGTTCCCCTATAATATATCTTGTTTGAGCACACTGTCCCCGGCAGTTTATTCATGTTCCTGCAACTACATGGAGAATTTTTTTTTTTAGTTCGCGAAGACAAAAGCTGCCTTTTTAACATCTCACATGAAGGTGAGGAAATCTGAAAGAGCCCCTGCCTTATTGGAAGGGCTGTTTCTCTGAAATCCTTCGTGGTGTGGAGAATTTTTGGTTGTGCAAGCCCTCTGTGACGAGACCCTATGATCAAGCGATGAAGCACGAAGCACCTTTGTGCTAGGTGCTTTGTGACGAAGCCTTGGGAGAGCTGATGGCGATGGGATGAAATCCAATAAAAATTTCTCAGGCGAGTTCGATCAAATTTTGAATTTCCTGCAGCCACGAGGGAATTAATCAGTTGTTTTCGGTGCATTCACTGTTTCAAAGGCGATGGTCATTTGGACTGAATTTTGTTCAAGGGAAACAAGCCAGCACATTTTTTACGATCGCTGCAACATGGACGTAAAGCTGTTGATATACAAGTAAAGGAAAGGGGGGAGGGGGAGGGGGAGGGGGATGAGCTGACACTAAATTTTTGCTTAAATTCGAAGTGTTTGTGGTTCTTTGATTAGAACCGGAAGACTGCCCAAACTAATCCGCAAAATGTCCGCCACTTCAACTATGCGGTCGCTTCACCTGATCTCACCTAATTATATGTGTTGTTTGTGGAGAGCTGTATTTCTCATTGTTTACTGTTAACTCGGTTTCTTGTCTCTCTCATTTCACTGATTCCTTTTTGCATTAGTCCCATTGTCGACACCAGCTATATAGCTCCCGTGTGAATGCAACGAGTTGTTGGAGGCAATCCAAATTATCTGAAATATGGAATTCGTAAACATCCGCATCTCCCATTGTTTTCACCTATATTTCCATTTTTCTATCGGAACTTGCAATGTCCATCTTTTCATTACTTACACTCTTTGAGTAAGTGAACTCATAGAAAAGTGCTCCTCTTCGCTTAGGAACTTTTCCGTATGTGCTTTACGAAAAATCGTGGATTGAGGCTTATAACGAGGCATAGAGCACAACATTTAGTTACGAAATCAAGTTTGGAGTCACATTCCCGCCTCATTCTTTTGATAGCGGGAGGTCGCAGAGAAAAAAGCCGAGAGTAGCGGTTAGCAGTTTTATGCTGTATGTGGCATGCGGAACGTCGCAGTTCTTGAGTGCGGGAAAAAAAACGCATTGAGAACTGAGTACTGTTGCTAAAAACGACTAAAATATGGAGCGTAATGATTGGACAAGATTTTGTTGGGTATTCTTATAGAAGTGAGTGTGATCGACTGAGAATCAAAGTAAAATGCTGACCTTTTTTTGTGTTCAATGACCTTAGCCCAAGACAACATGAACGCAAAAAGTGGGTGGAGACTCAAATCGGGTGAAGTCGTCAGCAGCTGCGAATTCGGCATGCACAGTGGAAGGCAGTTCAGACAGTTCAGTTGTAAAGTGCAGCTAGTGCAAAAAACGGGTTGCTAAGATACCAGGGGAAATAGGTGTGACTTACTTTGCATATGTGTACGTGTAATGTGTATCATTTTACAATGTGTTATGGAAGATTTTAAATAAAGTGGCGCAAATGTCGGATATGACGACACCCCCTTTTGTCAAACTGTGAAGGTGTTTGTGGTTTTGAGAGTTAATAGCTGATATGATGTGAATGCCGTGCAATCGATAGTTGTTGTAATATAGGGAGCGACCGATTTCAATGCGTGGTATCTGAGTCAGCGTCTGTATGTGCACATGGGACAGAAGGCTGGTGACAATTCATCGAGCACTTTTTTCGTCATTACTTTTGAAAGCGATGTTCAGACCATTCGTTTTCTTGTCTGTTTACGTTGTAGGCGGAAATGATCAGTGCGCTGATTCAACGATGTGTATTTAATCTTAGTGAAAAATGCATAATTGTTTCTGCAGTGTGCGTCGCAACATGGTGGCGTATAATGGCCAAAGGCCACCTTTCTTATTCCTTAGGTTTTTTTTTAAATCCACATTTTCTCCCACAGTATCAGCTCATCGTGATTAATTTTAATTATGAATGAATTCCGTTCGTTAGGCTATTGTTCAAAGTATGTTTCCGTGCTTATCCTAGTGAAAAACGCGTAGACGCTACTGTGCGGACAGTTTGCATTGTGGAAATAAGTTAATTCTTAGGTGGGATGATAACTGGGAGCAAGAGAATGATGAACTTGTTCCTTCGCGTTCATTTGATAAAAAAAGCGATTCAAATCTTTCTGAATTTAAGAGTCATTCATGGAATTCGTTACGTTGGATTTATTTCGATTTTAGATATGCGAAGTATGATTAACTGGATAAGTTCTTAATAGTGATTATATAGGGGCAATAGATAAAAGGTGCTGTACAGTTAATAAAATTAGGTGAATAATATCGATAGGGACGTTATTCAGTCATCTATTTCAGCATATTTCAAATTTGATGAATTCACTGCTGTGAGTTTTATGAGTTCCCTAAGTGAAGTGACAGTTCATTTGCGATCACTCTAACAACCCACACTGCATGTGCCACATCTATCTTTCGTTTCATCACTCAGTACGCACTAACGTATTTGCATTCCCACGTATTTCCACAGTTTCATTTGATTATGAGAATTTTCACTTCGATTATGTTAATGTTAAAAGAAAAATCCCTGTGCGTTTATTATGGTCTCATTAGCTTCCCTGACTAAGATAAGAAATGGTCACTCGAAAGTCATTTGACCAGTTGTCATCTGCATGAGGCGTACTCATATACAGACTCTAATGCACACATACTAATGCATGGACAGCATGTCGCTGTAATGTACTTTCAACAAAAAAATGGCTCTAAGAATGGCAAGAACAGCTCTAAAATGGCCAATGACGTTTTCATAGGAAACGGTTTCAGGAAAGCATTTTAATGCTCGTAGCATGATATTTCAGTTGCCAGAAGGGTACTGAATAGCAATTGTCCAGTTCGAAACTGCCAGGCCGCTAATTCGCTTCTTTACGTCCTTTAAATACATCATCTTTCAGCTGATGACATCACATCTCATGAAAATTGCTCATCTACTTCGCATACGTATTCGTTCAATCATTTCGACTGAAGCGCACACAGTAACCTTCTATGGTCTCTCTTTTAATGATGCTAGTGATTTTCATCTAGTAATGCTTTTACTTCTACTCCATTTAGATGTCACATTAAAGAAATCGATTTTGAAACTGTAGTGCGTTATTGGAATTCTTATGGCCTTTTCAGTGTCGAGGGGATAACAAGAGAAGTTGCTTGAGGTGCTATGAACGCCTGCAAAATAAACATTAAAAACTTCAACAATGTCCTTGCGTCTTGCTCTACAACTAGTTCTTTTTTTGTTGCGCTTTCAACGTCACGCTAGGAAATGTTATCATTCGAGCGAAAAATATGATAGTGTTCGTAAGTTGGCAAGTTAATAACGAACTGATGTGGTACTTGGGTCACAATAGAAGGTTATCAACTTCTAGTGCGTCGAGTTGAGAAGCGTGCTGATTATTTCACATCTGAGACAGGCGTCGAATGTTTAGCCTATGGGCACGTGTCGAGCATTGGGAAAATTGAAATAAAGTGCCGAGGTTTCTCTCTTCCGTTCCACCTTTTTTTTAACTTCGTGCTCTCAAAGCCGATATTAATGAGCTTCTATTGGGATGATGCGCTTTTTCTGTCCACTAAGCCGCACCGTAAAGCTACTGCTATCGTGATCATTCTGCGTCCTCAATAAAAGATTAAAGATCAATTCCGAAGAAGAGCGTTGAAGCGATGTAAGCTTTCGGTTCGTAAATTATTATGGTCCTTGAATCATTGCAGTGTTTATAGCAAGGAAATTTTTCGTTGAAATAATGCTCTGCACGAATGGTCAAAATATGGGTGTGATCTGAATCTTAGATTTCAAAGTAAACAGCGCATCAATTAAATTAAATGTTTGAAATAAGCCACTGCATGAATCAAATATCAGATCCATCATGAACTGCAGGAATGACGCAAAAGGTATATTCACTATCTTATTTGCATGTAGAATTGTAGCTTCATTGTTGCCGTTTAAGAAATGCCAAGTTTGCTGTACTTTACATATGTGTGAAACTTGCGGATATACAATGACTAAGATTAATGGAGTAATCGAGTTATGGTGAAATGCGATGATGACAACTGCAACGCTGAATGTGAGAGATAAAGAGCTTATATCCTTATTTCTTGTCCTTGATTTCTTATCTCTTTCGTCTTTAGAATGCTCACTTCGAAAATATTTGTAGTTGTAAACGCTGTGGAAACTTAAGTTAACAAAAAGTAAATAGGGAAGAGTAATAGCTAGGCTGATTCCACCTTAGCATTTGAGTCCATCCGTGAATGGCACATTTGACTCACTAACATAGAAGACCATTAACACATAAATGGTTACATAACTTCGTAGTGAAACAATGACTTTTGAGAAACGTTGGACCTATAACAGAACAAAAGTGGCGCACATTTACCGTCCAATCACTAGTAGGTTGAAGGTGAGAGGGTGTCATTTACTGCTGCTTAAGTTACATCGAAAATATTCTTGATTTCCAATTTGAAACTCGTAGAAAATAAACCACCAACTCATACATATGCGCTCTACGCAAATTTGCAAAGGCGCACAGAAACGATAGCACTAAAGCTGTGCATATACGTAATCGTGTCATTGTGTATTTTGATGGCGATTTTCGTTGTCGTCAAGAAGTGTTTTATCGTTGATCGGTTTTTTGCTTTATACAACAAATGTCAGTTGAAGATGGTGTCCACACGATACTTACTGCTAGTGCTGCTTGTTTCTTTGACAATACGATGCAGGGCGTTGAAGTGCTACAGCGGTCAGAAATTCATCAGGGGACAAAAGATTGGTAAGATATTTCTCTCTGTCTAAACTTCAACGCTTGCCATAACGTATGGAAGGCCAGCTCAATTTTTGACACGTACAATCATCTCATCCTCCATTGACAAAAAACCTAACCCTCCGCTTGCAGCGGTCAAGAATTTTCACTTTTCATCTGCAACTTATAAAATTGATGTTTATGCTCTAAGACTGCTGATTGGCATATAAAAGTTTGCCAGATTCGGGTTATTTGCATCCTCGGGATCCTGAACAAGAAAATCGTTTTTTTAATGCAAGAAATATCGAAGCTGCCGGAATTTCAGCAGTTTTCGAGTTCCCGAGATTGCTGGAGATGGTTCTTTCACAGCGAATTTCGAAGCATCGAGTCCCACCATGGATGTGTAATAAAAAAGAAGCACGTGAAGTTGCGCAGTTGCTTCAAAATGGAGTGTGAAAAAAATTTTAGTGCCAGAAACCAGTTGGGAGAAAGGGTGACAGTGAGATACACAAAGCTGGCTGGCACTGAATGAACTATAGAACAGAAGCATAAAATTTTTCATTTGTCTACGCAAAAAAGACAGTAATCTTCTGCAAACATCGACAAAAAATAATATAATATTGAAAATGAGAAAACTACTTTCAAAGATTAAAAGCATGGTGTCCTCACGTGGTATGCGGATTGAATTCTAAGTTCGCGAGAAAAGAGTTGCTGGTTGTTTCACTGAAAGGTCTTTAAAAGCAGTTTAAATGTTGCACACATCCTCTTACAACGATGTTCCAGAATACCTGTGCCTAGAGGAAAGGGTCATGTATGGGTTATCAGTCTGTCGGCGTATTTCACCATTAAAACTTATTGTGCCCTAAGGTTCAGTTATCGACTTTGCTTCCAAAAATCGCCCTGGTGTTGACTTCTTTGTATCTTTTTAAACTTCCCAATCTTACTGAAGCTCTCAGTTTCGGATGTGGCAAAAATGGAAGCTATTTCACAAAACATGAACACCACAAAGTGAAGCTTATTTTAACCCTATAAAAATGTCTGAAAAAGTTGAGATAGCGTCCCCCATTTAGGCGTCACCAAAACCTTTAGAACCTTGTGGCATTTTTGGTCGTCGGTAAAATACAGTCTAATACTTCCACTTCGAAAATCGTTCGTAAAGATTTAAAGGCTTCATAACTGTTGTTGCGCTGCATCAGTGGGCGAAATTAAATAGCTCTAATCTAATGAACGTTTCGGCAATTTTCAGTCCGAATGTCGCCTTTATATTCAATGAAAAATTTGGGAAAAAAACGCATTGTGTCTTCTTGATCTGCAGATATCAACCGACATATCCATCCATCGCTCACGGTCGAATAATATCAAATGTGTTTGGAGTGTTGCACTAAAGCACCACAAGTTCGAACTGCTTTGAAAAATTATGACCATTGTGACTTTGATAGTTGTAAATAATTCGTTTACATGTAATGCCTTTAGAAAGACCGGTATATACTATTTTATCATAGTGGTTTCCTATCGTTATTTTCCATTGAATAAGGAAACGACTCAATTTTCAGTTTTTTCCTAAAACTACTGATCGATCGAAGCCGTTCTACTCCTCTCTTTTTTCGCGAAATCTTAACTGCGTAATCGATTTTTCCTCTCTGATAAAATCTCTTGTTCAGTAGTCTGACGGCCAGTCTCTAACAGTTGAGAAAAACGGATGGAACAAACATCGGAACTTTTTAAATCCTTGCCAGGGGATCTAAATTTGCTTGACATCCTTTTAAGATATGGCGTTTGTGAAGTAGATTCTGCCTAGATTGAAGCAGCGCGAAGTGGAGAAGAGATCTGTCGGCATTCATATTTCTCTGACTGGATAAAATGAAGTTAGGATTTCGTGTCTTTAACTGAGCCCACTGCTGTACTCAGTGCTCACATAAAGTAAGCGGAAATTGACAACTTCAAATTCTCTGCGGAGACTTAAAAATTAACGTCGGCGGTAGATCGATTCAGAAACAAAGGTTGTTGTTTTCTTAGTGATATCTCGTGATGCTTTTGATGATTGGGATATTTTCGAAACGCTAAGGGATATAACAAATGATCCAATTATTTTTTGGCTATATCCATTTGTGATAAAAAAGTTGAGCTTTTCTGTTCCAAACATCGTCTAAAGTGACATTATAATTAATGAAGGATGGCCGCAAATGTATATTCGTCATGACGATATCGAATATGAGAAGAAACCTTATAGTGGCATTTAATATATATTTCATGTCTCCCTATTTCAGGTTGTGTTCCTCAGATTGCATAAACGGACATTTTTCGAAGTATTAACATTGATAAGCTGCCACTGAAATACTGAGAACGGCTTTAGTGGTGAAAAAAACAAGATGCGCATGCTCAACAAACTGTCTACTTACAAGTTAAACAAAACAAAGTGCCTATCACATGCTTCCATAGTCTAAATCAAGCGTATGCAGCTTCTCTAATAAAATGCAACAGGGAAAGCTTCCATCAGATCTGTCCAAAATATTCTCACCAGTCATTTGTATATTTACTCAAATAACCACCTACCGGTTAAATCGTCGGTTCAGTGTTGGATAGGTTTAATTTAATTCTACGGTCGAATAGCTGGTGGCTCTCGACTTTGATTTACTGAAGTTAAATGTGACTTAATGACCAAATATATTCCTCCGTATAATAGAAAAGAAGGTCTACATTTTTGGGATTTTCGACGAGTATTAATTTCTTCAAACTATTCTCTTTTCGCAATTCGTCGTAGAATGATGTTCTGTGCGAGAAAGCTTTGTATTTTTCCAGGATGGTGCCTTGTTGAAACTAGGTCTCGTATTTTTCGTGTTTTTTTTTGGCTAAAGCGAGAGGGGGAGGGTTTTGCGATCTCCCTTTCATATTCATGAGTGATGTTCTTTGTTCCATATCTGTTGAGCTGGGGAGGGTGGGAGAGGGAGAGGAGCGTGGAATATCAGGTGGCCATCTGTCGAAAATTGGTGTTCAATTCAACAGGATACGCGGAGCATAGAACATGATCGTTGGTGCAAATTGATATTCTCACTTTACTGGAGTTCTTCTGAACGGTCGCTGACTTCGTTTGCAAATGCTATCGGTTGAAACAAAAAGACTATGAACGCCAGGCGAGAATCTTTGTTAGCACCTGTAGTTTAATAGATTCCAGCTAGTATGGAATATCATGTCTTCTAGGCAGCCAATAAGTTCTGGAAACTGTGAAAAGGCAGTCCTCTCAACCGCATTCCGCCTATGGCACATAAACTTGCAAATATGGATTTTTTGATCGAAACAGGTGTCCTAATTTATGAGAGATAGGGCCATATGAGCCATATTAAGCAGAGATTCAACTGACTGAATTTGCCTTCCATATATACGTCGGTCAATTAGTACTTTTCCACCGTCAAATATACGGACACAAAGACCTCATCGATAGTTCAAGGGCTGTTTCATTACCTGCTTTCGATCTTGAGGCGCATGTTTGCCGATTCAAATATACTACAACAAAAATAACACTCTTACATATTTACTGTACTACTTCTTTCTCATAAGTCGTGCATTTTCGTACGGGTCCTCCAGCGCTCGAAAACCTCATCTTATTTACCTCAAAATTAATCAGCCAAAGCAACCTTGAAGTAGCCACTTTATTACTTTCTAGACGAGTTTGAAGTTACAGCTTTGAATAATTTCTGGTGCATCGGTGCAACAACGTAAAGCTTCTCCAGTGATACGTACTCGACATCAAACGTGCAATACAATGATCACAACCTGATAGTGGTACATTTGCTGACGTCATAGACGTCTATATGGATTTGCTTCTGCTAATTACACACTAAGCTCGGTGAAAAATCACCTATGGGCATTTTTACCACTCGATCGCTCATAAAGGATTGATAACATATCGAAGTCTGCGACATCTAATGCCTTACATAAACACTTGGAAGTATAATGTCGCTCTCGAAAACGAGAATTAAACCGCAGTCCAGTTAATAGTTGCATATCGATTCATTTCTTCAAGAGGACTTTTCCGCGGCGATTTTATGCTCTAACTTCCTCCATAGCGCGAGCACTCTATAATTACTGGTGATGAAGTCAAACTTGTCATGTCACACTTCCTTTCGTTCAGCATGAAGAAATCAAGTCAAGATACGGCTAAAGTTATTGCTGCCAATTTTTGCAGCAGAGACGTCTCACTACGTGGTAACTTAATATCGACTAAATTCTTATTTTGTTAGTGATGCAAATAGCGTCTTTACTGTGGGCTGCGTTAACAAAATTCAGATATCGCTCGTCAGATGCTAGTGTTACATTCAAATTTATTATAGAAATACTGACTTACCATAGAAGGTATAAGCAGAAGGAAATAGTGCATAGTTTACAAGCATTCTCTTCATAACTGCACAACTACGCTCAAAATCAAGGAACATCAGTTTTTACAAAACGGCACCCTGTCCTAACTTTTTGAGGTTGATAAGTCTAGAAAGATAGTACTACTGGAAAATAGCGAAACAGTTTAAAACAGACGAGAAGAACTCGACGCATGTGTGGTTAACGAACGCATAATGTATGCATGCAACGCGACAGCAACCCTTGAATTTTTCGGCCATTTGTTTAGCATCAAAGAGGTTCGCTACCAATAATGGGGTTGCCGTCTCTTACTGAACCTCCTTACCAGTCCATCTCAAGTAAACAACACATTTGCCAAAGGTTCGTTCGCATAGAATGTTTCGCAAAATACTTTTAAAAGAACAAACAAACGAATAACTTATGTATGAAAACAAGAAACGGCTGCAGACGTGAAATTGCTGGAGCAAAAATTTAATGGTGTTCCTTGCAATTCTACAGGGCAAGCTCCATGCGATCCTAGAAAAATGCTTGTCAAAATGTTTCGTCACCTTCACTTTCGTTCACCAAAATTGGATAGCCTTGTTAACGTGAAATGACTCTTTTACCTCGCGAAGAGGAGTTGATACGGACTCTGTGGTACTTGAAGAACCATTTGCGTATGGATACTACCAATAGATTTGCTACACCAAAATAGTAGTTGGGTTTGCATGCTTCTGCACGAATGGACACCAATCGCATTTTGACCAATTCTGCAGTAAACTCCTGCAGATATATATATATATATATATATATATATATACATATTTCTGCAGGAGTTATATATATATATATATGTATATATTTCTGCATGAGATATATATGCATAAAAATGCAGATTTATATATATATATATATACGTTTTTGATGGTTGTGGCCGATATTTTATGTTTTAACGGTAGAATGGCGGTTCTTGAGGCGCTCATTTAATTATAGCGGTCGGTGCCGTTTTGAGTAGACTTAATTAATCCAAATCAGGTAACTGAAAGACACATATGTAGCTAATTTTAGCATTCTTGGAGTTAGCGAGCAAAGTGAAGTTTTGCAGATGAAACGACGGAGTGCTCTAGCAGATTCGATTTTTGCTATTACTTCACAGCTGAGGCGACTCTCATTAATAAAATAAAACGCGCAGGCTGCTCGACAGTGCGATGTCAGGTTACTGCGTTTATTTGTTTGCAGAATTTTAACTGGGGTGCCTTTTGCCTGTCAAATGCCTCGGCAGAAATGGTCAGAGGTAGTTCGATTGAAATGAGATTAACTCACCAGTAATGCTGGCCTTTATACTCGACAACAGCACATACTCTTACAGTTTGAAGTTACACAAGTTTCACCTCTTTCATCAGCGACTGGGAGAAGCTTGTTATACACCAGGCATTTGCTTCCTAAAACACTGAGGACATGGTGGTAAAGAGTTCAATAAAGTACTAGTCAGTGATATTTTCCGCCTCATTTAGTTTTCCACCTCCTTAAACTGTTCATATGATGGTTTGTTTCAAAATAAAACCAACTGGAGAAGGACGAATATCAGAATTGTCCTAAAAAGTTAAAAGTTTCGAGAATTTCTGCTGCACCACTTGTTCCAACTTCCTACTAACTTGTCCACGGAAACTTCCTATTAACTTGCCCTTATTTTTCCTGTAGAGATATGATATTTCCTACAATCTATGCGAAAATTTTTCCATTTTTCATCAAAAGTTTCTTTTCACGAGTTTTTCAGAATTATTCGTCCTTCTGAAAAAACATGGGAGTGAAATCCAGCATTCGGCTCGAACTTCTTGTTTAATGACTCCCTTAAATGGTCGGGTTCTTTTGTACAAATTTATTATTCATGTAAGAGCAGTAATGGAGAAAGAAGAAAGATATTAGCAAGCGTTCACTAGATAAGCGGTTGGATGTTCTGGCTCGTGTTACAAAAAATGCGCTATTGCAGCTCACTTTCTTGTTAGCTTGAACAATTGCCATGAGGCACAGCAGACCAGAAACGCCAGTGAATGCATTTTGTTCAGGGGAGGCGCATCAGATTCTGTGTATTAGCTGCATGCACTATAAATATATGCACAGACAAATTCCATGATAGCTTCATGGCTGGGTTGATAAAAGCACATCCTAACGGCACGATTGAAGCCAACGACTGCGAAATATGTGTTGGGCATAATAAACTGGGCGAGATACGTAGATGTTGGTGGAGGAACCCGGGTCTCATGGCATAACCCCTCAGTAGTGCATCCATAATTTCATGAATAATAATTAGGTTTAATGCAAAACATTTAGACCGGGTGAGATGAGAGAACACGGTCGAATGAATGCGACCGTTAAAGCATCATATATCAGTGCAAATTAGTTTGTGGACGTGTTCTCTGATAATGTTGGTATAAAGGCTTACATGTGAAGCTCGTGTTCTTTTTTAAGGATTTGAAAAAAAACTCCCATGTCCAGTTCAAAAATTTGAGGTCGATTGTTTGTACTAAAAGCAGTATTTGTTATGCATTGTGAAAATAATCCCAATCAACTACACCGATCCAGTAGCTCCAACGATTTCAAAACGATAATCTGCGAAGTTCGCTAAAACTGCGCGTCAGCTTTTGTAGATGTGATTGCATATCATTGGCTTTGTTTGTGAAAAGCGCCTTTAATGTGCGGTAATAGGGTTTTTTTACAGCTGGCGAGGAATACCTGTCGAGAAACCACAATCAGTAACATACCAGTGAAACTGTGTTGCTGTGATACAGATTTGTGCAACAAGGGTTAACGACTGCGATGATGATGTTCACACTTTCGTCATGTTTACGTGCTGAGCCTTCGACAAAGCTGTTGTACCCTTTGCTTTTGCTTCTTTGGAAATGAGGTATCGCCGAGTGGCAACTTGCGAAACTGGTTGTAGTAAAGTTTCATATCATCGTGTAGGATGCGATACGGGTTTATTAGTGGTTTATAAGTGTTTGACAGCACTTTTGTTTGTTTAAATTTCAAGTGAGCAACTTTTTCTTTCGATGCGGTTTCGCAAAGATAGGGACAGATGAAATGAACAGTTTGGCGAACAACTTGGTCCTTCCTCTTCTAGCTTAAAAATATGAAATTATTATTTAATGTTTACTGCTAGAAGAAAAATAGCTGATAACCCTTTGAGTCAACATTGCAAGCAGCAGAACTTTCGGAATCGACGATACTTCCATTTTTAACGCAAAATAGGTGTTTGGTGATATCCACAATTGGCTTTCTAAAAAAACGGAGAAGAACGCAGAGAAACACAACAATATAATTGGAAAATAATTTGACTCTATATGATCGACTACTTATATGGTGGTGGTGATGTTTCTTTCACCAAAAAACTGGTTTACCTAATCACCAATGTACTCATTAATGCCTTCTTTCATTCCTGTTTATGTATGCTTCGACGGTGTTTCGGTAGAGATTCTGATGATACTAAGTGCTCGAACTTTTCTTTTTTTCATTCATACTATTTGAGAAATGCCATTTGCCATCCATGGCGATCACTTCCGTCTTCTCTTTATCGTACTTTACCTTGGCGGGTCTTTGTCATGTTTCTATCGTACTTCATATGTTATGCAACCATATGGCGAAGAAAGTTGTTTAGGAAATAATTGGTGGCTGTTTCATTCCAGCGGAACGATGAATTCATAAACCCAGCGAATTCACTATCAGTGAAGATGACAGAGTCCAAGGACTATCATTTCACTAGGTACCCAAGGTAAAATTATGCATAATGAGACTGCGAATCGCTGATTTTACCTGTTTCAGATTTTATACTGGAAACATTTTCCGTCAATGTTCTGATCGTAGTTAACAGCAAAGTGTCAAAAGAACACCCATGTTATGAACCGGTAATTTATAGTCGAAGAATAGGTGACAATGAATGCGGAATGAGCTATTGGCCCTTGAATCGTCAGCCTATCCATCTTTCATCTTAATTGAAGAAGAGAAACTAGCCATAGATCTTCCAAATTTATGATCAAACCGTTGAAGAGCACAACAAAGAACTGAAAGGCCGTCAGGGGCCGCCTCGAGGAACTGGAATTTTCATAGATTTTCAAACGATAATTGTACAGAAGAAGTGTCCCAAATTATTGGAAATTAAATCATCCCGTAGGCATCAACAGCAGGGGGTTGGATGAGAAACAGTAACATCATAATGGATGAAAGTGCAAGCTTTAGAAATGTTCCTTTTTAGGGTCTTGGTCGTTGGTATTGAAATGTAAGCCGTATATGAGTTATCAGATCATTAAAAGTTTTCCTCGTTGTGATAGGGAAAGAGGAAGACAGGAGAGACAGTAGGAAAGAAACTGTAGACTGCGAGCAGGCAATGAGAGAGTAAATGATCCAAGTTAGCTATGTGTTTCAAGAAAACGTCGAAAACAAAACAAAGATATGAAGTTAAGGAAATGATTGATACCCCGAAAAAAAATCGCAACCGAGCAGAGGTACAGTAGAAGCCACAACGCAGTCAACTAGTGAAGTTAAACCTACTTGCCCCTTAAGTAAGAAATACGGATTTTTCTGAATCTAGCAGCTCCACTTGTGAGAGCTAAATGATATAGGTTCTACTGCCAAACAACTAATACTGTGGAAGGGAGATTGTAGGCTAATAAATTGAGAGTCATTGAAGATATCATGAGTCAAGTATTCACAGCAGTGCACACCTGAGTCTGGTGTTAACAGGAAGAAAGCATTTGTATCTATATCGATCTAACCTCTAACGGTAGACACTGTGTCAGTGTGCTTGAGTTAGCTCAATGAAGTCCAGTAGGTTAGATAGCCTTTCGATCTTAGCGATTTGCCCGGATACTTTGTTATGGTAAAGTTTTTTTGAAGTTGAAGACATCATTTCAACAGAACATCCGCTTAGCCACTGAAATAAAATGTGAAGGCAGAGATCAGCCGACTTTTAAGATGACTTTAGTGAGGCAATATGTGGAGTCACAAAACATCAAGACTAAGAGCAACCTAATTTCGTTGGCTTAGTCCCCTTCTCTTTAAACCCTTCACCCCGCAGCAATTTTTTTCTTAGCTCGCTTCAAATGAGCGAGTTACTGGAACCAGTCCTTTGAAGACAACAGAAATCAGACTTACTCTTCGTGTGTTTTGTGCGCAAATTTCATCTCAACGATAGAAAAATCGTGCTATGGCAACGTTCTGCTTGGTGAATCACCATTCAAGCCGTGATTAGTGAGTGGCAAAATTTCCCAACAAGAGTGCTCCCATAAGAGTTATGAAAGGTTAAAGAGGTTCGAAGTAGTCAGGCAAGCTTCTAGTCGGGTTGTTCCCTAAGGATAACGGATTTTTATTGGCAATTGGCATTATTGAGGTTGCCGCCTTTAGCGGTTAGATTCAACCGCGAATACGTTATTAAATACTCTCACTCATCGCCTTTTTGAGGAACTCTCTCATCCCGTTATCCTAACCGGTGAGATTGCAGTTGCGGATGCTACGAACTATCATTCCAGTGTTGCTGCCGTGCTTAACTGATATAATATCCGTGCCTCAGCGGCGTCCTGACCTACCCATCCTGCTTCCCTTCTCATCCTCACTCTCCTCCTTCTCCTTTCCCTCCTCTCAACCACTTGTCCCTCTGATATGAATCTCCTTGAGTCGAGTGACCAACGACCGTTTTCTAATGTCAAAGTGTGAATACCGAATGAAATAAGTAAAAAAAATGCTCTCGATCAATAAGCGAGAGCTGGCGAAATTATATTGTCGAAAAATGCAAGAGAAAGGCATTTTGAATAAGCAGTGGTGCAAAGACAAGCTGTGTGCCTTCGAAAACCATCTGAAATTTGGACAGTTCTCTTGCTGGATAACAGTGTCTTGCCCCGAACATTACGCCCACATTCTCCATTTTTTTCGGATTTTGAGAGACCAAAGATTCAAGGCTGTAAGGAGTGCGATATCTTTTCAATTAAACTTTGCTACATCTAGAACAGCTGAAAGACTGATCGCTCATTCAACACGGTTGGTCCCCAAAAATAATACAGCCTATCTAAATTCATATGCAGACAATAGAAATTCTTCAACGTCGACTTAAATCCTTCCGTTTTTCGATTATCGTGTTCAGTTGGAATTCTTTAACGCATTCTCTGTGACTATGCGGGAGCAACACCTTTGATTAATGAAAATGCAGCTGTTGCAGTTTCTCGCAGGTCACGCTCTTCATCAGCCGTTCACTGCGGATCATTCAATCGATGGAGATCCTTGCGGCGTGCTCAACGTGTTTTCTTTTAACTCATTTTTCGTCAGTTTTTAGTAGCTGTATCTCCTGTATCTCAACTTTAAAAAAATACAATGTTACACTTTTAGTGGCTATTATTTATTTATCTTTTCATTCATTTAATTAATAAAGAGTTCATGTAACTTGTCGACAGAGAAGCAACTTAGTTTTATGTGAATAAAGTGTTATATTCGATCATATGATATCCCATCCATCTCTGCCACATCACATATTTTGCATATATCTGTTTTTTTCCCCGCAGTTACTATACCATGTCTTTCACTAACCAATCTACGACTGAATATCTTTACGACGACCTTTACGCCTTCACGACGAATGTTTTATCACATAAGCAAACGAAACACAAATCATGCCTTGAGCGTGTACCTCTTGACGTAATAGTTGAGAGTGTAAAATGGAAAGAGCAAGAATATCGGTTACTTAAAGACGCAAAAATATTCCTCGAGAGTAGTGCATACGTCCAGCACATGTTTGTTTTACAAGAATAGCGAAAACTCACTCAATAGGCAAGATTTTATACGTCATATCTGCAACGGCTCTGAATGTCACAAAACATCTAACTCTTGTAAACGACGCTGCTGGGGTTACATTGAATAATTGTCTGGAACGCCTATGAAAGCTCTGGATCCCTATCTTTCTTTTCCGGAATGAGCAGAAAGGGTGCGAAGGAAATGAAGCAATATGCAGTTTTTTATCTGTGTGGAGTGGGCTATTAATAAACTCCAGTACTCAAATATTTAACATATAGTGAGTGTCTTTTCTCAAGGAATTGATGTTTTGACTAATTCGGAAGCCAAAAATCGTTACTAAGTTGTGTTGGACAGACAGCACAATTTTTACCCTGTAAATATTATAACGTTGAAACGCTATACATCCAAAAGCATTAGACTTTATCGTCATGGCTTCTGTGATTTGCGAGTTCAAACAATTTGAACAGCGATATGAAAGTGGATGAACTCGAGGATTAAAGATGAGATTAGCCGAAGAACATATCAAATGGACTGGTAAATAATTGACGAGTATTTACCTACTATGTGACAAGAATTCCATTCAGTCATACAGTAGTAAAACTATCAATCGCTAGCAGTGGCAACGACCCACTTGCTTTGACTTCGTTATTCTGAATACCTATGTATATATATATACATATATATATATAGTGATATACATATTCAGAAGTGATATATATATGTATATATATGTATATATGTATATATATATATATATATGTATATATATGTATATGTATATATATATATATATATATCACTTCTGGGGAAATCCCATGCTAATGCGAAACAATTTTTGCGCATATCTTTGTGTCAAAAACCGTCTTCGTTGATAGAAGCTCAATAAGTGTGAATTCTATGAAAGTGCTCTGCTAATTACCTGACATTTTACGTGTTAGATCAATACAATCGCTGATTTCGATAATAGCTTTGTCACTCACGACCTCGTCCAACGTTATGGGCGAAATGGTCCTTCCTCTCTTACTGCTTAAAATTCACATTTCGGAGAATGTGATAGGAGAACGCGGTCTTGAGATCGTGTATCACTTATCCTGTTTTAGCGATCTATAAGCAACGCTTATCTGAAGTTAAACTTGTGTCATCCTCATGACATTCCATAGCGCTTTAATGTTGATCCCGTCTATGCTGTACCGTTATCAGACTATACCTCGCGGCCGCTATTATGGTGCTGTAGCGCGTTCATTTTGTCGAATCAATTTTTCGATATACTTCCACAGCAGAAAAACACGTTATTCAGAGTGCGATACAGTGGAGACTTGCACAGTACGTATGGTGTAACTGCTACAGAAAACGCCGCCGATGACAGCTACACTTCGTTATTTTTATCTTATTAATTTATTATTTACATTGATTTATTAGATAGACTTCGCATATTCATGTGTATGAAGAATGGCAGTGGATTGTTGGTGATGGAAAGTGGTAGTGGAATGACATCATGAACGACAGTGTTCAGCATTTCGATAATGTGGCATTGTCGTTTGTGAGGTATTTCACAAATTTCTCACATCGTTAATTCCCTTCCATGTTGGAACAACTCTTTAAACTCCCCTTTTTGAGAAGCTTTTCCTGTCGACTCGGTGGCAATTTGTTTTTTCGCGAGTTGTAATTTCATTTGACATATGACCTTGAATTTTTCTTCATGCCATCCTTTCCACCGGCGTTCAGGTGTGCGTGCTCAATGTTGATTCAGAGAGTCATATCAGCCAATCGTGACAAGGCACATGGGCGCATGACTCAGCCTTCGGTCATTCACTGTTTATCCTGGCGCAGTGCTCGCAGGACCCTTTCCTCTCTTTCGTTAGCCGTCTGGCACTAATATTTCCGAGATTAAGTTGTGGTCTAAAATGAGAGGACCGAACAAGGGGCAAACGCTTGATGGGATGCTTGCAAAGTAGCCTTGGGATTATTAGCTGCTCGTTCGTTAGCTACACAGTCATTATGACTCATTTCGCTGGAAATAAGCTCACTAGAGGACTTGATCATTAGAAAACGTAAAAAATAGCAATCGGCCTACGGGAAGCACCAATCATAAGAAAAAATTAATCGACTGTTGTGTAATTCTTTCTTTAAAAAAACTACAAAACTTTCGGACTCTTGGCCAAGGGTTGGCCCGAAGTTGACCAAAGAACTCCCTTCTCCAAAACGTAACGGCTATCATTGGAAAAGTTCGTTTTAACAATGTGATACTATCGCAAAGCACTGGAGCGCTTTTGATGATTCCCATGGCGTTGTGATCGTTTTATATGGCTTCCTTTTAAGCTACACCTTAAAAATGATAGTGACAACACTATGTTAAGTGTGCCGTTCTTCAAAATGTTCAGTTTTGACATCTCGACTCGAAATATTACATCCACACCTCTAAGTGTTCCAGTCAAATATTGAATCTACTGACTTTTACACATACGATTTCGTAAAGGCATCTTTGCAAAACGGCGTAACGGCGATGTTCCGCTTTTGTATTTCTGCAAGTGTATGTGTTCTCTTGTAGTTTCAGCTCTAAAAACATCTTAAAATAAGAAATTGAGTGGGTAGTGCTTCAGGCCTCAAATGAGCCTCCAATATCAATATTCACATTCACTGATCAACTTCAAGAACACTCGTAGACGGTTCTGAAAATTAAAAAATACTTTAAAATGCCTGGGCTTTCTGATGGATGAAATCAAAATTTGCGGTCCGTTCAAGTGAAAAAAAGCAATAAGTATTTATGAAAGGGTTTTATGATTGACCTTTCAATCAAAAGATGGGCGCATTATTGTGCTTTGCTCCTTATTAATAAGCAGTTTGCAATGCTGATTTTTTGACAAGCATGGTTGCTGATACACACCCTGTGGAAGCTGCTTTAGCGTGTTTTCTCATTGTTTTTGGAGACATGAAATGACTAGTAATTGAGCACCTGTTTAAAGCGAGTTTTTCAAATGTGTACATGAGGCGACTTCAGATATTTTTGTCAGCAAATCTCCCATTATGAAGTGGAAGTGACGCGACAGGTGTGCGAAAAAATTTCATGAGACAACCGCTCAATGACAAAGAATGCGTCATATACTTTCGAAGGAAAAATTACACCTTCTTAAAGATATAGTTATTATGTGGAATAAGTAATAATTTGAAGGTTGCTTCTCTCATAGTACAATTACAGCAGATATAAAAGATAATAAAATGTTAGGGGCAATTTTTCATGTATGCTATTGCCTGAAAAACTTTCGAATTTCTCTTCAAGTATTTTTTTCTCTTTTGAATTTCCATTCGACTATTTTTTAGATATCTCTCTTTGGTGTCGAAATGCTGTTCTTAGTAATAAATAGGATGTCCGTTGTCATTGTTTAGTATTTCCGAATGAAAATTAACGCATCGGTGTAGCATTATTTCAAGGCACGATTTTATTGTATTTCTGCAAGAATGAGAAGTACAAGCTGCGAATTGAATCTCACTTAATCCAGTTTTTTTGAAAGGATTTGTGGACATACTGATCGGCAATGAAACCGGCCGAACTACTGCTGTTGGTAATAATATTCACTTTCATGTATTTCGCAGATTCGCTAACATGTTACAAGGTGAGAAATATGGAAATGTGATCCCTTTAACAAATCGAACAGATATACCAGGTAGAACCGTTTTGCCCTGCGAACGGTTAAAACCGAAAGCTGAAAAACCGATCGCTTGATCGGACCTGGCTGACTGAATCTTACAACACTCGATTTACGAAGACAGTATGTTGGCTTTTTAAATGAAATTCTAAATTGTCTGGATCTTCAGTATAAAATACTACGGTCTTCAATTACTTCTTAAACGAATTGAGAACTTGTAAATCAACAAGTGGGGAAGAAAATTGTAAGTATCAAATTTCCGACGTAGTAAATGCATCGAAATTTTTACCATCCTGCTTTCCGTTTCACAAACTTATGGGGAGGTGTTATACGTGGCGAAGAGAAAGGGGTTTTCAATAACGTTTCAAGAAAGTTGTCATATGCACTGTGAAGGAAAGATCTGTCTGACTTAGATCACAGCATAATGGTTCATCACGAAATTTGTTTCACGGGAAGTATATTCTGCAACTGTTGCCAAGAGCTCAAAAACAGCGCATCTTCTAACATCTAGAATAAACTCACCTTCCCCAGCTACACATAGTTTATCTCCTAGGAACAAGTTTTGCAGATAAGAAAACAATCTTACGACGAGCTAAAGCAATCCGTTTCCTTCAACCGCTGGAAGCCCAATATAAGTTAGTGAAAAAATACTACAGGAAGAAATAAACTGCCATCATTGCGACCCCCTGTTCAGGTTGTTATCAAGAACAGAAATGGGACAGAGCTCTAACGTACTGTATTTAAATCTGGTCTCTACTTGCCTTGAAGTAGTTTCCTTTTACAATGTGCTCTCGCTGTTTCCACCACGTCCCAAATCTTCATGAGCGTCAAGCGAATTTTGTGATTCCGCCTCAGACTCCTGATTCTGACTTTCGATTTAGAAGATATAAAGACGCCACAAAAGACTAAATTTTCCTGATAGGCAATTCAACGATCAGTGGAAACATCGAGTTGTTTCGAAAATTTCGGCGAACACGATGATGAGCTACTATGCGGACGACCGGGTCATTTCGTTATGAGACTAATTGAAACACAGAGTTCGGCCTAATACTGGATTGTCATAGGCCTGGAACCTGTCAATGGTTCTGTAACAGAATTCTTCAGCGAAAATTCATATTCCTCTTTTGTTCTATTGTGAAATCCCCACTGACTTCAACTCCGCTGAATGTGGCGGACTGTCGGACCAACGCTTGATCTCTTACATTATAAATATACCTTTGTGTCGTCAAGCAAAGCTAACAGATCGGCTTCTGTTTCCGAAGAATACAAGGTGCAGTAGCAGCGAATGAAGGGAAGTGGAGCACTACCAAACAGCTACTCATATAGATCCCCTCATTTGAAATCAGTGTGAAATGTGCTCACGAGAGTACCGTCTAAGTTAACACATGACGAGACACAAACTTTACTCCTTAACTTTACGCATTAAGTCAAGTTAAGTCTGAAATGTAGAGCTCAGCGTCTGGGATTGGTTAAAAGCGAGATCTGCAACACAATCTGCTTCAAAAAAATTGCTGTCTTTCAGCACCTTGAGTGGAGTTTATAGATCTTTATTGATTCGTTTTGTCCGCTGAAGGCATTATCGTCTTCACTTGCATCATTAAGGGCTTCAAATTCATCCGTGGACAAAGTTTCGGCACAGAAACGGAAGAATGCGAAAGTGATTCGGCGTACTGCTATAATATTACAGCCGAGGCAGCTGTCTTGATCAACGTTATGAAGGCCGGTTGTTCCACCTATAGATGCATGGTTATTCTTTCGTTCTATTTACCATTGTTGGCACACTATTTCCGGCGGAATTTCGATTACAGCGCCGTTTTGTACGATTTGATGTTTTGTCTGCGTGTTTTATGTTTGTGTATATGCCTGTCTCTCTACGATAATTTCAACCTAAGGAGAAATAAGAACTTTGTTGATGAAATCTGCTCGGTGTTATTTACCCACGTGCATCGATTGAGTGACATACATTCATGCACTTTCTTTCGCTATTGAGTTATCGACACGAAGATGTAACGACGAATTTGCATGTCTTTTATTTGACTGGGCGCGTAATAGAAAAGATTTGTTCGTTTGAAGCCTCGATGAGATCGTTTTGCCTGAAATGTGTTTCCACTCGTTCTCCAGTTTTGCTTTATACATCTGAGCAACTAGTGGTGTCGCCGATAGGAAAAGCACGCAATGTATCTGCCCACTTTTGTGTGACTTTATGTTGCAGTAAACATCTGGCATTCCTGATATGAACAATGCATTTGTTAGAAAAGGGACACATACTTTCGGCAGTCTTTCTGCGGTGAAATTTTTGACTCAAAAATCCATCCTCCTCTGAAGAGTAATATTTTATATATCATAGCTTCGAATATTTCACACAATTATTTCTAGCAGTGACGAGCTAATGTGCGCATGTTATAGAAAATATCGCGGCTATTGTTTAACTGAATGCTCAACTGATCATCATCATAATATGAAGGGCACTAAGGAGGGAATAAACATCGGGCATGGCCTTACAAATAAGAACAAAAGGAAGTAGAAAATAATCTCTGCAGAGAATCATTTGGCTAATTGTGCTATTATGTCACTGTAGCTGTACAGTTTATGGGCACCTGGATGGCCAGAAAATCTGACGGTGACGTTTGGTTCAGAGGATATTCAAATATGTTCATATTGTCATGGAAATCAAAGATTGTTGATAAGTTATTTTTTACTAGAAGTTTTCTATTTTCCTACCACGTTATCGTATAAAAAAGAGATCGTATGAATATTTCGCACATTTTCACCTCATTTATAGGTTTTAAGACTTGATAATACTATCTATGCGATTTTCCATTGAAGTTCAATTGCAGTTGTCACGAAACGCGTGTCGGAGTACGACGTTTCAAGGTGTACCGGTGAGCTTCTGCTGCTGTAACAATGCAGATCTATGCAATCTGAAAGATTAGCACAGTTCGACAGTGTTGTGAATACAGATTTCTTTTGCAGTTTATCGATGCTTCTGCAGATAAAAGCCGGTTCATAGGAGAATGATGGAAGCATCGGTTTTGCGCATCAGGAGTATTGCATACTGTTAAGTAACACGTTAGAATTTTCGCCGTTTATCCTTGACTGTGCTAAAGATTGGAACTGTTGTACAGTCATTCAAAAATCCACTTGAGCTCGAATTACCCAGGTAGTTTGCAGGGTGACTGAAGGAGATACGTTGTAATTCATCAGTATTACTTGCATTATCTCTTGCAGCAAACTTTTCCACTGTGCATGTTTTTCGTCTGTTTTTGTTGAGGAAAATGTATAACATAGTCTTTGTCTAACTATTGGTCTATCCATTTGCATATGTTAACTTTGAGATCCAAGGCACCTGTATCTGCATCTTTGCCTTGAGGTGCATCGGTAGCGAAATGCAATGTAATCCCAAGTCGACCGAATTCGGGTAAGGTTTACAGAATCGGTATTGAGGCGTATCTTTTGCCAGCGTTCCAAAATTATCCTCGACATCCTAGCAAATACGTTTCATGACTACATGAATATTCTCCTTTGCTGAACTTTTGAAATTCGAACTGTTAGGGAAAAAATTTTCCGAAAAAGTGCGCTCGAAATAAATCGAAATTAGAACGGTTTATTCGTTCGCTTTGTGAGGGTATCGTAGCAGTCTAGTGGTTCATTTATTCCCAGATGCTTCATGACCTAAAAATGTGAACCTTTCTATATCGTTACTTTATACTTCTGCCTCGTTGAGTAAACCTCGAGAACAAATCGTTATATCTGGCGCGTTATTGATAGGAGATACATTTCTCAGAAAGTTTTTTCAGTTGCTCGTATGAAGCAAATTTAGATACCTCTGACCACATGAGCTGAGCTCTTGCAGAGTGGAGTTGAAGCCACTGGCTTCAACTCCACTCTGCAAGAGCTCAGCTCATGTGGTCAGAGGTATCTAAATTTTTAAACTTTATCGGGGCCTTCAAACCTCGTAACGTTTGCCGCAATGTAAATAATATGGATACTAATGTTTGCCGCCGGTGGGTTATTTAAGAACTCCTTTCATTTAGGGCAGTTATTAAATGACAGTTAATTCGAGCGCAAAATTACTACGCTCAAACGCGTTTTCTTTGGCTAAAAAAGTGAAAGTTTTTCATTGTAGATGAAGAACGTTCGGAAAGACTTGTAGTGAGTGGCATATGCTTTGCACAAGGGAAGAGACAGCAGCATTAATAAAACTCTGCAAACTTATGTCTGATTTCACTTGAAGAATTTCAGTAAAAACCGAAGCTCCTATTGCTTCCATAAAAAATGCTGCCCAGGTAATTTGCAGAGATCGGATAAATTTGCAGTAGTGAAGTTTTTAACAACATCTTTTAAAAAATGCATCTTCTCAATCAGTCAACTGAATGGCACCGCAAATAGAGTGAAAGACCCGGCTGCTGCAGCATCTCGCCTGTTGCAGCATCTCTCGCCTCAAGCGCGAGTTTGCTGCGATTAGGAGCAACCTCGTGTAGAGCGCAGTTGCATCTTATATTCTCTCCTTTCCCTTCCTTTCCTTCCCCTTATGCCACTGAAGCAAAATTCAGCAAAGCTGCTTAGTCTCGCACCCAACGTTAAACGTTTCTTTTTGTGAAACTCTTGCTCTCTCTAAAGTTATTGTTCGATTGGTACATTGGGGAATGCAATCAGTCCGTCTGGAAAAGCAGGTTGCCGTCGCAACGCCTCCCAAAATCGTCGAGGTTCTTTTGAAATATATTCAACAAAGCGTTGATCCCACGAAGAATACTGCTGTTGCACAACCTATGTTCGATAGAAGAAAGCTTCAGCGACCATTGGGTTTCGCCAGAATGGATGAAGTGGCTAATGCAGAAGCTAATGAAGAAGCTACGATTAACACGGCACACCCACAAACTACTTCATCTGTCTCGAACTCGATGCAGAAGGTGCAAAATTTTTCGAAAGGCCCTCCTCGCTACTCGGTCCCGTCGCTCCATCCAGATCCTCGGTGTTAATCCTTGCCAGTGTGTGTCCGCTGAGATTTCTCACTTGAATGGTGCGTAAAGAATCAAAAAATATGCTGACTGAGTGACCAAAATGTGTTTCGCAAATATGCAAACAATAAACTCAGTGTTCACAGAACAATTGCTCTGCTAAAAATACGTTGACTGTGGAAGACATCATGGAAAACATCAGCCAAAAGCACATCATCTGTAAATTTTTTCCGGGTATTTGAGAAAGCAGCGGTTTACTGCTTGATCATCGATGGGCAGTAATAGAGCGTTCACAGTGTTTAGCAAAAGTGAGTAAAAAATTGAGCAATAAAACTTCTTTAACACTATTCCATCCTACATTCTCAAACGTGCAGTTTCCACCACCTCAATTCATTCATCCAAGTTTTAGGTAACTCTCGCCCCTTTTTTTTGCAGAACCATTCCAAACAGCCTCAAGAAAACCTCTAGTGCACTTCATGAAGAAAAAAGCACGTTTATTGATCTCAAGTTATCTACGTGGAAAAATCACGTTGATGTGAGTGATCACCACGGATTTCATCACTGAGCATAAGAGAGGCGGAAAATTGCTTGCTGTTGCCCAATATGGATTTTTTCAGGACATTTAAACACGTTGAAGTTATCACGACTGGCGAGTGACTAGATGACGGGAATAAATGAAACATACACAACTGTGTGTTCTAAATGGGTCTATACATGGAATGCTTGCAAAAAAAACCGAAACTAGACCTGAAAAAATGTCATTAATGCACAAAATCCACTTCTTCCACTTTAGCAAATCCTGCAATAAAACCTTCGGTAAAGACAGCTTTTTCACTTATAACGAAGCTGTAACGCAACTTCGCACAACTCAAGAGCTTCGGCACTTCGCATCCGAAGCGCCGTAACAGTTTGGCACAGCAACCGATGTGTGAATGACCATGGTCGCAAATGACCGGTAAAGGTGTCCTAGGACAAGTGACTACAAACGCAGGTATGTGGGTCACGTACTGCAACTACAAATTTGAAAGCGCAGTAAGCCATTAGTGATGAAGATTTTGAAGGCTCAGTTTGTTAAGATTTGAAAGTGCGGATTGTGCCAGCTCACCGGGCTGAATTTGCAGTTTGATTCTTTTCGCTTGTTTTTACTTCAGTTTTCCTTTTCAGAAATATAAATTCTCTAATATCCCTTTGCACTCACTCTCCATTTAAAATTTTTCCTCTGATTCCAATAGTCAAACATGGGATATAAGAACATACATAATTTTAGATAAAGGTGTCTCAAATTTAAATTAAAAAGGCCAGCTATGACTATGTGAATGAACAGCTAAAATCTATTCTTTTACTCAATGAATTCTATCTGATATTTGTACTTTTATGAGGCAAAAATGTATTTTAAAATACCCTCGTGTGAGGAAAAGAAATGGCTTTCGCAAAAAGTGCTATTCTCATCAAATAATAGAACTCTGTTATGTTGTATCGGACATTACTATAAAATGGTAACTTATAGACTCTGGAGCCGTTGTTGAAAATAAATTTAAGAAGCCCAATTTAGGATCTCGAACATGCATGAGATGACATGAGAAGGGCTTATCCTGTGATTGGCATCATAATTACAAGTGAATGAATACGTTTGCAATTGCACGAAAGCAGATCAGCGGTTACACCTATTCTCTATAGTACAGAGGATCATAAGGTATTTTATATTCAATAGTCGATTGCGCGCATCTTTCTTAGCCGTCATTTTGTTGTGTTTGTAGTTTCCGATGCGAATTTCCACATTCACCTGTTGTTCATTCGGCAGTTGTTTGTGAACAGTCGTAAAGATTAGCTTTTGCAATAAGCGACCGGCATAGTGACTGGAGGGGCGAATGTAGTCACTGGTCCCGATTATTAGAAAGAGGATTTATTTTATTTGAAAAGTCGAAATTTTAAGTCGTAACATCAGAAAACACAGGAGGCTTGGAAATCAGTTGTATGATTTATCCGTCTTTTTTTTTCAGTCTTTGATAAATTTATTGAACCCAGACAAATACCAGGGAAAAAAAGAAAACATTTGCAAGCGACAACTGCTCCGGCAAGTGATGTATGTTGCATATGAAAACGATGTGCTACAATGGTACCATCTTTGTTATGTTCACATTTCATAAGCACATCCTCAATATGCCAGTGTAATAGTTAAAATACATGAGATTTGATGAGCATAATAAATTTCAAAGACCGAATATTGAATTTATTCGCCTGTTAGATTGCACATCCCTAAGGTAGCGATAGCACTGAACCACCATCCTCAGCTGCCACATCTGCAGTACCAGTGCGCAAGAAAAGATCACCACCGCTAGTGCAAGTGCAGCGCGAATTGTATGAGTGCCTAAAAATTGAATTTGCATGGTATTGTTACCTCAGCCAGTGCCAAGATGTACAAAATATTAGCTTACATCGCCGCTTTCAATGAAGTTAACATTACAGTAAACTTAAACGAACTTCAACATTAGAGTAAACAACTTTTTTGGAAGTCTAGTGAGAGAGTGCATGGTTTATTCGAGCGTTCTCTTATATTTGTAAAATTGCTGTAAGCTGCAGAAGAGATGCATATTTTGGTTTCATATGTTTTCAGAAATAGATCTTTTAATTTTATGAGCATGTTCGCTAGGTTGGCTTATGAGAGCTTCCTGAAGAGCTGTTGATGTAATATTAGATAATCGTTTTTGAAAACCGATGTTCGCAGCAAAAGTGCTTGATGGAAGTATAGACATGACACGTGAAAAGCATTTATCTTTTGAATGAAAAGCTGCAGAAATTTAGAAATGAAGGAGAAGTCAATCACTGCGCAAAATCGACTCCTATAGAAATCTTTCAAAGACGAAACATCATCTTTCGAGCAAGAATTCACGTACGGTGGACTGTGAGAATGTTGGTCGCAAAAATGCGTAAATATAATAGCAGGTTACTGCAGCATATGAGGTCAGTCCGATTTGCAAAGTAACACTGTTTGTAGGAGATGAGGGAAGTCACGTACTTCATGGCATTTCCACCTTCTGGTCAAAAACCTTGTAACAACCTAGTGTCATTGCTCCAGACAACTTCAAAGCAAATTAGTGGGAATATTTTGAGAATGATAAAAAATATGTGATGCAACAGTGAATCCACTTGTGATAAGTGAAATCCATATTGCGAGATTGAATATGTGTCTCACACGGTGGACTGTCATCAGAAAAAAAGGACAAGCGACAATACACTGAGCTTATTTCTTTGCAGAGCAGCATAACTCTTGAAAAGTTTGTAAGGTAAACCAGATGGCTATATATTAAACAAGAATGGTGTGCCGTACAAGGTAAGCCAAAGAAGGCTAAAATGTCGCAAGACTAGCCTGAGGCAGAATCGGAAAGATATAAAGCGGCTGATGTGGTAACATGTTCACTCACGCGTCTAGACTGGTCTAAAGGTCGAGAGAGCATAGAGATGGCTGCCGAAGAGCGAAAGCTAATAGGTGGGAGCAAAGAGTTCAGCTATGGGAATGCCAGCGATTCAGGCTATCATAGCGTTCCTTCTTGTTTGTCACCTCATAGTATAAGTGCGATAAACTGTTCGCTCCTTATACCTGTGTTACTCGACAGCACCTTGACAGAGGGTACAGACCCTTAAGGGGATCTGGACGGCTAGAAGAGACATGCGAAGCTGAGCCTTACAAGCTAACAGAGCTGTATTCCGATTTCAAGCAACAACAGCTCGAGGTAATCCTTTCAACAATTAATACTCATCAAATGAATCGCGTGATTCGAACAAATGTCTACAGGAAAATTTTACGGCAGCTCAACAAAATCGCCCATGAATAGACATGATTATGCCCCAATGACAGACTCTAGTAATTCGTTTGACGTCTTCTATGAACCGATGATCTCATGACGGGCAATTTTATGTGTGAACGATATAACAGATCACATAAGTTTACCGGTGTTTTTTTCATTTGCGATTATTTCATTTGTGTGATCGCTGAGCAACTTTTCGACGAGTTCGTTGAAATTGCCAACGAGCAGAATGAGAAGAAAGAAATCGATGCAAGCGATGAAGATAATCGTTATTGCCTGCAAAGCTACGGAATGAACGCACTCACCCTTCACTCCTAAAACGATTACTGTTTTAGAATTTCGGTGGAATCTTTAAATGCTGCCGGAAAGTTGCAAAGGGTTTTAGGATTTTGTGTGAAGCGGAATGAGGATATAAGGAAATATTAAGAAGTTTGAAGAAGTACAGATATAAAATGATGCTGAAAAAGAAGGGGTAAGAAAGGTTTTGGAAGAGGTGGAAGAACTGGTTGAGGAACAGCCGGAAGTTCATAAAAATACATTAACCTTGAAAACATGTAGAAAGGAGAATTCATGCGCGCATTATGAACTGTATGTATATACATAAAAGTAAGCCACGTAGCTCGATTTACTAGCAGCGATCAGCACTCTATTCTCGTCTAAATTTGTAGTAAATGGATTGCTCTGAGGTCATTTTAAAAGTAATAGCCATTCTACTGAGAACTCATTTTTTGCGCAGGTAACGGCGATACTATTCTTATCCATAAGGGTGCAGAGACGAAAGTCATACGCAAATGGACTCACTAGCGAACCGTTGGGAATGTTGCGGGGCGTTTACTTTTTACCATTTTTTGTGAAACTTTTCTGGTCACAACCAACGTTTACTTTAAGCTTTGGTCCCACTGCAGTTTTCCGGAGGCGTTAAGGACGACATTTTGAAACTCCTGTGAAATGAATCTTTCGTGTTGGGAAGTTTCTAGTAAAAGTAATCTTCGTAGCGCGACTTTTGATTATCATTTGATCACCAGCTTTATTCCAACTCGAAAAAATAAATTTAATTGTAAGCGACAGCAAGAAAAATGTCCCTGACGTACGATACTGCGGGTAATTTCATTCGAGAAAAAGGAACTTTACCGTACAAAAGAATCCGTTTTCTACTTCCAACATGCAACGAGAATAAATCTAACTTCCTTTTTGTCTTCGACTCTACTGAGAAACTTTAGGCCAGCACGTTTTCCACATGAATGCCTAGGTATGAGCATATTTTTGCAGGTGTAAAGGGCCGGTTACGCTGCATAGAGTTCATTTTATGCCAAAGAAATCTCCTTCTGTTCTAGGAAATTTGAGGAGTTTAAAATCTAGTCTTATAATAAAAACTTCACATCTTGTAACCTGCTGATGATGTCCCTCATTGACTTCTGTCGAAAAAGTGGATTCTATACAACTTCTTCGCAATTCCAGCCTCACCTCACAAAAACTTAGGAGTGGAGGAAGCACTTCTTAGTATCCCGAGAGGATTCTAACATATTCTCAAGTGTTCTGATATGTTATGGAATATAATCACGACTATCATCACATGTGCACAAGTACTGGGCACAGAGAGTTTGCAAACCGATAGCCCTTTGCCCATTGTTCAGCTAACGAATGGTGAAAACGATCGTTAAATTGCACCTATCGCCCTCTTTTCACTTTTATTCCTCTAAATAACAACATTTAGAGAAACTGTTGACTGACAATTCGTAATTTCCTCGCAGTAAAGCTTCACATATATTTTTGAATTAAATGGACCCGTATGCCATAAAACGCTAAAGATGAGTAAATACGGTCGATAAAAGTTGCACATAAGTGCTCTTTATTCAAGAATTGCGAGGCTATCTGTTCCTTAGCACTGTTTAATTTTGTTTCGGGCATTTCTTTTCTACCATAAATCACCGTGAGGTCTCTTATTCAGATGTTTATCTAAAAGCAAAATGAAGTGACAACTGTGCAAATAAGGCAGTAGGCACTGCGAAAGGTAAAAAGAGGTGAGCGTTGTGACATTTGATATAGCTGAAGCGCGGCCTCCTTCAAAGTGTCTACTCGCGTCCTTGAAAGGAACGGTAATTTCCATCATTGTATGGCTGCTCCAAAGAAGTTAATGATGAAATGGTGACGACTTTATTTTATTCAAAAAATATGAATTTTTGTCCATCCACAACTGTTGAGAATCGAACAATTGAGTGTCTTCATTTGTTGTGAGGAGGGTACAGCAGTGAGATGGCAGGAGGGGTGTCTTTATTGTTTAGGAGACGAGAAAGTTTTCACACGACAACAGAAATGAAAAAACTCTGTTTTCTAACCAATGAGGCTGAGGAGCTACCGAAAAGAAGGTTGCGAAGATTCTATCCCAAATGTTTAATATGCCGGATCGAGGAAAAAGAGCGTTGTTTTATGTCTCGGATGCTGTAGTTCGGTCAAATAAACGAAATGAAGATGCGGCAGGGCTAACCGCTGATGCGATGAAGGGCACCAGTAGACTGCTCCTCTCAAGGACGAGACCTGCAATCATGAAGACAAGAACGAGGGCGCCGATTAACAATGACACAACTTGCGCTCCAACTGCGAAAGGCGAAGAGTACCTGCAAATTTACTATGAAATTTTCAACGATTTCAGTAAAACAAAATCTCATATATACTGGTAGGAATGTGGTTTCCATGTTGATAGGGAGCACAGGTGTGGTGCGCAATAAGAAAAATTTTTGGCATATATAATATTGAAAAAAAAATCAAAAACAAAAAACAGTGACTTTGCGGTGTTTGCAACCGCTCATACACTCTGTAGCAAAATGCATGCTGCTCTTCAAAACATAATAGTGCAACATGGCACATTTTTGCTGGAAGAGGGCAAATGAATGTCTTTTATGTCATCTCACTTTCTTTTCCAACACCGATTTTAGACTCCTCTGTATTTTTGCATGAAATTTCACTACGTCTATAAAATGTAGCAGACCAGTGTATAAAATTTCACTTAATTCTTAGCGCAGTATCCTTTTTTTCTACAAATAAATGCCATAGGCTAGCAGGCAACCATTTAAAGTTTCGATTCTTTTCAGCATATGTAAAATCCAGCATATTTTTCAGCGCCCTTCTCTCATTCAGCACCATATTTTATGCTTTTCCCGTTTAGATATTTAAATTAGTTTAAAAAAGACGTGAGTTTAACAAATGCTTACGGAAAGCCCATGATAGTGTACCATTTTCGTTTGTGTATAAATGCAATTCATGAACTCGTTTAAGTGATGGAGTCGGAAATTGTTGGATATAGTCCACACTAGCGATGAAATCCAAAATTCAGTTTCGCTCAGGTTTATGATACACTAATTGTCAGCACCACCGCACTAAATAAAACTTCTAAATCGAATATTTTCAGTGATCAAGACAATAGATTAGAAGCGGTTGTTGGACTAGAGGTTTTTTTCATGAATAGTCACTGCTTGAATAAACTTATTGGCGAAGATTTCTTCATTAATCTGCTTATTTGGTAAACTGAACTATGGACAGCATTCATCGTGCAAACCTCTTTTTTACAACCTCAATGCTCATATCCACGTTTTTTGCAAACAAGCTCTACAGTAGGTCGAAATTTTGGTGCCCTATTGATGCCAAAAGTTATCACTGTATAGGTAATACTCTTTTCAGTTATACAATGCTTGTCTCATATGCGCCGATAAACTAATGTAACACAAATCTGCGTTGTGAAAGAAAAGAGTGCTACCTTCTGTATGCGATTGTGTCTGCCATATTAACCGTTTCACAAATGACGAGAATTGCGCAAATTGATGCGATGAGCTTCGTAACAGTCTGTAATAAAACTGATATCATTTGCCGATTTCCAGTGTTCGTCTCACTCGGAAAGCGCTTGCGCAAAGAGGGAATTCAATTATAAAAATGTACCTCAAGTGTGTTTTTCCCCGCTCAACCGCCGTATTTAAAAAAAAAAGCTTCATCGAATCCCACACTGAAATCTTAGACGAGTGCGTTATGGAATCAAATAAAAACATACAAGTACATGTACTTTTCCGCAACAGCAACTGTATTTCTGTATATCGGCAGTGGAACTATGAGGTGCTGCATATGAATTCGATAGGATAATTGCTGATAGCCTCTTCTTGATCATTGCTGAAATAAAATAATCACATTAGTGTTTAATAATAGCGTGTCAATCGCCACTTTCATAGACATACATCTGTTACTTAAAAAAAAAAATGTATTGAAATCCTCTAATAGTAACAAAATAAAAGACGTTTTATGAGAACAGCAACGATAGCATAAGCGATATTTGCATACGAAAATTATGAGTGGCAAAACAGAAAGAAGCAAATCGCTGATTTTTTATTCGTTTAAACGAACATCTGTAATTTTCGTTTCATTCTGTTCAACATTCGCAGCACTCAAAAATCTTTCAATTCGTTTGAGGCAATCGATATAAGCAATCTTCTATAAGATCGGCGTTCAGTTACATGGACTGACTCCATTTCATCGAAGAGTAACGAGCATTTCGACAAAAAAGGGCATTCAATAGCCATTTAATGAATATAACGCTAGATAAAAGTACTTCAGTAATGGTTCTCGCTCACCGTTACTCATTAAAACGATGCACACTTTGAGGTGAAACAATGCTGCGAATTTTTAAACACTCTGTTGCAGCAAGTGGATTTATGACGTAAAAATCAATTGTTTTTCCTGGAATGCATTAATTTTTCTATGTCGTTTTTTTCTGAATGTAATAAAACATGCGAGCAAAAACGTTCAAAAATATCATTTCCTTCAACCAAAGAAGGACGAGATGCGTCAACGAGACAGGACACGCACGTTTGCTGTGGGCTCTTGTTGCGTTGACTTCCATTGCATTAGAGTGCAGGAAGCACGTTCGTTAGCTTGCAATCACATGCACTGGAGATATTTTTAATTAAATATCCATAAAGATTACTCGTTTCTCACTATCGTCTCACTGCGCGACTTTCTGACCAATTCATAAGCAAGAATGCGAACACTTCCTAAATAATTAGTGAAAGGTTTAGCATATCAAATAAATGATTTAGATGAAAGTCACTTCCAGTAAACACCCATAGATAGGGAACATAACAGAATGACATTTCAGCAGAGCAGTGGCATAGGACTTTCAAAGTACCATTCACGATGATGACTAAGCTTTTTTCGCAGCGGAAGTCTGCTGATTTAATTAAGAGAAGTTTGCAATCCATATATTGCAAGACGTGTCACATCATGAAGGTGCATGGTAACTGGAAACTTCAATATACTGCATGCGACGCAAGCATCAGGCAGTTATGACACTGGCGGTGTCACTTTTAAGTGGAATACTTATTGAGCAAGTAAATTTTGGATATGCGTAAGGTCTACGCTTACTTTTGAGGAAAAACTAGAACGTTGTGCTTCGTAAAATAAATGCGACAATTAATGGAGGAATTCGGATGTAATTCAAGAATAGAACTCAATTCAAATTTGTGTAGCATTTGAGCATCTGCAGCTAAAATTTCAACGTTCAACACCACCACAGTGTTCAGTTGAATAATCATCCCAAACGATACCAATGTAATTCTACGCGAGAACACTTTCTTTTAAAATTACCTCGTCGGGATTCTATGAAGCTCGCTTCTTAAACAAGCCACAGCCTCATTATCTATACTATACTGAACGTTGATGAGTCAAACACGAATGAAATTATCGACATTTCAACATACTATGCGATTAAATGCACTTTGCAACAATTCGACGTTCACTTCATGGCGGTTAGATCGCACAAAGCCTACTAAGAGAAGATTTTAATGATAGCTATGAGACTGATATAACTATGGAGATATTGTAATTCAATTCTTTCAAAGTCGAAACTATGCAATAAAATTTTTGCCTTACGTGAACGTAGAAGATTCTCGTCCAAGTGATAACAGTATAGAAGCGCATATTATGCATGCTATATGGCAGCTCTTTGTTCACACTTAACTAAAACCTCACTTCGGACATCTCCCTTTCTTAACAGTTCAACGGCCGTTACCGATATGTGGCAATCACTAGGAAATTAGAAGTGCAAATACGTTGCACAATGAAGCCTCTTCGTAAAACTTCTAGTATTGGCAAGTTGTGTGATTTTGGCCACACTCCATAGAAAAATTTTAAGCTTTTCACAAATATGGAAATCAAGTTGTGGTGAAATTTTGCCAAGAACGTTTTTAAAGTTGTTGATGCCACTTGTTTTTTCTAATATCACTCCCATACTTTTATTACCAAACTTCTACGAAAGTGATGAAATTTCAAGTAAGAGGATTTTTAGAGAAAGAATTCTCGATGCCAATCGTTCGGGTGGAGCGTTACTTTCGTCGCAAAGGATAAAACGTTTTATATATTCGCAGTATCACTGATCGAAGTCTCAAAAATCTGAACCGTCGCTATGCTTTCTTCTACTGCATCCTTCTGGAAAAGAACTATGCAAATATGAGTGGAATGCAAATGCGATAATTTTCGTCTTATAAGAGAATGGACTGCATATTTTTATAAAATCTCAATACTGATGTGTTATGTTGATCGCCTTTAATTAGCCAAAAAATGATGCCGTGCTCACCAAACCACAAATTTAGATGCGATATATCAGCAAATACGATTGGCCAAATTCGCTTCGCCTAGTTTTTTCTCTGTGATCTAGTGAACGGCTGTAGCCCAGTTTTATGTGAATTGACTCCAAATTCAGTGAGCGTAACTGCGCCCGGAACAAGCCAGCAGCTAACTCAACAACGCGTGAGTTCAATATCTTGCAATAGAATCGGCTCAGTAACAAATCTTTCAACACAATCAAATCGCTTGAAAGTGTTAATGCGCTTCCGTTTATCAGCGACATCACTGAAACGAACGACTTTTGTATTTTAGAAGTAAATTATTGCACAGATCATTCATAAACTCAGTAGTGGCGAAATGCATCTGATTGAGAAACAAAAAGCCATCTATATAGAGTCAGAGTCAGCACATCCGTCGATAGCTGTTCAGCCGTAATGGCGAATTCAGCCAGATGTAATTGGAGGATTGCTTAGCAATTCATCCATTCGCAGTGCAATATTCTTTTCGCAACGCTTGATTGGAAATGCACATTTCCATAACTTAATAAAAGTACAAGTGTTATTTAAGGCAGCATCATAATAACGCCTCTCATCGTCGGCGAAGGAAACGCGAATAAAGAGCTCGGCGCATTCATATTTTGACTTATATTGAAAAAATTTTCTAACTATAATTATGGGCTTAAAAATTTTTCTATTTTCTATTATTTTTGTTAATATGGCAAGCTACAAGACTTTCTGAAAGTGGAGCTTTCAGAAAGCAACCAGCGCATAAAATGGACGAATCGAATAGCAAATTGAAAGTTACTGCTTAATTGACAACCAGTTACTGATGCCGGCTAATTAGAAGCACGACTGTTGCTTATGGAGTATATTTGCTTATTCCTTATCAAAATGCTTCATCCTTAAAAAACACCTATCCAAGAAAAAATGTATTAGAGTTAAGCCAACTTTTGTACCAGTGGTCTAATAATCACTGGTGTGCAGAACACCGGCAGAAAGACGAAATTGGAAAATGGCAGTGGTAGTTGCACAAACTGCAACCAAATGAAATGCCACCTGACAGCATGTGAACTGACAAAGCCATCAGTGAAAAATACCACTGGAAATCGTTGAAGGAAGAAAAGGCTTTTGAGACCAAATGGCAATTTGGATGTCTTACTAGAAATAGCGTTAAAATTACCCTTAAGTACTGAGAATCTATGAGCAATGATCTCATTCCTAGGTGAATATTTAAGCTGAAACGGGACGCTTGGAAAATGAAACACAAATTAAACTTCCATTTCTTCAGAACTCTGAAGCAATGCTCAGTGGTAACCAGCACCGGAAGCGAACTTGGAAATAACCGCGTTTATTCGTTAAGTACTAGATCCATTTTATTTTTTTTGCATCGCAATAGACACATGGTACCATACTGTTATTCGTATTAGCAAGATTTGCTATTATGAGTTATTTTATAATATAGTCCGTATTTTTGAAACGCGAAATGTGCTACATTGCGGTGGTCGGAGAAATATATAGAACTTAGACAAAATTCGAAGATATACTCTAATAAATGAGTTAGAACATAAGTTGCTGCTGACTTTATTATCAGTCTGTCCTTTTTCAGCTTTCAGCGTGAAATGATATGCCGTTTGGCATGAAAGTGAGAGTGGAAATGAAATAACTGTAGTGAGCACACATATGTAGTGACTTCCATCCTCCCTATTGGAGAAAGGACAAGCTGCAGAGTTCCAGATTATTTTGCTTTCAATTAACACGTATAAACTCTATGCAACTGCTAGAATCCTGATCGAAAAAATCGAAAACACAAAAAATTCAGTGGAATTATTTGCATCAATCACACAGAATGCCTCATTCTCAAGAAGCTACCACCCAGAGATCGGTTTTACTTGTTTTTGGCGTTGCAGCATTAGAAGTATGTGTTTATGACTTAAAATACTTTCCATTAAACTAGCGTTTGCAAAGAATATAGATCTGGATCTCCCTTAACCCATGTAGCAGCTTGTGTTCGCCATGCAGAATAACTCAGCGCAGATCGTAAGAGGTGGAAGGTATAAGGTGATTCCAATGTGGGAGCATGCAGCCTTACGAAACTTTCGTACCAGTTCTGAGCAAATTTTTCCACGAGTAATTCAGTCAGGAACAACCTCCTCTATTCTCCAAATCTGTAGTAGCGCCTACCCTACAAAAGCCATTCTTCGTTATGATGGCACTCATGAAAGTGAGTTTCTCACTAGGACAATAGTTTGTCTTGAGTAATTGAATTCAACCGTTATCAGCGGCAGCTGTAGCAATTTTTGCCGTCTTTCAAAAAAAATCATATTTTGTTTAACAGCACTCTCTGCAGTCGTACCGGCACAAGGAGTGCCAAAAATCGGAAGCACCTGAGTTTCGGGAGCCTCGAATTATTTTCGGTGGTCTGAAGTGAGATTCGGAGTCATCAAAGAATTAGAGGCCTACCATTTCAAGAAGATTTTATTTTGAGGACGACCGAAAATGATATGATACTGAAGGGTGCTTGAGTATCAGTGACGACAAAAATGGGATTGCAGAAGAAAACTTCATCGGTAGCTAGTGCTAAACAGTGAATGACACTCTGATGCTACAAAATACGAGCTCATTTGATATGATAAGCTATTTCTAGCTTTTAAAGAAATAACGTTCCCCTTCTCTTCCGCCCATTCTTGAGGCATCGCATCGAGTTATGAGAAGTGGAAAAAGTCTTTCGGCCGACGATTGCATTCCCAAGTCACAATGAATTTTCGGATGCAATACACTGGAAGACTTTTTGTAAAAAGTTTCAACACCTCATCAAGCTAGAACTTGAAACTCTAATTATGTAGATAATCGAAGGAGGTGATGGAAGAATGTGGGTAAAATAGAGTGCTAGTGGAGTGGTGGCTCGGAATGGGCAACTTCGTGACTTTATCCGGGATCACTGTAGCGTTTCTCGAGATTGTGCTTATTCATCTCCAGTTACAATTGGCCCATTTAGAGAAGTTCTTCAACTTGTTTCCTGTGCTCTTCAGCAGCTCTAAAAATACAAAATAGTAAGCTCTTGACGCTCACTTTTCACTGTTCCATACCGCTGACTGACTGTGGCGTTGTTTGCACGAAGAAGAGTGTGACCAAGGCGCGATACTTTAATAAGCGTTTGTGAACTTCAGAAGTAAAGGATTTAACGGCAAAACAAAGCTTCTCAGTGCATGTCGCTTTCCGCCACCAAATAACAACAACTGAAATCGAGAAATGGAGAGATAAAAGAGTTCCGAAGCTAAGAAAAACCCGATTTAGATTATTTGCGAAACTTACTTAAGTTGCCTTTGCAATAATAGACCATAGAAATCGCTATTGATAAAGCGCCAGCGAGAAACAAACGTCTTCTGGTGCGCCAGAGCAGCATAATCGGCCATTTTTGCAACGTTAATGAGCTCATTTGGATATCGCATGGTGAAATTTGATTCCATTCTTTTGCTATAAAATTGTGTACCGCTTCCCCAACATTGTGTTTCCTGAAATATTCCATTTTTCTTCTCACAGTAATCGATGCAGGCATCGGTTCCAGCATTGGAAATAATACTGTGCCGCACGCAGTTTCCAATTTCGTGACCAACGAATTTTGGATCTCTATCCGGCCGATACTATTGAAACATCCATCCCTCCATCCTTCATGGTTGCGCAGTCGACACTACCGCTGCTCGAGGCGCTTGATGCCTGTTCGCTCAAGCCTTCGTAGACGTTGGGATTTCTTTTTCTGCTGTAGCTGCTTAGTAGTCTATCTTGCTACTTATCCTTGTATCCTTATTCATGTGCTTCTGTTATTTTCTTCCATTTTCAGCACCGAAACATGGAGAGGTAAATCAAAAATGAAATTTAGTTTAGTTTGATAAAGGTGTTCTGAAACCTTTGGAACATCTCACCGTTGACAAATTTCGCACCCATCTTAGCTGTTAAGACAGTATATCCATAACTAATGATAAACAAATACTGATGAATGATCCAGTAAGAGACCATATGGATTTCAGTGAGAAAATCTCACGAATTCTGTGGAGTGGGCGAAACGAGATTCTTGTAGAGGAAAACGACGGGAGAGGAATTCTTGTACAGCAATTTTATGACATCGTAAGCAGAGAGTATGAGAATTGGAAGGGCATTTATCGGTAGATTTTTTAAAGAATAACTGAACGTTTGCTTTGTGAAATAGAATTTCGAAAATCTTCTTTACGCAAATTGTGCTCAGATTTATTCTAACTGCCTTACTTCTGTGGAACAGTTATACTTTAATCATGTTTTTCGAATCTGTTCGATAGACAGTGATTAATCCTCTGTACTGCTGAATTGTGGTATTTTTTGCTCTTAACGGAATGAGAGCTAATTTGTGCAGGAAGAAAAAGCCCACCTTATGTGTAGGCGGCACTCAAGGAGTCTCACTAATTCCGAGAAGACAAAACGAGGAAGGTCCTTATGGAGAGGAAACACCGACTTCACCAAAAATTAATGCTTTTATATGAGAATTCGATGATTTGTGAAATTTCTATCGTACACTGACAAGGATTATTCTGAAAAAGAAATCGAATTATCTATGGGAGAAGGTGATGTATTTACAGACCATTTTTAGTATTTTGAATAAGAAAGCATCACACCGCAGTACATTGAGCACGGAGTAGAGTTCATCTCGAAAAAATTTTCGCTAAGAAAATTCAGGGATTCCGTATCACCGCAGACCTTGAATTTGAGGAAATCCTAAAATTCTGCTACTGTGGGTGATCGAATTTTGACAGGATTCTAATTTCAAGTTCTTGAATAACGATTCTGATACCCTGTTCTATCACCTCCAAACTCTGCTTTAAGGGTCGCTAACAAGAACCAGTATTAAAGATTTTGCCCTGATTTGAGCTACGCGACTGAGAAACAAGTGTTGTAATCGGTGGTAGACTGTTACTGGTTTCGATCGTAAAAGCCTGATCCTAGGACGGGTCTACGCGCATGAATTGCAGTTCTATAAATCATACTCATGGCACCCTAAGCTCCGATGCCTGCTAAATATTCTTTGATGGCCCGATCTTCGAGCCCAAGATCGCTGCCCAAAGCCTCAGAATGTACCAACCGCAACATTTTTCTGTTCGCTTGGCAGTTTTATTTCATTTATTATCTATTAAATGAAAGCTGAGTGTCCAAACTCCTGAATTAAAGTCGATTCCAGCGCGTGAATTATGACAAAGGTTCGGTATCACATAACAGCAAGGTTGATCGATGTTGGCTTATTCCACTGCGCGCAAATGCAAAGAAAACAGATCGGGTGATCAACATTATGCTTTAAAAAGACAAAATTGCACATCCAGCTGACGTGCATAGAAGTTGCAGATCGTAAGTTGCCGCAGACGTCAACTGTGATAACAGGGAGGCAGACGTCAAAAGCATCGCGAAGGTTCGGGGACTGTCAAACTGTGAATTCGACTCTTGGAACGGATTTCATTCTTTGTGGTTGTATCTCGCGCCGTCCATGGCTTGGTAGGCATTATCAGCGCTATTATGTTGTTTCATAATAATAACTAAGTGTGACATCGTTTTAACGCCTGATGTTGAAGTTGGTTTTGTGCAAGAGTCATGTCGCACACACGGTAACTTCCTCATTCTTCCTTAAACTTTCATAAGCATCAATATTGGCTGCTGCTTACGCGCACGTGAGTTTCTCTTTGTCATTGATTGTATGGTAACTTGAGCGTCTTGCTTATGATGTTGTGTGGCTCCGTTGTCTCGATGAGGTGATGATGTTCGTGCGTTTGTTATTTTGCGTGTTCACCGTTGCTTTAAATGTCTAAATATTATGATGAAGGTCCAATTACTCTAGCTTAAGGTATGGTTCACTAGATAACATCAAGGTGCAAACAATGGGTGTCCACGGAGAAGTACGGAGTTGCGATTGGAGAATGAACCACCTCAACAATACACACTACATTACTGGATAAATGGCAGCGGCGAAAGATGCATAGACGGCATCATCATCTCGAGTAGCCCACAACTCAGGTCGGAGATGGGTCAGGAGCGCGACACATCAGCTCAGATGCGACGACAGGCGGCGGAGGACGAGCAGCAGTACCTCCCACATCGAACAGCACTAATACATGCCACGCTTTCAAAAGTATTTCTCCTCGTTTTGTTCGTCTTCAGTGCCAACTCCCAGACTTCTGGAGTATATCAACCTTTTAGTGACCTCCTACCAGCGGGCCAACAAAGGGCTGAGCTTTGGAAACCGAAACTACGATGAACAGTTATCCAGCGGATGGGTTTCATTCAAATATGTGTAATATATCTCTTTCTGAAATACGTAATCAGAAAACACCTATCCTCTAATAACTGTTTTTGATAGATATCATAAGCATCTGTTCACCCTTCCTCAGCACCTTTATTTCAACCTGTTCAATAATAATTAATGGCAACAATGGAATGAGCAATGCGTATATATAGATCAAAGCTAGAAACGTCCTAGAAAAAATATAGGTCCGTTGAATGGCACTAGCCAATGATGGAGATTTTCTGCCGTAAACTTGAAGCGATGGGAGATCTGTTTTTCAACGAATTATAAATATGAATATTGCAGTATACCAATTAGTCAAAATAAATTGTTGAAAGGTCATGTTTAAGAAATTTTACACAGATAGTAAGATTCCATAGGGTTCCAAAGAGTTAAAGTTCCTAAAGGTTTTGTTTAGGGGGTCTTATTTAAGGGGTTTTTCCAAAAAAAAAACTTCATTTATGGCGCCCGTGAGCAGCAGTTTCCCCCTCAACCAACGATCAGCCATTGCAATATCACTTCAAAAGAATGATGCGCGCATTCACAATTGGATGCAGTAGTACTCATGCGACGCGCCTTGCAGCAATACTGCATCGATATTGACTAATAAAATGAGGTGCGAATAGGCTCATGACGACGCCCCCTCTCGACTATCATTGCATGGGCCCAGTTGCTGAGGAGAAGAGCGCATTGATATATTGTGATGACCTAATGCTGAAAGGAAACTCGCTCGTTGGCTTACTTGAGCAAATAATCAAAGCTTTCAACGCTTCCGTCCACATCCTAGAGATTTTGATCGCAAGCGGCAATAAACTGAAGAAATTAATAAGAAACTGTTTACTTCAAAAATCTGCAACAGTTGATCGCTGCAAAAAGTGCAGATTTATGAAGTCATCTTAGATGTATGCTAATATTCAGGGTGTCAGTCTTTTTATGGATAATTTCTCAAACAAAAGTTTGCAGCCGACATAAATAAATTCATTGTACTCCACGTGTTAATTTCACTCTGCAGTTAAATAATGTCAAACTCTTTATTCGAGGAAGTGGGAAACTTTCTTAGTGCAAACTGCAAATATGATTGTGAAGCGTGCTATAAGAACGGAATCCCTGATGATTTCTTCAGCTTCGCAAAGAAAAACATTTCTGTCTGTTAATTTAAGTAGTCAGCTTACCAATTCTCAACCAGTAATACTTTGAATAATTTACCCAATGCACTGACTTTGCGAGTCGTACGCTCCTCTCTACAATGAATGGACCGTGAAAGCATACCTTTTAGTGTACTACACTGAGGGTTCAATGAGCGATGCGGTCCATAAGTGCACTGCACTTCTCAGACGAGTACGCCAAAACCAGGCTGTAAATTTTCCGGAGACGTTGAGACAACGAACAGTAAACAGTTTCTCAAAAAGAAATTTGTGATAAAAAATTTGACGCATACAATGAAAAACTATTTAAGGCATATCTATAGTATCATTACAACTCGTCACTTACATGTTTCATATGAAACGGAGTTTAAGGCAATCCCAAGCACGAACACAAATGCCGTCGAATAGTGGCAGAGAAACGGTGAGCAATGCTTAGGTGCGCCAGGACATACCATGCAACAAAAAATATATGAACATTTATTGCATAAAGTACACATATGAAATGGCCGTCTTCGGCTTTCCATGGCATTCATCATATAATCAGCCCATTATCATCAGTGTTTTGTTGAGGGAGGCAGTCTTCGCACATCGGCTCAGGCTATTCGTTTAATTTGATATGAAAATTGCAGTATTTGAACGCGAGTCCAAATCCACTAACAAACGATTTGGATGCAGTTAGCTCGTTGAAGAAGTTTACCTTGTTTTGAAAAGAATACAGAAAAATAAATCTTAGTTTATAGAAAAGATTGTACAACGACAACTCTAGGGACGGAGAAAGCCGTCAAATGGGAAGAAACTTTTAATTATGAAGGTAATCATTGAGTGGAGTTCCAGGAGTTTTGTGACGATAACAAATTTTTTTAGCCGCCTGTTGACATTCAGTAAAGCAGAGAGCAAATTTGACTGTGCAGCACGCCACTTCGCTTTTGTTTCAGGATAGCCGCTGAAAAATTTAATTACAACCATTACTGGTAATGTTAGGTGTCGAAACTGCAAGGCACACCCTCGCTTCCCGACAAATGCAATGATGAAGGAAGGAAACTTTAGAATGAAAATGTCATCGTCGAGAATGACTTGAGCGCCAATGCTTTTGACGAAAAAGCATTTAAACAGATTCACATAAGAACAAAGTTTAAGCACGATGGCCATTCAATTGTAATAGCAATATCAAGAAGAAAAGAGAAATATCCCGCAGTAGGAAATTATATATGCGAACAAAGTGAGCGTAAGTAATCCCTTGAATCTTCTTTAGATAAAATTGCATTCGATGATTACGCACTCCACAACGCCTCAAGGCTTAACAAATGATATAATCGCCATGGAATTTACCGAAGTTAAGCAGGAGTCGTACCTCGATGAAGGAAAACGTTTAAAAAATGCATTTTCTTAGGTCTCGCGCTTGAACCACGGATCTGAGCTCGCTACTTTAGCCTCCTGAACAGTCAGTGAGGACACGACGCAGTTATAAAGCCAACGAGAAGAATTGTCACTAATTTAAGCAGTACACTATAGAGATCATTTTCCACAAACCTTGGAGGTCGTTCAGTAAAACGCACTGATTGGTAAAGTGGCAAAAGCGAAGTTTCCACCAACTTTTCATAAACCTTAGACTTTATAGGATAAACATAGAAAAAACTATGAGCACGTCTTTGGATGTGAGAGACAAAATGAGATGATCCATTTCCAACATTTTGGATCATTAATCCTAAAACGATAGAAACATGCTTTCAACTTGTTCACAGCATCATAAAATGCTTCCGTCTGAAAAGCTTTTGGTCTATTATCCCTTCAGATGGATCGCTGAAGTCGTCAATGTTGCTCGCTTACACACGTTCGAAATGTTTGTTCTTCGCTTTACTGCTCTTTTCGCGATGAATTCTTTGCGTTCTGACGCAGTCTGGGCTCGTCTGTTATATGCTCAACAATCTGTGAGCGATAGCGAGCGTTTTTTTAAATTTGGAACTGCGCACTGATCCTTAAATGTACTCATGCAAACAAGGATTCATTATAAACGTTTAATACCTAAGGGTGGGTGCGCATGTAGGCTGTCAGCCGACTGCCGCCATCCATCGATGATAAGCTTCGCCCTCAACTTTTTTGGTTTGTCTCGGAAATTGAAAAGTGCAGCTCATAAAGGTACTGTAAGAGTTGATAAGGAGCTGAAAAACGATTTGAAAAAAATATTTTGAAGTTCATATTTCAGTATGAAAAATTTTTCTGGGCTCGTAGAAGGCTGATTCCGATAAAGCAGTCGGAGAACTGGATCTTCTGACGATGAGCGCAAAGGTTACAGGTGGAGCCGCGCGAGAGAACAACTTCTTGCTAGAGCTTCCGTACAACGGATGATGTTCAATTATCTTACAGATGACAAAAGCTTATTTTTTTTAAAGTTAATGAACAATATACAGCCGATTTTTTGTTTATTACGAAAGGAAAACAGAGAGACATGCAGATGCTGTAAGGATGGAATGTAATGAGATATGAAGAGGTTCCAAAAAAAGGCAAAGAAGACGAGTCCGCAATATAGACGGCGGGCAGTAAAATATGTATCTAACAGTGTCTAAATAAGGCGAAAATTGATAGGATTTTCGAATATGTCAAGTTTAAGCAAAAAAAGCCTTTCCAGATGGAAAATTATTCCTCTCCCGTTCTGCTCCATTTGTCGTAACGACCCCAACGGTCTAAGTGCAATATAGTTCGGCTAGGCGTGGTTTGATAATCGTGTCGCAAACAAAGTATTAGATCTTGTTCAATCGGGGAATCCAGGAGGTACAGGATAGACGGTGACGATGCTCTGACTGGGTGCGTTGTCGAAGAGTGGTAAGATGTGGTCACGAAACATTTGAGACCCCCTTGCTGGCTATTCCGTGCCAATCGTTTGAATGCACACCTTTTTCTAGGAGGTGCGACAGTACATTATTTTTGGAGATGTGAGACTGACTTCTTTGTTCATTGGCGCTAGTGGCGCCTTTGTTCATCCTCAGTGTCGATGTGAAACATCATTGTTTCGCGATGGCTTACCACAGATGGGTTCAGAATCGTCAAACTTTTCATTAGGAAAATTTTGTGCAACTTTAGTTCGTCACCTAAAACGGAATCCTCCTTCATTTCGCCGCATTCAGGACATTAAAAATCACTCCAGAGAATAAGCGAACAGTAGGAATCCTCAGCTCAGAGGAAAATTTGTCAAACCTTGAAGGCAGATTTCTGAAAAACCTCAGCGCATCAATTCGCTCAATGTTTAGAGCGCTTTTCGATCAAATGTGCGCCTCTTCTGGTCTTAAGGGTTGCTGAAAAATGTGGAGAAAGCTTCTTCATTTTCACGTATGGCTTCAAACGAGGTTACTCGGTTTGCAATCTACACGCGTTATGCGGTGTTTTCACCAAAAATTGCCCTGCAAAGAAAAAGCCTGAAGGTTAAGTGTGAGCAGTCTTTTGAAGCATTTTAAAAAAGAAAATTTTCAGCTGTTTAGCTGTGCTTTATATGAATTTCGGCTGTGTAAGACGACACAGCACTTGAAGCAACTATACATTTGCCCCGAATCCCAACGTCTAACGAAGCACACAAATTTGCAGTTTGTTTTTCATGACTTTAGCGACACTTATGGCAGGCCGGTTTTTCCCCAAACTGTTTCTGCCCTATTTCTAGTCGGAAAATGTCGAAGAATGCCTGATGCTCAGTAAAAGTGGAGTTCAGTTACGGGATCGTCAGCAACTTTCATACTGATTATTTTGTGCTCAACTTGCCATGAATCAAAGATTTTGATTCTGATTTGCCGGTTGGGGTCGTTGACAAGCAACGAGCTTTGTTGGAACGGCCATCGAAATTTAGCTCCAAAATATGTTCTCTTGTATCCAAATCCCTGGGCTAAAAGGCTGGTGGCTAGAGGACCTCAAGGCAGTGCGAATTTCGAAAGACCTTTTTCTCAGAATTCGGAGTTGACCTTCTTGGCTCCAAAAGAAAACTCGTCGTTCAGAGCAGAACTTGATGGAAATGATAAAATGCAACGTATGGTAGCTAAAATGCACAGCGTAGTGAAAAACGCAGCGTAAAAGCTCGTTTTAGTTTTTTAAATGACAGTTGAGAGGACGGCAGCGCCTACTCAAAAAGGAGCGACGAATTCCTTCCCACTGCTGTTAACTCACGATTGCGAACCCTCAGCTTGACTCGCTGCTTAAAGATCGGGTGAGGTCGAAAGGTTCCCAGCACCAATTACTTTGAGGTTACCTGAGCAGGAAAGTTGTAGCGCAAATTTACAAACTGGCTTGCCAATATGTCGACAATCTGACGCCTGCTGACAGACCCCTTATTGATTTACTGCAAACTGACCTTCTAAAAATCTTTCAACGGTCCTGGTAATTCAAAAAGTGCCATAGTCTAGTGCCCTAGATGCCAACCATAGTCTAGTGCCCTAGATGCTAGGCGAACGAGGTTCCGTGTTTCTGAGTTCCATTTATTTTTTACCTGGATGAGTCACTTAGAAGATGATAAAAAAGGGTTAAAACAATATTGAACCCTAGAGCCTCTAGAAATAACCGCTGGCATTGAAAATACGTTGAAAGCACGAGATTTGCTTGTGACGTTATTGCCAGTGAGTGATGATTACGTCTTTTGGCTGTATCGGTGTGGTTCGTCAAACTCGCTTTTGCATCCTGAAGTGCAAATTTCAGGCTCCTCAGTGGAACCAGCATTAAGCGGCTATTTGAAGTCTAGTGTTAGTTAGCTGCCTAAATTGCCATTTACAAACCGATCTGAGCTAAATGTAAGCCATTTGTCAATGCCTTTATCGATGAAGATGTCTTACTTCTGTATTCTTAAAAAACAACATATGAAAACCTTCGGCGACACTTCGTTCCTCAACGCAAATTAAGTTTTCAGTGGCTTTGTACCATAGACAGCGTCCTAGCATTAATGCTAACGCTTGAGGTTCATCTCATAATTTTACAGTTATTTTACGAGCTGCGTTGCAAGACCGGATCGGATCTCCATTCCTCTCAGGGATGCACAAAATCGAACGGTTGAGAACGCACGCTTCCATCTTACCATGCTGGCAGGAATGCTGCGTAGTTCTGTTAAATTACTTTGTTTTAAACAACACTCTACTCTGCTGTTCTCTAAAATGCAACAAACACTGGAGGTTGGCATAGCAGATTGTGGCACGGCTTTTTTCCGGAGGAGAAGTTTAATAACAGTATGACCATAATGAGGGAGAAATAATTTAAGAGAATATAGTATAGCATAAGAAAAAATAGGTAAAGTGGAACGCAGTACATCTTAAAGATTGGCTTGAGCTAAATGTCAAATACACCTGACTTTAATGATTGAAGAGGCTGACTTGAGAGATTCATGGATGGAACCCCATCGTTCTACTGAGAGAGCGGAAAATTTGTAGAGAATAAATCAGCACCTCAACGGTTTACAATAATCAACGGCACTACTTTGCAAAAGCAAAAATTTTGCAGCATAAACTGTAGCTTACGCAGTGCGCATTCTAAGTCTGTTGTATTTCATTCTGGTTGCAATTGAAGGGCGGAAGAGGCGCCAATGTCGAGATTATTGAGTTGCGTTGCTGAAGCTCGATATTAAAAGGAACAAATGGGATTGGAGGGAAAATTATTTTTGCACTTGAACGGGCATATAGTCTCTGAGCGACTGGTCTATTTGATGCTAATCACACGAGCAACGACGCAAAAACTTACTTGTTACGCTTTTTACAACTTGCGGCTGATGGAAGCTACGTCGGCATCATTTCTGAGTGTGCGCAACGGTAGCGATGAAAAAATTTCGCAGTCGTCGTCACTTCTCAGTTGATAATTTCGATCAACTCCGTCCATTAGGAAAGCTTTTGCGAAAATGCATATTGAAACCGACATTTTAGCTTCACAATGATAAAGAATTGTCAATATAGCTTTCAAAGAATTCCAGTGGGCAATGCATATGTGATATTTAGAACAATTTTTGCGTCGCCATTGTCTTGGTATATAACGGTCATACTTGCAAGTTTCCATTTTCCCCTTGAACTGATTCAGTTAAGAGAGCATAGTTCCTGCAAGACCTTTTTTTCTCGACCATTCACGACCTTCCAAAAGTTTGTTTGACCGTATACGACGAAAGTTTACATGAAACACTGATTTCCAACTCGTTCATTCTCAACTTTTTTCTGTTATGGTTACTCATTATCCATAACGCTCCGAAATTCTCTTTTGCAATGATTGCTGTTTCTTTACTAAACCCTACATCCCGCTTCAGCATTTTTCATCCGAATACTACACCTTGCGGAGTTTATTCTACGGAAAATTTTCTTGAGTTCATGAAAGCAAGACTGGCTTTTTTTTAAAACATCTCTCACAATCATCAGGGCCAGTGAGGACGGGGCCGCTCCCTTTCCTCTCCAAAAGGGACTTGGCTTTAGAGGACTCATTGTGGGATCGGGAGATTTTACGGTGGCCGTCGACGGAGTTTCTCTGGTCGAGAATTTTTGATTCATTTCTAGGGAGGTTTTCGCGGACGGAGGAGGAGGTGGGGTTAACTAGGGATGGCAAAACAAAGTAGTGCAGGACAACTTATCCAGTGAACGCAATTGCATACAGAAGATTTGAAGATTTATCCACTACTGCGTAATCCTGGCCACTGATTTCGTTTTCATATTGAAAATAATCCCATATTATCTATTTACTGGGTACTCAACACCGGTAATTACCGCATTTCGATATGAATATACCCCAATCGGATGAACCGTCTTTCCAACAGTGGATGACGCTAATCTGGATTTGGAGAGGGAGAGGATGATAGCACGTCTCAAGGTGGATTGAAAGTTGAGTTATTTAAAAGTCAGCTGAAACGCTCTCAAGGTAATATGCGGCATTTTCACTTCGCAAATGAAAGGTTTGCAACACTGCGGTAAAGCATTTGTTGCCTGCCACTTACCCATATAATATTACACAGTTGCTTGCTCGCACAAACCTATATGGACGTTAACCTCACGGGCAACGTCCAGAAGTACTTTATTTGAATTTTCCATAGTCTTTCTGAGTCCTGTAAAATCGAGCTATCTCTGTTGATCTAATATACGCGACCTCCAGTTGTTAGGCCACCGATACCTGAATTTCGACTTTTGCAATATGTTACCGACTGCGACGAATACCCGTGCCCACATTCGTTTATACATGCGATATCCCAATCAACTCATTTTCAACCACGCGTTGCCCTCTTGCTTTCATTTAAAATCTAATTTCTCCATCCCTTATGGAGTTTTCTCAGTCCAGTACGGAAAAAATCTTCCTTCAGCTTGTGAAATATATCGTGATGACGTTTTTGATCAGGAAGCAATACTGACTCAGCGCTTCGTATGCTTTTAACCCATGACTACACATAGATCGATGAGTACGAAGAATTTCGTCATTGGTAATGTTAGACCAAACAATGCGAAATCAACTACCGTCAACAATTTAAATTTAGGGAGCACCATGACGCCGGACCGTTGAGAAATTTTCTGAAATGGGAGAGGGGAGAAAAGTCTTGGCCACCTACAGTATTCTTCCTTCCAATTTGGGTGGAATTCTAGCGAGTGTACAGAGCCGCATATTTCTGCACAACATATTGGCCAGGGAAGACACCACCACTGTTTTCGTCAACCGCTAAAACGCGGCCACGTTGCGAAAACGAAAACCAGTTTATGTGGAACTGGATCAATTTACTAGATGGTGCTGCTTGAAGTTCAAGAAATTCAACGCCGTGAGTGCTTTTCACATGTGCGCCCGTCGAGTCACCCTGTCGAATCAAAAGTGAGACGGTGTCTTGTTTGCTAGAGGGAAACCATTACGAAGGCATGAAGATGAGGGAAAGAGAGATGAGAACGGCGACCAGAACTCAGAAATTTTTGGGTAGGCAAACTCGTGCTTACTGTTGAGCCTCGTCTCCTTCCTGTCCCTACGTGCAGTGTTTGGACAGTAGTCTATCAGCAAACCCTCCCTTTTCTACAGTGACCATTGCAGCATCCATGCCTACCCGCTACTTTAGAAGGGGAAATCAGCGCAAGCAACGCAACCGTCATCTGGCTGGCGGTTGCGGCTGGCGACAACCTCTATCTACCTAATGCTTTTATTTAACCCTAGCAAAATTTTCTGAACAGGCCGTTATTACCACTATTGGGCTACAGGTACCACCACAGCTACCCTCCTGATTATTATCTGCAGAAAACTGGAAGAACCCCAACATCCAGCTGCTGCACAACAACGCAATGTACACGGACAGCGCAATAAAGAATAACAACTATGTGATGTGCCTGTGCAACCGTAGAACATTCTTGCAAGTGACATCAACATCCGCATTCACACCTTGATGTGGAGACAGCACCTACTGGGAGGGAATATTATGAATGCTGATTTAAATGAATTAACCTTCCAAACCTCCACTCCAACGAAAACTACTTCCAAAGTGATGAAGCAACGGCTACAGCCCCACCAACTCCTTTAGAACAAGAGAACTTTCTCTTGAATTTGCTTCTAATTTGAATTTGCTTGTCAGAAGGAGAAACACTGAGTTACAGATGAATCGTCGATTCGTTCAAACGCCAACGAAAAATGGAAACACGTATATAATTGTACCGATGAGTGCGAGACAACATCGCAAATAGAAATCTATCACTGATACCACTTTACGATTAGACGTCACAATAAAAGAATGAACGCGCATCCACTGCATGGGATTTTCAACGAAGCTTCAACTTGACAGCCCGAACAACTTCACAGGCACTCCCGTAACAAAACAACCGCATAGCCCTTCACAACTTCACTTCCCTTTGCACAGGAAATAGTTTCGCAGCCTTTTTGATATAAAATAGCTTCAGAACGCTTCATAACTTCACTACTCCCCTCTCCTGAAACAATTTTACGGCCTTCCCCACACGACAATCACTTTACATTCCCCCTCATACCAAACAACTCTACACTCCTCCTCAGACCAAACATCTTTGCACCCCTTTTAACACAAAACCGCTCAAATGAGAGCTACTGGCCAAGCACAACCATCTCAAACATTGACAGATCTCCTTATACACTGAAACTTTTTAGATGGCAACAATAGTAATCTTCAGTGGCGCCTTAATGAAAAAAAGAGGAATGAGAGCAGGGAAACACGAAGATTGTCCACTAGAAAGTCACCCAAAGCATCTCTGCTCATTCGATGAACTACACTGCCTACCCCATTCAACACCTGGCCGAAAGAAAAAATGAAGCGAGCAAAACAAAAGACGGAAATATCTGCACTTAAGAGAGACGTACACAGACCAACACGATCCACAAGATAGTATAATTGCGACCCTCACCTTGAATAGCAAATAATTCAAAAATGCTTAAGAAGTCTTCAAGAACATTCCGTCACTTCAGTGCCTAAGTGCAAAGCACAGAACAAACTCCGAAACAAATTTATACACAGAGAACTAAATAATTTTTCATTTCGAATGGACATAAATTGCGCTTGAGCATTCATATATGAATTTTACTGCTAAGGGAGGTTGAAGTGTCACACTCTCCGTAACAGGCTTATCTCTTTAAATGGCAACAAAAACACTTTACTTGGTAACGATGAATGAACACAACGTTTGCAGAACACTAGTGACGAAAAATGGCATCAAAACGAAAAAAGATGGAGATGACGAAACAATGAGCACAAGCCGAAACACCAGGGAGAAAGCGGAGCAAAAAATGAATGAGATCCTTTCTAGGAAAGCAATAGTGGCTCATAAGCCGGCACTACAGCGTAATCTCTCTTCTCACAAAGCATCTTCAGGGAACGCTGCCAAGCGGACGAATCCGTCTCTCCTTCCGATGAGCAACCAGAATCCGTACTTGTCCAGCACAACGACGAATCTAGTTCCTCCTCCGAGAATATCTACAAAAACACTCCTTATTATTACAATATGCAGAAAATTATCAGTTTAACAGATCATTTTGACTTAAGAAATAACAATCACAGCGATCGCACTTTACAGAGCTAGCGGCTGCGTTAAATGCAACTGCTACTATCAGGATGCCACCCTAAATGGACAGGAATGAATGACCCTACACTGAAGAGCATGCCCTAATCGATGTTTGGCCATATGTCACCATTCCTCTACAACCTCTCGTAACTTGACGGCACGGATATTTACAAAAGGTGTGCACGTTTACAACTGAGGACCACCTTCGAAAACGTTCAAATCGCCGCCGAACTTAACTGATGATGACTTTCTAGCATTGGGAAATGAGGATGACGTCATCAAAGAATCGAAAAATCCGACTCCAATTATCAAAAAATAGAAGAAAAGTCAAGGAGCTGGGGATGTGTATTTTCATGAATCAGATATAAGGTAGATCAGGCGACTAAAGATCAAGCAGGAATATCGCCTCGTGCAAAGACAATCAGAGAAGGACAAGAGCATACAAATAGATGAAAAAATTGCCCATTACAGAATACTGCTGCTAGAAAGGCAGAACAGGGAAGTATAAAGGGGGTGATGTGCTCACGTATTCATTCCAACTTCTAAGAAGGTCTGAGGATTCGGTGGGTCCACGGGTGGCCGGGGAATGCATGAGGAGATCGGCGGCATCCTGGAGTTCGTCAGGTGCGACTACAGGACCGTGCCGACGATCGAAGCCATCCTTTCGAACGAGTCCTTAGTTGTTCGACAACTTATTGTGTAAGTGTGACAAAGTGTCCGCCTTTGTACCTGTCTGTATCGCCTCGCGGTTTTTTCAACCGCGTCCTGACAAAGGATGCAGATCCCCAAGGATACCTGGGCGACAGGACAAGCAAAAGTGAATGGAGTCCTATACAGACGCTTTAGGAGTGTTTTCTTTATCCCATTTCTATCAAACCTTATCAATAAAGTGAGTGAATAAGCAAATATATGAGTAAGTAAATAAATAAATAAATAACCTGAAAAATAAGTTGTCTCAGAATAACGTTACGAAGCGGTCGAGAAGATGAGTTTTGATGCACTCACAATGGTGACAGCTCTACACATATAGTAAAATAATCATTTATGCAAACCCCTCCATGATAACAACAACAGCAACAACTTAAACGTACATCTTCATCCGATTCGTAATAAGATAAACGATGCCGTCCGTCTGACGATAATGCAATAATGGGCAACGAGCACGACTTGCGTAATGACCGTATGCATTCGCAATTTAATCGCTCGCACGCGCGGTTTGTAGCAACATACCTTGGCGGTGTCCCAACGCAACGCTTCAAAAATTCCCCTCTTGATGCAACTTGTCCATCATTTAATAAATGGCATGCCCAATCGGCTACAGCTCTTTCAGCTGCTTTCGACCTGAAAATTATCCTTCAATCGAGTTAAACAAGGCAAAACAGATTATGAAGGGGCAACATTCCCCTACGCAGTAAATGTGTGCGTACGATTAATCGCTGTCAGAGGAAATCGTGCGAAAAGGTGCTAAAATCGCTGACCTATTATTACATTACAGGTTAAGTTCACATCAGGTAGTCATAATTTATTCCACATGAGACAAACACCACCATAAAAGCGAAGTCTTTCAGTGAGATACAATGACAGTCGACTATAACCTGCTCTGTCGAAACCACTCTGTCGAAACTCTTTTTAGGGAAGGGGCCTAAACAAGAAAACGTAGTAATTACAAGAGCATTCATAATTGCCGCCTCATTCTTGATATTTGAATCTGCGGTGGATAGCTGTGATTTTTAACCACACCGGAAAAAATGAAGAAAGAAGTTTTAAAAAACCGCCTCAACCTCTTATGCTTCAACGCTTCCGCGACTTGCCTTCACTCTTGCGACAGCGAGGCGAAGATATAGGTCAAGTTCACAGCGCAAACATTTAAGCAAAATTACTACGCATATAGAACTCAAACAATAAACAGATATGAACTGCTCTATTATGATGATATGCGCATTTAAGTGGTGTATAAACTCAACAACTGCTGTCATGAGGAATTCAATCAACTTTGCGTTGATTCAGTAGGAGTGTTTCGAGAAAGCAATTTCTCTATGATCTAGCCTCCCTCTCAATATTCGTTCGCAACACTCTGAACACACTGCATAGAATCGCCCCAAATCCAAATCAACATTCCAGTGAAATGAGGGTTCGGCATTTTCCATACAAATCCATACTGCTGGCAAACTGACTCATTTCTCTAGAGCCGGATTTTATTCAAAAACCTCTTCGTCCTCAAGTAATCCATAATGACGGACAATCTACTCATTAGAACGAAGAGAAAATTCGGAAACTGATTAAAAACTGTTGGATAATGTAGCAAGTCGCAGTGCACTGCTGTTAGAATTCAAAAAATACCTTAGGCGACTACAATCGGCAAACAGCGCTATAGCAATCACGAAACTGTGCTAAGCCGAAACAGTACCTTGCGAAAAGTGTTCCCGAGAGCAGCGTCGAAGGGATTTCCATAATTGGATGAAGTGGTGTCGACAACAAATGTCGTCCATCTTCTATCGGATAAGTTGTGTCGCGTAACGCTAAGCACCGTTGTTTGCACTTCGTAGTACCATCACTCCCACCTAAATTCACTCATATTTTTTCGCCAACAGCAATTCAGCCCGCCTCCTCCTTAACATAAACGACCCACTTCCAACGACACAACATGAGCAAATTCGCAAAAAAAAGATACAAGAGAATGAGCAAATGTTGGGAGAAAACACATTAAATGACCAACAGAAAGAACCTGAATTAGGAGCCGTTTGTACAGATGTGTCACCTTCACCAGGAATGTGACAAACCGTTGAGCCATTTGTTGTAGCTTCGCCACCAGCACCTGCCAGACTACCTCCACCTCCTGAAGTGATATCGTCTTTTACGCAAACCTCCACAGCACCATCTCCTAACAACAACAAAAAATCCAATCTGCTTTCACCGCTTTTTCCCTCAGAAAAATGTTAGCGGACACAAACTTGTATAATTACCCAGCAGCAAGGACTCTCGCAATTCAGTGAACGTAAAATCAATCCACAATAGCGTTTGTCGAACGGAAATGAAGAAAGAAATATTTGCGTTTGAAGATCGGCCAATGAGAACAGCGCTATTAGAAGCAAGAAAAGATGTAAGCGGCTGAGTTTCTTTCCTAAATTTTCCCGCTGATTAACAGAAAGCCAACTGCAGTGGAATCTAGGCAAAAACAGCTCTTGACCGAACACATCTCAAAAGAAAGCTTCCTAGAATGCAAAAAATTACTAGTGCAGAAACACCGGTAACAATGTCAACATAGCGCCATCACCATAAAATCCAAAAACCAACGCTGAAATCGATTTGGATCTAATCGTATATCAGTAGCTCTTCCTTTCGCTGCATCTCGCGCTCCCGTCAAAAAAAAAAACTTCTGAATGGATATGACCCCATCGAGGATAGGGTTAATCGCGGTCGAATGACCTATTCATTCAGAACTTTGACTTTTCAACGACGCCCACGCTTTCGCTCTTCAAGCTCTAACCATCACGGACTGAAAATCCTGGAGATCTAATTAGCAGCTCTAATCTCTAAACGGTTGGCGGGGCATTTTCCAGTTTGCATTAGCACCTCAATCAATCATTTTGATGTGCTGAGAGACATACAATCTTCGGACAATTTCTGTGTAGCCTCCTTTTAACCTTTGGCCCCTTCAAAATTTCTTGAGGAATTTTGAGCCACAAGCGCTTATGCATGTACTGGAGTGAAGATTTGACCTTTTGTTTGCCCGTTTTTTCTAGGTTCCAAACCCGCATGGCCACTGCAAAACCCATGTTAACAATTTATGGCCTTTGACCTACAACTGGCTAACGGCAACCCCGATAAAAGCAACAAATTAAATAAGCATGCACATGAAATGATCAGTTTCTCTTTCTTCCTTTCTTTCTCTCTCTCTACAGCCATGTTGTAGAGATCCATTCCTATCTCCCCTCTCACAAGACTTTTCGCACTTCTTGCCCAGCGAGCATTTCTAATCACGTCAGTAATACGTGATTAGAAAGGCTCGCTGGAGTGTGAAGACGGTTGCGCATGCACGAACCTAATGTTGCAATGCAGATATAACGGATTAAAGAACAGTTAATGTTTTCTTCATAGACACGTACAAATACGACAGACGCTACGATACAGACATTAGGAGAAAAAACGAACGTGAAGAAATCTGCTGTTGGTAATAAGCATCGAACTTTATCGGACGAATGTAATATAAAAGTTAATCACCCTTCGATGGATCGTCTTCATTATTTGGATCATCAGCGGAACAACGACAGCACTTCGAAACGAGTAGATTCATACGACGTTCGCTACTATCGTCATCTGATGCCTCACTTGATGAACAACTGAAGAAGCGTCTCATTTCATACAATCTTACTTGTAAAAATTTGTGCAACTGATAAACAAACAAACGTGAATGCTTATCACGTGGGTCGCTTCGTGGAAATAAGCAACCACATAAGTGGAATTCTTTCATTTCGAACCTTAAGGTTGCCAAGGCCACTTTAAAGAGCTGAATTACGTCGTCTGCAAACTTCTCTGCGCACAACACATCTCGGATGTGCGAACAGCGTTTATGAACCCTCGATAGTATGAATCCTAAACATACTAACACAGAGACTGTGAGCTTTCTAAGCTGAATGTTTGTCCTGGACGAGAATTTCATCCACTCTGAAAGAAGAAATACACCTCTATTCAGCTGAATTAATTTGGAGCGATGAAATAAAAAATATATTTTAAAAAAACCCTGCGAGTGTTGCAATTAGTTCGTACAAAATTGGAATGTTAAATACATGTACAACACCGTCAAAATAGCAACCTTGTGCTGCGTCGTGTTCGTGAGGATGGATATCGATGCGGTGGATGCGGTTCATACCTTCGTGCCATATCCGGCGATACGACTGCTTGGCGAGGACGGATCATTCGCACCTTGCTATATGTCAGCATCGTTGTTGATGCAGACGACGTAACGTCCGAAGCTGCCTTTAGTAAACACTTTATACCACTCAACCAATAACACAACTTCACAAGAATACTGCATAGAAAACAGAAGAAATTTGACACAAAACATTTGCTCCATAAGAATACCGAAAGATCTTTTTCATGTATTTTTTATAGTGGCCGCAGAACGCATTTCCTTCCTGTGAGAGAAAAATACGTCTGAAAGATAACGAACAGAGAGGACGATGATGTTCTTCATGTGAGAAATAAATGAGCATTCCGCGTATACCTTATGATATGAAAGTTTAAAATCGCCGCTCTCGATAGAAGGTGATGGGTTTCAACAATTTAGTGCTTTTTTCCTATCCAACTGAAAAGGAAGGAAAAGTTGAGCATTTTAATTTCGCGTTCATTAGCACTTAAGTTTTGAATCACGATTTTCTGCTTCCGTGCTGAAAACATGATGACCAAAATAACCTTACACAAATTCCACTGCAGAAGACCCAATTGTTGAGGCCTCTAAAAAGCTGAACAAAAAATTGGCAATTAAAATTCTTCAAGTGAAAATCGTACATATGAAAAAAGGTGCGGTACAACCGTGAATCATCAGGTAAGATGTGTCCTAATTGTCACCCAGTTTCGCAGGTCAAAACTTAATGGAATTGCCTAAGAGAACGAATACTAAGTGCTTTCAGTTAAGTGGATACTTAATCACAATTTTTTAACTTTTTAAATGTCCTCACTCATTGTGAGATGCCTGTGAACTGTGACAACGCAGTATCCACAAGAAAGCGATTGCCGCAGTTCGAAGAGATCATCATATACCAGAAACGTGGCACCTACTCTCGGAACTGTCCGGTTCCTCCTTTTAATCGATTCCTTCTTTTTTGAGGAATAGTCCTAGTGAAATCAACACAAACTGCGTAAAGACTTTTCAGAGTGACAGTATCAAGAAAAAGCACTATTACGTACTTGCATGAAGTACACATACAAGTTATGAGACTGAAAAACTTCATTAGAGTAAATCTATAATCCTCTCCACAACAGCTGATGGCATGGAAGTCCCTCATCGCAATAACAGAAAAATTCTCAGCACGTCACAACCTTTGCTGCTGGGAAGATTCTCTGAGATAACTGGGGTCCCGAAGCGCTCGATACGCTTCTTCGAGTGGTCGTATGGCGCTGCTCGAAGCCTGATGGTTGTTCACCTTCTTCGGATTCCTGCAATATGTTATCTCTCTCAGTATTATAGGAAAAAATTTGTTATCTGGGAAAGAGATTTCAAAAGGAAAGACATTAGAGATGAATGTTTTTTGCAGATAGAAGAAAAAGCGTCATGATAACTAGAAAATTTTCAAGCAAAGCGCTACAATGACGGTACCCGATGATTCTGCGAAACAACAGTTGAGGAGGATGTTGTCAATTCCGGATTATTACGCTTAGCAACACATTTCGATCTATTTAATGAAATGATGAAACTGAAATAATAAACTATCTGAGGAAAGCCAAAAGCGCACCAGGCACTTCAGGATGGTAAAACGTGAGATATAAACATTAGTAAGGGAACAAAACGAAACAAAAACGAACTTCACAAATGCCCAGCAAATGTGGGGACGAGCTAAGCTTTCGCATACCGCCTCCACCTGCCAATGATGCCTTCATGCGACCAACACCAACTGCTGTAAACATTGCATATGATCATCATCACCATAACCGCCTTTGTCTTGGGGATAAAAGTGAATTCTAATCACCTATGAAACAACAAATTCCATGTACTGCGCTCGTAAAAGATAACAGTAGTATGTGAGAGGATCCATAAGAATGAGGAGACGGAAACAGCAGTTTTGAAAAACGTTTAGCTTTCAACAGTCAACACTAATATATGACCAATGCAAGTTAAAATGACACAAAAATAAAAAATAAGCAGTAGAGTGAGCAAAAGATTATATATAATTAATCCGCATGTGCAAACTGTAGTCATCTATTAGTCACATATATTGTTCCAGTGATCAATAGCCTGCAGCTGTAGCTGTTGGTACCTCTATCTTACAAGTGATCATCTCGAAATTTCACGTAATGCAACATTAAATAAGGAAACACTCGGGTTAGAAGAGAACAATTCTTCAAAGTTTCATGCCGCTAGCCGCTTGGAGGATTTTCGTCATTTGACGCTCAATTCCAATCTTTTAAACCGAAAACAGCACGGGGACAAATCTTTCCGATCTTCTTGCGATGTTCGTCTCGAAAATTACAAGTTTTCCGTAAATTTCCATATGTTTAAGAAGATTTCGATAGAAGATTAGATCTGCTATGACTTAGCAAAAATTTTCTGCCAAAACGATTCTTCGAAGGGATAAATTAATTCATCTCTATTAATTGACACAGAGGGAAGCATCCCTAGAAAACAAAAAGGGAACTCCTGAAAAGGAACATGAAATGCAACAGACCTGGGCTTGAGCGTCCACTTGAGTTAGGTGGACTGGGACTACGGCTGCTACGACGGCTGTCCGGAGAAACTGCACGACGTCGACCATCAGCGACGCTCAATCTAGACAGCTCGAGTAAATCCTGAATCGCTTGCGGTGATATCTTTTCTTTAGAACCGCTCATACCTCCGAACATCGACACTGACGGCGAGGAATTCCTGTATATTTCCGACGTTAGTGCTTTATAAAAAATCACATCTTCGGAGCTTGCTGATTTAGTCTACTGAGTTGAGCGCATATCCTCAAAAATGTAGTCATCAGTGCTCAAATTAAAAGTTTTTCACTAAATCGAGAGCACATATTAAATGAGTTTATTTCTCTTTGGAAGAGAAGTCGACTGGGACTCTCCTCTCGTTCCACACGGAAACAATTCAAGCACTCTAAGTGCATTTAGGGAAAGGAAACATTAGCAGAGGATTTAAGAAAAGCAATCGTAGAAGTTCACACTACACGGCATCTAGCTTTGAGAAAAGCACCCATGGTCAATTAAACGAGCACCAGATGGAAGTGATCGAAGCAGACTGGTCAATCACAGGATCGGCGAAGGGATTACGATATCCGATGCGATAGTCTTCAATAATAAAGTGTGGGATAAGCTCACATTGCTGTGACGGAAAGACGCAGCAGGAACAAAGCAGCTTTCGAAAATGCAACAGAAAAACCTTGCTAGAATGGTGGGATGCTAGAATGCGGCTCCTGTCGCAGCTCATAACAACATTCGGTGAAGAAAAGCCAACTGAGGTGGGCGTGTCGCTGTTGCATTTCGGGGAAAGCGCTTTTAAAATCATTGAAGCACTGAACTCATACACTGTCCTAAAGTTGCTAAATACCTAAACAAAAAATCCAGAAAAAACAACAACAAAACAATTGCCGTAGAAAGTGGTAAATGACAGCCAGCGTTCGACGTGGTAATGATGCAACCTTTTATACCGGTTCAGAATTGCCCATCTGACTTACCTCTGTGCGCAAATACGACTTAGCGAATCCTTCGGCAATAGTGTCAATTCGCTAAGGCTTCCTTGTAAATATGTTACGACTTCCTCTGATAGAAGATTTCACAAACCACATCATACCTACCAAAATTAAGTATATCTCATACAAATCTCAGCCACTAAATTAATCGAGATTATATAAAATAAAAACCTCTAGCAAAATACAGTATCAACGCACACTTCAGCAACCCTTTTAAAGTTGAATCACGCTTTTAAAGTGGAATCAATGAGCAGGCAAAAGAGCTGAAATAATTAGCATGAAAACTCCTAACGGTACGTTGGAAACCGAACAACGTTCTTAGAGGAGCTACGAAAATATGTATGAAAAGATGACGACGAATAAGCTCATACGAGTAAGTAAAACTCCCTCTCCCTTCTTCCGATTAAACAAATAACACAACAAAAGATTTTTGAAGTCACTATCTGCAAACTCATTTCCTTCGTTGATGAACCGCCATTACCCAGCAGATTTCCCTTCTTTAAATAACAATGCTACCCACGCAGCAGATTTTAAAGGGTAAACACGACATCAAGTCGCCAAGACAATTGCTTCAAACAACGAAGGCACCTTCACCTCGAACTTACTGCTCAGTAGAATAAAAACTTTCCATTCAAGTAATAACAACGAATAAAACATTACTGCCCCTTACATAAAAACGAACAAGTTGAAGGGAGCTGTTGAGGAATGGTTGCAAAGGGAATAGTAGCAGCCATATTTTGACGAAGTATGACGGCAAAAAGGATTCAGATAAAATACACAGTCAATCGAAGGAAGCTGAACTCAAAGGAAAAAAAAGCAAAAAGCGCATCGATAGAGCACACGAGCACACCGCACGTGAGATGCATGCAAGTCGTTTAGCATGTGAAGTGATCGCGAAAGTTTAAATGTCACCAGAGAAGGAACAAGCTGATGCAATACGGCAAGCGTGTAAAAGCGAATCACATGCCTCCTCCCGACGAAAGGCCGATTGATTCGACGCAACATCTCGATCGCTGCTATCGACCGATAGATTTGCTTCCCGCTGAGCATCTGCGTTGGTGCGGAATTTGCACGCGACTGCTCAGTTGGATTCGGCTGTTGACGCGCATCCATAAATTTCTGCGATAAATCCTCATCTCTTCGTGGGCCGCGTGTAATTACCATTTTCGCCGATGCTTCTGAACGGAGCTTGGCAGACGGCTCTTGCTCAGGTAGAGTTAGAATATGTAACTCGCCACTGCAATCAGCGTAAGGAAACGACGATGATTCAAGCTCACGAATTGGTGACAGATCATCAAAACTTGCGTTTCCATTAATGACCATCAAGAAGGTTGGTTCCTTTGGATGTGAACTGCGGTAGAGTTCAAAGTTATCGGCTTCAGCAGTGCGCTCATTTAAAACGACGTTCCCCCGTTGCAAGAACTGACGATGGAAGTTAAGGGAATCCACAGATGATGTCCAACTCCTTCCACTCGCATGGCCTCGATGAAAATATCTAAGAACGCTTCATTCAATTACACAACTTCTTTCGTCCATTCATCACTACAAAAACAATTTCCACACTTCACTCGCTTAAGTCAGCAATTTTGCTGCATACTAATAATATCACCATTCTCAATTTATTCACCTTGGCGCAGAATTTAATTACCGAACAGAAAAGTTGGAGGTCTTCCTCCCAACTGAGATTTGTGGAACGAGTAAAGATCAGCCTTCGCCAACGTCAAAATGGGGTTCTCATTCGTGTGCACTCCCTTACACATACACAGAATTTAACGGCACAACGCGGTCTCAAGAAAAAAAAATCACCTGCAACTTTAGGGCACTGGAGAAAGAGAACGTCAAACTCGAGAGGAATTGAAAATCATGAGGAAGCAAACAAAACAGCTATTTGAAACCACTGAGAAACTTTTGAAAATAAACCACACATTATATAGACATATCCAGCGAAATGGATGATATGGATTCAGATGTTGCCTGAGGAAGAGCTTAGTGTAATTTCGGCAACTGGAAACTATTATTACCACTGAAAAGCATCTTAAAAGAACCTAACGCAAATCTTTGCATTCACGCTGGACAAAGTTTAATTTCCTCGAAAAATGTGCGGTCCTCCCAAAAAATATGACTCTTCTCCATCAAAACTTCCCCGCATCAATAAAACTAATGGAATTGGCTTTCTCATTCTCTTTCCCCTTGCCTACCCACATATTCCAACGACGCGGTTCAAAACTCGACTACACTGACGATTCAAATACGTCTTCCACACATAAGACAGAACTAGAAAGTCTAAAAGAGAAAATTTCCCTAAAAGTGATACACATTTCAATGGCAGAGTGTTTATGAAATCAAAGCGACGTCAGAAATGGAGGAAATACGAGAGGAAGATCCTCAACACTATTTTTTAGATCAATTGAATAAAAAGTTCCTTCTCTCGAGAAAAAAGAAAAAGACCTGCCCCGTGGCAGTTAAAACCCTCATTTACATGTTTTCGCACTCCACATATACATTCACATTTAGTCAATCTCTGAGGTTTATTGGGATGCTAACGCTCATTTGCATTCGTTTCCTATAAATACATTAGGATCAGCGCAGAGTATTGCCCGGATACCAATTTTTGATTAACTCAGCAGAGAAAATTAACGAAAGAAAGGAGTTCGTCGAGACGATGGCGAAAAATTAAAACAAAATAATCTTACGAAACCATAAAATTATCAGTCCTTTTCACTCAGAAGCAAAAAGATAAAGAGATCCGCCCATTGCAGAGCACTCATCTCGATAACTTCAACCTCCCCTCGACACGATAAACACCACGCCTCTGTAATACTGATGCGTTGACAATTGAAACCTTGATGGCCCCTCGTCTTCGTTCCTGTCGGTTAGTGTACTTCGCATGCTCTCTGTTTTCTCTGTTTATATCGCCTTCATACTATTTTGACAGTCATTCGGGAGGCTTCATGACAGTTTTACATGCGGCATATGAAATGCCGCCCACCTTAGAATACCGTTGTCAGATCACTTCACCCGTTCGACATTCTCTTTCTTGAGTTTCATTACATGCGAGACGTTCTTTCCGCGATGATGAAAGCATTATTTTTCACATCCACTTCTGCTGCCATGTTGCTGACCTCAAGGGCCAGGTTCCATTCCTGTACATCGCTGCACGTAGGACTATGAGTCGATATCCGCTCACCTTGTGGGCTTGGGAGTGCAATGCAAGTCATTCTCATCATAGATAAATCCTAGACTGTAATCCCTTCCTATTTTCATCCATAAAGATATAAATGTTGCTATTCCCTTCGGCAGTGACCCTCCAAAATGCCGAACGAGTGGCTGAGCACTTTTCGAATACACAAGATCAACACCAGAACACATGTTAAGTGAACATTACGGAACAACACACATCCATTTGCATTAAAACTTAAGCTTATACAAATAAGACGAGAGGAACAACACAGGCAAAGATTATGAACTAAAGGAGTAAATCTGCACACAACTGCACTGAAACAAATAAAACCACTGAAGGCAACAATGATACCAAGTTCCATAGGAACCGCGGTGGAGCCACTGGGAACAGATCGCACAATGAACTCAATACGAAGATTACTTTTAAGCGGAGCAAAGCACCTAGTCCTATTAGCGACGATAGAGTACAACAAACAACATTTAACTACACCATACCCAAGCCGCATGCCACCTCCAACTTCGCGCCATCGTTCTTCACAACCGTAAGCATGCGCAGCTTGCAACTTCGAAAACGAACAGGACAACGCAGGCTGAACAGCTGGGGCGGTCACCGCATTTTGGTTCACATCCCAAATGTGCCACTGATTAAAGATTTTAAAGGAATTAAACTACTGAAACAGTTATATTACTTGCGCTCATTGAAGCGTTTCTTAACATAAAAAAAAAATTCTGAATGGACAGACCCATGAAAACACAAAATCTTATGAAGATAGGCTCACTGATGATGTTTTATGGAAATATTCCATTAAACGTGATCCGGAATTGTATTCTGCAACAAAATTTCCACCGCACCGTGATGGAGATCGAATGAACAAACCTAGAGGACTGCCTGGAGGAAGTTCGGAGATAGCTGGATAATTCCTCTTCGCTCTCCTCTTTAAGGATTGTGCATGGTCGCCGGGCTGTCGAAGTGCTGCCACGCCACGAATTTGAACGACTTCTACAACGTGCAACTGCTGCGCTGCCACCAACACTCACCGACGTTGACGGCTCACTGCAACAAGCATAAAAAATACTTCCCGCACACATTATTATCCAGAAATCATAGTTGCTACTGCTGCCACTACTGTCCAAAGTTCCACCTATTTATCTCCAACCCCGCTTTCTTTAAAACTTTCATGTAACAGCTATTAGGATTATTGGATACTGTGTGGCATATACGAAAAATGTTGGATGTAAGTCCAACATTACAACCACTACTTCTTGCAAGACAAACGCCATCGGAGGGAAGGGTGGAACTTATAAAATATGAACAGTCCACTAGGCAATCCCAAAATTCCCGGATTAAAGTAAAAAAGAAGAACAGAAACACCATGAAAGATTTCAGTGTAATATTTGCTTGAAAAAAAGGTCACGCAATGAACGGCTACGATAACATTTTGTTGGACTAGTGGCGAGACGATCGTTGAGCTACAACGAATAAATTCGTTATTGTTGATTCAAATTAGCGGATAAATATCAACGCATCACGAATCGACAAATATAAAATGCCTCAAAAAAGAGAAACTATTACCCATTTAGGGAAAATGAATGAAACAATTTGCTTGCGACTCTCAAAAGCTTCATCTCCGAGAAAGCAGAAGTCTTCCGCAAAGTTTTTGTGAATGAACTACATAACTGCTTCGACTTCTGTTCGAAAGTTTTCGCAGACATAACGATAAGAAAAGATAACATTATCACCCATGACGTATCAAATACCTTCACACAAACATTTTTCAGATTCCGCCCTAGAGGAAAACGCTGCCGACTTTTCAGTGAAATTTCAATGACTGCTTTGATTTAGTTTTAAGCCAACTTCTCGCATGGCGCACTACGGCAGTGTCTCGCGCTTCTCCCTTTTTTTTCCTACCACATACCACCTTGTTTTCTCGGCTTTTCCGTAACTCTGCGACACCTCTAAGAGGATATGAGCCATAAACTGGACGTGCTTAAAAGGGCAGAAAAGTTGGAGCGATCCGCTGAAAGAGAACCAACAACAGGAAAATAACTTATGACGCGTATGGTTATCACTTACAAAGGATCCAAACAAATGAGAACAAATTTTAGCCAAAAGATATGAATGTTTCCTTAACTTACAAAAGAAATTAGCATAAGGCGGAATTTTAAGCCTTTGGAGAAAACTACTACTTTATGCCCATTAACACTTCACTGAACGAAAAAATTAACAAGATGCACGTCGCGATCCTCGTTCAGGTTGTTCAACAGTGCCCAAAAACATCGTTTATTTTATACTGCCGGAAATGATAAATTTCTTTCTCTGTTCGACAAAGCAAAAGTATTCAATGAGCATATTATAATCCCTCATCTACATCGCAATAAGAAACGTTGGAAAAAAATCTCTCGTCGATAAATTCTCCTCACTGCAATTCTTATGGGGCCGTAAAATTCTACCTTACCGCATACGCTATGCAAAACCTGTGCACTAATCAAGAGCAAAATGGTAAAGGAGGACGCGTGTACCGCTGAGGGCTTCAGAGATCCAGGCTCCCCTCACCCCCTGATCACCCATGAACTCCACCTTACATACGTCTTTGCCACTTTTTCTGCACATAAATAAATATTCACACAGAGAACACCGTCAAAAACTTTTTGATATCATTTCATTACTAAAAGAGCATGAAACGAATAATGTTAGAACAAACCCCCTTTCGTGAATAATTTCTGTCTGAGGAAGGAGATCATTGAAAGACGGCTCCTTACGAGCAAGCACTTCCCTTGCACGTTCCTCCCTGTACGATGAAAGTACCCTCTCTGCCAAAAGATAATATGTCGCAGTTGTATATGAATAATCGTCGTTTTCAAGCGATCTTAAACAACTCGGAAATAAAAATAACTTTATGAAGAACGCTGATTCAAATAATACTTTAATTAGCTGGTCTATAGTTATATATCTTGGAATAGCTCGCTACAATCAAGATCGAGAATGAACAGGCCGGATCACGTTCATGTTCACGTTCGGCTAGAGACTACACCCCGCTAACCTACCCACACTAATTACGCTCAGCATTGGCCAGAACAGGTCTTTGCTTGACCGCAAAGATCGATGATATTAATGATCCATTTCGTTAAATACAACACATCTTCTATCACATTCACAAACAAAAATGCATTACCGGTCAAGGCGAACCGAAATACTGAATGGTGAACGATTCGATACTTTAAAGCCACTCCTATACGTTGGCCTTTATTCAATCATACAACCGCACAAATGGGCGTTCGAATCGCATTTCATTCCGTTGGCAAACAATAAAATTTCTTGTGTCGGAACCATTACTCTAGAGTTACTGAGTTGCTTTATGTTGTGAGTGCCGTGAAAATAAAAAGTAAAACTTTTTCATAATAGCGGCCAGTGAATAGTACAAATATACGGTCTGTCATGGAAACGTGAAGTTTCATTTCATAGAAACACCGAGGTGGACATTTGCATTTCATAATAGTACTTTACGACTAACCACAAATCAGTATATATGAAAGAAGAAACCCAACAAAGAAGAATACCTAAGGATATGCTCCTCGGTATCGACTCCACCAGCCACCATCTGCTCAATGATTGTTGCGTGAGCGCCCTCAGGCAATATATCTCTACCAACGAGCGGCAGGACTTGCGCCAAACCCCTCTCACCAGCCGATACCCATTGGTTTTCCGCAATTTCTTTTAGTGTTGCGCGTTTTGAAGCATCCTTGACAAGCATCCGGGAGATCAGGCTAAAATCAGCACACCCCTAATCCTTCTGTCACAAAATACGCGCTTCTCGCCTGACCAAATGCAGTAAAAATGCATAATGAATATAAACAAGCACTTCTCGAACAACAATTTCAACATATAGCACTTTGAATGAACAAAAACATCCTTTCATACGTCCAAATATATTTCAAAATTTCAAGGGCATTTCCTCAAAAGGAAAGAATGCTGACGAAAATTGAGCTCGGTTTGTGATTAACAAATTTGCTCCAGAAACTATATCAAGGGGATGTTACGACCGAAAAGCGATCAAAAAACCTGTAACACAATGTAAAAGAATTGAAGAAAAACCATGACTCGGGGTCTCATTCCAGTGAAGCAATAGAAAAAGTGCCGATTTACTTGCGGGCATTAGCCGATAACGTTTCGGGAAGAGAATATTTACAATCGAGTATCTTTGTCAATGTCTCGGAATCGTTCGCCTCTTGGAATGGCAATCGACCGCAGAGAAGCATATATAGAATCACACCCAGCGACCAAACATCTGCAAAGTGTCACACAATCTCGAACCTCTCGAATGAAAAAAACCAACAAAAAAGCGAATTTTATTGTCATCACTGATAGCAGCTAACATTACTTATCACTCATCACTTCGAAAGATCATGTGTCCCATCCCTCACAATCAGATAATAATTTCGAAATATGGAATATCTCACAAAACTAATCCAATATATTCTAAACCTACATAACAAACGATGGAAAATGCAAAAGATAATAAAGCGAAATGGTGCTGGCAACAAAGCAGAGGTCAGAGACAGAGAAGCATTTTCACTGACAGTGCCGAGAAGCTCAAAGCATCAGCACCGAATGAGGAACGTAAAATCTCCATTAGAGACGACGTAAGCGGTAGGTTTTGGGGATTCTGAGGCTAAGCTTTCTACTTCAAGTTACAGATAATAACTTCTGTTAATACTCATAAGCTGAAATGACAGAGCCGATTCGCCATCCCCCGCTTAGCAATCGGTGATCCACTCTGATTACTTCTTCTACCGAGGGGTACCGACATGATGCTCGAAGAAATACATTTTTGAGTGGCCTCTACGAGGATGCACAATTCACAGTAGAAAAATTAAAGTGTTATTCATTCAGCTGCTTCAGAGAAGTATTTTGTGCTGTGACTTCGTCAACGCTGAGTGCCCATTTCGACATCCTTGCCCTCCTCTATGTACTAATTTACAGAGTGATTCCCATGTTCTGCAAACTGATTGCCATAAGAGTTTTTTTCAACGATTTTCCTTGAATCGAATAAGGCGAGTTTGATTCTACTACTTCTCTACGTGCACGTTCACTATCGACTGCATGCGAGTTTTCATTTTACACGTTTAGTAGTGCCCCTTTTCTATATGTACAAGCATATATGTAACCGGAAAGATTTCCCAATATTTGAATTTCTTTCCACTGTTTCTAAACCTACAAAGTTTGCCTAATGAAAGTGTTCGAGAGTATTCCGTTAAATTTGTTAATATTCCTTCTGCAACTTCTCGCTCGAAAAAATATTCAGCCTCCTTTCGGCTCATAAAGTCCCCACTTTATAGCACTAAATAAATCTCTCATCACTACGGTACTCGGAAACAACGAATAAGTTCTAGGCGATTCTGCTCACATACCATGTGATTTTCAGATATAGCACAAAGAAAAGTCGGAGAAGACAAGAGAAAAAAATGCCGTTTTTGAAAAGGAATCCAAAGAAAGACAATCTTTCGAACTGGGTTTCAGATTTACATATTGCCGAAGGTTGGGTCATCGACGTGCCCCTTAGACACATGAGCGGTTGGTGGCTGACCTGAGTTGAAATATTCACCGGCTAAGACAAAAAACGGCGTGTTGGATTCATCTCAAACCGAAGACGTGAGACAGCTAATACTGTATTCGCATGGCCGCAGTAAAACTTCCAGATAGTTCAAAGTCCCACCACAAAAAAAGATAAACCATGATGCTTTGGCTCCTGCCAGGAATGAAAGGAAAAATATTTGCGACAACCTCTCTGTACCTGAAGTGATCCTAACGTGTAAAATTATTTTACAGAATTTATCACACTCTTGACTTCAAACAACACTTTCGTATGTTGCGGACTGCCGGGGAAAGACGGTAGCTTTCTCGTAAATCTCTACGATCACAGGAGATTGTTTGGTTCGCACATCAGCAGTATTAATTCCTAACGCACCGAAACGAACGATAAGCCCAAAGCATATACAAATCAAGAGTTCCTAATAAGATGATACTGCTATAAATCGTACCAACAGCAGGAGCGTCATATGCGTCTCCAAGAAGGATCTCTGGAGCCGAATATGCCAGACTTCCACACGAAGTTGCTAGCTGTTCACCGGGTGTAAATTTATTACTGAACCCAAAATCGGTTAGCTTCACCATGCCGAGCTTCTCAAAGAAAACCACATTTTCAGGCTGAAAACAAAAACAATTTGCGTCGGCACTTATGAAGAATGAGGACGTCGGGCAATTCGAGTATGCACAAAGAATGAAATTTGCTTGAAAAATGCTCATAATTCATCTAAAATCGCACCGAATGAACGCAAAAGGCGTACTGCAACCATTCAATAAGCAGTACCACATAAATTTTTTTTTAAATATCCCATATATCCACAAAAATCGTCAAAGAACGAGCTGAAATTCCGTTGAACCTGAAAAGACACAATGCACCTCAGTGAACCCATATAACCCACATTATTAGGGAAACCTTCATCCACGATCATATGACAGTATCACCTGATTTAACATTTCAAATAGGATTTTAAAGCAACGATTTCGATGAGGATCCTCCCAGGTGATCCTCTTCCATCACTGATTGCGAATGCCATCACCATCAACAAACATCACAATACTATTATAGGTAATAGCACGTCGTACGTGAAAATTCGAAACGTTCACCTTAAGATCACGATGCACGACGTGTAGCTTGTGACAGTAGTCGATCGCCTTAATTATCTGACAGAAGTACTGCTGTGCCTCGTTTTCGGGACAACCCTATAATAATCAAGTGAGGCCTACGTCTCTCCGCATAGAAAATATGCCACTGAATGTGGACCGCTGAAAAGATCTGCGCAATTTCTGAGCGCCGAAAAAACTGTAATCTTTTTCGAAATACACAAATAAATCTGTCAACGACTTGTCTATTTCACTGCTCAAAAACTTTTAGCGAACAATGCGCCCTTCTGTCTGAACGAATCGTTTATCACCTGAAGACAACTTGTTCCGCCCATGCTCTTGGCTAGCTACACCGTCGAAAAAATTCCAGCCGAAAGCTCGAGTAGATGATATTAAAATGAGGTGCCCTTGCGACAGTAGTCACCATACTTTTAAAGAACGCAGATATCAATAAATGAAATGTTTTCTTTTGCTTATCTCTCCCCCCATTCCTTCTCGAAAGACCGGTGTGGAGGGAGTTAAAAAACAACCCTGACAAATATACCTTCTTCCTACCCTTACAAATCGAGTAGTAAAGACTGCTACACAGCTCTTTAGAAGCCATTCTCATCTGCGTATCCACAGTATGGCAACATATTGCTCATGCGTCACACCATCCTACTCGGCGCCAAACATTTCCCTCCCTCTTCCTGGTCTATAATTTCCTCTACAATTCTTCATCACAAAGAAAATCTGATCCAAGAAACCACATAGCGGTAATAGCCTCCACTAAGAAAAGCACATAAATCCTCTAAAAGCCAGTGTATGATAAAAAATCTAAAAAGCAGACGAGCAGTTTACCTTGTCAGCATTTTTCATGATGAAGTCGTACATATCATAGTCCCCTAGTTCGAGGATGAGGAAGAGCTTCGTGTGCGTATCGATCACCTCGTAAAGGCGAACGATGTTCGGATGTTGCACTAACTTCATACAACGCACCTGCAGAAGCATCAATAATGTGCTTGCAATACTGAACCTTCATTCAACTTTTTGCACTTAAATTGATCACGGTTGCCATTAGTCTATACCACATGGAAGGGCAAAAACAGCAAAAACTCACAGTACAGCATTTATGCCAATAAACTTATTCAATTGTATGCAAAAAGTGAGAAGCAACCTGAGGGAAGAGGGGCCAGAGTCAAGTTGTTTATGGAGACATTCTATATCCCGGGCCAAGTTTTTACTCGGTTAATTACTTCTACAGAATGGAACACCAACTTCCAAGTCGGAGGTCAGGATATGTAAATGTCGTGTTACGCGCTACACACCATTAAATCTGTGAGCAACGTGCTAACGGCCCTAAAATGCTACCGAGATATTCTCATCCACACGTACTACTTGGTGCTATAACGTCAGTGATAGTGAAAAATGAACAAGGTAGACATTATTCACGTGCATAGGTGTAATCAACCTCTGATGGCAGTAGCACATTTCGAAACAAAATGAAGCGATCTTAGGACACAAGTTACGTTAGCGAGAGTGGAATCCAGCATTTGCGTTAGTTGTATTGAAAATATTACCAAATACAGGCATTGCTCCTTACTGAGCATAAGTGATTATTACGATAAATAGTCGTTTGAGACAAGGCTCGATGCACAACGTTAACTGATTCAGTGATGAACTCAGAACGAGGCAGGGTGAAAGAGGAACGGCTCTAGGCTGTTAGTGGCGGTCATGAGCGAAACCAAAACAATGTAGCCGATGCGCGTTGCGCAGGAATGTGCTTCCATAAACCTCGAGGCCAAAAGATGGGGAAAGCAATGAAAAAAATGGCAACAACGTGCATCAAAAACAACACCCTAAAATGAAATACATACGAAGGTGGATATCAAAGAAGACACGTCGTGAATTAAAGCTCAAACTATGGCTATTCCATAGTTTAAACGTCACACAAAATTCAGGTGTACTGATTTTATAAGAATGCTGAGGCATTTACTCCAAGCGGCGGAGATCTATTTGCAAAATGCGCATTTTTTTAATTCAGAAAACGAATCCTATCTTACATTCCCCTCAACGTAAATGCTCGAAATTACCGACCGAATCTTTGATATCGCTGATCAATCAGTCGTGCGCTATTCTACCTTCATTTGCGTTCCGCAACGCGCTAGAGATATTCAGCCCATGCAGCAAAAGTTCATGAAAAATAAGTCTATAAGAAGTTATGAGGACTCTTCCGACCGTTTCCAAATAAGCAGTTGAGAGAGTTGATCTCATCTCTTGAGAATGGAGGAATTAGCTTCAACCCATACCTTTCCCGTGAAAAACTTTCTTCTTCGTTCCCTTCTTGTATGAAATCCACGGGAGATATTTAAGGTTGAAAAGAGATAGTGAGGTGACATTAGACTCTCCGAACATACAAATCACCTGAATTAAACTGCAATCCAATCCTCGCTACTGCAAACATTCACCACGCCCGTGCTTTAAAGCAACCACCCCCGTCAAGGAGTGCCGCATAGCCCGCATAAATGGGACACCGATGTGCAGCCAAATCGGCAAGTGCGGACGCCACCCACCGCTTCGAAACTTGACCGGAGATGAATATTTTTTTGGAGGTGCGATAACAGGATTTTCTTCCATAACGTTTCCATCATTTCTGGGAGCGGTCGATCCGTTGAAGATATAATGAATTCTGCATCTGAACAAATATGGTCTATGATTTTCGAAAAAATACGTTACAAAAAACGCACACGTCCTGCAACCTGCGAATTTCGCGCTGTGCCCTTGCGATGAGTTTTGGAGCCACAGATAGAACCGGCTCGGAGTATCCAAATGAAAGCAAAAGGTATTAAAAAGCCAATTTGGTCATATTGGATAACAACAGAGGGATAGCGCATTTGTTTTCTCGCATAGCTAGAAAATCTGAAAGAAAGGCATTAGAGCACTTGCTTGCAGTTAGATTTGAGAATCCGTTAACGGTTAACAGCGTAGAGGAGATGGAACTACGATGTTCTAGAATCGCGCAAAAAACACCGAAGCTCAACGGAAAAGCAATTACATCTACTGAAAGTGCACCCTGCGTCTCTCCTCGTTACGAAAGGTTTCTCGCAATGTTCAGCTTCTTCGTCACACGTCGTCCCACGTCCATACTCCCCCCCCACCCCCTCTCATTCCCCACATCAAATTCCCCTCCCCCGTCTTTTATGGCTGCTCTCAGATGTCGCGAAATAGAGCTTTTCAGTCTGAAGCTAAGGTTGTCGCCGCCACTCGCGGAAATGACACAAAGAGGGTTAGGGTCTGTGATTCGTCTTCAAACTGCATAAGGGTCACAAAGCTGACATAAGTACGTCATGAAAGTTATACGCGAATGAGTGAACAAAGAGTAAGTTGAATTAAAGCTGCATAATGTTTTGCAAAAGAGAGTAATGACGGGGTCAAAGCGAATAAAGCTTAAGGTTGTCGATTAGCTATTAGATAGCGCTATCCACAAAAGGTGGGGACGCATGTGAGAGCAATTCAAATGGGACAAAGACGGCCTATCAGGGCTTCGCACTCAAGCTCCTTAAACACAAAAGGGATGCCACAAACACATAAGAACTATGCGCATCGAATGAAATAGGGCGAGAAATTAGCAGAGACAACGTTTGGGGTCTACCAATAGTACAAAGGAAAAGGGGCAACCAAAAACTTTACAGGGGGGCTACATTAATGAGCGCAAGGGTTCGGTAACGCAACAACTTGGTCGGGGTTTTTTTCGCCTTTCGTACATGTCATAAATTAAACGTGCCTCTTAGCTACGCAGTAATGGCAGAACCATTTGACGCTTCTTCGGTTATCGACTTTACTCCATAATGCATATCGTTGAAGGGAAAAAGTCTCTACTTGCGCTTACTGCCTAAATAAAGTAAGCGTATATTATAGACGAGCTTTAATCGTATAAAATATCACCTTAGATTCTTTGAATCGATTTTATAGCATTGTGAGCATCTCCGAGAGGGCATTGTAAAGTTATAGAATGTGCTTCCACTTCTTTGGCTTTCTTTTCGACCACATTGTGGGTGTATGTCGTCGATAACTTTTACTTGGAGAATTCCACTGAGTTTCTTCCACTCTATTTTTATCCCACCGTTCATGTAGCTGAACACTGTTAACACTTCATTGTGTTTTATTCCCTAACGTGATAACAATGCTTTACCCAATTTGAGGTGACTTCACAAAGCAGTGGAAAAGTGCACGAGCTCATTGCTCAACAGAATCTGATGTTATCGTTGTCATCCCAACGTCAAGAGTATATTCTTGGGCAATTACCAGAGGATAAAAGATGGTGATCACTGATTAGTGAAAAGCATCAATACTTCCAGCAACACAACAACTAGATCTGTCGCAACAGACAAAAGCTCAGTGATGGGGATCGTCGACTCCAGCGGTGATGGTGACTGGATCGACGCCAGTGAACAAGGGACAGACAGATCGACGGTGGGTGAAGAACGCCGTGCGTCAACTCAGAACTGATTACGGGATACACTGGACAACGAGCGGCGACTCAGTCGACAAGGAACAACGACATGGACGTAGGTGTGATTTTTACTAGTGATAATTATCGTTTTTTTTCTTCATTTATATTCTTTGTTCACGAATCTTTAGGGACGAACTATTATGTAGTGAAATTATTGACCACCTTCAGAGTTGATAAGCCCAACAATCAGCCCACAAGGGGATAGAGGAATTGTGAGCGATCAGTACAAAAATATGGCAGATCTCCGTTTATTTGTAACTTTCTATGCAATATTTGCAACCGATAAAGTTAAAATCCCTTCAAAGATAAAGAGGGTTTTCATTGCTTCTGATTATAGAACTAACTTTTTACCTCCCACATCCCCGCCACCTAAGGAAGTGATCACTTCCCCCTTCGCATCGAATCGAACTAATTACCTCTCCAAACTGTCTTCACCTCCTTTCCCCGTACTGTCTTTTTATCACTCATTCATCACCGTACGAAGTGAAGAATCTTTTCGCTGTTTGAAGAGTTCAAAGCACACCTCTTTTATAAATGCACAAAAGTGACCATCTAAAACCAATGCTTTCACTTCGCGCTGCGAAACAACGATTGACAGAAATCTGCAAAATGACAGTCAGTCCTCAAAACGAGCTTGCTGAAACTATCTTTCATCTCCTCTCCATCCTCCCCCTGGAAGAGGTCGCTCTAAATGAATTAGAAGATACGATTTAAACTTAGGCCATTAATTCTGTGTACTAAATGCCTCTGGAAACGGGTCTGTTATGGGCTGTGTTGGAGCAGTTAGAGAATTCACGGTCGACGTGAAAGAGACACTGCAACGCGACTAGTTTGTAGGTCGCTTAAAGGAGATAAAAAGAAACAACTAATAATCTGGCTTTTCATGGAGTTTAATCCACAAAAATTCGCTAAAAGCGTAAAACTGTATTATTGAACGCTGAAAATATTGCATCACCCTCTTTCGTTACATCTAAACGTGTAATTCTAATCATCTCACATTACAAGAAAGGATTTCTTTTGATTCAACAGACCAGCTCTGATCTTTCACCTGAAACGACGTAGGTAAGCATGCATAAACGGATAAGAGAAATTTGCACCACGCCTTGGGTTCAATGGAAGTGGGAGGCGTCAACATGAGTGAAGATACTTCCGTAGCAATTCAAGCACTTACATATCAACTTCAAACAATGGGAACTTCAGCATCATTCACTGTAATCAACGGCGCAAAAGATGACAGTTAAGTAGGCACTCTTACGCGAATATTGCACCAAGCGTAAAATGAGTTTATTTGCGTGTGGCACACTCTCGGTTCAAACCAAAACGTTATGGGGTTCAAATGTCTATTAGTTAATGAACCAACTGCAATGTGCTATCCGATAGACCGTCTTCTTTATCAGAAGGTTCACTAAGTGTAAAGAAGTCAGTTGATTCACAGGTCGACCTAAATTTAAGTTAGCCAAAGCATGAAACATAACCCGAGCTTATACACTCTTCATTATATCCCATAAACACTCTCACTTTCTTCATTATACTTCGCACTCTCGAGTTCTTCTCAATTCAAAACAAACGAAGCTGTGAAAGACATAAACAACCCACAAGGAGATTAATAATTAAGCTGTTTACCTCACAAATGCAGTGCAACATTATAAGCATTATGCCTTTGAACTCTGCACAGCAACATCATCATTACAAAGCGTCTTCTTGTTCCGCTAATAAAGCAACAATTGAGCACATCTTCGGCTACGCGAACAGAAGCACCGATTTTCTATCGGAATAGTGTGGATTATTGTGGCTGCATTCTACAGACAAAAGTTACAAGTTTAATGCACTGTTTTCCAATATTAACAGAGGACGTTACTAAATAGCTTCTATTTTCATTCGGTGAGCAAATCCCACTGCTTGCATTCAACACTGAATGCTTAGTTCGTGGTTCCCAATGGAATCCAATTCCGATCTGTGCCTAGTATCAATTTCTTTTCCCGTCGATAAATAAAACTGAAACAAAGAAAGGCATTCATTAACGAGCATGCAGGAATTCCCGAAGGTCGCTAATTAGCATCTAATTTGTTTCCAACCCATCTGTGTGCTGATGAGGCCAAACTAATGTAATACCCTTAGAAAATGTGTACCTCTCCCGCATTATACCCATATAAAAAAGCAGAATCTTCTGCAGCAGTGAAGTTTTTCTTCACTGAACGAGTCAACCTTTTCATTTGATTCTTGAAAAGTACTGAAGGATTCTCAACAGCTCACAGTCGAATTCATCAAAACAAAAAAAAACTCAGAACAACGGTTGCAGATATGCCTTGGTGGTTTTAACCTGAAAAAAGGCTGCGTGAACATAAAATGCAGTCTATCAGTCAGCGCTGTCCTGTCTACGATCCCATAGGTTTGCAGATCTATCTTCCAGCAATGATGTAATAAATCCATAGTGACTGCTTCATTCCATCTAAACTTCAGTTTCGTCAACGAATCAGCACGTAAGCCGCAGCATTCGGCTAATCATATCCCAAACCCGCAGTTGTTTTGGACACAGCTGAGGTTGTACTTGAATGAAGTGGCCTATCGACCATATCGTCTGAAGGCGCTAAAGCTGTGGAATACTAAATTGGTTATACTTTAAACAAGGCTGGCGCACGAATGAAATTACGCTAACAACACCTTTGGCTATAATCCCTATTTATAACTAACGGTTTCAGCAACATCAGAGTCAGAAAAAAACCCCACTGGAAATCTGAAGCACCCATACTATCCCTACTGGTTTTTCCTTTTTTCTTTCTCCGACCGATTGCATCATCTACAGGCAACTCTCCATTATTGCTTGAAAATTTTCAGCAGCACAACCAAACTCTCCCCTCTCCCCTCCCCCCTCCCACCTCATACCTCCTTGGTCTTTAGTTGTCAAGCAGTTATTCAGGTCTCTTTCATTTTAAGACAATCATGAGTGCCTAAAAAAAATGGTGCATTTGGAGCTATTGCTTTTAGGGCATTTTCATCAATGAGGAATGGCATCCTATCAGCGACAACAATCTCACTTTTCCAATTGCACTAAACCTCGGAAGGAGATAAGGAAGAGAGCTAAAGGTGAAGAGTCCTCATTGCATAATGCGTTGAAACATGAAAAATGAGAGAAATAGAGAAATACCTCTTGCATGAAATGTGACGCCATCGTAGCATCAAATTTGGTTTTGTCGATCACCTTCACAGCAACCTTAATAAAACTACCCTTATATAAGCTAAGGAAGCCGAAAAAAATATATATATATATATATATATATATATATATATATATATATGAGACCAGATCGAGTGTTGATTTCGCGCTACCATCATTAAACAGCACTACCTGTCGGTGCGATATGTCTCCACCACCATGCATGTGCTCAAACTTTACTCCCAATTGCATTCCCTAACACGTTGCACGTTTTTTCCTGCCTTCCAGATAAAAAATAACTGAAAATTGCTCTCAGACTTCTCCCGCTAGCCACTTAACACGTCAACTTTAAGCACATATATCGCGTTTAGTGGTTGTTATATCGTTACTCCCAAATCCACATAAACGACCACCGCAAACGACTTTCAGTATTTGAACGATCGCGTTCAGCCAGCATTATATATATGTATACCGCAGATTTACTTGTCGTCTAAAAAACAGCAACGAAGCAAGAAGACGGCGTGTGGATGTTTTCGACTTTTGCGAAGTTCTCGGAATTAAGTTCTACTTCACTTCTTATAAGACTTCACAGTTTGAAATCCAAGGGAAAGGTTACAAGGATTTCTGTGAATGGTTCTGCATTTTTTGAAAGAGAAACAATGTGGAGAATATTTGTACTCGGATTTTCTCACTTTTACCATTCAACTGAGATATTATTTATATTTCGTAAAAACGGTATGTTACCAGCTATTCTGGAAACTGAACGCAGCCTGCCGAGTCTTAAGACTAGAATTCAATGCCCATCTCATCAGTTTTGTTGGAGTTTTGATCGGCCACTAAACGATTATTGGCAGCGAATTTGAAACAGCTACTTTCAACTCTTTCCATTTAATCTTTCCCAAAATAGCTTTGTGATGCTTCTCATACAGTGATAAGGCTGGCGGAACAAACCTTCGGATGAATCGCATATTTTGTGAACAGGATCTGGATGGTCATCGACGATCTATCATTTCTTTAGGTGAGTTCTCTGACTGATTTAATTAGGCTAACAGCTTTAAACTCCCAAGTTCTCCACTACCTCAATTTGGTGAGTTGGTGTTTCTATGCGATTCTGGAAAATAATTTCTCAAAAACATAAAATAAGGCATTTTCCTGACTGAAAATTAAAACTATATACGATTCAGTGGAATGAATCATATTATCTACGTTTTCTAAACCTCACTCTTCGGTTTCTTTACTTTTTAAAACGAACAGCCAGTGAATGGCACACGGCAAAAATGCAGTATGCAGCTAGCACGACTCTATCGGAATTGTGGTTGGTGATTAGCGCTATTTGTGACATGTCGATCACTCACTGCATCTCGTTCGGCCATGATAGCTACAGCTATACCTCGTATAAAAACCACCCACCATACAATATTAAAACAAAACTGTATTTGTTTTCACATAAAACAAGCAGCAAAGTACTATGGAAAGTCAAAAATAATGATAAAGAGTGATTTCAAGGGTCGAAAAAAAAAGAACTCTGTGTCACACTGTTGGTCAGCTTCGCTCATAAAAAGTCAACTCAACGTTCTGTAAATAAATCTGAAACACTTCTGTAGCTTAATCATATTAGCATCTAACCTGTACGTAATAAAGCAACACATAACCCAGGAAAACTGGTATGAAATTTCTTGCATTCATGGATATCCGAGCAGTGCTACCGGAAACTGAACAACTATCCCGACATGAGCAGAGCTTACAACAAAATCCAAAAACAGCGTTCTAACCAGCCCGGATTGTCGGCAAAAAATGCATGTGACTCACAGCTCAATTAAGACAGAAGGGGTATGAGGACGCTATTTGCGATGATCAGTATCTTTATAAAACCTTGACAAAAAATCTAACGATGGGAGAAGTAATAGGCTATTTGAATGCGTTTTAGTATAACTTTGCCTATGGCAGAACCCTGGAATGAAGAAAAAACGGGCAATCTGCGTTAAAATCTTCTCCTCCACATCCGGTACTTCTCTTGTTACACCCTCTATAAAACTGTTTTTGACAGAACCGATAAGTTTACCTAACAGTAACAAATGAACCACGTTTAGCTTGAAATACTATAGCAGGGACAATCCGAATAATTTGTAAGATAATCGAAAAGTAACGGACATTTCTAAGCATCGGTTAAACTATTAAAAACTCTGGCATTTAGTAATCTCCAGTTGAATCGAGTTTCTGCTCAGACAGCATACATGATGGTAACGTTCTAAGGTGCTGTCAAGGAAACCCTCGATGAACACAAATGGACACAAACAAAAAATTTTAGTCGTTAATGCGTTCAGTGCTATGAGACAAGAAAATATTGCATGAATATGCGCTCCCATCGAAAATGGCACTCACGTGTTCAACTTTAAGGTGAGATGTATTCATACAAGCTCTGTCTACTGACCTACGGGTAGAAAGTCAATATGATTACGTGACAAACCTTTTCACCGGTGAAAACATGACTAGCCAGTTTCACAACGGCGAAATGACCCTTGCCGATTGTCTCCTCTAGGTCGTAGAGACCGGCGATCCTTGCATCATGAATGCTCAACGACGATTTCCGAACTGGCTGTGGATCAGCCATCATCAGCCTACACTGGGTATCGTTCGAAAGACGATTCGAATTGCTGCAGATACGAGCAATGTTTCACACAAGGTTTTCTATGCCACACTGGAGAACGAATGGACTTAAACACACTGCAATTCGATTTTAAATTAAACAGCTAACTTCACTTCTCCTTAACCGAGGAACGATAGTTGGTTATTAACTTTCCTGCATGTTAATTTAGTGACTTATCGAAACTTACTCAACTCTAACACCTTCATTCAATCTCCTCGAATGACATCGCCGTGGCATCTGCTCACGAATACGGTTACAGAACAACATCTGCATGACTGCATTCACCCTATTTAGACTGTGTACATAGAATATATGGGCAAAAAATTCATGCGCCCATTTGGCAGCCCCCTTTACATGGATCTTCGGAATCACTTTTGCGCGATCTCGTTTCTCAAACTGCCGAGCAAAATATGCAATCGCCGGCTACGACAGTCACTTGAATTCTTGTTCTCTTGTTCTTGTCACAGCTCCAAAACTGAAGCAGGAAGTATGAAGTAGGCCGTATACTGAACACATATGCGGCCGTTCATCGACCATCAAGCAGCATCAGTTAGCAGCATCTCCAAACATGAAGGCAAAGGAAATAGGTGATGAAGGATGCATTTGTATTTTCCGCATGGTAGAAGGCACCCTCAATTTCGAAAAAAAAAACGCGATAACAGATCGACCGTTTGGTTGCGATATGAACGTCAAGTCAACAAGCCACTAGAACAGGCAGGGGTCTTATCACCAGGAAATGGCCAAGTGGAGTTATCACGGTAAAAACTCAATGGTCCATGAGATTACTAGTTCTTTTTTTTGCACTGTGCAAAGCAATCGTTTTTTTTTTCATTTCGACAGGCATTAACAGGAGGGCAGTTAAACCTGTCCAATTCATCCTCAAAGATGGCCATACTCAATGCTCAGAGGATCCTCTGAGAAAGAGTCAATAAAGGAAGGTAGAGGCGCCACAACAGCGTACTTTGCAAGACAAATAAAATATGGAGGATAAAGCATCCTTTGGAACTGAAACTTCTGAATTCTCACTCCATGGTACGTTCGGCAATCGATTTACATCAATTTCCAAACATGAAACGTTCCTTTCAGATGCCGCTTTCATCAAATCATATTTATTCCCTAATCGGGGAATACTGGATACCCAGGTCTTGAACTATACGAAGAGGAGCCAAATCCTTATAAAACTGCCACGACATTCTTCAAAGGCACTTTCTCTTTACCTTCCTAACAAATTCCGTGCTTCCAACGTACGGACGAATGGTGGCGGGAGCGGCTAGGTGCGGGAAAGTGCAGGAAATCTGTAAGCGAGAGAGAGGTAAAGGAAGTGGGAGATGACAGAGAGGGGAAGAGAAACGACGACAAGGGAAGGAGAGGGGAAGAGCGAGAGCAACCATAAAACACATACATACACCTGCGCTCAATTAAAAACTACATAAAGCACAACCAAGAACATTTATCTCATCACTGACAATACTCATTCGTCAAAGTAAAATAGCCCTAAATACTCACAAAGGATAAAATATAGCACTCCACATGACGAATCAAACCCAAACGGAAAATGCAATTTCATATCAAAGACGAGGAAATACTCACCATCGATCGGCATCGCTCATATCAGTTCTTCCACTAGCCAACCTCAAAATGAAATCGTTCCGTCAGATTCCTACTTATGACTATTTATGAGCCCTCTGAAAAAGAAGTTATTCATTCGACAGCCCGTCGCACTTGAAACGAAGAAAACGCATAAAGAAGAGTCATGACGAGCAAATAAACCACAATGAAAATAACCATTTCTTGCTGCCAACTAAGTGGCTCCACACTATAAATACGCAACCTTCTACACTATCCATATCACCACATAAGTGTAGTATCACATAGCTAAACATTCATAATCATAACAGCATTAAACGAATTCACCGCAAAAAGCGATAACCTTTCCGAGAATGCGGGAAATGTGAATGAATATTAACACAACAAATATGAGTTTATCTTCGACAGCCAACCTCCACTTTCATCGAGCAGAAAGCATCACTATGCAATCGCCGTAACCAATTTTTGCACAGATATACACAGATGTTTTCTTGAGCTGGTGCGACGTAACTTACTGATTACCGGATCAGAAGCTGCAAGAGAATGTTCTGTGAGACCGTTTATTTGTTTGCTTTCTCTTCCCTTGCTGAAACCGTGCGACCATTCGGTGGTATTGTCACTGCTCAATATTGAAAGGAGAATCGCCGGAAATCGTTCGCTTAGCAGCACTAGGCAAATCGTTGGGCGCCACCAGGGGAAATAAGTGGTGTTGGCCCGACTATAGTGATCACCTGCGCGGTTTCATTTGGAGAGAGGTACGGATTTATTAAATGGTATAGGAGGATTTCGAGGGATAGAATTGTGGACACTAAATGGTTAAAGGTTACCTGCTGAGAAATTCCTTCTTGTTGAGTGTGGTCTACAAAACAGAATTCGCAGTTGTACTATCTTCAGAATGACATCGCCACAAGTGGATATCATCACCAGCCTTAACCACAATTCCGCAACTGTTAACAATCGTGTCAGCCTGCTGTATTACTACTCTTTTGGAGCTACAATGCTTATATATACTTTCATTTTCCAACTGATCAATTTATTTGCTGAGCTGTGCTCAAGTCTGATTATGTCTCAGTTTGCTTATGGCGGCGAGAATGTGTTATACTTCCCAGCAAGTAATAAAATAATGAATAGGATATATCATCGACGTTAAAAAGTAGTCTCACTCCACGGTGCGGATGCAGCTGCCGTAGAAGCTAACATAAAACCATTTGAATACGGACTGGTTGTGGGTGTGCCATTTGCTGCATTGTCCCCTCTTAGAAATGGCGTCGTGGCCATATGATTAGGCTTTGATTACGGTTACACAGTTCTCAACCTTTCAGTTCGACATGCAAAACGATCTTATCCAGTTTCTTGTAAATCCCATAACACTGAACTAGTCGTAATGAAGAATTATGGGCGAGAAGAAAGAGCAGGCACTGCGAATGCGACAAAGAATATTGCTTATTCTTGAGAGACGACGCACTGTGTTGCCAAAATTTACATCGTGCCTGCACAATTCTGCGATTCTTGTTCCACTAACTTCTTAATTGAAATTACCAAGCACGTACACAAACTCTGTTCACAAAAGAGAACGAACCAGAGCTCACTCACATGCCTCGCGAAGGCCGTATCACTTTGCAGTCGACTTTCTCTACGGCCCTTACTGATGTGGACAAAAGTCCCAACAACCCGGATGCTGCGACACCTCTGATGCGTACATTGCGCGCTTGAGTTGTTCGGACTTTCATCAACACCAGTAAGGGCTGTTGGATGATCTCCGTAGTCATGCACCCGCACAACAAGTGGAAGGTCGCGGATTCATCTCCACCGGCGGACAAGCTTTCCATTGCTCCAAATGACATCACCACTTATATAGTCCAAGGCCGCTATACTTGGCTCTATACGATGCACACATCATTTCACAAAATGAATACCAATATCCACAAAATTTGAACTCATGGGTGTGGCAGGAATCAAATCTGAGGAACGCTTGATCATAGAGTTTGATGAATGCCCCTTCCATTCTTTACCTCTTCCTCTCCACCGCTAAGCATGACGGAGAAAGATTTTAATAAGATGTGGAATCGTAGGTCGCATCTTTTGCACTGAACTGTTACATGATGTTGCACTCACCTACAAGAAACGAGGGACGCAGAGCAATGAGGTAGCGTTATGCACCGCTACGGTGGATCATTTTCGCTGCAGAAAACGTTTGTGCTCCTAAGCAAACGAAGTACTTGAAATGTGGAAGTTGTACGACCTGCTCTGTAGATTCTCAACAGCGGCCGCAACTTGCTTTCGAAAACAACTACTGGTACAAGGTGCTTCTTGCAATGAAAAGAAGAGATATACCGACGAAAAGCATGGGAAATGAGTGTAGAAGGCCACTGACGGTAGCACAAGTTAACGTTAGCAAATAGCCAATCCTGCCAAGTTCCATTATACAAAATATGTGTAAATGCGAAATATCAACGAAAATTGCTCAGTTCGAAAGTAATTATAAAGGTGCGTCACATAGACTGACGCTGTTTGCACTTATTTTGATTCGATTCGGCAAAGTAAACAGCAGTGTAAATATGCAAGAACATCAAAAGCGGACTCACAATTACGTCGTCCTCTGAATGTAATCACACACATTAAACGTTCCCTAAAAATTCGTTTATAGATGATATTTACTCAACTGTGGAATAAAAATAACCCGCAAACTTTTCTAAACCTTTAGGGGTAATAATTCAACCTCTATTAAATATGAAGGATATGAGACCAAATAAAAACAGGAGGCCACTTATATAACGCATAACATCCACGAAACTTTATCATTGCAATTTGCACAGCACAAAGCTACCGCGAACATTTCGTGGCGACAACGCATACTCTGGTCAAAGCTAATCAAGAACGGAATCTCCGCTCAAATGAACATTTTGACTAGAAACGAGGTTTTAACAAAAAGTGAGCGAGAAGGTGAGGAAAAAGAGATTTCACAAAAACATTCTCATCAATGAACAGACGCTAAACTGCAGAAAGTGATTATTTGAATAGGTGAGGAAGGGAAGTGCCACTATTCTCCCGACGACTGCCGCATCGATAGTGAAATGGTGCCACACTTAAGCAATGAAACCTACTTCACAATTTTATTTGCTTTTAACGGTAAACAATCATCCAAGTGATGCCATTAAAAGAAAAAATTCAATTCCATCGCACCACAATAATTAATCTAACGCAGTAGTGCTCCCCATCGAATGTAAACGCTTGCTGAAAACTTGAATACATTATTGTGCAAGCTGCATCATTAAATTATGGAATGCGCAATATTCAAGACCGGCTAGCTTCGTGAATATAACTGCAAAAATGCATTTGTGCTTACTTTAGTGAAGCGCTTCGCTGCTCGTTAAAAAGAGGAAGCTCTCCAACGAAGTCACTGGACAAGCGTCCATAGGCGCAATTCAAGGAAAATAAACTTTGAATGATGCACAAAATTGCTCAAAGTAAATAAATCAATCTTATCGAATATCTCAACGTGGCATAGAAAGCACTCCAAAAATGATGAGAGAATTTCAAAACGTGAAGAAAAAGCGCTGAAGGCTTTTATTGACAGGTGCATAATTAATTTCTTAGTGAATAAAAAATCTATCGAAAAGCTTTTCAGGTAAGAAATCTATGAAAGTCACGATGAATACATATCAAGAACTGGTCATTTAGCAAGTTTTTTCTTTCCAAGGTTGTGACCTTAGTTTACGAACCATTAACTTTCATCATCAAATTGCGCGTCACAGAATTCTCGTCGGAAAGTTGTGGAGAAAGATTCAAAAACCGGAAATGGCAGGAGTCAAAGAGCATCTCTTACATTAAATTAAAATTTCATCGATCTAATCGAAAGCGTTGAAATCTTGAGCTTTCGGATCATTTCCCTTCAGAATTCCTGATATTCCTATACAACTATAAGACTTTAAAACTTTTTCCCATACTTGATCATAAAATTTTCTACTGCCTCCTCAATGTTTATTCCTAAGATCTATACAATTTCTCGAAAATTTCTAAATTCTCTGAGAAATCTCTTTTTCTGAGCGCTGAAAATGGGATGGATTGCAGGAAGACGAGAGTCCCCTGTGTAATAATCTACACCGAAATGATCTGACTAGTTGGCTAACACACGCATTCTTCAACAACGCAGTGCTGAGAAGCTGAGAGTGACAAACAATGATGCGAAATTTCTTTCCATAAGAAGGCCTGAATCAAGCCACTCTTTGCAATATTTCGCATTTAAATAATTCACATCGGCTGCATAAACGTACAACGATCAACTTACCAAGTGATACCTTCATATTCCGAATATTGGACATTTAGACACACATATCTCTACGCAAAATTAGTGCACATATATACACTCTACCTCAATTTTAGTGACATAAACGGAAATTTTCAGACCATAGCAGAAAACTGGAAGAAGATAACGTTCTAAACAAGATGCTCGTCACTGAGCACTTCGAAGCACAGATCTCGAGGATCTCCAGTCAATGCGCTACACTGCACTGCATCATTCACGTAAGGAAACATCAAACGCCGCGCTACAAACTTCGTCGGAAACGTTTCGCTGCGTAAAGCAATGGATGCGAACGACAAAATCACTATCGGAACGAAACGACTCCTAAAAAAATAAGTGGAAAAGCGCGCCACACCATCAGATAAGACATGCGCTTCTGCGATCTTAACTTTTTATTGAACTCGCACTGCAAAATGCCTACCATCTATAAGAAAGCGCCCACAACATCGATCTCACAGTTCCTACAGCATTTGGCAACAAAGTCCTTCTTGCTAGTGAAATACACGTAAATTCTTAGATATCTTTAAGCGTCTATATCTCCTTTCAAAGGTTATGAGTGGATTTGAAAATCGATGTAAGGAGTTCACTTGTATTGTAGGATTTATGCCCAAAAATTCGTAATCCCAATTTCAGTGGATTTTCCAACTGGAACTATCAGACAAGCACATAAACAGACAAGCATACCAGCAGGCATGGATGTGAAACCGCTCCAACTTATTTTACTAAGGCAGATTCGCAGTGATGAAGAAATAATAAGCAACAGAGGAGGATTGTTGTACTCCATGAAAAACTACATCAACGCAACAAGTGGGCATCTATAAACTGCATAAAAACTTTTTCATCACACAATGAAACAAAAAAGAACGACGAAAGAGGCCCTTTCGAGTGTGCACCATATAAAAATAGTAAACGAAGTGAAAGGAAATCATTTAATGGAAATTCTTTCGTTATCGAAATAGACAAATGTGACGAAATAAAGAAGGTCACATTCACTGGTGATTTTCGAGTCACTTAGAGCGCTTTTAAAGTGAACACTGACAAAAATATTCAAAAATTTCATTAAGTTAGCCGAAGGGGATGAATATTATATGCACGTTTTCCACTTCACTCATTCTAAACCGACTGCTTACATAAACTCCGAAAAAGATCGATCGGTGAGGCGAACGCATACACTAACTGATAGACCGCCCTCACAAACCCGCATCTTTAACATAAAATAGGCTTCAAGAGAAAATAAACCAGCGGTCAATAGCATATAAGGGTGACGATTATCAGCGAGGAAAAGGTGGAGTTCACCGCAGTTGCAATGATTATGCTCATCAATTTTCATTCCCTCATTCTTCCCAATTCGCGATTGGAAAGAGGTGAGGAACGCCGGAAACGCGGAAAATTCTTTCCGAACAAATGCGTTAAGACCACAACATTTACGGAAAACGGTGTCCTTATCCACTGCTGCCCACCTTTTCGAATGAAAGTCGATAGTGGCAAGCTGTCAAGCTTCTCCAATAAAAACTGCATTTAAACCTATAATGATAATATGCGCATATTCTCGCAGCAAATATGGATGTCAATGATGGAATTTCATCGATAACACCACGTTTCTGAATTTAAGTAATTGGTCGTTGAAGAAAATTTTAAGCGAACAGTTAAAAAAAACAAACAAAAAAAAATCAAAAGTGCGATATAGGTACCGATCAATTAAACCACAATAATAGTACGAAGTTCCAGACACAAATGCACAAAATGCATTAAGTAACAGCAACATCCCTTTATACAAGAATTATTACCTTAGAACTCCGGTTGACATTTCATGGTACCTTGATGCGAAAACCACGCAGTTATACCTGCGCAACATCGAATACCACTATGTAGTAGAGATATAGTAACTGCCGTCTTTAATGAACTGTAAAACACAATCAATACTACCTTTAATAAATCGTCCACGTTTTTCCAGTGAAGTGAAGAATATTTCTTGAGGAATATGTGATCAACGACTAATGGGAGAATCGGTTCATCATAATCTTCACTTTATGCATCTCCTAACGATGAGAACGAATTGGTAGCTCTCGTAAACTATAAAGACTCTAACCTACTCTAATATTTCCGGCTAATCATGTCAAGATGTCAGCACTTTTTGCCAGTATGCGACTCCACTACTTCTTGTCAGCACTGATATCATGACGATGGTACTTTCTGCCACCATCGCCACCAAGGTTTAGGTATCTTCCGCTATCGAAATTTCGATACTCCTCATCACAGGCAGTATCAAGATCGCCATGTGGAAAGGAAGTAAAAAATGATTAACCATAGCCTTAGAAAAACTTATGTTACGGAAGAAATACCTGTACTTCTGGGTTCCATCGCAACCTCAATGAACGACTACACGAGTTGCCGAAAGTTTAGAAGAAAGGCCGCATCCAAGCAAAACGACCCAAATGAAGCTCCACATCTAATGCACGAATTCTTGCCGAGGGAATCCCCTTTCCTCATCCACTCTCGCCTGGTTATGTTTTTCACCGACTTATAGTGCCGGAAATCAGTCTGCCATTAATAGCATGCTTACGAACAACTGAAATGCACATTCCCACCATTCACTTCAATACAAGAAATAATTAACTCAATCAGAAAACTCTCCCAGCAAACTATTTTTTCACCACAAAATACATTTTTCCAAATTCTCTCTAATGTTTTAAAAAGTACTTCCATAGTTTTTTCCTCTATTGGCAAGATCAACGGAAGGAGTGAAAAAAGAATCGCCCATCAACAACGAATGCTCTTTCGCTCAATAAATTGCATGCAATCTCTGAGAAAGAGGAACAAAACGTTCCAGTCGCAATCATTCAAAAGTGCACCAATAATAGAAAACGCCCTGTTTTCGACAAACTTTGCTCGGATGCTTCTCATTGATGAAGAGGGACTGCGCATTTGTTGACCAACGTTCCACCAATCATACGCAATCCTCCTTTCACTTCATAAACAAGACTTACAATTACAGCGAAAGTGATCAGATGCAGTGATTTATGTCAAATTTTGCAGCCCAATGAGTGGATGAGGGGGTGGGAGGAAAAGAGGAAAAGCAGAAAAGCAAACTGGTCAAAACCATGTATCGCCATCACGCTGAAAACGATAATAACCGAAAACTAATAGCCATTTTATTTTTGATGCGATTAGGCAAAAGGACAAAAGTTAAACATTTTAACATCAGAATCTTCGCTATGAGAAAAGAACTCCCTATAAGTATATTAGGAAAAACTTTGGCCACAGGAAACCGCAACAGAAGGATGATACATCTACGCATCTTTCCCTCCCACCCCGGTCACCACTCCTTAATCCCTCGCTCGAGGTTAACCACTAAATGCAGAAATGATCGAATGACTAATAAAACCGAAGACCGAGACGCACATTACGAGATGCTCGGGCAGACTCAACGCACTAAGAGGCAGAATGTGCCGAGAAAAAAGCGGTAATAGTGAAACGCAACACCGAAAAAAAACGCGTGCACGTCGCATCATTGGACGAGTGTTTTTCTGTCACGTTTCCAAAACATAAACAACGTCTGAAGAAGTTGAGACAATGAAGAATAATTTCCAAATGCTGCATATTGATAAGGCAAATCAGTTCAGCTTGTGTGATCACTAGACCAATATAACTGAACCTCACGAAATCGAAATAAACAATTACTATTTAATCTTTTCTCTTTTTTTTTTCAATGAGCTTTTGAAAAGATAAATGGAAAAAACAGTCTTAAAAAACAATTGTTGCACAGTTGATCAGTAATATGAACTAAAATGAGTGCTCATCGACTGATAATGCCTGGCTTCTGGAAAACATCCTTCAGATTTCGAACCTACAAAATTTCAGCTCCCAATTGGTTCAAATATTAAAAAAATGTCACAGATTTTAATATCAGATATATCATTAAAGATTTCGGTTACTAATGGCCTCGAAATGATGGTGATTTCTTTTCTGAGTGGGAATGAATTTGTGTGACGGATGTGTGAGATGAAGCAACTGCAAAAGCCTCTCAGCTTCAATGTCGATCCACCTCTGTGTGGCACTGCAACGAAAGCACAAAATTGCGCGTTTCTAACACCGTCTCTTCATGAAATCTATTGAATTTCTCCATGAACTTTCGCGTGCTCTTTCCCCTTATATGCATTAAAAAAATAAATAAAATGCAGTAATTTATGTGGCAATTCGAAATTATAGGCTATGGAGGTGAGGAGGATGTGGGACATATAAAGGTTAGAGGTGATTCGTGGTGCACAGATAGTTCTGCAAATGTAAACGCGGCTTCTGTGCCCATGGAGTTTCGAAGGGGGGAGGGGAGGGGAACTAAACAAAAACCATTTTTTTTCAAGTTCTCATTGCTTTAAAATGTTTGTGTTTTTGATGAAAAGAAGAATCATAATGAAAATGGGAAACTTTCAAATTATGCGAACAGAGAAAAAAACGCACATACGAATAAATGAAGTAGAAAAGTGAGCAAATAGCACAGAGTATAATGGAATGCTTCGAAGAAAAGAAACAGAGCTGAGATTTGAAAAGTCAGCAACGCTGAAGAGAATTCAGCTCCTACTAGAGGCGGGATCCACACTCTTCAACAAGTATGCAAAAAATTCCTAAGAAGATATTGGCCAAGAGGATGGGAATATTTCTTCCTCTAGCCTAGGCTTATTACTCAGTTTGCTGAATCTCGAATGTCTTCATAACTGCTCACAGTGAATGGTGCTAAAAGTATCGAATTCAGTCACTGTGGCTGAGAATGAAAAGGAATGTTGAGAATGGCAGGTGTCAGCATCGTGGCAAGCTCGAGAACAATAAATGCAGTTGGCAATTTAAGTATAACGAATGAGGATTTTTCCCGAAGATCTCGTTAATAAGTTCACTGCTAGACGAGAAATACTTCCGCTTGTTCTCATTTTCATTATCCATGGATTGATTGAGTTCTTGCCCACTTCAATGCAAGTATAAATTACAACAATAAAATGATTTGAATCTCTGAAAAATTTGCAGTGATAGCTTTTAATAAATAAGATGCAATCGTTCATTAATGAAATGTGTCATCTAACTATCACTGAGCTTTACCACATAACCGATTGAAATTAGGCACGACTTCCCACAAACTGCACGAAAATAATTCTGCAGACGAAATCAGTGAATATCAATGAACGTTTTCCGAATGGATGTGAATGGAGCACACCGGACACTTTGAAAAAAGCTTCAACAAAACGCTTCTCGGCCTTGTACACAAACCACTGGCAGCATCTTCTTGAATTATATCGTGTATTCGTAATGCATTGAATATGTAAAAAGATAAGTGGAGCAAGAGCACCAAAATCACCCAGATGAAGGAGGGGATTGGGGACTGCAAGGGTGTAAGACAAGCGGGAGCAAGGAGAGTGCGAGGATGGAGAGACGGGAGTGCGAGTGAGTACCCAACTACCCAATAAAACCGCGAAATAACGAGGCTGCGGTGCGTCAAAAAGATGTCCACAGTGGAGAATGAGGGAATCTACTCGAGATCTCTCATAGCAACTAGAATCTTTGAAAAGCTGCACTCACACAAATGTTACAAATCAAAAAACATCACTCCTACATCGATTTTGTTCCACACTCTCGTCGTTCGTGCGCGCGCTATTGGCTTCGAGCAAATGCTTTCTATGCATGAACACGCTGACGCACCATACGCACGCGAGCATTCACGACGCGAAGCGTTCGTCGTGTCGCCTAATGCTGCTCGCAGCTGACGTGCCCTCACCGAAGAGTGTTGGATGATGGGTGACGGAAGTGCAATGAAGTTGAATGCGGAAGCATTGCTGCGATTTTGGACGCCTAACGAGGGCAGATGTCATGCGGGAGGTCATGGGGGTCATCTGATGTTCGTTTGACCGACATTCGAGGAAAGCAACAAGTCAACTGGATCCGTCGACGTGTTTTTCGCTCAGGTCCTAATAAAACTGTCAGCTTAACACTGTAGAAATGTGACGAGTACCAAAGCAACTGAGAGCCAATAAACAGGCAAATGTGAACGGATGACGAGGGGCGGGTGATATGTTGATGACTCGTCGATGGAAAAGAAGAGTTGTATAAAAAATCCACTCTTTTGCATTGAAAAGAAATTTTTAAGGTCTTTAGCGACATTGAGACCGAAAATATGGAAGGGATTTTCGCCTTTTGTGACTATGAATTCTAAAAATATGACATATAAATTCTCTGTCCCATAACGGAGAATCTTTAAGTGGCGGATTTCTCGCTGCAATTTTGCACTTAGCCTCCCATAAACTGCGCTCTATTATTAAGAAGGCGATTTAAAGTATGGGAAAGATTTGTAAGTGATGCTGCCGGGCACTAAATACCTAACAAACTGACACTGCGCAACTAAAGTATCTGCGAGATTATAGCTTTTTGCAACGGTTGCAGGAATTTTCACGACGACGCAGACAGCACAAAGCGAGGAGTCCTCAAAGACACACTCCTTTATTTGCGGCCTGACATCAGAGAGGCGACAAAAAACCAAAGTTGCCGACTGCAGCTTTGAGTGGCCGTTGGCAGCGACTATCTCTTGCAAAACAGCAACCTTCCGCATGCTTCTTTGTTTGTCGGACGTCATTAGAGGATTAAAAAATGTGGACTCTTTGGGCGCTAATTTCTCCACCTATGAATGGAAATTTTTCTCCTCAAGATGTAGCGGATTTTTCGTCATGATGAACACGTACGCTGGATGTTTCTAGCTGCATCCACACTTATAACCCTTGATGCTCCGAATACTACTATAAGGGCTGGTCAACTGTTCCGGAAGGAGCAGAAAAGCGATGACCACAAGACGAGAAACTCTGCAAGTGCCTTGGGGCAAGGATCAGTGTGTGTAAAAGGAGAGCATATTTCCTTACGGAGAGCAGTGTGGCTTCTGGATTCTCACGTCTGGAGTCGCTCAAATGAAGGTCAGTTGGGGGATGTGGCGTTGCGCACTCGGGCCACGAAGTGGATCTGGCGTGAGGAGTGGCCGCTGCTGGTTGGTGAGGAGGTGACACTATTTATGCCAGGAGTGTGTGGGGACAATGTCTCTCTGCCATAATGTTAACCCCTCCGCTTTACTGTTGCTGATTTTTTTAAGGCTTAACAAAAAACTTAACCTCTTGTCTTGTTGTCAGATTGCAAAGCGTCTATCTTACCTCAAAAGAGAATGAATCTGCAGATCGAAAAAGGGAGGAATCAAGGGTGAAGGGCCAAAATGGAGACTCCACACCCTTACAGTGTACAAAACCACGGAATAACGTTTTTATTTCTTGCCGGAAATTATCTGAGAATGTTACGAGTCACAGAAGTTGGTTTTCGAATGCAACACTCGACAAACTTGACTGCCATTCTTTCACGTGTTCAAGTCTTAGAACATTGGAAATTCCTCTCTCTCTCTCAGGCAACTTTTATTTTCAACTTCGCGGTAATATATGAACGGTATTAAAAAGTCTGGGGAGTCTGCAAGTAGATGCAAAGGTAAAAGAATAGTGTTAATGACTTTCCTATCGGCCATATCGAAAAACCCCTCGATGACGTTTGGTAGAAGTCTGATAAAAAAATTTTGGGCTCAATAATTTTGAACTGTTTATCTGGAAAACTGAACTCTCAAATGGTTATATTCCCTAATTATCACTTATCTCCATATGGTATTCTGCGCCATAAAAATACCATGGTCATCCACCAGATCATTGCTTTCATTAGGCGAGAAAAGCAACGATTATTTTCGAGTTTCGCACTGTCGCTCAACAATGTATTCGTCAGCGAACCAAACGCAAACAGTCCTGCTAACACACGGTAAACTTTGCATGAATTTACATTTTTCCAAACTTACCACACATTTTCTTCTTCTTGTGAGCCTTTTTCTTTCTCCGTAAATTAGCTCTCATTCCGTTAAGAAAAGCAGAAAATACCACAGTGTTTTATCTCAACTTCCCTTTGGAAGGATGAAGCATGAAAATAAGAGTACAAGCATGGACAGCATAACAGACAACTTCAACGACAATAACATGAAAAAATCTAAACGTCTACGAAGGCTTGAACGAACAGGCATCAAACGCCTCGAGCAGCAGTAGTATCGACTGCGCAACCGTGAAGTTTGGACGGGTATATGTTTCAATAGTATCGGCCGGATAGAGAGCAAAAATTCGTTGCTCACGAAATTGGAAACTGCGTGCGGCACAGTATTATTTCCAGTGTTGGAACCGATGCTTGCATGGATTACTGGGAGGAGAAGTATGGAATATTTCAGGAATTGGGAAGGCGGCACACAATTTTATAGTAAAGGAATGGAATCAAATTTCACTCTACGATGTTCCAATGTGTTGAAGTTAGGTTCTTGGTGCAATAATGTAACTTGGCTGGCATAAACTGCGACGAATTTAACGAAAAGCTGCTGCAAGTAAACCGTTACTGGACACTCTCTAACCTCATAAGAGGAACCGAACAAGGCAACAGTCTAAGGATGCAACGTTCCACAGGAAGGCGGCAGCACGCGAAAAAGTCGCTCGCTAATATTCACTTGTTTATAATGCAAAACGCAGAGAGTACAATTAGCACTTATGGAGCATTTTTCAGTAGAAGCAAAGCACTGCACTTGACAACAACTATGCAGTCACAGACACTACTTTCAGATGAAAGAACCTCACCGCTCCTCTTCCCACCTCCCTCCCGAGAAGGTCCCTGTACCTCAACGTGCCTTGACCTATTTTGCATTTTTCAAAAGATGTATTTAAAGATGTATTTTCCTATCTCCTGTTATCACTTGAAAGCTTGTCCACATAAATGGGCTTTCACTCGCTCTCTCAGTTATGATTTTCAGCGCACAACAATCATACTAATGATTTTAAATTGATCGTATTACGAGGGAAAGGGGAGAGGATGACAAGTAGACCTCGAATTGGCAGGAGAAGCACGCCGCCCAAAAATACCTAATCGTGGAACTAGCCAAAATCTTTTACCTCTTCAAATTGGTGCAGCAATCGAAGCCGTTGGCTGCATGCTGTATAGCGATGTGGATTTCATCGAAATCGGAGCAGATGGGTCGTAGAGTTTGGTCAGAAATTGAAAGTACGCATGGAAGTGTGTTTGCTCAATCTGTGTTGAATAAATTTTACAATGGAGTAGAAAGAAGAAAAAAACTCCACCGGGTTACCTAGATTGACGAGAAATCGTTGGCCTTTGAATGTTTGATACGCAAATAACCACTGGGTTTGGAGCTAATACAGCAGCTAGTTGCGCTCAACACATGCAAAGAGAGGTATGCTTTCTCTCCATATTTAAATATAATTCTTCATTGCGACTAGTTCAGTGTTATGGGATTTACAAGAAACTGGATAAGATCGTTTTGCATGTCGAACTGAAAGGTTGATAACTGTGTAACCGTAATCAAAGCCTAATCATATGGCCACGACGCCATTTCTAAGAGGGGACAATGCAGCAAATGGCACACCCACAACCAGTCCGTATTCAAATGGTTTTATGTTAGCTTATACGGCAGCTGCATCCGCACCGTGGAGTGAGACTACTTTTTAACGTCGATGATATATCCTATTCATTATTTTATTACTTGCTGGGAAGTATAACACATTCTCGCCGCCATAAGCAAACTGAGACATAATCAGACTTGAGCACAGCTCAGCAAATAAATTGATCAGTTGGAAAATGAAAGTATATATAAGCATTGTAGCTCCAAAAGAGTAGTAATACAGCAGGCTGACACGATTGTTAACAGTTGCGGAATTGTGGTTAAGGCTGGTGATGATATCCACTTGTGGCGATGTCATTCTGAAGATAGTACAACTGCGAATTCTGTTTTGTAGACCACACTCAACAAGAAGGAATTTCTCAGCAGGTAACCTTTAACCATTTAGTGTCCACAATTCTATCCCTCGAAATCCTCCTATACCATTTAATACATCCGTACCTCTCTCCAAATGAAACCGCGCAGGTGATCACTATAGTCGGGCCAACACCACTTATTTCCCCTTGTGGCGCCCAACGATTTGCCTAGTGCTGCTAAGCGAACGATTTCCGGCGATTCTCCTTTCAATATTGAGCAGTGACAACACCACCGAATGGTCGCACGGTTTCAGCGAGGGAAGAGGAAGCAAATAAATAAACACTCTCACAGAACATTCGCTTGCAGCTTCTGATCCGGCCGGTAATCAGCAGCTTAGATCGCACCATCCCAAGAAAACATCTGTGCGTGCCTTTGCATATATCCTCTGCATAAGTTTGTCGTAACGACTTATTGCTTGTGCGTATACATATATGTCTACATCCGTTACTTTCGTGTCAGGAAACGCTGAAGTTGGAGTTTTGAAATTTGGCAAGTATTTCATGTTGATCCAACAACTTTGAAGACGGCTCTAGACATTTCAAGGAACCGAAAATCTGTCGGTTTCTTTTCGCTCACTTTCCATGGTTCGCTTTTAACCGTGCCCATTGGATTTCGCTGCGAATTACTCGCATACGTATTCCTCGAACAGTTCCAAATCGACATGCAAAGCTGCATTATGTCGGTGCTTTGTATGTTCCTGCTTGAGTGTCAGTCTGTCTGTGTACCAATATAAAATGGAGAAACAACAAAGCGAGACTTATGCAGCTTTATAGGCATGGTGTGCGCCGTAAAATGGGCTCCTACTTCTTATGTCACGTGATTTATGAACGTTTGAAAAAAAAACGCGCTTTTGGATACTTCCTTTGCGAAGTCTATCATTGCGGATATAAAGAGTGATACTGCTGATAGATATTTGACGGTGAAAAAGAAAAATGCACATGTTTCACACGAGCCACGATTTATCGATGGCGCCAGAGAAAAACAAATATTACGTCGAAGATTACTACTGGCCGACGAATCAATTAGAGTAGAGGGTTGAATTCTCTACACTCGCTGCTTTCGTTGATGGAATTTCTGAAGGTGGTTGAACTGGTGGTTATGGTTTTTGGTGGCTGGTTTGATGAAATTTCTGAATGCAAACGTGCAAAATGACTATCTTATCGCGTACCCTCCACTCATTTGAAAGAGGAATGAATGTGGTAGCAAGAGGAACTTATCTATGAAACTAGAAATATTACCTATTATTCAGTCCATTAATATTGCGGTGCCATTTACTGCAATATCTAGCACCTACTTCTGCTTTTAATCTTCTTATGTATGAGACTTTCAACTGTAAGCAGTACTACAGAATGCCATACACTACCGTTAACAGCACTGCAGCACTGTTATCAGTTTTAATAGTAGAAGGCGGTGGCAACATGAACAAAAATGGTTACTCCTACCAATAGGACCGCTAATTATGCTGCATTTCTAGTTACTATTAAACGCAGAGAGCTGCTCCATTAGCAGCTGCCAAGAATGTTTGCAAAATTTTGCTAACACTGACTATCACAAGTACTAGCAACGGTTGAAGTAGCAACAAGCAATACCTATTAAACGCTTTGTGCTACAACTTATACTACCACTTATCACTAATGCTACTTGTTATCCGTAGACAAATACTAATGCCGCTGATTGGATCTGCTACGGCCTCACGATTAGGAGGAGCTGCTTTGAGAGCGCCTAGAGCCTCTGATTTAAAGGGCACCTCGACGAATTTTAGGACGTATGCTTTTGTCCAGTCTATTGCTTCCGATGCCGTGAAAAAGTTATAGAACATAAGAGCAAAAATTCGTAGCTTCAGCTCTAGAAAAAATAGACTTTTAGCTTCTCAACTTTGATCGCTCTAATGCAACAAGTTGATTGCGTGGTCTTTTACAGCATTGAGTAGTATCCCCTAGTTCACATCCGAAATCGGCCGAGGATCGACTCTACAGCCCGCTGCCACAAATGTGACCACCGCTAATCGCAATTGGCTGAATAAAAATATGGTCAACTGAGTGAGCAAAAGAATGTAAGGTTAACACCATCTAGCTCTAACCAACCGGCATGGAGGCCGTATGAGCGCTATTCTAGTATAACAACTGATGGAATTATTCGTGAACATTAGCTGTGTGCATCGACACATTTTTTGGACGTGACCAATGTGCAACATTCGCTACTGAAAGATGATAATTTCACTTATACCACGCGTAGATTACTTGACTTTGTAAGGTATTTCTTATGTGTTATCCTCGTATTATATAATTTCCACTTACGCGTTATACGGTTACTCAAAATGGGAAATTTCCTTTCATATCCTATCATCGCTAACAATGAAATGTTTAACAATGCAAATTTCCTAGTGTCTATAACGCCCTAATACGGGATGTGTTCTCGAAATCAGAGTCCACATCTATTTTTAATGACAATTTGCTGTTGAATGTCGTTACGCTCGCTTCATGCTACTTGTTGATTTTAAAACAGTGCCTTCAGAGGTACGAAGAAGAAGATCAATTCCATTGGGTTCGAGTTTTCATAAAGAGACCGCACTTATTTTAATTCTCAATTCAAAAAAACAATTCGTCCAACTTTCCTCATTGAGCCCATAGAGTGCGCTAAATTCTACTCAACAAACGGAAATTACCTTACGAAGAGCGGAGATTTATTTTTTAAAACGATATGGAAAACAACCATTGCCCTAGAATGGTAAGCTATGTTGCAGATGATAACACTTCTACAGCGGTCGATTCTCGCTCTATTCGTTTTAACAGTGGACACAACTGGGAACCTAAAGTAAAGTTGCATGGTTGTAGATACACCTTACTGCCATAATTTTGGGTATTTTTTTAGAGCTCTTATTGAAGGCAGAACAGAATGTTCTCACTCGGAGCACAGTTCTACTTCGTTCCTTTTCAAAGTAAATAATTATGCATTTTGTGTCACTCAACAGCACCATTCTTCATAATTTTATATCGCTCTAATCGATACAAAGGAAAAAATTTAAAAGAAAGAAGAAATCTTTTATAGTGGATAACTGAAAGAAAAAAAAAAATAGAGCGACGATTCTGCAAGCGAACAACTGCACAGTACAAGCTGATAATCGGGCTGCCCACCCAATTAACTTGCTCAATTATGCCTTCCGAACATATTCTTTAACCTATTGCTCCTAGATCTTTTTGCTTCCATTCTTCAACTTCAGATTTATAAAGACCATGACCACGAAGATATGATCAATTTTTGAATGAACTGTATGACATCTTGAGACTACACAGAAGCAAAAAATCGAGGGGATTTAGAGCATTTACTAAGCAAGCAGAGACAAGAAGCAAAAAATGAAAGAAAATGAACGACACGCATCGCACTGTCCCTCTCACCACTAGTTCACGCTAATTTCGTTGATGAACTTCTCGATGCACGCGTTCACAGCATCAGGATCGTCTTGCTGCACCCAGTGAGAAGCACCAACAACGAAGTGCACTTCAGCGACCTGCAACACTTTTCAGCATTATAGCTCTCAGTTGTCGCGGTCATGCTGCCTCACATTTCTACTGCAAGCAATGCTCTAAAAAATCAGGTGCTAAGGCTACGTTTTACGAGAAAAGCTGCAACTAAAATATGGTCTTCGACGATTTTCAACAGCTAATAAATTTCATTCCACCACTTCCCCGCGGATGCGAGAGCAGAAGCTATTCTGACAAATGCGGTGACTCAACCATCGCGCGTCAAAAGATAAACACGTCCATTATCGAAAGCAAATGATATGCTCCCTTCTTTCTCATCATATTATGTGCACTACTATAAATTCACCGTTTCACTGCCTTTGGAAACTTCGCTGAATGGTCAAAAATGTTCCAAAAAAAAAGAAATGTATCAGAAGGGCTAACGCATACGCTTTTCTACATTTGGTTCAACTGGTTGATAGTTTTCACAAAACACCGCCAAAAAAATAAAATAAGCAGAATGGGCCTTTCATATTTCATCTCACAAATGCTTCAGAAAAGATCTCTACTTCTATAACTTGATAAATTTTATGAAAATTAAACTGAGTGCGGACAAATTTGCTCTCACATTTAATTCTCTGTGGCTACTTCTGAAGTCGACTGATTATAACATCTAAGAAGTCATTCTTTAGCTTATACAATATTCAGCAATTTTCGTAATCATAAGTTCAATAGTTTCCGCATATTTATTTCTTTATGTAATATTTCTGACTAAGTTCTATAGATTTATCTTTTTTAGCGTCCTTACAGGATTCGCACTTAATACTGATAGCTCTCCAGTATTTTCGAGGAATCTGCCTAGAGATTCCTGGAGAGAGAAACATACAAGAACGACTAGCACTCCACATTTTCTCGGTGGCATGCAGCTGACTATGACATGATATGACCAGATGAAACTTATGGAACAAACCAGAAAAGAGACTTTCGGCGAAGTAGACAGTGGGGAAGTTGTGGTGGAGAGGTAAAGAAGAGGGAAGAGGGCGGAAATGAAACGGTCAAAAACTACCTCACAATATTTTGTTGACATATCCGCTGCACATTTTTCAATGAATGCATCCTCGGTGCCCCAAATAATCAGCGTCTTCGGCTGAAATATGCACATCCACATAAGCGAAGAAACTCGCGACTTCGATTACGAACTGATCTTATAATTTGCTCATAAACACTGTTTAAACGTCGTCTCCCAGGCTTTTAATAAATAACAAATAGAAATCAATGAGATTGAGTCCCTTGCAAGCACAGGTAGAACTGGAGATAATGACAATAGAGATGATAAAAGATATGGTAACTGCTGTCGATGCGTCTTTGACTAGCAGCCAAAGTGGCTAACGCCTCTATAGCTTGTGCAGTCAACGTTTATATCACCCGAGTTATCCATGTTGTACGGCATTACTACAGCGGAGTGAATCCACAGATACTGTCACTGGAATGTTGGTGAGAGCCTACTGAGGCAGAATATAGTTCTTCCCAAAGTTTTCGAAAAGTACAAGTCCACTATGTAATTTTTGAAACATACGAGACATATGTAACCTTTAAAGTATCAAGACAGATTCCGGAAGCGATCATTTCTCTCAAAAATTATCTGCAATTTCGTTAGAGGAATATTTATTGACAAGGTCATTTTATTCAGATTCTGAGGAGAAGTTGTAGGAAGTGCAAATATGTCTTGCAAAATTACTCTTTGCAAAAAAAATTTCCTCTGCAACTAAAGGAAGTAAAAAAAAAAACCATAGGCGGCGCAAAGAAATCTCTTGCAAAAAAAAGAGCTCTACAAAGAGCAGTTTCCACCGCAAAAGCCACCCAGCGCGTCGAAATGCACTCCACCTCTGAACGAACGGCTTCACGAAGAGGGTTCATTCCATTTCGGCAGCACTGAATTTTCAACTTCATCAGCGGAAATAAGCTGCAGCTATTCACCTCGAGACTACTATGCAAAGGAATAAGAATGGCCACCTTGATAAGAGATGATGGCATCAAACTTCCATCCGATTTTGATAATCCCGCTCTGTAGTAGTTGATCGGTGCAGTGAAAGCATCTGAAATCACTTTTTAAAATAGCTGAATACTTTATTAAGGTCGAATGTTCACTATGAACGAAATTAAATCATCCTTTCCCTTATTAACGGAGATTACAGAAAAGCCTTTCATAATACTGCTTCTTTCGACTGCTCGATGCTAAATCAATAGCACGTATGAACAAATGTAACTATTACTTAGTTAGAACCAGTGTTCACTGGCGAGAATTGTATGTTTGAAATTTTAGATAATAAATATCGCAGATCAAATGAGGAATATGCGATGAGAAGGTAACAGATTCATCACCTAATCAAGAAAGAAATCATGAAAAACTAGGTAAGAAGACTTCCTTAATGCATGGCACAAACACACACAAAATTTGCGATAGAAACTTAAACTGAGTTCGAAGCCGTCCGCCACTCCTCAACTTTCGTCCCCTCCCTACCACCTTCCGGATAAAAAATTAAATTTGAGGGGCCTGAAGAGTGTTAATGAGAAGTAGCTGCTTGCAAAAATTCGTGAAAGTTCTCCAACTGCTAAAAATAAGGCTGTTTGAATTCGAAAAACAGCGACTACAAAATAATCACTTCAACGCTAGGATGGACGACTGAAGGGAATTTCAGATCGTTAATTGATTCTTCGACGGAATAAAAAACATGAAACAAACAACGTTTTGATTCGTTGGTACTAACTTTGATCGCATTTCATCGTTTCTCGAGGGCTTAGTGTGCTTATTAGTACGTTTAATGTGAGTGAGAAAATGTACTAACTGGGCTGTGAATAAGTGAAGAGCCAAGCTTCCTCGTCCTCATCCGTGAAGTGTTCCTTTTTCTTGATTCCACTCTTTTCAGAACGGAAAGCGTCTTTCAGCATTTTATAATCGTTTGCCTTCAGCATAAACTCTGGCAATGATGGCATTTGGAATAAAAGCATATACCTGAAAAAAGCTAATTTATCCCAGCGCGAAGTAATGCTGATCGCAGCGCATTGCAATTTCACGCGAATAATTTCTCGGCGAGTTCTTCCGTGCGCATACAGTCTGAACTATGAAACGCCTGTGCGCATTTTTGTGCTAGAATATGTTGAATATTACCGTCTGAGATAGACTTCATATTGTATCTTGAAGTAACTAACGGATACTCCAATATCCCAATGATCTGATGTTTTCTCACTTCGATCACCGTAATTTATTACGACCTCGCCGAATTTAACGTTTTTAACCAGTCTCAACCTTGAATTTATTTCATAACTTCTTTCCCTTTTTTCGGATTGTCACAATGTCAAGCAATTTTCCTGTTGATGTTATCTGAGCACGTTCATTAGTCGCTTAAAGCATTTCAACATCGGGAAAATCCATAGGTTTGTGTTAACTGACATCGGCTTTTTAGTCACTGTAACCATAAACCTTACCTAATCATTATTATTTAGTTTTGTATTCTAAGCATTTTTTCCGTTGCCTGTAAAATGAAAAATACAACAACAACAACTTCCAAAGAAACTTCCGCTAGTTCCGCCAGTGCCAATTTCATCTCATTCGATAAGCACTAAAGCTAGAACTAAGAAATTTACCGCGCTTTAATTCGCATTATAGAACACCTCCTGCACTAGCTTTCAGATCGACTATGCAACTTCGGAATACGCCTCATCTAAAAACCAGTCTACCTGCAGACAGCATTTTGCCCTAAATTAGCTTACAGTCGTTCGAATAGAGAACAAGAAAAAGAAATCTTTTACAGAAAATTTGTTACGACCATCCCCTTGGCTGAAGTATGAACACATTATAACGTGCCCCTAATCATTCGCTTACAATCCGCTGTTCTATATGAACCAGTGAATGGAACTGCAAAATAATGCATCGTGTAACCTCTTCCGACGACTTCCCCGCTTATTTCTTCATGTGACTTCCTGCGGAAAATACCCCTCTGGATTTTTCTAAATTCCTGCAAATTTCAATGTCGTCTCAGTTGCTTCTGTAGCTTTTTCCTATCGCTTATATGTCTGAATTTATATGGATTGCTCTTAACTTGCAAATTCGATGCATCTGTTGTCTGCAATTACGTGTGTCTGCTGAGGATCGTATGCGTGCTCGTCTCTATGCACTTTCTCATTTACACAGGCGTGTTTGTGCGTGTGTGGTTTGTGACAGATACTGGCTTTATTTGTTGGCTTCAGTAAGGATGAGCTGGATTCGTCTGATGCCAATGAAATGATCTTTCTGACATCCAGTGGTTCTTGAGACCACTCGGCGACTCTGTAGCGGTAGAGGAGGAGGAGGAAGAGGATGAGGAGGCGGCGGAGAGGAGATAAATAAAAATGTAAATCATGGTATTTTTTGATCTGCTGCAGACAGGTTTCAGGCTCTTCACGACGTTTCACTCAGCAGTACCGTAACCTTGATTTGTTTGGGTACCTTTGCGAGAGTAACTCATCTATTCGATTTATTGTCTAAACCTACAAATTTAACTTTTGCATTTCACGGCTTGCAAAAAATATAGGGAAGTATTGCTAAGACTGCTCCCTAGAAACTGCCTGCACTCGAAGGACACCACTTATCTTGACACTTTAATGGAATTATAACGGAATTAGTGGCCATTCTCCAGAAGGAAAATGTGATTACTTGTTAAATACTACGCACACGCACTTCGCTAACAATACAAAGGTTGCAAGCGTTTCTGTCGCAAAGTATACTTCATGCTGTTCTTCCCTTATGAATAGAGGATGGCTAAGATGAGCGAAATAATCGAACAAATGAATAAATGAAGTGAATAAAGAAAAAGCTTGACCACTGACCACGACTTCATAATTTGTGCAAAACTGGTGCGGAAAAGTTGCATGAAAACACGCGGGTGTGGACAGTTGAGAACGATCAGCTTTTCAACCACTTCAGGATATTCGGCCGCCACTTTCCACGCTATCGATGCACCCCAATCGTGTCCTACCAGGATTGCCTTCTCATGATCTGCACAAATAAACCTTTTACTCCCTGCACAAGTTTTTCGTCGAGAAATTTTTGGAAATTTCATTACCGATCTCACAGTAATATAATTATTGCAGATCGCTTTTTGCAAATCGGAAGATTACTTCATAGAACTACTACTCATCTTTCTAGATAATAAATTTTCGGCTCGAAAACAAGAGATTCCTCTGAAGAGACTGAGAATCGCACGAGAGTTTGCTTTCTGTGGATGCGCTGAAATGTTTTTTGGGAATTGTAGCCGCAGACTAACCAAATGTGTTTCTGTAGAGTCTGCGGTTATTGGTCGGAATGAAGAAAAACAAAAGCGGAAAAAATCTTGAAATGGTTTAGAGACGAACTTCATCTTATACGATCCCACCACAATGGCATCCACGAAATGCGTGCAAACATTAAAAACTGCTCGCAGGAAACAATGACAGAAAACGATCTATGTCACACTTGTCGGTGCACAAATCTCAGGTTAGAAAATGAGAATAATTATTAGATGCATTTGGATTCTACGCTACAATACATCGGTCTTTGGAACTTGATTTCAATGGGGATCCGAGTGTTATTCTTTTGGGAAAACGACAGAAAAAAAAAGAAGAATAGACGAAAAAAAGAATGAAAATCTTGAATGCTCATTCTGCCGACTGAAAAATAAATACATCTTGGATTCCCTTAGATGAGAATGGATCTGCTGTTTAAAAATCCTCAGCTATGCATGTCCACTCCTTCCTTCATAGCTTCGACAACGGACTTGCCTTCTAATGTAAGAGGCTAACAAGCCGAACCACTTGAACAGTGTACGATATAAGTAGGTGCTGAAGAAGAGAAGCTAGTCGATAAATCGCTAACAACGCGAAAAGAAAAGCGAAAACGAGGAGAAAATGAAAGCTGATGGGGAGGGAAAGCGAAGAGTAGCTGCTACCCGCCACGGTAGTCAATGTAATCAATCTCGAGATAGAAAATAGTTCGCAGTGCTGTCCACAATAAAGACCAGCCGCAATGGCATGGGAAGGATGAAAGTAACAACGGATACCGAAAAGTGCAAATTGCGGCTTTTGTCATCAATCAATACAGTACATACAGTTAAGTGCTGCTAAGAAGTTCTGCCAATGGATCCCGCTAAGAAGGATCATTCCCAGGAAATCTGTTCTGTCAATGGTCGTTTGAGGAGTTGAAGTGCTTGATATTTTTTGTAAGTTGGATGCAGATAATGACTGAAAGTTGCCAACACTTTCACCGCATAATGTTCGACGCTTTGTTCAAAGCAGCGATCGTTTCAATGCAAATTGGAGACATGATGTGGACTGCTGCTAATAGGCAACAAGAAGGAGCTTACATATGCAATATAAACTTCATCTATAAACTATTCGTCACCGAACAAGCGCTTTCGGTGCTGCAAAAGCACCCACACGATACTCGAATCAAATGTGATCACAGCATCGAACCTTTATGAAAAAAGTTTTATGACGTTAACAGTGAACGATCCGCAAAAACGATGACCAGAAGAGCTTGGCTACTTTAGTAACTAGGCCGCATAACTACACGGTGTGTCAAGCCAAAAAGAACAGAGACTTGCGACCGTAACATAACTCCTTATTATCCTTAACGTCTGCTACTGTCCTAGCAATGACACTTTTGTTTATTAGGTAACCGGTGTTATCGTGTGAAATGTGCACTTTTCTTAAACATAACAATTAAAGTGTACTACCCTGTGCTAAATATGACAATTAAAATGCGCTCCTGTGTTAAGTAGAACAGTCTTTGTCATCGCTAACGTTATTTTTGTTTCTTCCAATAAATAGGGGTGAATTCCTATCATGAAAAGGGTCGTTAACGAAATCGCCACCAGGAAATGAATTAGAAACTAAATACTAACTCAGTGCGCTGATTAATTCCTTGATATCCTTGGCGACAACTGACATATGATAGCTTTCGATGCCTTCCGGTTTATCGGATTCGTTGTAGCCACGCATATCCACCGCAACAACACTAAAAGCGTTATTCATTATGTTGCATTCGAGGAACGTCCCCTTGTTACGATGTGTCCGGCGATACATGGAAGCAACTTCTAATGTATGGGAACCTAATTTGTCGGAATAATCCGTTAACTTCTCGTAAATCTCACAGGCAGACAAAACACTTCCAGACATTAAATCACACAGTTTCCGACTACTATGGACTACTTTATTGGAGAAAACTGTAGCGCTTAAAATTTTTCAGCGTAGATGCAAAAACTTAAAGTTGACAAATTGTTAAAGCTTGCTTCTGAAAACCTTGCAATGAAAATTCAACAGTCTGCTTCATTTGCTGACTGTCTGAAGCAATTCCCTGTGAGTGATTAACTGCTGATTTTGCGATGCTTATCATTTCATACTGGTAAATCTATTTGAACGACACGTTTTCACGTCTTATCAGGGCACAATAGCATGGAATTCCTCACTTATCCCAAAATATTTCCGACAATCAAATTACATCGTTTTCTTACTTTTGGAGACCCGTTGCTTTAATGTTTCGAAAAATTTACAGTAAAATGGTCTCCAAAATTGCACTTCCGATGATTTTATCCGGAAGTCCAACGAAAATCTTCAAACCTTTGTACGTCATTAGAAACGTCAAATTCTTTTCTATCTTTTTCAAGAAGTGAATGCATTTGGTATACGCTCATTTCGGCACTCCAAGCTCTGTGAAACCAAATTAATTACTCATCGGGCTGCATAGCACAAATGGCAGCAACGTTGTTTGGTCTGATCAGACGCCCTTAAAGCGGGGAGTTACTGCACCTCTTCACAATGTCGACATGATCTCATCATCAACATAAGGACTTAGGAACCTACTCTTGGTAACGTTTGATACAATTTTGGAAAGTCTGAGGAAAAATCCTGCCGAGATTTGTTTTTTTCTAAAATCGGGGAAAAGCTTCCATCGTACACTTCTAGAATTTTATTTTTCGGAACATTTAGAAACGTCGACCTACTTCTTAGGCTATACGATCCCAATAATGAGCTGCGTGATGCTGCATGCAGTTGTGAAAAAACCTCATGAACCGGATGAAATAAAGAAAGCGACAAGTCTCTTGCGCGCATCGTTCCATCTATCGCGCCATGGTGCCGGAATTTCCCAACTTATTTAATCGTTTTTTTTTGCACGTTAAGGAAATCGATACAACTAGAACTCACCTTCAGATGAATTCTTATTTTCTTATTTGCTGAAACGCTTTTGGCGCCGCGAAATTTCAGATTTTTCAAATCGCAGTCATTGAACATTTTTTTTAAAACCACGGTCCAAGTTGCGTGCTCATGTGCAATTGCTCTCGTCGTTGTTACATCGGAGCCTTCACAGTCTTAGTCAACATTTCTACAGCGAACTCGTATTGGCGATTTCGAGTGGGGACATGACTCCAATCAATTAGATATTAGGGACTGTGCTTACTGCGACACAAAAATAAAAGTGCTGACTGATGGTTCTTCTGGAAGTATCGAATCTGATATCGCCACGAATACCAAAACTCGGGGAAACCATGAAGCATAAGCATAAGTGGGTGATCCATGTCACCTGCTTCCACATAATGAAGTTTCACTTCCTATAATATCATAACGGGTAACTTCGAGGTACATTTTAAGCATCATTCGGAAATCAATCCGAAATGTTTGTCGGGAAGTTATTCTGCATATTTTAAAGGCGTCATACAGAAAAAAAAATACGGGGATGTTAAACTAAGTCGAAATCGGTCTGTGGATTGCTGAGATTTGTTTCTGGAATGATATTTATGAATTTGGGAAGGAAAAACATCACTATTGATTGCAAGCTCGTTATCTGCTTTTCTTCCATTCCATTTAGCCAAATGAAAGAAAAATTAAGGTCGTGTGATTGAGATATTACTATGAGGATCAGCTACAATTCTTCGTGGACAACGCGCATGTTCTGGCTGGTAAAAGCCGGTGGACATCTCTCTCCGCACAACTTAATTATTAACCTTAGCAAATGAAAAATGCAAGGGACTGAAATTGGCTCATCACTGTAAGACGTGTAGGCAGAACACTTACGGACAGCTGTGCGCTTTCATGGGTCCATCCGTCGAGCACATTTGGTTTGTGATGCTCTTTTACCTCGAAGAACGTGTCACGATGCTTGAACCACTGAACCGCCAGTCTCACACACGTCACTGCACTCCAGAATAAGGCAAGAACCCATATTAAGATCACCTGCACAATGCTTCTCGATTCTGAGTGAACCTCCGACATTTCTAGAGTTCTAGAAGCATTATCGTCTACATGAAATAAAGTGTAAAAGAGCGCAAAATGACGACTAAAGCGAAAGGATAACAACATCATCACAACTTTTTGATTTGTACATTGGCTAATTAGCTAAAAATGAAGCATTTTCGGCACTATGTTAGGAAAACGATTCTTCGAATGAAATTTATACGTGGGTTTGGATACTAATGTTTATAATTTAAGTTAAAACATGGATGAATTCAAGGAAAGCGAGCGAGATTAAACTTCCGGTAGGAAGGTAATTCAGGAGTAGGAAAGAACGAGAGCCAACAATCTTATCAAGTTTATAAAGCACACGTGCAGCACGCTCTTCTCGGTCAATGAAGCAAGTATCACTGAACTCTGTACTAGTCGATGCTATATAAGGGAACTATACTTTTACTGAAATACCTATGGGCGAGATTTTTTTGGTTTTAAAATACAATCGCCCCGACTCCAATGGACAGAATTTTTGAAGGAAATTCTCCAGGATATATTCATCCTCATCCATGCTCACTAAATTTCTACAAAGAATTTCATGTTCCTTCGCCTAGAGTGCACAGAAAGTCAAAAGTTCCTGTGGTAATACTCGTGTTTTCTCTAAATAACTAACTTTTTTAGTCTATATGAATATTCCATTTTTTTAAACTCCGAACAATCTCCAACGAATCGTTCTGAAATGTTCAGTAAAAGAGCATAAGATTCGACAAGCGCTGAACACGATTCACAAGATGAATGGAGTTGAGCGAGAGCGTCACAATCAAAAATGAGTTACACAGCCCTGCGAGCGATAAAAACATCTTTCGAACGCTCAGAATAGTTCAATCGGGTTTCGCCTTTGCACGCTGTTGTTGTTGCTCCTAAGCAGCAAGACCCTGCCGCATTCAAACATTGCCCTAATCGCCAAACTACAAAGTAGCCTCCACAACAACCGATTCACCTATACGCAGAATTCAACTTTCTGAACGCAAATATTGCATCACTTCCATTAGGAATCGAAATAGCTGCGAAACTCATGTTATTATCATGATGGTATGCATTTCCAATTATAGCAAAATGAGCAACTGGAGAGTTTTTTTAAAGAGCCGCCAAAGAGAACACAGATGAGAGGGATGAAGAAAGAGGGAATGGGAAGGAGATAGAAGCAGAAGTGAGAAAGAGAGCTAAAATCTGCTAATAAAGAAAGAAACTTCACAGTATATTTCATAAAAGCCACAACAATCTAAAACCATCCTCGACGACCTCTGAGGACGCAAGTGAACGAAGGTTATAAGCCAACCGATAAAGCTTATCATTTATTGCAGCAGGCACGCCCCCTCTAAGCGAGCAACAAGGCGCAAAATTTCCCTCTTTCACAGCGCGCTTCTGCTTAGCGGCATATGGCAGGCTGCACGTACACAGTGGTGAGAAGTGAACTGCGTCCGCCTAAACGATTCAATCAAAAAAAGAGGAAGGCTCTTATATGTGATGCCGGTATCAATCCCCGATCGACCTTCGTCGTTGGAGGTCAATACAACGAAATATTAACTGCCGAGCACAAATACTGTTTAGCAACGCTGAAGGCATTGTCGAATGGGTGCTCCATATCAAAGAAGAATAGGGAAAGGCACTGATGAAGGAACCCATAAAGATTTAAACAATGCAGTTTGTGGTTTAGGCTTGCAAAAAATGTTGTCGGCGGGCGAGATCGGTTTGCTGGCTCGCTTAGTACCACGAAAATCTGCATAACAACAGGTTTCTTATCTTATACAAGCAAACAGCAAATTTTGAGAACTTCAAATGCCCCTTATATGAGCGCTATATATATGAGACCATGAACATGGCGTAATAACGAAGATGATCATTTGTTTTTGATAGGGAATCTCTTGGAGGAGAGCGATTCGCCCACAAACTCGACGATGTTTCTTGGCTCTCCCTTATCTCTAATTTACATAAAACGTCGCATTTCAAGTCTCCCGAAATTTGCATAATTAACAGTCAAAAGCAGTTTCGCATTACCTTCGTTCTGTCTGCATACGCAAGCCAGCTAGCGCAAAGACAAACAAACAAACAAGCAAATAAAGACCCGATCATCTCGTTATTTGATCATTTACGAGAGGTGACTGGTCCACCTGGCTAGACTTCCAAAACGCTGTTGGCGTGGCAGTCTCCCCAATCAGTAAGTGCAATACTTTCAATTATATAAAAGGACGACGTGCGAGTCAGTATGGCTTGCCTTCACAAAATTAAGGTTCAAAGGTGACGGCGAAAATTTATAGCTGCTTAATAACTGGTGAGTTGCTGAAGGCCACCTTTGCATTGTGAAGCTGGAAATTGAAATCACAAGATGGTGATTTTATTTGAATGGTTTCACTGATGACGAATTTTCGTTTCGTTGAAATATGCAGACGCGGAAGAGTCCGATTTTCAGATATTTTTTTTCCACATATTCTCCCTTCACTTGCAGTCTTTGTTTATCATGTTACTAGTCCTAGCTGTCCGATATGTGGGAGTCTAAAGTTTGAAATTAACTTCCCACCGACTGGGTAGGTTCAGGAAGGGAAGAGGATACTGCCCACATATTTGCCAGATGCAGTTCAAAACGCTAAAAAGCCCTGCACGTGCATTCGTTGCTAGAAGAAACGGTGCAAATATTGTGTAAATACAGAGCGACGAGTGTGCAACAAAGTGCTCCTTCCTTGGAATTTGCTTTCTCCATTCTCCTACAAATTAAATATCCGCGCTCCTTACGCAAAATATGCGCAGCTTTGGGCTGAAGGCCATTCACACACTCAACTAACATTCCGAAGCTTGCTTCTTGTCGCCTAATAAATTTATGAGCTAAAGAAGCAATCCTTTAAATTTTTCGTCAAGTGACGGATTTTTCGCTGGAAGTCTCATCCTCACTGCTTGCCCCCTACGTTCCGGCTGCTGCGAAAACAATCCAACAAAAGGCGCTAGCTGTAGAACATTAAACATGCAACAGATGCTTCCGTACCTCATAATATTCTTCTTACTTCATAGATTTATCACAGATATAATACAATAGCTGCTTAAAAACTTCCCGCAAAGTACAAGGAAAAAAGATCACTTGCTGCGCGTTGAATTTCATCTGCAGCTAGAAATGACGAAAGCAGAAGGTAACAGTTGTAAAGTAAGGATATTAAGCCCATTTCTGAGTGTTTTGGGTACCACTTTATATTTGCAAAAATTTAGTATTCGTAACGACCGGTTGGCTTGCAAAATGAACGCAAACATTTCGAGAATGGACGGGCAACAAATCGTCTACGCTAGCGAACACGTGAGCAACGAAAACACCTGCTGATCGATTGGGCGCACTTTTGCCAAGGTTTGAAGGTGTTTGCGAGGAGCTGCTCGCCTGACGAACAGTCACGGGGCCTGTATCGGCGTGTTCGTTTGCTCTTGAACAGCTCACTCGACCGATCCATCGCATGGAATATGTGCTCGGCTTTTTTTGCAGCGATTAACTCTCTCTTCAGGAATTACAAGTGATTAAAGTGCCACCTAGGAAGTTCCACTAAATCGATGGTACTTCTTTCAACTTCCCGCTAAGTATAAGCAACATTATTTTACCTGTAAGAAGTAAGCAACGTTACTTCGTCTCTTTACGCAGAGATTTTCCGTAGGCCTCAGGGACTTCTTTAGAAGCAAGAAAAACCTAATCAGTCTTCATTCACCCATTCTTGTCACAAAATGCTTCATCTGCGAAATACCATTTCACTCGACAACCAGGGAACAAAATAAGAGGACAATAAAGTGCAATCAGAGCAGCAAAATATGTTTTAAAATTCTGCTGAACCTATAGGAAGTAGATAATCACTTTCCAACAGTCGACTCACTTATGCGGATCAGATGTACAGCTACCACCACCGAACTCAAGCTTGAGATGAAGGACTGCATCAATGCTTGATCAAAAATCAATGGCTTTGATGTTTCACTACCTGCACCCAGTGTCATGATCGTAGTACTATGTTACTCCGGGATTTCTATTTGTCTGACTGAATGTGCTTGTACTGAGCAATTTGATAGGCAAGTTTTTCCTCGAGGGATTCGCAGTTGCTAAGACTGTGAAAAGTTGCAGTTAATAAAGCGTAATTTAATATGAACTTCAGTTAAATAAGTTTGGCGCATAAATTCACTCTTAGAATGTTCTTCTCGCTGTGTCAGATATTGCTCTTTTGGAGAAACATTAATGTGAATGAAGTGTGCTAGAAATTGGTCAAGGAATTGGCAGATTGCGTTTGTTTCCCCAAACGGAAACTGAAACTCCATCCAGAACGACCCACCTGCAGGCACACAGCTATTGGCATACTAATATCAACTACGCCTACTTCTGCACTCTTACTATACGTACTTGTATTGAATATTTTCTAAATGCTGGATACTGTATGTCACATACTACATCTCTTATAGTATTGCAAAACCATTGAGGTAGTTATGCTGCAACCCATAATCACTTGCATGTTACAATTCTGCTCCATACCCTCCATTTCCACTGCTCGTGCTGTTTACCTATGAAGGCTTTTTCGTTTGCTGAAGAAGAATGAAGAATCCATTAAGGACTCAAAGCTTCTTTCTTTTGAAAAAGTTCTCCGGATGCTTCACAGTCATTTGCAAATGAGGAGGTATTCAACGCTGCTGCGGTGAAGAAGCTTATCATAATGAGTGCTGGGGAATGTCAATTCTTTGTGACCGTTTTGGCTTCGAGACCACGACAGTTTCAAAGTCTCGAATGCTTTTATTTTTACCCCCGAGTTGCATTTCACGTCCCTAACCGAATACGGCAAATTGAGATCTGCATAACAATAACTTAGAGAGAATGGTCACTGTCAGTAATTTGCGGCTAACGCAAAAAAGAGGATAACGATCTGAAGAGACTCCGTTCATCAGATCAAAACCAGCTCCATTTTCCGTAGCAAGTAGTTTCTATTCGTGGAAACCAATATCCAAACACAATGACGGCCACTATGAATACTTAGGTACAATAAAGACTGGTACCTGCAACACAGGTGCATCATGAGGGACCAACAGTCCAGAAAATATGAAAGAGAGGATGAGAAGTGGGGAGGAGTCAAAGGTCACTACGAGTTGAACTTCTACCCTTGAAGCACTATCCTTGAAAATCAATCATCTGAATACACGCTTCGGTTATTTCATCCTTTTACCCAATCAGGGGAGCATTGCCATTCAAAAACTGTTTTCGCTAAATGTTAAGTTGACGACCACAAATTAATGGTATTACCAGACTTGTGCTGAGTCCTCTGATGTGAAACTAATAAAACGATTCGTCGGCCGTAGTGAAACCTTTGCACTGTGATCTCCGCTAAACGGCCTACCAATGTGCTAATCCAGAATTCAGCATCGTTTTTATTCTATTCGTCAGGCGTTACAAGGCAATGAACTTAGCTCATCTTCGTTTCACTGCAGTTGCAATGTTCTTAACGGCGCGGAACCGACGAATGATTACAGTCATGGTTACGTTTATCTGCAGTTCAACGCTCAGTGTGCCGAGAAAACGATGAAAGCATCATATTCCATTCTCCCCTCCTTCCCTGAGGGTACCATTTTTTGATAGTTCCAAATGGCACAGTTAGAGCTCCTTATCCAATTATATAACATCTTCAACAGATATTAGAACACCATGTGCACCTCTTAAATCTATAACTGTTGTCCTTATTCAACCTTGGGAAATTTCCTAAAAACATTGGGATTTTGGGGATTATTCGACGTGCTTAAAGTCCGAACATTTATTCACAAGTACTCTGATTTCGATCGTGGTTAATTCTCTCCCTTCGCTATACTTAAGAATGTAAGGCAATTCCTTTTCTGTTTTCTTTTCTTTCAATGTAAGGTTTCTTTCTCATTCACTATATTTGGAAGTTAATTTCTCATTAGTGCTCGAGTGACTGAATCATCATCAGGAAAAACGCCAATTAGTGAAAACTTTATTCTTTAGGTGAGATATATTGTAAGAAAAATTAACACTACCGAGGTCATTAAACAATCTGAGGGCCAAGGTTAAATTTTTTAAAGGATCCTTAACCTAATGGTATCAGTTATCAAATTTAAGGCCCCTTCGTTTCTTTGAATTTACTGTCGAAACCTCAAGGAAGGAATGTGATTCTGAAGTGAGGAACGTAAAAGGCCATTTAAAGGAAATCCAAATCACACATGGCAGCAAATAAATTCTCGGAGACTGCGTATTCGATAGTGCGAGGATACTGCTCATTTACTTTGCATTTCACACATCATCAATGAGGTGAAACGATTGGATCGGCGAAGACCGAACCTGTTGCGTCGTGAGTTGCCTTTCCTGGAATCAGGATACAGTAAAAAATCCTCGCCAGATACTTCTAGCCGTTGTCTTTACGACTTTTACGGCTTTTTCCCAGATTTTTGGCTGTAGGCTAACATGCGTTTATATCCTTTTTTGGCACCTTGAACCATGTGGCGGTGTCAGTTCTCTGATTTATCACTCTGCCCTAGTTTTAACTCTTGAGTCACAGAAGTTGGAGTTTTGAAAAGTTAATTATATGTTGCTCACACGGAGCGACAATGTGCACAGTAGATGCTCCATCAGCTGCTCAAGGAATATGCATATATAAATGTGCTAAAGATTTGCATGCATTTCATTTCCGTTTTCTTGTGGAGAGGTCATCAAAACAGTGAAGGAGTGCTCAGAAATGACAAAACGAATTGATTTTGCAGTCGTACTCAACAAACCTATCATCTTCATAGAACGCCAACAAACAATAAAATACACATATTAGGAGCGCCCAGATTTTGGCTAATTCAACCTACCGGGAAAGAGCGAATTACGCCAAGCAAAAGCGCATTCGAAGAAGCAGATTGTAAAAATACCGGCTCTCTTTTTCCTTTCATTATAAAGTTTGTCCGATCGAAATGCAGCCTCGTTATGTATCCGAGAGATGGCAGTTCAAAGAATTTCGCATTTCTTAGCCGTGTTACTTATCGAAAAACAATGAAGGAGCTCTTCTCAACACATCGCACCTGAGTGAATGAATAGCCACAAATTAAAAAAAAAAGTCACCTGCACTCCATTTGTACTTCTAAGTGTCTGCAACACTCAAATTCCATGTCTCAAAGTATGGTTCGTTACCACTGCCAGTATACAACTATTAAGGGAACCTTCTTTTCGCAGTAAACGGTTATAGCTCCGATAAAGGCTCATCAGCTCGGATAACATCGTCTCTCTGTAAATCTCATTTGCACATTTGCATCAGCAAAGCCACGTTATCTCCGCCAATGCCATCCATGTTATTCATACTTTGAGGCAGCGTCGAGGAGGCCGGGGAATGTGGACACGTGAATTCGCATGCTGTGGGCTTTAGAGGTTGACGTTAAAGGGATGGAGCAAGTTAGGGGTTTAGCTGTTCACTCCGTCTCGTTTGACCCCGTTTTCGTTCCTGACTGCTAGTCTATTCACCATGCATGGTCGATTCTTTGGAAGTATTTTTTGTGCATTTTAATGGGACTTTATGGGACTTAAATCTGTCCATTCATTTTTTCCAGTTTCGATGAGAATCCTTCCGTAAGAGAATATCGTATTTAGGAATAGTCTTTTTCTGTGACAAAGTATTTAAAAATTCACGAAGGAGTTTTACAAAGGCAAAATTTAATCGCCACGGAGAGCGGACAATTACACTTAGGGTTTCTGAATCAACAGTGACGTGGTTTTCACTGGGCTACAATGGCTCATTTGATGCGCCGAAAGTGGGGGAGAGGGAGAGAGAAGACGGGACGTCGTTACTCTCGCGAAATAATAACCTAATCTTAACTTTTACAGTGCGAACTCCGCTGTTTTACTTGTCATACTACGTCAGAACCCGAACGAATGTTTTACCTACGCACTCGCCATTGCTGTAACCAATTTTCACCCTTGTCATATTGCACATCCCAACTGCCTGCGGTATTGTGCTTATCACTGACAGAACTTAAACGATCGGCAGCCACCGAATAGCGCGTTGATGCTGTCTACGTGAGTAGGTGATCCGAGAAACGAATATCAATCAGTACGCAGTACATACGCAACCAACACAGCAACTCACAAAAGGCGAGTTCTAAGAAGCCCTCGCACTGCGATAAACCAATGCTTATTTAACGTTTCGTGAAGAAACATTCTTCCATTTTCATTTAGAGTGAAAAAAGTGAAGCGAAGATTTCGACTCAGCATGGACATATTTCCTTCAGTGCCACAAAACTGATCTCTTGGTAAAAACCTTTTGATAAGTAACAACCCGAACGGATTTGTATTTTCTGAACATAAAACCGTCACTTTGGCTGCAGCTATTTAGAGCCTCTGACCGATCACTTCATTAATGTAATCTGTTGTGAAACTGCAAGTTTCCCTTTACCAAACTTAAACAATGAAGACCATTAGTGAGAATAGTTCGTGTAAAAACACTCAAACGATCATTTCCTTATTTCACCATTCACTTCCGAGAGCAGTTTTCCAAGTTAAGGAAAAGGAGCGAGAGTGAAAGATTGGGTTAAAAAGATGAAATAAATAATAGCATTTATCCTTATTAACGCTTTTCAAAAAAATAGGTTTCAGGAATGGTAAAAACCCTCGCAGTCAATGCGCAGAAATAACGGGAAACTTGACAAAATACAGTTCTCACTTTTGCAGAAACTCTTGAAACAAGTGGAATGAAACTCTTGAAACAAGTATTTGAACTTGTGGTTTCATCAAGATTACTAGAAATAAACCGGCAGCTTGTTTACCAAGATAGTGACTGTTTACCACTTAAGGCTGAGATGGATGAAATCGGAATTAGCACTGTGTAACGTCACAAAAAAGGTAAAATAATTGATTTATAAGTAATGGACATTGACTAAGTGCTCATTATTTGCAGTCGTTTGTCTGATAGTCAAGTTCTGTCAATTCACAATTTATGAGTCGATACTAACCCCACCAAAGTAAATGCGACTAGGTACGCAGCTCCGTATGGCTACATATTAAAGGGGGCAGAAGGTAAAGTGACGTTGAATCACATCACACTTTAATAAGATGGCGCTGAGGTCTAATGCACAGTGCTAAATAATTTCAGGTTATGACGATATCTATTTGGCAGGAAAGGTGGAGCACGACGGTCGACGTTGCGATGCGCTGATTAACGCTCGCAGACGCTGATTTTTCGTTGATTTTCAATGCATCATTTCTCGTTAGCAGGCTTTACCATTACCACATGCGTGCGGCGCTCATCGCTCCACAGGTGATGCGTCGGCATGTATTGTTTATATTATTAGCAAGCGGACCTTGAAATACTGATCGCAAGTGTTGCACGTTTCATGTGCCGTTTCCTGTAGTTTTTATTTGTGCCCCTTAGGCTCCTACATGGCTGAGAATGCCTTTGTTTCTAAAGAATTACTACTGGGCGTGTATGGCTCAATTATAAGTGCTTAATTTATTTTAGTGCGCTGAATTTCTGAAGACACTTGCCTATCACGATGAATGCAAATAACGTTATCGCTATGAATGCCCTCTACCATCCAACCACCGCGTGAATGAAAAATCTCTGTTGATGCTGTGGTATA